>CM055109.1:42905053-44105053 GCA_029204225.1 Diphasiastrum complanatum
TGATCATCACAAGATTCAAATTCATCAGCCACTACATCTTGCAACTCATCTCCACTTAGATGAATTTCATTATCACCATAGTAATCAGACCCTCCTTCAATATCGTTGTTTGTGTCAGAATCATTCGATTCATTTATAGTATTTTCTATAATATTTAGAGAGCTTGGAGATATTTCTATATCCTCATCAACCATGTTTGTGTTGTAAATATTCAAGTCCTCCATTTCATTCTCAATGTATGCATTTTCAAATACATGTCTTGTGCGTGGCTTAACTTGAACAACATACCACCACTTGTTGTTTAGTCGATCCAGTTGAAAAAAATACTTGCACATTTAACAATGTTAAGCTAAAAAATATGTTCCAACATGGAAGTAAGTGTTGGATTTATCTCCTCTACTCTCCTAAATCCTATTTTAATCTGCCTCCATTCATGCTGTTGTATTTTACTTGTGTTGTCGCACAGTTTGCATATTTACATGTAAAATAAGACAGGCGAAAAACGCGACTGTCTGCATAAATACAAGTAAATTTCCACAGGCGAAAAAGGTGAAAAAGAGGACACTGTGTTTTTACACGTAATTTGTGACAGGCAAAAAAGGTGACACTGCCCTACAAATGCCAAAGGTGCTCTAATGGAAAGGCGAAGGTACCCTATAAATCAAATTTTAAGGCATTTGTCAGAGTGTAGCATTTTCGCATTTTCATCAATGTTCATTCAACAAAGGCTAATGTTGCAGCCTTCTCACGCTCATCCCATGCATTGTGCAATCAGGTTTGACAATGACAGCAACCACCCACAATCTCCCACAGACAACACATGCACTTTGTACTTTCTTCATCTGGTTATGTATATATATTTGATACCTTCTGCGTATTCAGTGTGTGAAAAATATAGCAAGCATCAGAAGCTTATCAGAGATAGACACAGTAGATGCTTTCGCGCATCGATTCCTTGTATTGTCAGTAATAGGCTTATCACCTTTTACAGATTGGATTAGCTTTGTGAAGCACACGGTTTTGTCGGCCATTGTCTTGTGCTCACCTGCATTATTGACCTGTATATTTTTCTATACTTAATCTGATTACAACTCTGTTTATTCTGCGTTCAGATTTGTGTCAATTTTGCAATGATTTTCTACCTTCTGTCTGACTTTCTTATTGCCTAATCTAAAAGTTTGCTCTTCAAGAATTATTATTAGTCTAGCTGTTCGTGACTAATATTTAGTCTTGTCTTTTGCGACTAATTCGCGACTGACAATCAATCTAGTTGTTTGCAACAAATTATCATTATGATGTTTTCATGCTTAATGTTTGGCTACGTAATCGGAGCGAACGTGATTATCACTAATATTCTGTTCAAGTCTGATAGGTGTAGTCATGCTTAAGGAAAGAGTGAGATAGCTCATTCCGCTGCGCACGAACACTTTCCATTCGTGTTCATTTTTTTTGAGCTATTTTTATTTCTCACAACCCTCTTTTCCTATAGTTAATTGTAATGAAATAGTGTATATTACTGACAATGATTGAGAAAAAATATAGTCAAACTCATATGACACACCTGTTCACAATGACAAGGCAACAACAATGTGTTTGAAAAAACCATGCTGAATGTCTTGGTTGAATCGATAACAAAAAATCCACTACGATCTTTTCACGGTTGCATTTGACCCTTGATAATGGCTTTTGAACCATTTCACAAGAAAACGAAAAGTATTTACCATTTTCACCAAAACACACGTCATATATATTTTGAATAGTTCCTACATACTCAAGCTCTTCAAAGATTGGGCTTTGGTCTTGTGCACTACTCCGACTTTCTTGATTGAAAGATGTCATCACACCAAAATCATAAGTTCGTCATTTCCTATCAACTCGTTCAACGCGATGATGATGACTATATGCCCACATTGCAATATATTTTGATACTGCCACGTATTAATTGTAATTAAGACAATAATTAATCATTATACACGTACATTGTATTTTATTAAAAAAAAACAATAAACAAACCTTCCAATCACATCCTCTTGCAAAGTCCCATTCCATGTCAAGTACGACTTGTCCCTTTGGTCTTGCTTGTTGGAGTGTGTCAACCATTCATTCTGTGGTGCATTGGTTGGTGGGCAATGGCTCACAACATTACGTGAAGGTACCATGTCCCTTATGCTGGTGTCTATTTCTAGCCAATGTTTTTTTTTTTTGTTCATATAATTCTAACTACTTATCCACCACTCCAGAATTATAGAGCATGAAAGTAGAAATTTTTTCTCTAAGAAAAGGTGTCATTTTCTTAGGAGCACCTATACCTTGGGGTTTTTCGCCTTTTACCTCATTGTTCTCCTCATCATTCCATAGCCGTGGAGTAGACAAATGTATTTGAAACAAAAATTCAATGACATAAATAAGAGATTCTTGCACTAACCACCCCTCGGCCGTGCTTCCCTATGGTCTTCCCTTTGGTCTTGCCTTTTGACGCACAAAATCTTTCAAAACTTTCATTGATCTCTCCAAAAAAACCATCCACCTATAAACATTTATTGCATGATGAGAGCAATGTTCAATGCCATAGAAAAAAAAATGATGCTAAATATATTGAAGCCACAAAAAACAAAGTCATATATTTTGTACCTTGATGCACAAGACCAACAATACCAATTTCTTGGACCAAGTGCACAAGTAGATGCACTTGATGTCCAAGATGGAGGTTGGAAAATCTCTCTCAAGCATACATACAGCTTCTACTTTATCTTCATGTTTTTTTTTCCAGATCTATCTCACAAATCTCCTATTTACATCATATTTGTAGTATACGATCATCATATGACTTTATCAAATTCGTATGTAAACTAAATATGCAATAACATAAAACGTGAGTGAAAGAAATGTAAGTACATGATAATGGATGCTAATTTGTAAATGGTATTGCAAAGTTGATCAGTTAGACAACCACGAACACACATTGGAAATATGTACTCAAGCATCTTCAGCCAATCATGAGATTTAAGACCATGAAGTTTTTCTTCTGCTGTGAATATATTTGTAGTGAATGAGCAAAACCAATTGGTATTCTCATCTCGCAAATGACTAACTGTACATGTACTCTTTCTTGGTAAGAATCCAAAGGATTCTTTGAATAAAATAAGTATTTACATCTGTACCCAACTTCGATCAATACTCTTTTTTTGTTTTTGATTCTTGTAGGTCTTGTCTTATATCAATACTATCTTTTTTGCCCGCCAAGTGTTTCCATATTGATTCACCCACAGTTTTGAATATATGCATAGGATCAGACAAGTGATTGATCAAAAGTTTATTCCAATATGGTAGACAATGAAAAATAGATAGTCTTTTTATACCATTGATTGGCTTGGTCTCAAATTCAATCCAGAGCTTGTGCCAATCTGCCATGGACATTCTCTTTGGAGGCATCATTGTTTCCGTCTTTCCTTCAAATCCCCTTCTTTGTGTAATTCGAAACGAATGATCCTCATGCAAGTATTTGCGATGATTTTCATATACAACTTTGCTTAGATGATGTGAGTGTCAAGCATCAATATTAGGTCCACAAACGAGACACGCGTGATATCCGAAAGTTGTAAAACCTCAAGAATCAAATGCAATTCGTGTTACAACTTGTAGAACAGAAAATTAAACATAAATAGCGAATACAGAAAAAACAAATATATAGAAAATATAGATGATCACATTTTCTATTCACCTGAACAATCACCCAATCCTGGATGGATAGTCATGCATTGTCCACATTAGAATTGCGTGCAACAAAAAGTTGTTGTCTTGTATTAGACGTGAGATGTCAAACGCTTGGACACCCTTCCATAATAGCTCCAATTCTTCAACTAACGGTGCAAGGTAGGCATCCATATTTCTTACTTTGTGTTGTCCAAGAATTAAAAGTGCTAACATGAGATGTCCTTTTTTAATAGTTAGCCAAGAACCATTGCATTCAACATCTTGCGTGCCTCGGCTCTTGTCTCTAGGATGCTATTTCCTTCTAGGAGTAGTTTGCGCAATACCCTGCATATAACCAAATGAATTTTCATAACATGAAACACAATTGCTTATTCAACCAAAACTTTTAACTTACACAAGTCCACACTTTGTTAAAAGAAAAACAATTCAATCTTCTTTACCCAGATAAAGATGTAACACTTGTATCACTCCATTTATATTTTAGATTTTGCTTGCTTGCTCTTGAGAGGATCACCATCTTTGGTATGAGACTTAGATGGGGTAGGATCTTGAGCATGCTTGTGATTGTGATGGTAGTGACTATGGTTTAGCAAGGGGGTGCTAGATAGGTCTTGCTTGTGCTTGGATCTAGCTATGGTTGGGAGGTAAATCCTTGAGGCCATCTTGTTTGTCTACTTTTGAAAGGATCTTAGGAGCATTGGAGGAGAGGCCATTGGAGGGCTTTTGGAGGCATTGGTGGACATCTACTCAAAAGCTTGGTGGGTTGATCTTCCTAGTTGTTAAAATTACACCCTGGAGTAAAGACATCTCGTTTGGCCGCTCGTTGCTTCTATTGGATTCTACACACTAGCAATCCACTAGAGGATAGAAGCAAATCACAACACAAGAAATCTCCCCTCAATTGGGCGCCCTCTCCCTCTCTTATAGATGGCCAATGACACACTTTAAAGCACTATGGAATGCCCACACAAGCCAATGAGAAAAGAGGAGGCAATAGAAGAGCCAAGAGGCCCACAAGTAAGTGGAATGTCAAAATACCATTCCATAACTTATGGTTTTTGAAATTAACTTCTTGGGTTCTTTAGGGGAATCAGGACATGTGGAGCAGTACATGGTGATTGACGGCTCTATGCACGCATAAGAGTATCAATAACAATTGAATATGAGTTTACTAAAGGATTAAGGTTCTAGAAGGAATATTCCTAGGCTCTAGGGGTCTAAATATACCTACAGAACTTGCCCTACTCTATTTCTAGGTTCTAATATTTAGCTGCCAAAAATCTATTCTTTTTTGTATTCAGTTATTGTGATTTGGAGTTGAAGTTGATTGAGGTTTGATCTTCAATTTTTACTTGGTTGGGTGGTTTGGCTCCACAATGCTCCTTTTGGCTTATGCAACACGATCTTAAGGATCTACACTTGGTGATCTTTACACCTTAAATCTAGTTAAGCAGAAGTGCATGAAGCCACTTGAAGGAGGGAAGCTAAACAAAAAGCAAAGCGATCTAGGTTATGTAGATAGGTTCATTATAAAAAAGAGAAAGATTCCAATCAAGGCATGCAAGAAATTGAAGAGGTTGTGCCCACAACAACATCATCTCTTAGGGCTTGACTTGGCTGGGAGGCAAGCCTTGGCTGTAGGGCACCTCATTTGAAAACATGTGAATGAATACAACAATGTATAGAGGTAATGTATGCCATCCTTATAATATATAAAGATGACAATAACATCTATCCAAGACAATTTTATTGAGGAAACGAGAATCAAACATAGTTATCCTTCGTAAAATAATAGGGAGTAAAATTTTTGTAACATTTAAAAAAGGTTCACATATATAAAAGTAACTATTAGGAATGATAGACTCTACTTATTTTTCTTTGCCCGAGATTTAGAATTTACAAAAGTGTATACTCAATCGTGATTGATTGAGAGTGCATAGATGGCCCCACCCTCATCCAACGATCAAGAAACCTTCCACGTTAATAGAGAGATCGTGATGGCATCTTTAATTGATTGAGAGAACAAGGATGACCCCACCCTCATCCAACGATATAGAAACCCTTCACTTTAATAAAGAGATCGTGATGGCATCTATGAAGCATAATGAATCATTGAATCAAGGTGGAATTTGCTTGCACTCTTGTGAGCATGAATTGCACTCTTGTGAGCATGAGTTTAGAATGAGAATTGACGAGTTTGTCTACTTTGGAGTTATTTGGAAAGTTTGACTTTAACATGAGACATCAACAAGGACATCCAAAAGAAAAGGCAACATATTATTCAAAAGCCCATAAAACCTTGTATGGATGCATCGCCAATGGCTGCAAGCCGGGCCCGTGGGCGGGCGGTGTCCAGCGGGCCGCCAGCAGGCCAGAACCAAAAGCAATCGACGGGCCACTGGACTCTGCCTCAACACCGTGGTCCGTGACCAAGCGTGACTGAGACCGAACACAAATGTACCACTGACACTCGATGCACAAAAACAAAAGGAAAATAGCGAGCGAGAGCGCGGAAGGGGAGCGGATCGAGATGGTTCCGGCGCGCAGAAGGCAGATCTGGCAGATGCTGTCAGAAAAGGCGACACCGGATGAGGATCTCTGTTCCAACTGTTGCAGAATGGATGAATAAATTATTATTATATTTTATGAAGGAATGAAGGATAAAAGGTTTGTCTCAATTGCATGCAAAAACGCCTGTAAAAGCTACAGAGGCTGTTATGGTTGTAGACATTATTATTTGCATGCATTGTATTTGCATGATGCTACACCTGCCGATCGGCGTAGTTGCACTGTGGCTGCTGCAGGACTGCAGTTCTGGCACGCTCACGAGTCACCACTGCAACGAAAAATACCCGAGTCTTTCGGATTTCCTCATTCATTCCTGAGTCCTGAATGCTCAATGCACATTATAAACCAATTCTCTTATTTGAGCTTTTTTAGTTGCACTTTGTTAGTTGAAATGTCGCGACCCGCTTTGGTACACACAATGCATTATTATAGCATACTCGTCCGCTTTGGTACACACAATGCATTATTATAGCATACTCGTCCGTTCAATCTTTCGATTGTTCACTGACGCTTCGCGGCTCCGTTTCCGAACGTGGATCGGTGTTTCGTTAAGGAATGATGAACGTTGGATTTTAGGAAGCGGTTAAGTTTTCTACAGCTTACCTCTTCTGTTAAGGACGAATGAACTCTAAATTGAAGAAAACGGTTAAGTTTTCTTTAGATCACCTTCCTCTGATTAGCCTGTAGCTGGGAGGGGTTACGTTAAAGAAGTATGACACTATTTTCAAGGAAGCTTTTAAGGTTTTGTCAGCTGACCTGCTGATTAGCCTGTAAAGAGGGGTTTGTCTTCCAGAACTTCCGTTTAAACGCTGGCCTTGCAGATTTTTTCCATTCTGAGGAATTTTTGAATTGATGCAAATTTTCCGAGGACAGTCGCTCGTGAGAGGAACAGGTCATGAGCAAAACTGAAGTAGTTCCAAGCCAAGCACCGAAAGTGTTTTGTTTCTGCCTTTCATTAGTCTGACAAATCGCATACGTTGAGGGTCTTGTGAAAGGTTCTTACACGGAAATGATAGCATGAGTTCAGACTCTTTCGAAAAGATTTTACAGTGGTAATAAGAGATGCAGCCAAGCAGAAGATATTCATGAGTTCAGATGGCATGAGTTAAGACTCTTTCGAAAAGATTTTACACAACAAAGGTAATAAGAGATGCAGTCAAGCAGAAGATATTCACGTTCTTCGCATTTGCAGACAGTATACACTTCAACGGGCTCCGTGCTCTCTTTTATATCTGAAATATCTCGGTTAATCCTTTCAACGTGTAGCCGTTTATTTCTGCTCACAGCACTCATCCTGCCTACCGTGATTAGAAGTTGAAGATACGTCTATTACTTGGTCGATTGAAGATTCTCAACTAGATTTGACCATTACAGTTTCTAGTCGATAGAAGAGGGGTCTGTACTCATAAAATGGTCAATGTTCAAGTCCAGGCAAGGAGACACAGCGATTTCGTTAGGCACCATCATTCGTAAGTACCTTTTAGCTGACGTTCGCCTCAAAATTGAAGGAAACACTGATAATAGGTGCTACGAATATGTACGAATTTCTGATCTCAACAGTCAACACTTGACTGTGGAGATGAAGTATAAACCTGGGATGATAACTTACCGCTTTAATTTTCAGCGACTGTCGGCTGAAGCGTTTTCATCAATCCTTTAGGGAGTTTTAACTTGATCAGACAAGATGAAGTTGAACATTTTTCGTATTTTAGCAAGGTTGATGAAAAGATTTATGATCAAGAACATTTGCAACTTTATCGAAGCACCTACAATAGCAGAATCGTCCACCCAGAAAGCCTACGTGCCAGGGAAATTGGACCTATAGCCAACAAAGGTACAAAAGATAAAAATGCCAGGCAATGCTTTCTGCGAGAGCTTAAGAAGTTCTCCAGCTGCGTTGGATACGAAGTCATCTTCAAAGCTGTATAGTTGCTGCAGCCCGATTACTGAACTGCGAACTTACAAGGAGGTAATATTATTCTCGATGTTTCAACGATCTCCAAGGCATATAGTATCAAAGTTGCTTGTATTTCCGGGTATCATCCAATTCTCCAATCCACGAGAGCAGGCTGTCCTGTCTTGTAAACTTTTCAAAAAAGAAGCTGAAAACTTGATCACTGGCTGCTCGTAACTCTACTTGACAAGACACAAAAACCATATTTTCAATGTTGAAAGCACAGAATGTTATCAATTTGAGAGGCATCTTATTGGATCGGTTTTAAATGTCAATGGCTTTGACCTGTGTAGGGAAAAGCCGTTGTATAATGGCAACTTTGTGAGAGACCAGTGACATCCTTTTTTGATAAACCAATAGACATTTTTTTAAATGACAGGAGCTACTAAAGAGTAAAAACCAAGTTTTTTGAAATTGAGTCTAAGAAGACATTTTCATACGAAGAAGGATCTACAGGCTAACTACAAGTAGATTTCCAAACATGCACACGAACTACATGTCCTATGCATTAGTAGCTTTATTAGGGGAAAGTAGATATATTAGGCTCGATTCAACTGAGACGGGGGTTCTTGATTCTTTACCAGCAGGTTCGCAACGCATGTTTTATGACCTGCCATAGTGGGTCACCTAACCTGCTGACCATAAATCTATGTGAACATGCCACATCGCTCAACCGCAAATTTGTCCTTGAAGCAAGTCTTATAAGAAAAAGTCTTCATGTAGGTTGTAAGTGCTTCATTTCGGTGAGTGAATAGGGAAGGTAGAAGGGCCCCTGTAGTCTGGTTTGCACTGGCCAAACAATTATGTGTGTGTGTGTGTGTGT
Organism: Diphasiastrum complanatum; assembly: GCA_029204225.1. NCBI lineage: Eukaryota > Viridiplantae > Streptophyta > Lycopodiopsida > Lycopodiales > Lycopodiaceae > Diphasiastrum > Diphasiastrum complanatum. Next base: position 42,914,113 of record CM055109.1, read on the forward strand.
GTGTGCGCTATGATTTCTACCTTTTCTGTTTTGAAATGGTAAAAAACTCAAATCCACTAAGAAACCTTCTTCAGATTGAAGTTCAAAATTTGTAGTGTAGTTTAGTTTGTGATGTAAGAACTTCTCTTACCAGATAATTTTCTTATTTATCACCTCAATGTCTTCTCTCAGAATCTACCTCTTAATGTACCTTGATTAAGGATCATAACATAGAGATAATCTATGATTTCGAAGATTTTTTTTGAAACAGGTCAACTGAAATAAATTTCAGTGTGAAGTTTCCTACAAACAATTCACCTTCTTTCTCAAAGAATGCAATAAGAAGTCCTTTCACATGAAGGGAAAATTATCATGAATGGCAGGAAAGGCCTCAAAATGCAAGCATGTATGTATGCTGTGGAAGAAATTTAAAGCACGGGAACTAGGCCTAATTTCACATGTGGGATTACGTAAGAGCGAAGATCTCATGTAGGCAGGGAAGACAGGGCCTTGTGGTCACACGTGCACAACGTATTTATAGAGTCATATGAAGGGCCGTGCCCTTGTTCAAAATGCTGATATGATGGTTTGGACCCTTAGGCAACCCCCACAATTGAAGCTAGACTCACTTTCAAATCAATCTATCAAAGTTTTTGTGTTGTTGCTAGAACATCCACAAGTTGTTTGAAATTGTCAAGAAACAAATGGTTTCATCTCGAGAGGCTCACACAAGTTTCAAGTCCTTTAAGATGTCGCTCTTTTGGCATGTGAAGCTTAGGATCTTTTACTCTTTATCTCCCTTGTAATGAGAATATAGCACACAAACAGACCTTCTTTAGCAAAAAATGTTGATCCTTTGTTGGATGTCTTAGACACAACGAAGTTGTTGAAGAGGGGTTAAAATACTCGTGTTGGTCCAGCACACTTGGATGAATTGCCTATCTTTCACACAATACTTGATTTAAACTGCGTGGCATCATATAAAGCATGAATGTTTTCCTCTTTGAGGTAAGTGCTCTTGTTGGACGAAGCTTCATGTATGTGTGCACTTACCCCTACGTAAATGATGTGCTCTCGGCTAAATATCCACTAGTCAACCTAATAATTCATCCAAATGGAAAATGATACACTCATAGTTACCTCTACCAATGGATCCTATGTAGTTACGCATGATTGATAGTTCACCTTGTGAATTGCATTTAGCTACTTGTGTAATAGTTTGCTTTATATGAAAGATGTGGTAGCAAACCCTTCTTTGCGCCAACAACAGTTGTTGCTATGATTTGTCAAGCATGTTTTCAAATCTACATGTAAAATAAGAAGGACCCAATGTAAGAGATGACACATCCTATAGTTTTGTAAGGAGTATTATCTTTTGGTGGGTGGAGGTGACTTCCCTTTTGACAAGTTCCACTTGTCGGTGAGAGACCTCTATGACAAGTTGCAAGGCTTGAACTTGCCACTATCTGACACGACAAAGATGTCAACGAGGATATCACTAGGTAATCACCCTTATGGGAAAGTTAATTAGCCATAGCAGCTTCATGGCTTTGATCAAGAGTATCAAAGAACTTGAATCTTGGACTTCCCTCACATCATGGGATAATCAAGTCCTGACATAAGTATGACACCATTCATCCACTTGAAGATCTTCATATTTACTTCCATCGTAAAGCTTCAACATTCTTTGAATAGAATATAGCCTGATGCTTGATGGAATGAGAAAACCACCAAAGGAATAGGGGACTAGGTGTCTAGTAAATCTTGTTTTCATGATTTTAAGCATTAAAAGAATTGAGGTCAAGAATGAGAATGATGACCAAGAAATTGTTGTTATAGGATTTGGGCTCGAACAAGAGGTGGATGTGATGGGGCAAGGGGCAAAGACTATAAGCATTGTGTCCCTAACTAATGTCTACTGACTAATGTCTAACCTTGGATAAAGGAAAGCACAAGGAGGTTTGGCTCTAATTGCAGATCAACAATCAAAGTCATTTATTTTTAGATAGTGACTCTTAGAGGCATAACCTTGATTCAATCAGTAAAGAATTATATTGACCATGTGGAGGCATATGCACAGAAGGTACTTTTGACATGCCACCTTGTGTTGTTGGCTATATAAGCGACTGGCTGTTTGGGCAACACAAGGCATCTTGTTCTTGAAGTGAAGCATAAAGGTATGATGTGAAACACCTGTATCATCTATGTCACAAGCTCCAAGCTCGTGAATCCTAGAAGGCTGGTGTGTAGAATCCACCTCCCAACCATAGGCACCCCCTCTTTGAGTCCTTCTACGTGCTATTCCTGTCAACTGGCACATGGCATCCACCTGTGGGTGATCAGTCCACTTGGCATGCATGACCCCTGTGACTTGTGAATATTGAGTGACTCATAGGGTACCACCCCCGTGCCCCGCCAAAGACCTGTGATCCGCTTGGTCACCCCGACTACTTGCCGGCTAGCATCTCGTCACTGACGACTAGGGTCCCGACGGTCAAAACACACCGCGTCTTTGCAGCTTGTCAGGCGGCCACACCGGCGGATCACTGCTCGTGATGCACCGGTCCCAACTTGGGACATATGTCCTCGTCGGTCACCGTCCCTTGCCAATACTAGGCCTCAGGCCCTTTGGTAACTGGCCGTGTCGAGATCATGATAGAGCCATAACTAGGCTATAACAATCCTTCCCTCCTCTGGCAAGTCATCGGTCCTCGATGGCAAACTCTGGGTAAGACTTCTACAAAGCCTGTCGCGTCTCCCAGGTAGCATCTGACAATGGATGCCCTTTCCAAGTTACTAGATACTCTTGGAGGAGGTGATTCCACAATCGTCGCTCCTTTCGATCCAGGACTCTTTCTGGCCCATAACATGTGGTGTCTTTCTCCTCTAGAAACACTAGACCTTCCACCAGGCTATCGCCATCGTGCAAACATTTCTTCAGTTTGCTAACATGAAATATTGGATGCACCTTGCATCCCACAGGTAGCTGTAGCTTATAAGCTACTTGGCTCACCTTCTTAATAATCAACCATGGTCCACAATACCTAGGAGATAACTTGGCGCACCTTCCTATGCGTAGCACCTTCGACTTCGAAGGGACTAGTAAAAACACCCAATCTCCTTCCTCAAATTCCTGATAGGTACGATTCTCATGGGCATAACTCTCTGCCCTAGCTACAGCCTTGGACAAGTTATCATGTGCCATCTCTAGCTTCTGCTGCATCTGAGTCGAAGACTCTACAACACTAGGTACCCTATGCGGAATTCCTATGTTTGCAGGACTAAGTGGCTTGAAACCATAATTGAGCTCAAATGGACTCAATCCAGTGGACGCATGTCTCTTATTATTGTACGCAAACTCCAATAGCGGTAAATGCTTTACTTAGTCTGTTTGCGTACTACTAACATATGCCCTAAGCATATCTTCCAAGATCTGGTTCACTCGCTCTGTCTGACCATCCGTCTGAGGATGCTCAGAGCTACTCATCTGCAACTGTGTTCCCAGCTTGGCGAACACCTCAATCCAGAAACTTTCCGTAAATTTGGGATTCCTGTCAGACACAATGGACTTTGGAAGGCCATGCAATCTGACAATATTCTCAATAAACAACTCAGCAACTTGCGGAGTTGTGACCTTCTTGGTCGTTGCGATGAAGTGAGCCATCTTGGAAAACCTGTCTACCACTACCATAACGGAATTTAATCCCTTCTGGGTCTTGGATAGCCCAACAAATCAATCCATAGAGATGTTTTCCCACCTTCCTGTAGGTATCTCAGTGGATGTAGCAAGCCCGGAGGACTTACTCTCTTGGCCTTGTTCACTTGACAAGCCGTGCAACGCTGGACGTAGTCTCTTACATCTCGTTGCAATCATGGCCAGAAATAATGCCTTCTTAAAAGCTCATTAATCTCATCAATACCAAGGTGCCCTGCGCAGGGACTATCATGGCATTCATGAAGTATCTTATGGTGAAGATCCTTCACGTCTGGCACGAATACTTTTTTGTTTCTCAACAACATACCTTCCTTCACGGTGTATGTCAAATAAGTACTGGTGTGTGCCTCTACGGAAGTGACGGGCGAGGCTGACTCTTCCGCTTGGTCGACTAACTTGCATGCATAGGCCACACACACTGAAAATGCGGGTGGTCCTTTTGCTGAGCCCTCTTGATCTCCTCCATGAGATCATTGTCAACTACAGGCATGGCTCATCTGATGCAGTACCAATGATAGTGCATCAACGACCACATTTTCTCTTCGGAAGCGAATTTCCAAATGAATTTCCTTCCTGCATCAGCTCGGCCCACTGAGCTTGGCGGCCTTTCAAATCTGGCTGAGTGCAAAAATACTTTAAAGTATGATGATCTGTGTACACGTAAAACTCGACGCCGTATAAATATTGGCTCCACACCTTGAGTGCATGTACTCGCATACAGCTCTTGCTCCTGTGCGGGTATACCATCTTTGCTCAACACTGCACCTACGACAATGCTCCTTGCATCCATCTCTAGGGCAAACGGTTGAAGGCCTCAACTCTTCGCGAAGGCCAAAAATGAATTTGTGGACTACGATCCACTCGGGAATCTCTTTTGGAATGTTGATAAGCGTCTCACGATACTTATCAGCATATTCCTGCACCATGTACTGCCTCTGACGATGCAAAAACCAAGCATCTGTCGCACGCACATGCTCATGTGGAGGAATGAACTGAGCTCTGCTAGCTTTGACTAATTCACCATGGTTGGCACAAGTCTAGCCTTAATCAAGGAAAGGAGTAACATGTTTTCTTTTCTTAGGACATTTTTGTTTTCAAACTTGAAGTTGTAGAAACAAGCTTTCTAGGCTCTCTCAAGAATCATCTTTTCCTCTTTAAACTAATCAAGTACTTAGATTAAATGCATTTTATTGATTGCAATTCTCTTTGATCTTGTACGCTTTTTAGGTTTCAAAATAAGCCCAAGTGAAATGTTCTTAAATCAAGCTGATCATCCTTAGAAGAAAGTGATCCCCCTTCATGTAGACTTTCAACTGGCCACTCTAATGAAGGTCTAGACTCGCCAAGATTTTGATCTTGTACATTTTTAGGTTTCAAAGAAACCATGGATAACATGTCCTTAACTCAAGCTAATCACCCAAAGAAGGAAGTGAACCCCCTTCACGTAGACTTTCAACTCCAATGAAGATCTAGATATGCCAAGATTCTCTTTGGAGGTACTAGCATGCTCCAAGTACATCTACCACTATTTGACTAGTCCTAGACTTATAAGGTTTTAGGTGAAATTTCCTATTTTGAAAATCTAGTAATGTCTGGCAACTCTTTCACCACATCATCGATATACACTCTAACTTGGAAATATTGGTGTAAACGTCTTTCCAACTCCACTACGATCTTCTTGTGGACGAGATGAGTCATCTGCTCTCAAAGCATCATGCTCCTTTTGAGCTAACTCAAATCTCCACAAAGTGTAGTCACATATATTACCCTAAACAATCTTTTTCCCATTTAAATAGTCGATACTTGTACAAAACAGGCTGAGTTGCTGCTTGCTTGAATTGGGTCGAATCAAATTGCAATTTGAATTGATCAGAATTACAATTCGAATCATCCTATTGCAATTATTTTTGATAAAACAGCATTTATATTTCAGATTTATGACTAAAATATGGGAAATATATAATTACTTTTTTCAAGGTTTCATAAAAATTTGATTTGAATCGGATTGCACTATGGCCAACAGCTCTTGCGCATAAACAAGACAATTTTCCTGCAAGAATCATTTTACTATGTTTTGTAAGCAATAGCATGACCATTCTACACTAACATTGCATGTATGGCCGTCCCATAGGCATATTTGTGTGTTAACAATACTGAGAATGAGGGAAAGATATAGCATTTCCTTAATGTGTCAAAGCGTTCCTAATGTGAAGGTATTTGGCACACAGACTTTTGGTTTGTTTTTAGAAGCATAGTCAAAGAAGTGGCTATCTTCAAGAAGTTTTTAGTCAAGTTTTGATATTAGCTGGCTTAACCAAGGAAAGTCCTCAAATCCCTCATATATTCTTCTTCTTCATGAGAAGAATGAGTGGCCGTCTTCAGCAAATTGATCCCATCACAATTCCAAATAATAGGCTTATTATCATGATCCAACTCAAACTCAAGCTCAACACCTGTAGAAGGAGCAACACCATCATGCAACTTCCTCGAAACGACATTAGAAAACTTAGACAATAGACTAGCAACATCTTGTTGTTTTGGAAGAACTTCTAGCTTCATTGACAAAAGTAAAAACAGCATGAGATTTAAGTTCTACTAGTTTGTTGTCTTAAAGAGCATATAGTTTCCGTGTTAGTGCAATATGTGGAATTCCTTGAAGTATGACTTCGTTCATATTTGCTAATTGGTCATTGTATGCCGCCACTCAGTAGTAGGATAGCACATGTCACTTATTTCACTTCAGGCACCATGTCATAACTCTGGAGATTCTTCAAGACTGAAGGATGGTAAATCCTGATAAGCCCCAATGAAGAACATCGGATTTGATGCACAAGTACCATTGAATTGGTGATCTAGAGGTGAAGCCCCTTCAATGATATACCTCGAAGTAGATATGTTAATCAACTTTAGTTGCTTGACGATAGAATGGGAGGCAAAACTGTCGGGATTACAATCATTAAACATAATGAAAACATTCTTCTGTTTAACTTGAGAGCCAAGAGACAAATCACTTCATACTCAAAACGCTTAGCCTGAAGATCTTTCTCAGATGCTATATGCTCTGCCTAAGAATCAAAACTTTGTTCATTAAATGCTAGTGCTTGTTCTTGAAATATTGAAACTTCACAATGTATGTAAAGAAGCTCTCTTTGCTTAGTATTCAAACATCTAAACTGCACACAGGTGCTCTGATAGCAGGGTGTTTGCTCACTGGACACTGAAACTTCAAAAGCAAGAAATCATTTTGTAGATGTTAGTAGAAGTAAGTTGAACATGATTGTTCTTGCAAGGTTACTAGCATTGCTATGACTCACTTCAAAGAAAGCTGCATTCTACTTATAGATGAGCTGAAAACTCACCTGAAATCCAGCTGGAACAGGTCGTAACAGTTCGAGAGTCCTCTGACTCAGGTAATTGAAATCACTACATGATTGAAAGTGCCTTGATACTGATTGAAACCACGGAGAGCATTGGGTTCAATTTTGTTTTGATTACTTATAAAAGTAGATTTTTTTTATTAATGTAAAAGCCCATCTTCTGCAATCAAAACACTCCAAATTATGAAACTTCAAGTTTTATGCAGGCCTTTGGATGAAATATTTTGGATATGAATAAGAGGAGGAAAGCCTCTGGAAATCAGTGTTTCCGGGTACTCGCGATTTTCAAACTATAAAGACTAGCAGCTCGCTAATCAATCTGCCCCATCTAATGTATACAGACTATTTTGTCTGCAGCCCAGTGAGCTCTATGATGCAAAGTTTTGGCCTATTTGCTATAAAATTTGCCAATCTCCCAAGATTTAGTTGATATCTGGGCAACATGCATTTTTCAATATGTTCAGAGACTTGTGCTGCAGGTCTTTAGGCTTTCCAATTTCAAGTGACCTACTAGTGTCAAAGAGTTTTTGAATCTTTCATGTAAAACTTTTGCTTAGAAATTGATGCTTTCACTGCTTTGTACACATAAAATCTTAGGCATCTCGTTTCTAAACTCTACAGGAAAAACCTAGGGCAGAGAAACCAGCAGATGTAGGCCGATGGACACACACAAATCAAAGGCCATCGGTATGTAAATTCATTTTATGACTGTCTCCTGTAGTGAATGTTTATACTGCTCTATTGTGGTTCTGGAAGGTTAAACCCTAGTGACATTGTGGTTCATCACTCTTGCTTCAGATAATTTGTCCTAAAAGCGAAGTTTTCGACTCTAGTTTCTCCCCAAGTCCAAATGCTAGACCTATGTTTGAGAGGTAAATGGCAGCAATTTGTAGTCTTTTCTTAATGGACTTTTTAGAGCCTAGGCATCAATCTTTCTGGCTTCATGATCTTTGGTTCAGAAATATATTGATTGGTTCTTTTTCCAATATTTGAGCGGGGAGGGTGAACATACTAAAGGATCGTAAGTGTCAAGTCTAATTATGGCATTTTCTTTGGAAATTGAAGGCGACAAAGCCTCTCTCAGACAAAACAAAGGAGACACAAGCTTGCCAAGCCAAAGATCAGCATAACGGAGAAATCTCTTGCGGATATTATGGAGGAGGTAAATACTGAACCTCTTTATGAGAGTAGCCAGTCATGTCTCCTAAGTCTCCTCCATGAGATCCTTGTCTATGATTTTGAGGCCATCTGAAACATGATGAATCAGCCACAACATTTTTGTTACCTTTCAAAATTGGACCCCCCCCCCCCCTCTTGGTTTGTGGCTGATTGAGGAAATACTTTTTAAGTGTTATGATTTGTGTACACATAAAATTCAGCATCATATATATAGTGCCACCACATGTTGAGTGCATGTATTATTGCATAGAGCTCATGCTCATGTGTTGGACACCTTGGTTGTGGAGGACTGGGCTGCATCTTCTCAAAAGCAACTGGTCTCCCTTCTTGACTTAATAGTGGCCTGCTATGCCAATAGCATTTATCTCCAGGTTAAAAAGCTTTGTGGCCCACTATTCTGAGCATTTGTGCAATGGCTGCTGCCTCCTTCAATGCCTCAAAATTGTTCTGAACCTTTGTATCCCAATTGACTTATCGTAGTCTTCCTCATAGCCATCCGTCAAAGGAGCACAACAACCTTGAAATAGATTCGAATGAACTTGAGATAAAAATTGTAGAATCCTAGGAAAGACTGCAATTGTCCTATGTCTGTAGGTTTGGGCCAAGTGCTAACTGCAACTATCTTAGCTGGATCAACCATAATTTTCTATATCGTCATATTGTACTCAAATATGAGTTTTACACAACTCAGGTTTCTTGTCATTTGCATATTAGGCATTATTTTGCAATTCCATAGAGGCAGTCCAAAGGTGAACTCCATCATTGACTTGCTATACACAAGAATATCATCAATAAAATCCACGACAAACTTTCCCATGCAGCTTTTGAAAATGTCATCTATAAGCATCATGAATTCGTTGGTTCATTACTGAGCCAAAATGACAGAACTAAAAACTCATAGATTTCAAATCCAATTCAAAAGGCCATCTTTTGAACATCCTCCTCTTATCTTTTGGACATCCTCCTCTTATGTCCGGATTTGATGATAGCCGTTCTTAGGATCAATTTTGCTAAAAGTTGTTGCCCCTAGTAATGCATTAAGCACATTGTCAAGTTTTGTTGCTTTAGATACTTGTGTTGTACCCTAATCTTATTGAGACCGTGATATTGTAGACACATTTGGAATGAACCATTCTTTTTCGTAACTAGCATGATGGGTGCATAGTTCCTAGGAATGGTACAAAACCATAAGGTATGGCTCCGTACTGTTCCTACGAGTTGCCTATACAGTGTAGCATCAAATGGCTGTGACTCATCAAGCGTGGAAAGCTTTTTGGCTCAATAGGAGTGTTCACTAGATTGCCCACAAAAGGAGCTCAAGCAATGCACATGCAAGAGAGATGGGCATAAGGAGCCCATGTCTAGAAAAAAAACTCCTCTAAGTTAGCTCTAGCATCTTGCATTGTTTTAGGCTTGACCCAAGGAATGACCCAAGGAAAACTCAAGATTTCTTCATTAACATAAGAAAAGTCATGTGATTACATAAATAATTAGCTCAGATCTTCATATCAAAGGTTCTTCAGTTCCATAAGTGTTTAACCCTAAATTAGGTGATTCATTTATATTTGGCGAATCACCATTGACTATAATCATCAGCCACTACCTAAATTTTGTAAGTTTTTAGGGCACAATTTTTGTCACTAGAAGCCGCTAGATTTTAGCTCATGTAACATGCGATACATGAACAAGAGTCACCTCAATACATAAATTACAATGTACATGCTCTACCAACCATACCAAGAGATGACATGGAATATCCAAATTAATCAAGTTAGAATTTTCCAGAAAGTTGAGACTCTTCATGCAATCTAACTTGATGGAAACAACATAGATTTGCTTAAAACTCCTATAGTTGATGTAAACTTCATGGAAGGAGCCTTTATCAAAGGCTTAGTAAAAATATCAGCCACACAATACGAAGTACTTACATGCTGGAGTTGTACTTCCTTGGTTTGGACCTTTGCTCTCACCAAATGGCATGCCTAAGGAACCGTTCCTCAGGTACATTGTTTTCACCATTTTCACCATCATCTTTTTAGGAACTGTTTTCAGCATTGCGTTTTCAAAATGATTTCAGGATCGTGTTTAGGGTTTTAAGGTTTTCACGTTTTCAGGATCGTTGCTTATGATTTTAGGATCTCATCCCTAAAACTGTACCTTAGGAACGGAACGGTCATTCCTAATGGACGGTTCCCGTGACTATTCCTAAGGAAAATCCTTAGGAACAAGCATCACTTTGGCATGCAGAAAGGGTGAGTAGCTGGGCTCAGTACATCCTAGCTTATGATATTCTTACAATATCCTCTTAACCTCCTCTTTCCTCAGACTCATCATATAGGATGGTCTACAAATAGGACTTGCTCCTGGAATGAGCTTGATCTTATGTACAATGTTTCGTCTTGGAGGCAATTCAACTAGATTATCTCTGATAAGAATTAAATGAAATATTTGTCAAATGGATTCATTCAATGCACCTAATTCAATAGAATCTGAGAAAATTGCATATGCTAATGATGCAGGATGCAAAGCCACATTTTGCGCTTGTCTACCTACATCTACATCTATAGAATTAACAACTACTGAATCAAGAAAAATAGCATATGCATTCATCACAAAAAGAAAAAGAATACTGGGAACGGATCTTGTTTATCTGGAAAATTGTAATGAGAGGACAATTTGGCAATTCCTTCCACCCTTCAAAACATGGAGCATATCCTCATGCTTAACAGTGTAGATATGTTGACGAAAATCTATAGCTGGCTGCTTAGTTGCTTGCCAACGGTTGCCTAGCACTAAGTCAAACCGTGCTAGCCTAGTTATATGAAAATCAGACTTTTTTGTATATGTTTGTATGGTTATTGATAGTTTGGCATTGTGACCATATGCCTTCGCTCAGATGGGACAGTGAGCAGCTTCAACCTCTTAACCACATTTCAGTCTATAACGTTGTGAGATGAATCAGTGACAAAAAGCATGACAACTTCCTGCCGATCTGGCAGCTGTCCTTCTATTCTGATCAATTTTGTATCATGGACCCAATCTAAGCACAGATCACTTTGGGCTTCTGCCATCTTTTTCGAACCATCTTCTTGTTTTCCCTTTCATCTTATATCCTTCTTGGTGATCAGCCTATAGCTCCCTAGACCTCCACCCTGATACTAGCCCTCATATTTTCCAGCCCTCTTTCCGGCACCTCCTTTCCAGGCTAGTTCTCTTCCCAGTCCTCAACTCATCTTCTTTCCCTTATAGCTCCAGCTCCCTTTGACCTTTCATCCGATTCCATTCCAATGTTGACCTACTGTTTCACCTTTTTCCTTTTGCCAGACCTGTCCCATTTTGTTTTATTTGCCATACATTTTTTGTTTGGTTTGATCTTCCCACATGTGGCGAGTTGGTGTATGGTGCTTGAGTGTTGGGGCTTGCCCACCGAGGTTCGATTCTTTGTTATCCCACTGGTTGAGAACACCAAAAAAGTATCTTTTGTTTGGTTTGAGTTAGTCATTCATATTACTTTGATTTAATTGTTTAGCTGGTTAAATTTTTATCTGTTGAGCTCGTTCCACGGCCATTTAGTTTGCCTGAGAGGCACGAGCCAGAAATTTTTTGAAAGCTACTCTAAAGTATGTTGGTATGAATGTTGACGGTTTTTATAGCTGGTTTTTATTTTCTTGTGTTTGTCTAGGGAGAGATGTGACACATATGTTTCTTGGCCCATTGTTTTTTATTTTTTTTGTAATTTTCTAATATGCTCTTTAGTAACAACCAAACAATAAGGTGAAGCAATCTCTGACCCATTTATTTGCACTAGCTTGTTTTACATCTTTCCAGCTTCTGTTTGCGAGATCTGCTTGTAACGTGGGTCATCCATAGTTGTTGGTTATCAGAGGCCATCTACAGTCGATTGAACAAAGGTATATGTTACGGTCCTATGTCAGATGTTTATAGCTTCTACTCAGTATCCTGGATCACAAAAGTTGTTACCATCACATCATTACCTATGTGTTATATCCCTGACGTAGGGTTATGCTAGTTCTAATGGGTAATTGGCTAGGAGATAGCATGAGTTAGTTGGTACTTGACTTTTAGTCTAGTGATAACGTCACTGGTAAGGTTGTGAGTGGAGGTCTGGAACTTAGTGCATTACATGTGGAGGCCACAAACTCCCATACTTTTCAAGCTGCTCAGATGTTGAATGGTATTCAGTATGAGATAGGAGATTTATGGGACATGCAAAGTTTGACGTCATACCCATCAGGAGAACTGATATCATTGTGGCTGCTGATTGGTTACTTTTTTAAGTGAAGCCAATCTGTATCTGGCGCAAAAGTGAAATTTTTATTACCCAAGATGGGTACATAAATATCCTGCATAATGTGGATTCACACCAGGTATATCGAATGATCTCAATGGTTTGGTCATAGTCTTTCAAAAACTTATGTTGCAGCTACACTATGTGTAAATGAGGGTATGCCACAGTCAAAGCAGAATCAATGCTCACTGTCAATATCCACTACTACTCATGGAGTCAGTGCATTGTTACAGCAATACCAAAATGTTTTTGACAAGCATCATTCTTTGCCACCGTTGCAGGAGCTGTTCATTCTATTGATCTCGTTCCCCAGGTAGCTCCAGTCTTGAGGTCATGCTATTGTTTGTCAAATATGTGTAGGGCCTAGGCTGACATCCAGTGACATTAATTGAGTTATTGTTGACAACGTCTAGCCAGAATTCATTTGGTCCACTACTATTGCTTGTGCATAACAAGGAAAGAAAGAAGAGATTTTGCATGGATTATCGAGCTCTCAACAAGCTCACTATCGGGAATAGATAAGATATTCCATACATGGATAATTTTTTGATCAACTGGGCAAAGCTTTTATGCTCTTTAAGATCAACAAGCTATCATCACATAAAGTATGCCATCTAGCTAATGAGCAGAAGACAATTTTTTCGCAGTTTCACATCTGTATAAGCTTCTTGTCATTTGTTCAAAAGTTCACCTTCCAAAAAGTTATGAACAATATTCTAAAGCCCTTGATTGGCACTCAAAATAATTACTCCGGATTACTGGAGCATTGGGCTTTACTGAGGCAGCAGAAGACTGAAATCTCTATGGACTTCATGATGGGGTTACCCAGGATAGAGAAAGGGCATGATGCTTGTTTGGTAGTTGTGGACAAGTTCTCTAAGCAGGCTCATAAATATATTGATTCGGACTACGATTATAGACAAGCAGTGGGCACAGATGTTTCTGTAAGTGGTCTTTTGATTGCATGGTATCCCATGTTCCATCCTTATACATAGAGACACTAGTTTTACGTTAGAGTTTTGGACACAGCTGATGTGTATGCTGTGCATAAAAAATGCAGATACTCTTGAGCTTGTTGTTCTTCATAAGCATGCACTCAGAGGTCCTGTATTGTATTTTAGAGGATTATCTCCATCATTTTTTTACACCATCTGCATGAGTTTGAAACCCAGTACCTTAGTATGGTTTTGTGTTATAACAATTCTGTTTGTGTTAGCATCATTTGTAACACAATCTGCATGAGATTGAAACCCAGTACCTTTGCTTAGTATGGTTTTGTGTTATAACAATTCTGTTTGGAGTTATAACAATTCTGTTTGTGTTAGCACAAGTCTCACCTTTTCTGTTCGCATATGGATACATTACTCCATTTCTTGAATTTTGTTATCCCCATATACTAGTCATGTTATCCATTTCTTGAATTTTGTTATCCCCATACTAGTCATGTTGGCCTTCTTTTTATTCTAGTGAGAGATATCACTACAAGGGTGTAGAATCAAATTGTGGAATATATAGCAACAATCAAAGGAAGCAGTAGACTAACATATGTTATTTGTAAAGTTTGAGGGATATAATGTATATTTAGGGCTTCATTTTGCTAAGCGTAACTTTTTACAAGGAAAATCTTAGACAAAGAAATCAGCATAAGCTTAGTTTAACTACTTATTGCCTCCACTTGCCACCTTCTACACAGCCTGTAATATTTTCGTGTTAGTTTTACTACATTCAGCTCTTGGGGCAGATAAGGACCTTGCAACAGATTTATCAGGAAATTTTCCTTATCTCCCAATAGCCATTCTCCGGATGAGAGTACAACACAGCAGGGTGATGACATCTGGTGCAACATTTGGTACGCTGCATGGATTTCCCCTAGGTTCAGAATTGACCAATTCTTACATGAAAATTTTGTAAGCTTTTCTTCTTCAGCCAAAAAGATGACCATTGATTTAGGATTTAGGGTACAGACTACATAAACAGAAGTCTCAACCTCAACATGTAGATCAGAACAGCCAAGAATCAATCATTGTACTAGTGACTGTATATGGTTGTCAGTTGCATGATACATGTATACTTAGTGATAGTGTTACAAACTATAGCTACCTAACAACCTATAGTGTTACAAACTAGAGTACTGCATTACCTATGTCAACTTTCAGTGATCATCCATTCACACAACAGTTTTAACCCTCCAAATATGGCCTTATTAACTAGATTATGGGCCCTGAGTACATCTGGTTATAGTGGCCTGAGCCATTTAGAAACTTGTAGACTGTGTTAAGGACAGGAGATCGTAGTGCATAATTTATTATTGGCTTCCTGGAAGGGTACCCTAAGGGCCTTCAGATTAGGATTATAGCAGCAACTCACAGAAGATCCACATTCAGTTGGTTTTCTCTTGAGTTCTTGTTAGGAGGCTTTACATAAGCTCTTTGTAGGAGATCTGGTGCTTTTCCTGGCTGTGGATGTTGCTCATACAGTGTTTCTTATAGGAGTTTGCTATATAATCATCATGTCTATCGATTTTTTGCTTGTGGATATGTTCGTAACTACGTTCTGTCACATGGCCAAAGTGAGGTGCCTAACCTAGATTTTTACAACTAGCTGAAGCATACAGATATGGACACCAAATTCCAACATGCTATTAAAGTACGAGAGATTAAATGTTTGTTTGGAGTGTCATCTTGGAAAAATGTTCAAAGAAGAGCTTATCCAATTTAGAGGGAATGAAGAAAATGATCTTATGGGTTAGGAAAAGAGGGATCAATTCAAGAACACAGGAAACTTTGAACATTAATTTGGAGGCCTCGTCACTTTGAGCTAGAGTGCAATGGTCGTATTTCCATTGTGTAGGATTGACCAGTGAAGACTACAATAAGGTCTTATGCACAGCTACAACATTCCTGTCCACTGTCAACTCATCCTCCTTTTTCTTTGCAGGATTTCCAGGTGAATTTAGATTAGGTCTCACTGAAAGCAACAACATTTCTGAAATCTTGTTTTTATATAAAGAGGTGCAGCTTGTAATAATATTAGACAAAATTTTACTTTCGGACAAAATTTTCTGAGATTTCAGGACGTCTGGTGAATGGTCTAAAAAGAGGAACATGTTTAACTGGACTGAAACAGATCCATAACATCATTAGTGCTGAGTAAATCAACAAAGATTCCTAGAGTCAACATCATGCGCTCTTCTAGAGAGTAAACTGCAAAAATTTCAATGTCAAACCAGCATAAAGCATTCGAACTTCAAAGAAACTGTTACTTCCTATGATAAACCTGAATGGAAAAGGTTTGAGCCTTTTATTTCAGGCAGTAAGAGACTTTTTTTTAAGTACAGGTTAAGTTACGTTCTTGTTTTGTTGAAGTGTGAAGTTTTGTTCCCTTGACAAACATTTATGCAAACAAGAATTTTAAATGTTCGTAAGTGCTAGCAAGGTACTGGAATTTATAAGACAGGAAAGTATTCAAATCTTGAAACAGTCTGCGGGGTAGAAGCTTGCTCCATATGAAAGACATTATATTTATGAAAATAAATGAAATTTATGCCCTCTTTTATGGCTTACAGTATCTCCTATGATTTGTGCAACTGTAGTAATCATTTTGGAACTCGAGAAGATGCACGTCATTAATATCGAGTACAGTGCTTTGGCTTTGCTTGTTTTATAATCGAAGAAGCTTTCCAGTCAGCTAGATGTTCCCAAAACAAATTAATTTATAAACTTTTAAACACAACTTTGTGACATGGATTGCTCAATGCTTTGAAATGAGGTTGTAGTTTTAGACTTGGATTAACTTGTTTTAGCTCATGATTTAGCCTCTCTATAATAGTGCACACTTTGCACAAATGGCAGCAATACTGCATGCCTCCTCCTTTTTGGATCATGCCATAGGTTGCACATATAGCAAATGGTTTTGGTTTTTGTGTTGCTTCAAATGTTTGAGAAATCCTGCTCTCAGGAATTTGAGCTTTTTATTATATTTAGTTGCTGTATCATGAAGTCTATGGCAGAATGAACTTGATTTGAAGCCTATGTTTCATGTTTCTTTGTACAAAGGAAAAGCTTACCTTTTGCACACCTCATGAAGGACGAAACTAGGTAACTATAGGTGTCTTGCCAATGAATACAAATTATCTCTTCTTTACACCAAAGCAATCTAACTCTAGTAAGCTTGCTGCCACTTCTTCTTAGAGAACAATGCAAGTTTTTTCCCTCTATCAGCCATAGGCACGCAAGTTGTTTTTGTCAAATATTTGCTTACATATGTATGCTATTTGGCACTGATCCTCATCAGCATAGATTCACTGTTGACAAAATAAGGATAAAAAGCTGTTAATTTGACTGCCACCTTGCAATACACTGCTATTGTTCACTTTTAAAGACCTGCTCTGACTAAGACCAAAGTGTTTGTTCGTTGACAATCTCGTTTATTATTCTTAGTCACTTGTTGTATCTTGGTGTTGATGGGTGTCTTATGGTGTATGCTATGGATATGACGGGTGGATCTTGGTGGGTCTAACGGATATGATATTGGGAGAGCAAATTTTCCTGATGCAGAGTGTGGATGTGGAAAATGATGTCGTTACAGAGGACCTTGGGGGTTTCATATATTTTTCTCAACTGCCAGACGTGGTAAGGCTTCTTGTCATTACTTTAGAGTGATAGATTCTAGTGCTTAAACTTCTTGAGCTTTTAGAATCTCAAGCGAATTTTATTTCCTCTTAATCCTTTCTCACTGCTCCTTTCTTCTTTTCCTCTATTTCCAGTTTTGTTCTTTGTTCTCACCAGCTTGTTGTCCTCCAGAAAGCTTTACCCCCCCAAGCATAATTCCAGTTATCAGGGTTGCCTAGACTATGACAACTCGGAAGTGGTGTTACTAAGCAGCATTCAATATAGAGAGCCCATTTTTTGTGGACTGCAGATTTATGGGATAAATGCCCATTGCCCCACATGCCCTCTCCAACCCCTTTCCCAATGGCTTTTAGTGTTGTCCTCCAAAAAGCTTTACCCCAAGCCTAATTCCAACTATCAGGGTTTCACCCAATGGGATTGGCCGAGTTGGTTAGCTTGACATCCAAAGTTTCTTTGGTCTCATGTTCGAGCCTCCCCTTGGAAACCAAGAAGCAATTATCAGGGTTTCCCAGACCATGACAACTCATAAGTGTTGTTATTAAGCAGCATTTAATATAGAGAGCCCATTTTTTGTGGACTGCAGATTTATGGGACAAACGCCCATTGCCCCACATGGCCTTTCCAACACATGTCCATCTTCCCTTTCCCAGTGGCTTTTAGTATTGTCTCCCTACTCCTAACTCTGATTCAAGGTTGCCTGTATATTTCTAAGGAGATGCTATTTCATGGCGTCTGATCGGAGATATAAGATTTCAAGCCTTGTGCAGGGTCAAAAAGATGACATCTCTGCATTAAAAAGAGACGGCTTGCATATTCACCGATGTCGACTAGAGAAAGAGGTAATGTTTATCTTCATCTAGTATCACGATTCTTGCATAGTGTATAAGTATGAAATTG
Source organism: Diphasiastrum complanatum (assembly GCA_029204225.1). Classification (NCBI taxonomy): domain Eukaryota; kingdom Viridiplantae; phylum Streptophyta; class Lycopodiopsida; order Lycopodiales; family Lycopodiaceae; genus Diphasiastrum; species Diphasiastrum complanatum. The sequence goes on from CM055109.1 coordinate 42,932,200, forward strand.
ATTGATATGTAGGCACCTTTTAGGGGGACTGATACGAAGCTTTAGCTCTTGTTGAGCGGGAATGAATTGGCATGAAAATTGTGATGAGAAGTCAAAAAGCATAGAATATATTTCATTCTGTCTTGAAGTTTTGTGGTAACTTAATCAAAAACTGAGTTTCATAAGCTGAATCCTTTGCAGGTTGAAAGATTGCGAGCCACATTACAGCAAGAACAAGAAATCAATTTTGCATTCGAGACTGCTCTGAGGAGTAAACCTAGGGCTATTTCAGATTTTGGTCACCTTCCAATAAATGTACCATATATTTTGCATTTGGTTATCAATAACATTTTTTGTTTACAACTAATCTGAGAATATTGGCTGTGAATTTGAAGGCAGCCCAGTAATGCTTGATTTTTTTCGAGTTTTAGGGCTTTTTGTGTCGAGAATAATAACTACATGAAGTTTTACTGTTTTCTAAGCATGTGTACGTCATGCCTTGAAGCTCAAATGTCATGATAGGTCTGAAGCATTTGTAGCATCTCGGGGATTCCCTGAACACCATATGATTATAAGCTTTACTGAGAACTTCCTTAATCCTGGGATTCACAGAGTGTCAACCTACAAGTTAACAATGTTAAAATCAACAAACAATTTCTTTGTAAGCAAATAAATTGATCTCTGTACAATCAAGTTTGCTATCTCCTTATAGCTAGGGTTTCTTCTCAAGGATCATTTTGGCTTGGCTGTTTTTTAAAATTTATCGATGTGTAGGACAACTGTGAATGCCTCATTTACTTTTGCTGAGCAAGAGATGTTATTGCAGGCACAGGAACTGCTGGCAGACATAGCAATGCTTGAAGCTGCAATTTCAAGCTTGGAAGAGCAGATCACTTTATTACTGTCCCACTTAGGACGTGAATGCAGTCAGCATCAAATTCTTGAAACTTTTGATGGCAAACTTTCCTTCAATATGTCTCCAGTCCAACAGCTACTCAAAACCCTGAGCATTTCCACATTGTAACCTGAGATCTGGTTAAGTACAGCCTTATGTTTTTGAGGCACAACTAAGCATGCCATGGCTGCACTTCTAAGTATCATTTCACCGTGGCATATGGATTGTGTTTCCATTCTACATAAGCCTTGTACCTCGGCTGCATACACACCAGCTTTCCCAATATCCAGTGGCATGTGTACTCGGTAGTTCAAGCTGTATATACTGTGCACCCTACATGGTCTTGTGTCCCATATATGATTATCAGTTGCTTGGAGCCTGAAATTTGTCAGCAGCTGACTCTCGCTGATGTGGTCCTAGAAAGTGCATTATGTCAAAAGCTCTTTGACACCATCTTCGCAGTGATATCTGGGTAAGCCTTAAATAAAACATTTGGTGTACTTTGGCATGATGTATGATTTTCTCTCAATCAAACTCAAATAAAAGAGCCGAATTTGAAAATCAGTGAGCAATCTCCTTTTGTCTGAGATGTTCAGCACTTTCATGTAGATCTAACTTGAAAATGCCACCATATTTTGATCCATATGTAAGGATCTCATCACCTTTCGTAATGATACAATTATTGATATTGTCCACATCAAAACCATCATCAAGCAACTTCCAACACTAATTACATTCTTTGTGAGTTTAGGAATATAGAGTACATTAGAAAGTGATAAACTCATAGAAGATTCATGATTCAAGGAAATACTTCCAACTCCTTCAATAGAACATGCATGACCAATAGCTGTGTAGATTGATTTCTTAAGTTCTTGAAAATGTTCAATAGAAACAAAAGAACTCTTGGAGTAACCCACGTGTGATGTAGCACCACTATCAATATACCAAGATACATCATTGAAGGGTGTAGAGGAGAAGCTTGACACTATGAGTGATCCTTCTCCTTCACTTGCAAATGAGTCTTCTTTGGTAATGTTGGCTTGATTGTCTTGATTCGTCTTGTACTTGGAGATAGAAGGATGAGATAAATCATTTTTTTCTCCATCGTTGTCTTTGTCCTTTGCTTTGTCCTTGTCCTTCTTGAAGTATTATTGTTGTCCTTTGCCCTTTTCCTCTTGACTTGCCCTTGGTGAAGAGTGCTTTGTCATCTCCACCAAACTTCATTGAGAGTTTGTTGATCCTCAGAAACTTGTTCTCTTGCCTGCTTTCTTCAGCAAGTAGAGCTCCTTGAAGAGTTTCCAATGTTGGTAGCTCCTCCTTAATAGCAAAGGTTTGGACAATGTTTTCATACTCATCTCTTAATCCCTTAAGGATTACTTGAACAAGTTCATTATTGTTTAGAGTATCTCCAATGCATGCTAAATCTTTGTGAAGATCTTTAACTCTCATGACATAGTTTGAAGCACTCTCATAAACTCTTTGATAACTAGTAATATCTGATTTCTAAGTGTGAGCAATCTTGATGTGTTCTTTGCTTCATAAATTGTCTTAAGGATGTCCCAAGCCTCCTTGGTCGAGGTGCAAGAACTAATTCCTCTTAACACTTCATTGGACACATTCATTTTGATAAAATGAAGAGCAATCTTAGATCTCTTCTTGAATGTTTGAGCTTCAAGTTCTACTTCAATTCCTAACACAATGTCCATTACATTTGGAAGAACCAATAATGATTCCATTCTTATCTTCCAAATAGCATAGTTGAAGATGTTAACCTCTTACCATGTTCCAAGAGATATGAACCCATGGATGTCATGTTCTATTTGGGAAATTTTTTTAGTAATGACAAAAAAAATGGAATTGAATATATTGCTTCTCTCTCAACCTATGATCTAACTTGAAATGTTGATCCAATCTATTGAAATCTTGCAACAAAATATGTGAGATCTTGCTCACAACAGAGAATCAATCAACTTGGATTTGAATCTAGTCTCTATCTAGTGATGAAGCACTTACAAGTTTGATGTCAACTTCTTCCATGAGTTTCAAGGAATTAAAAACACTCTAGGCTCTCACATGCAACTCAAACACAACTCACTTGTGTCAATTGATGTGGCTATGACTTCAAAAACTTGTCTAAACAATTCTATCTTTGACTGGAATACTCAGAAATGGATTTTGAATCAAAGAAACAAATCAAAAGTGGCCACACAGGTCTAGGCGACCTACCCAGCCTACTTCAAGTGCTTACAACTCTTGCTAGGCTCATCAGAATGATTTGAAACCAATTGCAATGGAAAGTAGACTTCTCTAGCTTTTCAGCAAGCTATATTGTCAATATCTTTGGATGAAGTATAAGGGAGAACAAAAGGACTGAAATGGGTTGGATTTCACACGTGTGAACAACCTGAAATCCGTACATCCTCTGTTCAGATCTGATCATTACATGAATGATTTCTATAATTCACAAGATCGTCAAAAAGTGATAGAAAATTGTGAAATCCTGCTTCCTAGATTTCTCATGCATAGACTGATTATAGCATTAAAAGCTTAGTATGGCTCTAATACCATGTGAAGAAACCAACAAGTACACACGTGTGAGGAAACCACAAATGTGTTAATGACCTTCCCTAAACTTGTGATAGCACGTGAACCACATTTAGAGTGAAATTGACAATCTAACACTAGAATCCAAGGCTAGATCACAATCTATAATGCATATAATCAAAAGAAATTACATTCCACACGTGTGGGAAAGTACAATGAAACTTTATTATATGAGAAAAAGGGTCTTCTCAAGTAGAGAGAGAATCACATTACGAGCTTACAATTACAAAATCCAGATTGACATGAATTTGCTACAATGCTTGATTCATCATCAAGAATAGTGAGGATTCTCACTTACATATATAAGAAATGATGATTGCTCCTGGTAGTACTAGCATGTAGCTCCTTTTGTCCACATCTACATGTGTAATCTACCAAAATAGTGACACATATCATTTTGCATGCGTGTTTATCCACTTACTTCTACCTCCTTTCTACATGTGGCAATTTCTACACTACTAATGTACAAATTCACTTGCACGTGTCCATAACATAACAACTCTTGCATGCCTTGCATGTCACTTTGGACAATTAGGACTTTATGCATTTATGGTACCTTGAGTTTCTACTAGCCCAAATTTGGCCATTTCATAATCTAAATCTACATGCATGTCACAGATGACAACTAGACATTATTGCATGTGATGTAGCTCGAGTTCCTACAAAGCTAATTTTGATATTTACAAGTAACACTATATGCAAGATGAAAATTTTCATCAACTCCAAAAGTCAAGTTGAATGGCTTTTTTATTTTCACATTTATTTATTTATTTATCAAGCATTAGATGATTCAATCAATCAACGAACATTCGAAATCAGATGACCATTATAATTAATCAACAGACAAAATAGATGTAATTACATTGATTAGATTCAAACGAAATTGTTAAAATAAGCTATCAAATGATCTTCAAATCATTGTAGCCATTATAGAATCAGAGCTAGTTTCGAGTATGCGGTTACTACTACAAATGTTTTGTGCTCATCATTTCATCCGACTTGTATTTCTCGACTCATTGTCTTATTGTGTTCAGAATTACGTCAGTGTGAATGTTATCTACTCTGCTTTATCATTTTGTCCAATGCTGCTCTTACAGATTTGTCTAAACTGTCTATTGTTTTCACATGTAAGAGTCATTCGACTTTGTGTTTGTCTACGTAATCGACCCTATCGATTCTGACGACTTCAAAATTAGAATTATATAGAATCAGTCGAGTTCTACGACTCACCATCCTGGTTCAATTTGATAGGCATAGCACATGCATCGAGAGATTCCATCCAATCCCTATTTTTGACCTCAACTGCTTGATATTAGAGGCTTTCGATAGAATCCGATTCTATCGACTGATAGAATAACCATTTTTTGTTTTGATAATAGCACTAGATTTTTTTAAATTAAGTCACTGATAGTTATCACTATCATTTAGACTAAAGTTTCACATGAATTTCCAAAGCAATGCTAATATCATCGTAGACAAGCTCGATAACTACCATATGTGAAAACTATGCTAATGGCTAAAGAGATGTTGTCATATGTGTCGAGGTCAAACCCTAAGCAGACGACACAACAATCTCCAGATGGAAGCTAAAGGATGGCAAAGTCTTCGCGCTGATCATCCTCAACATCACAGATATACAAATCGACCATGTATCTGAAGCTCAGACATTGAAAGAAGTATGGGACATCTTGAGCACATTGTACGACGTGAGAGACGTAACCTCCAAGTTGCATCTCAAGAGAAGACTCTTCTCCCTCATGATGGCCAATGGTAATTTACTACAGAATGACATTAACCAATTCAAGAACCTCTTGCAACAAGTGGTTGTTATCGGATCAGTCATTGACAATCAAGATGCAGTAATGGCACTACTATCGAGTCTAACATCCACGTATGAAAATTGGGTAATAATCATCAAGACACACTCATATTTAACTCTATCAAGAGTTATCACTATGTTGCTGCAGGAAGAGAATGGAAAGAACATAGACTCGCATGCCCTTTATGCAAACAGAAGCTCGAATAAGCTGAAGAAGAAAGCCCCAACACCACTCAAGTTGAATCAGAAACTGACATAGAGTCAAGAGCAGTCATCGAATCTACAAACAAAGAAGAAGATGTTCTACAAGTGCTGCAAGTGCACCAACCACGAGATTCAAAATTGCAGGATACTAAAACAACAAGAAGCAATCAAATCAACAAGCGAATGCAACTACAGAAACATCCCATGCCCCCAGTGATGAAGTGCACAAAAATGCATTCATGATCAACCATAAAAAAGCATCAAACGACAGCTTTGTTAGACATAACTAAACATTCACCTCTCAGTTTAGTAATCACTAGTTATCCGTGAGCTCAAATCTGTAAGGCTCCCGTTATGAGGAGAAGCCATAATTGAGCACAGTTGCTAGTATGAAGTCTAATGTGAGACCATGATGGTTAGGAGATGGCTAGATTGCATAGTAGGAAGTTCTGGGGGGTTCGAGGAGTGGAGCTGTCAATAATCAGATTTGCAACATCAAGCATTCACCATAAGCAATCACAAGAAGCCGGAAGAAGAACACGCACTATCAATCTATCACACTACAGTCATATTGAATATAAAATGTACATATAAACCCTGAACCCTGATAGAGAGAGAAAACCTACGAATAGACTAATAGACTAGCCTACGACTAATTACAGCTGGTAACAACTGTCAACATTAATGTACATTGTAAACAGTAACAACGAAGTTTATCATTGATTTCTAACACTCTCCCTCAATGATAAAATTACATTCTTCTATCCCTAATAGAGTATGAAACCTCTCAAATTTACATCTACCTAATGACTTAGTAAAAATATCTACCATTTGATCTTCAGATTTACAAAAAACAAGATCAATGGGTCCATAAAAAATTTTCTTTCGAATAAAATGATAGTGTATTTCGATGTGCTTGGTTCGAGCATGTAAAACTGGATTTTTGGCAAGGTGAATGCAGCTTTGATTGTCGCAAGATATGATAGTCGCATTCACCTGTGGCTGATCTAAATCCACAAGCAATCTTCGTAACCATACCGTTTCTTGTGTAGCATTGTTGAGTGCTCGATATTCAGCTTCCGTTGATGATAAAGCTACTGTAGGTTGCCTTTTGCTGTTCCATGAAATTGCAGCTGTAGCATAACTGAATATATGACCACTAGTAGATCTTCTGTCATCAATATTACCTGCCCAATTGACATCTGTATAACCTACCAACATTGGAGCTTCAGGCTGATCATACTTCAAACCAAAATTCAATGTCCCTCGAATGTATCTGAGAATACGTATAGCAGACTTCCAGTGTGCTTGACTAGGATCTTGCATAAATTGACTAACAACACCAACAACATAAGAAATATCAGGTCGTGTGTGTCAAATAAATCAAACTACCCACCAGCTGTCTATACAAATGAGTATCCACTTTTTCAGATTCATCATATGCAGTAAGCTTCATGTTGACATCCATAGGTGTACTCAAGGGCTTACAATCCTGCATATTGAACTTATAAAACAAATCTCGTGCATATTTGCTTTGTGTAAGAAAGATCATGTCTTATTTTTTCCATACTTCAATGCCAAGACAATAGTGCATCGATCCTAGATCACTCATGTCAAAACCATTGGAAACATTTGATTTGATTTCATTAATTAACCTCTCATTACTTCCTGTAATAATCAAATCATCCACGTACAACACAATGAACACTATATTTGAATCTTGCCTTAGAATGTAAAGATTAGAATCAACATCACTCGTTACCATTCCCCTTCGCTTGAAGTGCTCATCAATGCAAGAGTACCATGCTCGTGGTGCTTGCTTCAATCCAAATATGGCTTTGTTGAGTTTGCAAATCAAATGACCTCTTCCTGGCTCAACAAACCCTTGAGGTTGCTCTAAATATACCTCTTCATCCAATACTCCATTAAGAAAAGCAGATTTGACGTCTATTTACTGGATTTTCCAACCATAGAAAGCAAAAATTGGAATGATAGAACGGATAGTTACCATTTTGGCTACAAGCGCGAAGGTCTCCTCAAAGTCTATACCTTCCTACTGATCAAAACCTCTTGCAACTAATTGTGTCTTGTACTTGTTGAGTTGCCCATCCACTCCATACTTCGTCTTGTAGATCCACTTACATGTGATAGGCATCTGACCATCAGGTAGCTCAACCAAGTCCCACGTTTTGTTCTTTGATATAGCCTCCATTTCTGTTTCCATAGTTGCATGCCACTCCTTGTGTTCCTTTGCTTCATTGAAAGTTTTAGATTCTTGAGTCATCAAGATGGATCCCATTAGGGCTAGATTCATCTCTAATCTTGCAGGAGGTTTTCGATTTCTACTTGATCTTCTAAGCTCTCCCTGCTCACTAGATTCGGGAGTATCTCCCTTCTTTGCACCATCTGTGACTGATAAGTACCATTTAGGTACTCTCTTGGGAATTTCAGCATCAGGCTTGCCTTTGTCCAATGGATTTTCTATATCAAAATCCACTTCCTTCTTGACCTATACTTTCGCTCCCTCATCAAAAGGTTCAGTGATTACTTCAGATTGTTCACCTTGGCCCATCTTGTCAAAGGTAGCATCCCTAGAAATTAGAAGCTTGTTTGCATTTGTGTCATACATCCTGTATGCCTTGGCCTTCTCATCAAATCCAAAGAAAATACACTTGATAGCTTTTCATCCATTTCCTTCGTTTCTCATCAGGAATATGAGCATAAGCATCACAACCAAATACTCTCAAATGAAAAATATTAGGTTTCTTTCCAGTAATAGCTTCATGAGGTGTCTTACCTTCCACGGATTTTGTAGGACACCGATTCAAGATGTGCGTAGCTGTGCTACAAGCTTCTGCCCAAAAGGTGTTTGGCAGACCCTTGCTTTTGAGCATCGCCCTGGCCATCTCAACAATAGATCTGTTCTTTCGTTCTGCAACTCCATTTTGCTGTGGTGAATAAGGTGTTGTAGTCTGCCTCTTGATCCCTTGATCTTTGCAAAAATCAATAAATTTTGTCGAAAAATACTCACCACCTTCATCAAATCTCAAAGTTTTGATGCAACATCCTGTTTGCTTTTCAACTAATGCCTTGAATTCCTTGAACTTAGCAAAAGCATCTGATTTCTTGCTTATGAAATAAATCCAAATGCATCTGCTAAAATCATCAATGAAGGTGATAAAGTAATAGTAGCCACTAAGAGATCAAGTCTGCATAGGTCCACATAGATCACTGTGGACGATCTAAGATGCCACTGGCTCTCTTGCTCCACTTTTGGGAAACCTCTCTGTGTTGTTTTCCCAAAATGCAACCTTCACAAATTTTTCCTTCAAAAGAAATATCAGGCAATCCTATAACTAGATTACCTCTTTTGAGAATATGTAAACTTTGGGCACTAATATGACCGAATTGTTGATGCCAAAGATCACTTCGACTATCAACTGTGCTTACCATAGCTTGAGCAAAAGATCTCGCATTCAATTTGTAGAGTCGATTCCCGTTGACTCTGGCTCCTGTAGCAATCACTTTGTAGTGATTCTTGATGTCTTTGACAAGACATTTGTCACTGTCAAACTCAACCTTGAGTTGTTGATCAGCCATTGTCCCAACAGATAGTAGATTGTTAGCTAAGCCAGGTACATATTGCACATTGATTATCTGCTTTATCTTCTTGCTGGCTAACTTCACTTGTACCACTCCAACTCCTTTAACAAATAGCAATTTGCCATCGGCTTGTCCAGCTTCATCACCATTGTGAGTTTTCTTGAGTTCTGAAAACCACTCTTTTCTTGAAGTCATGTGCTCGGATGCACCACTATCAATTTACTAGGTATCCTTGGTTTCATCACGTGTCATTAATGCTGTAATGAACAATTTTGAGCTCTCACCTGTATCATCTTCGTATTGATCATCAGTATAATTGTTTTCATAATAATAATCATCAAATTGATGTTGATCAACATAATTTCCCACTTGCCCTTTGTCTTTTCTTTGTTTCATCTCCTTCCGTTTCTTAAAGCATTCACGCTCTCAGTGGCCAGGTTTGTTGCAATACCTATAATTTCTAGGTTTATTTTTTCTAGAATAGCCGCGTCCTTGACCTCGGCCTTGATTCCAATTGTCTTGATCAGGGCCATCATTGGATTGTTCTTGAAATTGTTGGAACGATCCATAATATGAGTTTTCACCTCTTGATTGGTGTCTTCCACGACCAGATCTGCCAACACGTCCTCTCACTGCAAGAGCTTGATCAAATTCCCTGTTGCGATGACTCAAGTTCTCTTGACATTGTTCTTCCTGCAAAAGCAATCCACCTAACTCTTCATAGGTTGGAAGATTTTCCCGTATGGCTATACTTGTCACAAACATTTGATGTGACTCACTCAAACTATTCAATGTCAACTGCACGATCTCATGATCCTGTACTCGCTCTCCAATTGCTGCTCACGAATCTCTTTGATCTTCAGTAGGTGATCAACAACAGTTGCACCATCATCCATCCGCAATGTGTGCAGCTTTGTTTTCAGGAATAGCATTCGAGATGTGTTTGTGGTCTCAAACAATGCCTTTAACGTATCCCATGCTTCTTTTGGTCCTTCTGAATCCGAAATGTAGGGAATAATTGCATCTCTAACTCATAAGTTGATGACATTTTGTGCTTTTCGTTTTCTCTTGTCAAATGTCCGCTGTTCTTCTTCAATCACTGGCCTTGTCTCTTCACCTGTCACGATCTCCCATAGCTCCTTTTCCATCAAAATGTTTTTCAGTTTGAATTTCCAAACTGCATAGTTGTCGGCTCCTTCCAATTTGCTTGACTCATTGAGGACACTCTCGCTTAGAGTTGCCATTACTGAATAGATGAGTCCAGATCAAGTAATTTATCACACCACAAAACTGTATATTTTTTTGGTTATACATCTGATATCGGAATGGAGCGCGAAAGTACGGCTGCTCAGGATCCTCCTTAACTTGTGCGCATGGATCCGATATTGGAGCATGCGATATCGGATTGGAGCGCGGATGTACGATTGCTAAGAATTCTCTTTAGCTCGTGTGCTTGGATCCGATATCGGTACGGACATGCGATATCGGACTGGAGCGTAGATGTACGACTACTCGGGTTTCTCTTCAGCTAGCGTGCTTGGATCCGATATTGGTACGAATATAAAAAGAGAGAATATAAGAACTTTCAGAGGGAATAATCTAGATTCCCTATTTCGGCGTGGCGGCTATGCCGCCTTCTCTTTGCTTAGATTTCGAAACAAGTCATCGTTCAAACAGACAAATCTCATTAATGTGAAAGGTATGAAGCCTCAAAGTTCTAAATGGCAATACTAGACATTGTCTGGTGTGATTTGCAATACCCCAAACAAACAAATGAGAGATTTCTTGGCACAACTCTCTGACAAATGACACTTCTCACAAAGACTAAAAAAAATTGTAAAACTTTTTCCACTCAACAGATTTTCAATCTGTTTGATGCTGCCCTGGCCTTTCATGCCTCCAAGACTGTGTCTTTGTTCCCCACTAATAACTGTGAGCTCCAGAACCTGCAAAATACATCAAGAAGAATTTGTTCCAGCCGTTTTTTTTTTGTCTCTCCAAGCTTACACCTCTTGTGAAGGACTTTCTCACTTTGTTGCGGAGCCTATGACAAGCTGTATCCACTGATCAGACAACTGGTAACAACTGTCAACATTAATGTACATCGTAAACAGTAACAATGATGTTTATCGTTGATTTCTAACAAGAGCCCCCCTGAGAAACAGGGGGTCTGGAGGGGCAGTAGCCCCACGGTGGGGGGTTTGGGGGGCAGAGCCCGCCAATGGCAGGGTCTGACGATATGACCTCTTCATCATTTGGCCTTCCGACTCCCTATGCAAAAACATACTTTTGGTGTTTTGCATCCCTTTTGTCACTTGGCTGTTCGCTCTCTCTGATGGTGGTCGCCACTATATAACTACCACATTGAGAAGCATTCCTAAACAGCTGGAGTTTTCTGTTATTGTGTAGATCTGTCATCCAGAGTCTATTCTAGATTGCCATTGAAGCCCTTCTCCAGGGTGCATGGATTGGATAGCACCATCATCATATGTACTAGCTTTATTATCAGATTTTAGAGTTATTGATAAGATGAACAAGATCCTTGCATTCAAAAAGAGGCATGGATACTTGTATACGCTGAGTCACTATTATTCTACTACTATGCTAACTTTAGGCCAAATTGCAGGAATGGAATGTCGTAGGGCCTAATAGTCAAGTTAGTGAATAAAAGTGGGTTCTCCCCAATTTCAAATTCAAACAAGGAAGGAGGTAGGAATTAGAGGCTTTGAGGCCAAGTGACTTAGAATACACTATAAATAGGAATGATTTTGTGATTCATTTTTCATACTCACTTAAGAAGGTGGAAACTCTACCACTTTGCAATTGGGTGTCCTTTATTTAATTTTTTCTTGTTCCATATTTCATGGTTTCTTCAAATCTTTATGTTATTTGGATTTGTTGATTGCCGGGATTGAATCTTGTTTCTATTTTTGAGAGAGAGAGAGAGAGAGAGAGAGAGAGAGAGAGAGAGAGAGAGAGAGAGAGAGAGAGAGAGAGAGAGAGAGAGAGAGAGAGAGAGAGAGAGAGAGATAAGCTTGATCTTGTGGTTTAGGGTTAATTGATCGTAGTGTTAGATGTTTAATCACAAGCATGTGTTTAAACCTGTATTATGCTATCGCTCTCATGGGAACGAATCTTCGCGTGACATGTTAGAATCCTCTTTGTCACTTGATGCTTTGCAAGTGCTTAGATCTAGGGTTGAAAGTGCATAGGATAACCCGCTACAATTTTCGCGACGATTTTAGACACCTAAACACCTGCAAATGAAGTCACACAACATCAATCTCCAATGGATTAGACTCACTTTGAGTTCTAAAATCAATGCTAGATGCTAAGATCCAATCTACACAAGTTTTAGATCAAAAATTGTGATCAAATTGAATGAAAACCAAGGATTTAGCTCATTTCAGACTTTAGGCTTTGATACCAATTACAGCAAATAAGGATCCTAAAACACTTGAAATGATGAGGAAAACAATAGACTATGATCTCATAAGGTTAGCACAAGTTGAACCATAAAAAACCATCAATAATCTATGATTGAACCTCACTAAATGGCCCAAATCCTTGAAGAAGCCTTCACACGTGTGAAAGTACGACCTCCCACAGTCTGAGTACTGTACACCATACCTACATTCAATCTTATAATCATTAGGAATCACAAGAACTCAAACAATTATGAACATAGAGAGCAATTGCACCAATATGAGAGAAAAATCATGTAATTGCTTGATTTATTTTGGTGAGAAATCATCACCTATATATACATGATCCATCACAGTTTTGGGCAGGTATGAGTAGCCCTAAACCTATCCTTAATGCTAATTTTGGTGGATCTTTCATCCCTACCAAGTTAGGGTTGGAATCTTGGAGATCCCTCAACAATGTAAAAATTACCAAAAATAGCTCCTACTTTCTCTCTCTCTTGTATCTAAGCATGATTTGGACTCATTCCAATGGTTCTATCACTTAGGTCAACTTGAGAACATCCTTATGAATGGAATCCTATGCTATTTGGCACGTGTGACAAGCCACATCATGACCAAAAAGCTAGAATTGTGAATTTTTAACACACTGGTCTATCAAAGTCAAACTGCTTATTATGCTTCATAATGTACATGTGAAAAAAGTCAAAGTATCCATTACACAATGAAATGTGTCGGGCAAAGGACGTAGTGGGTGATGAATGGCCCAATCAATGCATATAATATGGGACTCCAAAGTGAATGGTGGGGGACCGACCCTTTCCTCACATAAAAATTGGATCTATTTTAATTTTTATTCAACATATAGTAGATTATACACAACATATACGACTTGGCAACGTCATCTTGGCAACGCCAACTGCACAGCAACTTCCTAAGATGTCAATACGCAGAGACTCAGATTCAAGCCTACACCTTGCAAGTAGGAGTCAACAACTCTACCCATACAACGCGCTACTATGGACAATCTACTTTTAATTTTTGGAACAAGATTGTCCATGGTAGCGTGGTGTATGGGTAGATTGATCTACTTCAATTTTTGGAACTTAGAGTTTGTTGTTGTTTTGGAGAAAATTGTGATGCGAGGTTTGGTTCATTGATCTCGATAGTCTTAGAGCTTTGGCGATGGCGCCACAACAAGAGATAGGACAGAGTGCAAAGACTGTGGTTGCAGGAGGAGGAGGAGGAGGAGGAGGAGGATTGGTTGAACGAGTGCTAGCTGAGCATCCTGGAATGTTTGGCGATGTGGTGGAAAATGCAGATCGCTATAGGTTTCAGGTATTGCTGAGTCGGGTGCAGCAAGACGAGCAGGGCAAGCCCTACCTTGTGCGCGACGGCTTCCGTGTGGATCGAGAGTATTTCTATCCGGCAAGGTGAGTTGTGTGACAATGCTGCTTCATCTGAGGAAAATCGTATTTTCTAGCTTTATTATAAAGCAATTGGGTCTTCAATGGCACTCTCAATTCATCCTTTGTGGATTTTCATGAAGAAAAGGAGGAACCCAAAACATCTTTTAGAATCTAAGCATCTGCTTATTCGTTTGTTAGATTCTTACCGGTATTTGAGTATAAGATTTGCTATACCATCTGTTATTCAAAGCAACATGTCTCCCAGCAATATAGACATGCCATGATCTGTACAGCACTTCCCTAAGCAATATTTAGCTTGATGTTGATTATCAATCAGATAATGTTCACTCCCAGTCATATTCTGGGATGACTGGCCAGGAATGCTAAGGTGTGAACATTATCAAGCTCAGTCGTGTTATGGTTGGTACATGACTGTGCCATGTGGCACAAGCCTGGCCTAGAGCTTGAATATGGAGCCCACAAATACCTATAGGTCGGTCAAATGTGGGGCCCACGAGAGATGCTTGTTTTCAAGATTCCATCATCACTGATGCCATCCATGAGGGTTCCGTACATCTAAGAGTGCTTCGTTTTTAGGTTCTTTTTGAGTGGGCTCTGCGTTTCATCAAAGAGGTCTTTATTTTTTCAAATTCCATCTAACTCAACATGGATAGTGGTGGATAATTACCATACCTGAATCTGCTAAGCTAGATGACCTGAATCACAACATTGGGAAATTCAAACTGCAAGACATTTCAAGGAAGAAAGGGTATTGGTCAATTCTGATTGGAGAAGAGACCAGGCCCATGAATGACAAAGAAGCAAGAAACTATGCTACTAGGTTGCATCAAGCCTAATATTTTATTAGTATGTTTGTTAAGGACGATAAGATTCCACATGTTAGAGAATCTAGGGGACCTAAGTGTGACAAGGATATCTTAAAAGCCATGTTCGAAATTGCAAATGTCGCTGGATTGTTGTGTATGATAAATAATTCCATACTATCACAAATGGAGGCAAGAATATATATTGCATATTGAACTATTCAAGTCAACGTCATCTAAGATTAATCGGCGATCATTGTAGTTGAGCTATTTTGAAACTCCACAGGCTGTTTGTCATATTTACGGAAAATACTTGTAATATCTGAACTTGATATTATTTGAAAAGATTTACGTAACTACCAACATTGGCTGTTCAAGATGCTATTGTTGTCATTCAATGAACACGACATGATGATTTTGGATTATGATCTACATTTCATATTTGATTTTTCGAAATTTTAATTCCCCTCTGAGTTCTCCTTTGCTATATTCCATGCAGTGCGATAAAGCTTTGTGCAATTGTTGCAGTTATGCTAAAACTTAGGAGCCTCGAAAAGTTGATGGGTATAAGTCATTATCTGACCTCTTTTTCTTGGAAGGACATGTCAATGGTCATATGTGCGTCTATGGAGCTCTGTTTCTTTCCCCCTTTTACAATTGCAAGGGAATGCAACAAACTATGTCGGTTTGTGACTGTTTTTTGTGTGTCTAAGTCAATGACTGCAGCATTAATCGATTAAAAGTTTCTCTTTATCAATGGAGTTAGTAATTTTTGTCCAAACTCGTTGCTGTAGAGTGAGTTTGTATAGTGCTGACATCTATGAGATTTTCTTTGTGACCTTAAAAATGATGTTCTTCTAGCAAAAGTGCTATGTAAGGGTCACTATCTATCCTGGGCTGAAAAATATGAAGTTTCAGGTGCTGATTGCCTTATAGTCATTCTTGTTGATGAATTGTAGGTGTTCAGATACCTTGTATATCACCATTGTCATTCTACCCTCTCTTAGAGGGTGGAGCAGAAGAGCAGGTTGACCTCTCAAATCTTGATGGCAATAGGATATCAGTCTCCCATGAAGTTCGGAAGATTTTGCTGGTATAACCTAGAACTTGTCCTCAAAATAGTTGCCTAGAAAAGATAGTTATTTACTTGCTGTGTAAACCTTCATAGCCTTAACATAAAAAAGTGAGACATCTGTGACAGGTTCAAGATAATCAGTACGTATCATAGTTGCACCGCGATTCGCGAATCGCGATCAGAATCGCGATCCCGATTCGCGATTCGGGATTTTCCCAGAATCGTGTAGAATCGAAATTTTTTTTTTTTTTTTGAAATTTTTTTGTGCAATATGGGTATCAGATGAAAGCTCTGATCGAGGGGAGTATGATTGTGTAGTTTGCCGACTGTTTCAGGTGCAGGATGGTCCCTTTACGCTAAAGCTGCATCCCATATAAAAAAAAGTGAACACATTGGGGCATTCCTAGTGAACATAGCAGGAATCTCCCTTTCTCTGATTCTCCCTCTCTCTATCTCTCTCTGATCACGATTCACAACAAACGGAACTAAAACCATGCTGAACAAAAACCTAGCTGAATCATTCTGAACTTTAGCCTTAAATGAAACAATTTTTGACAAAACAACCATACTTACTCTCTCTCTCTCTCTCTCTCTCTATCTCTCTCTCTCTAACCATAAATCATAAACCATAAAACCGAAGTTACTGAACTAAAACCACAAAGAACAATACTGAATCACGACAATGCTGTGAATAGGATCATCATAATATATAATATCGGGCCACATGGCACCAAAAAGGGGTACAATGATGTTCCATGAACGTAATGAAAACTATATAACTAAGGCTCGTCAGAGTCATGGTAGGATAAATCATCCGAATCTGTGGACTGCAGATCCCATGGGTCCGCAGATGAATCGGAACTGGAGGGAGCCATATGTCGTGGTGTGGCCCTGGCTCTGCTGCGTGCTCTGGATCCCTGCTGCGTGCCCTGGCTCTGGACCACCCCCCTCTCCCTGCCTCTACCTCTGCCTCTGCCTCTGCCTCTCTCCCCTCCTCTGGCCCCCATCTGGCTGCCCCCAGCCCTGTGTCTACTCCGTCGTGCCTGTGTGTCAGGTGGCCGTAACCCTACGCCTTGGGATGGCCCTACCCACTGTGATGATGCCTGGCCGACGACTGCCTGTGATGCTCCACTCCTGTCTACAAAAAGAGTACTCAGCCCCCCCCTCCTAGAACCTCTAGGTCTCCCCCTAGGCCTACGTGCAGGAATGGCTAGCTCCTCCTCTGTCTCTGCATCAGGGTCCACTAGCAGGTCAGCCAGGTCATCCCCTTGTGCCTCCGCCCACATCTCCTCGTCCTCCTCTGTATCTCCCTCAACCCACTCCTCCTCCTCCACATAGTGTGCCCCGAGCATCTCTCCACCCTCCGAGACCTCGTCATCTCCCTCCTCAGCCCTCTCCCTCTGCTTCTCTGTCCTCCTCTGCCGCCGTAAAGCCCGTGTGTCAGCCTGTGCCTGTCTGTAGAGCTCTCTATGGATCTCATCATCCATCTCCTCCTGTGTGGGTGGTGCCCGAGGAGCAGCAGCTATTGAATCCACCAAGCAAGTGTCGGGGTCCACCTGCAACCAAAAACAATACATTGTTGTTAGGCAGGTATTGTGCAACTCACTGCATATTTTGAAAGCAAATCAATTCACCAAAGCATACCAAGAAAAAAGGGGTGATGATGTGACTCACCTCGAGCATCTGACCCTCTCCTCGTGTGCGCCTCAGCATACGGCCGTTGGTGTTCACAAACACCAACCGCCTACACTGCTCGATGGGCAACCTGTTCCTCTTCTGCGTGTGATACAAGGCCCAGGTGCTCCAATTCCGCTCACAAGCTCCTGCAGAACAGTCCTGTGCAAGGACTCTCTCAGCCAATCGCCTCAGGTCACAGGTCACCTGTGCTGCGCCCGTGGATGCACCACCATGTAACGGGCCTCAGCTGATCCTCCCTCCGCCGACTCTGCTCTCCATCGAAAGGAAACTTGAAGCGCTCAAATGCGAGCAGCTGGCTTGCAATGTTGGCCAGCATCGGACCTATTGGCAAAAGGAAAAACATGGCACATGTAAGACCCCTCAAATTCAGACACTACCAATGAGTACAATACTGCAGTAACATTGCTACCAAATGATTTCTCACACGTACCTGGTCCGGGCCATACGCGCTCCGTGTACTCCACCCATCCCCGGTGCAGCTCCGGATCGTCCCTCTCTCGTGTAGAGCGCCACAAGGGGTGTAACATGTGGGCTACGACGTGGATGGGTCGGTGGAAGTAGTCCCATCTGGCCTCCCAGATGCGTGAGATCTCGCGCCTCCTGCAGCAGACAAATTACAACAATCACTAAACCATAGCATAAAAGAAACGCATCAGACTCGAGTGAGAAACAACAAACTAGACACTGAAGAGTCATACCTATGCTCGTCCAAGGCTGACAACAGAATCCCCTCGCCGATGCGCTCCATGAACTCGTAAATGAGACCGAGGGTGCACCCCTCACGGTCTACCAGACGCAGCACTCTGTAAATGGGTAGTAGGATCCCACTAATCTCCTCAGCAGCTCTCCAGAACTCGTCGCCGTACACAGTGGACTGGAAAAATGCCGAATGGGGGAGGTCTGTAAAGTCCCGGAAGGCCACGCTGGAAACCATCCGCCGCAATGCATCCTTCACCACCACCAATCGCTCTAGCACCAAGAAGTAAAACGCAAAGCGTGTGGGTGCGGGCTTCTTCAGGTTTAGGGTGGAGAAGGTGCGGAACAGGGCCAACACACGCCTCTTCCTGGTGACAAAAGTGACCAGGCGCATGGCCGTAGAAGTGATCTGCAACACAAACACCCAGTGAAAAAGTTTAGACAGTAGTTGAGACGTGGTTAGCAGCATCGAAGGAAGAAAGCATAGCAAATAGAACAAACTATACCTCTCTAATCCATGGAAGCGCACATAGGTCATGGATGAGCAAGTCTATGCAATGTGCAGCACAGGGTGTCCACACAATGCTGGGGTGCTCCCTCATCATAATCTCGCCCATCTGCTTGCAGTTCGAGGCGTTGTCGGTGACAACCTGAACCACGTGCTCATCTCCGATGTCAGCAATAACATCTCTAATGACCTCCCATATGAAATCGGCTGTGATGGCGTCACCACCTCGAGTGGCATCCACGCCACGTAGGAATACTGTGCCAAGCGGGCAAGAAACCAAGACATTGATGACGGATCGCCGACGAATGTCGGTCCATCCATCGCTCAGTATCGTGCATCCATACCTGTCGCAAAACACCCATTAGCTACATGCAAAAATTACGGCACCAGTAGATCCTAAACACATGCAAAGAGATTACAAAGACAAGTTACTTACTGCTGCCAAGCTGAGCGAATGGAACTCAACTCCCGCGTGATGGTCTCCTCCTCCTGACAAAGCAACCTGCCTCGTAGTGCCTCTCGCCTGGGAGGTGTCCATGTAGCATCCACGGCCGCCATCTGTGCACAGAACTCCCTGAACACCCAAGTGTCAGCAACAGCAAAGGCAATGCCGCACTCGTAAAAGAACTGGCCACACAGTCGAGTGCAACGGGCCTGCTGCTCTCTCTGCCAGCCGCATCGATCAAGGGTCTACTACCTGGGCCTAACCCCTCTCTGCTGTGTATATGGTGCTCGTGGTCTGGCATGCCCAACAGATGGTTGATCTGTGGGTGTGTCACTCTCTCTGGCAACATCTGCCGAAGCATGTGGTGCATCTGCTGCCGAGGAGGAGGGTCGAGAAGCACCCGCTGCTGCTGAACCAACATGCTCATCTGATGGTCCTGCTGCTGCTGCGGATGGAACTGAAGGTGCTCTACTGGGCCTTGCACCTGAACCATGCTCTGCCCGTGCTGTACTGGGCCCTGCAGCTGTACCATGCTCTGCCCGTGATGTACTGGGCCCTGCACCTGTACCATGCCCAACCCATGATGTACTACGCCCTGCAGCTATACCATGCCCTGCCCGTGATGTACTAGGCCCAATATTCATGGTAGGCCCTGCCTGTCTGCCTGTGAGCCCTCCTGCATGCCTACCTGTAGCTGCTCCTGCTGTCTGTCCCCGTCTAGAACCCTGTGATGCAGTACCGGGCCCGTACATGGTAGACAACCTCTGCAGATCCTCATCAGAAATCCTGGGGCAATCAGATATGCCCAATGTCCGCCCATCTGGCCCTCTGACCCGCAGCAAGTGAGCCCTAACCCTGGTGAGTGATCCCGTGAAGTGACCACCGCAATGCAAGCATCTCCATCTGCGGGTGCCTGAGCCATGGTGTGTGCTCACATCCCCGTCGGTAAGCTCAACCTCGGCCCAAAGGCCTCGGTTCCGCACTGGCATCGTATCAACACGACCCTAAACCTGCAAACAACAAATAATCAGGCAAACGTTCAGTAGAAAAAAAAAATACATTGCATTGAACAACATTACCGAGCTCAAATAGAGCTCAAAATACCAGAGCATACATCAGAACGATTCCAGTTCACACATTATATCAAGTGCCAAAGAAGAACATGAGATTAGGGCGTGGGATAGAATAATTTCTGTATGAGGGATAACAGGCGACTGACGTTAGCGTCGGAGTCCGTGCAGGCATAAAGGAGTGCAGTGTGGGCCTAAACCGCGCCCCTAGCAGATGTTTGCACGATGGTCCACGTCTAAACCCTAAAAAGTATGGAATCAGGGCATGAAAATTGAAATTTGTGATACGAACGTAGACGGGCGGAACGGAGGTCATAGGAGTCTGTGCAAGCATGTGGAAATGCATTCTAGGCTCAGACATCACCTCACTCGGTTTCCAACAAGCCATTCTGTGGAAATGGCCAAAATACACAAGCATTTGGAATGTGGTGTTCAAATCTCGCTAGGCGTGTCGTGACGGCTGAAACTGATGCTGTAAAAATCACTGTGGGCGTGAAGAAAGGTGGTCTAGAGCCAGACTACGCTCGATTTGGTTGCCTACAGCTCAATGTCAACAATTGCAAAAAATCAAGCCTACACTTACCAAATATCGAAATTTGGTCGTTTCGCTCTCCACGAAGCTTAGACCCACCCGGCACCGTGCACACCAACTCCGTATCGTCGAGTAGATGCCTGCCAAGTATTCACTTGCGAAGATTGGACGCCCACGGCTCTCAGAAAAAAAATTTGCCTCCTCCACTACTAGCGCGGTTCTGTGCGCGAGGAGGAGGCCGAAAATCGGGTTTTTTTTTTTTTTTTTTTTGCGATTCTGTCCATGATTCGCTGCAGCGAATCGCGATTCGCTGCAACTATGGTACGTATATAGTTGGAATGCCTATTCTATGTGTCAACTCGACAGTCTGATATCTTATTATTGCTTTTTGTTGTACAGAGTTTAATTAGTCGTTCTTGCCTGTTTTTGATTGACTCTTTAGTCAACTTTGTCGGATTCTTATATTTTAGCATAATTATTTCCATCTCCATATGTGGCTGGTCGGCATACTTCATCCACTTTGGACAAAGCTTTTTAGAAACCATTTGTTTTTTCTCCCTTTTCTGGGTTACATACAATCACCTGGTATATGAAGGTTTTTAGCATTGTCTAAGGAAATAATTTAGTCACTGTAGTATGGCCTGCATATTGTGGATTAAGATTCAAGAATTTTCACAAGAATGCATCAAAGACATTCTTTAAGGCTTGCTGTTATCCCTATAACTTATCATCAGGTGACAATTTTAACCAGTTTGACTTCAGGTCATCTCAATGATACGCTTCATGTGTCTTCGAAACATACATAAGCGAAATTTCTCCTATTTGCCTTTTGTCTCTTGGCTTGAATTCCAGCATTAGGTCATCACAGGAAGCTGTATGACATCAACCTGCTAAGCTGAACACCTCTATATATCTATGAACAATTTGGGCTTTTGTAATTTCTTATAAGTTTTAGGTTCACTAGCTTTGGCTTTTCCGGGTGCACACGTCTTATCAGTGAACTTGAATTTTTGTCTGCAGGTTTCAGATAATATAGCATTCAATCAATTGTATGCCCTTGTAGGTCATCGCACGCTCAACGAAACAATGTAAGGTTTCTGAATTAGTCTTTCAAAATCCCTCAATGACATGCAGTTATTTTGCACAAGTTTGGTGAGTCAGGATACTACTCTTTCATGTATGTATTTGGCCTCCCTTCAAGGCGCTAATTTGGTATTGTTTTACATCCTGAGCAGGTGGAATTTGGGTTTGAAAAGCTTGAGGTTGCACCACCGTGTTTCAGTGAATCTTTCATTAGAGGAGAACAAGATTTGCGAACCTGTTGAGCTGGATGTGGGGGGGATCAAGGCAACACTTGCTCCAAAACGAAGTCGGCTTCTGGTTCCAGATAATGGCATGTTACGTGGAGTAAAAGTTGGCGCTGCACATGTCACTCCAAGTGGAGAGTTGGTAGGTAGTAGGAGAGGTATAATCACATCTTGTTCGAAGTTGGATAAGTATGTCGTCTAAGCAAAACTATGATTCGTCTATGTTTTGCATTTGTGTCAGTTATACCCAAATTGCCTGCCCCTTAGTTATTTGAGGGATGATTCAGATTCCAATCTTGGCTTAATTCATTATGCATTCAGAGCTTGATCTCTTCAATTTTCTGATCTATTGCAGGTGTTAGAGCCCATGGATTTCTCAAAAAAGAACTACATTAGTCTCATGGACTTACAGGACTTGCTTATAAAAATTGTTCGCAAGGATGTCGAGGTAAATGAAGCAAATTTTTCCAATAGCTATGACTTTGTTCGCATCAGATCGAGAGTTCCAGATATGACACAGGCAGCCTTTGTCACTTGTTGATATAATCTTTTGATAGCTTGTCTGCAAAGTCAGGGTTTGACATGCTAGTAAAGTTAAATGCAGCTCCAATAACTATCTCTGAAGACATGAGGATGATGCTCACGACAGCAATGTCTCAATATCCATCGGAGTCATCCAATCCCAAGTACGATAAGTCGGACTTTCCAGATGACTACTGCAAGGTTTGTTGCCGGGCCCCATGCTCCCAAATGTCACATGAAGACTTGTATGAAGAAGCCAATCTTATACTCTTATAAGAGTAGTGGATACTGTGTTTGATGTATTCAGAAGTGTACAAGGTTCATGTTGTCTTTTGACTGTATGAAGATCACATCCTAGAGAGCAGTACTTTACTTTATATTATGGTTTACAGCTCGACTTTATAATTTTGTGATTTTTTTGTTCTCAATTGATTCCTAGTGGGGCTCTTTACAGCAAATCTAAACTAGTAATGTCATTGAACATAGTTATAAACTTCAAATTGACTATTGGCAGGTTTTAGATCCCGTAACTAGTGAGCTAAGAACTGTTTTCTAATGAGATGGTAGCGCTTTTACCAAACCAAAAAAAATGACTGTCTTCTTTTTCTAGTTTTTCCTGCCTGGCCTTGCCAGAGTTCGCAGAAAGGGAGCGCTTCGCATCTTCAACAAAATTGGAAGGGCCTATGGATTTTCAGTAGACAACTCGTAAGATGTAGCCATGCCTAAGCAATCATTCTGATAAATGCTTCTAGCTTTATTATCAAGATTTAGATCATGAATACTACTTGTCTAGAAGCCCAAATAACAACAGGCAAATATGCACTTGAAAAAAAATCAAATGAGGTAGGAAGTTGGATTATTATGTACTATATTAGTACGGTGAACATGTAGTAAGTAATAAGGTGAACATGCACTGAATAAAGAGTGTAATGATGCAGGTATGTATTTGATGTTGAAACTGGACAAAATTTCTTCTTATCAGCAGTGATTTACACAAACGCCAATGAGATAGTGAACGATGATAAATATGAGTATGACTTTGCAGATACTGTCATGGCTGACCTTGTGGAAGTCATAGCTCGAGCAGTATGGCAAGTTCCTTCGTATGTTTCCAGTAAATCTTGTCCTACTGACTGTATCCCATCAAGCCTTTTGGATCCATGTGATCCCCCCTTGGTTCAACCAATTGTCTCAAAAGCCATTGAGGTTTCATTGCAGACGACATCTGGAAAGCAGCCACAGTTGGACTTACAACCTCTGCCTATCTTTGGCAGTAAAATTGTGGATTGTGCCAGCAAAAATGCTGGAATCAAAGGCGCTTCCTTTAGCCTCATGACTGACAGTCCAGGAGAATATGAATCTAAGGAAGAAAATGATGTCAGAAGTGACATTCCTTCCTCTTCAGACTCTGCTAATGGTTTAATGCAAATTGAAGCTTCTATTGCTCCACACTCCACTACAGGTAGAAAGATGTTTGCAGATGCCCCTGAAGGAGCCTTGGATACTTTTGCACCAGCACAGATGCGATCTGTGCATAATTCACATGATGCATCATGTGATCTAAGAGCCCATGTAACGACTATCTGGCCCTCCTGTCCCTTGAACAATTCAGATATCTGTAGTATTAAGCAGAATACCTCTGAATACCACCTACAAGATGTTACTTCCTCTTCTCTGGGAGTAGATTTGGCTCATTATCAACAGAAAACTCAGATTAAGGCTCAAAAGGATTCCTTAGTGGATAAAACCTATTTTTATTTTGTAGATCAGTGACTCTTGGTTGCCCATGAATAATTAGTTTTCTTTCTTCATAAAGGATCCTTGCATCCCTGCAAAGATCAAGAGATTAATAAAAATTTCCTGGATCTAGTGTCTTTGGTGAGGTTTTATGCATTTTTGAGATATCATACCCTTCTTATGTAACAAAATAAATCGGAATATCAGAGGTAAGTGAAACAATCATTCCTCTTTATGTTCTTCCTTCCTTCCTTTGACTATTTTCAGCTCATCATTAGCATTTGATATTGATACAAGTTAAAAATTGGAAGTCCAAATGTGACAGATCTAAGTTGGAAATTAATTATTCATGTTGATAAACTGGCATGCATGGCTGTTTTTGCTTCCGGGAATAGCATGCAAACACATGCACACAGAGATAGGAGTGCTATCTAGCAAATAATTACACATGCAAGTAGTTTAAATGACATGCAACAAGAATTAGCATCATGCAACCAAAAGAAAGTGCTCAGCATTGAGGGCGGAATGGGCGCCCTCCACATAGGCCTCTTAAACATAAAATTCACATAACTTGACAACATAGAATTCTAATAGTCCAACTAGTTTAGAATTGCCATTCCTTCATGTATTGCATGTGCTTCCTTGTAGCCCTCCTGATGTGACTCTTGGCTCACACACAAGCCTCACACAGTCTAGCCGGCCTCTTTTAATCTGTGTACATAGTTTGCCAGAAAGCATGACGATGTGTGATTATCCATTGTGGGCACGCAGAGGGGTTCACCCGATGTACTAGGCCAAGTCTCACTAGACGAGGATTTCGTCGGGCGAGGACAACCCTTGATCCTGTCATAACAAACAGTTTACCAGTATTTAAAAGCCATCTTCAAACCCACTCAGGCCTGCACTTGCAATACTTCGACGTGCCGTAGTTGCAGGAACGGTTGTTTTACAGCTTCTTGCACTACCTAAACTTCCAACTGTCTTAACTAGCGACTTACACCAAGCAGTAGGCTTTATGTTGATACTCTGTGAGATTGTTGCTTTGTTATAGTTGTACAGTATCTCAATTCGCCTTATGGCTTTTACGCTTTCAACATGCATTCCTTTGTACTTTGATGGGTTTTCCCATCTTTTATCAATAAAAACAGGAAGTTTATTTCCAAGCAAGACAAGACAAACAAATAGGAAGTGGATTTTTATTTCATTTCACATGGTAGTTTGATCCCAAGGAAGCAAAGCTTATTCACAAAATGTTATGCAATCTTATGATGACAATCTAATTCTAACATCCATTAATCTTAAATCTCCATGATCAAGCTTCTCTCTCTCTCTCTCTCTCTCTCTCTCTCTCTCTCTCTCTCTCTCTCAAATAGCAATAACATTCAAATCCAACGAATATGAAAATAGCAAAAACATAAAAATAAATTTAGAAATGAGAAGGTTACAATTTCTCTCCTACATTAATTGTCTTCAAATACAAAAGCGTCATGATACAACTTTTTAAGACGAGGATATTGAGTAAAGTAATCTTGATGCATCCACTTTGGATTTGTGGTAGGATAGTTCTTAAACTTAAAGAGATATTGAAAAATGTTCTTGTTGCTTTTCTTGACTCGATGGAAAAGATTTGTTTAGATTCGAGTATCTCTTGTTGATCTTTGACTTGGACGTCAAGTTGGGCATTGTGCAGAAGGCCTCTGGACCTAAAATTATGCCATGTAGAGTGCTACGTTGTCAAGAAATCTCAAAATGAGCTCTCCTTTGAGTTCATTGTTAGGTAGGATGTTGAGTTACTTGGATGACCCAACTACAAATTCAAAATAATGGATCTCGAGTCGTTTGCCTCAAAAGGATGCCAACATGGTTTAGGATGGGCTTCAAGAAAGTCAATTTCCAATCTTGATGCAGCTCTATACAAGATTGTGTTTGTTTCTATAATTTGAGTTGGATTGGATGCCTTCTCAAGATTTCTTGTAAATATGCAGACCTTGATTTATGTGCTATCTACTCAAGATGTCGTTTAAATGTGCAAGTGTTGAATTTGTTCAAGACATAGTTCAATAGTGCCAGTTGTGCACTACATTGGTAGCATATTCAAGAAGATAGTGTAAATTTGCATATTGGTCAAAAAAAGGTGTAGATTTGTAGTTTGTTCAAGAGATTGTGTCAATATGCAGACTATTCAAGAAATAGTCCATTTTTGCAAATTGCTAGATTGTTCAAATTTCCTTAATGTTGTAGCTAAAGCGAATTGTATTTGTACCAGGTGGAAGTATAAAATTATGTAGTGGAAATCAATGTGTTTTCAACATTTTGGTTCTCCTCGCCATGTGTCCTTTGTTCCATTGGATTGAGCAAGTCTAATTGTCAGCCAAAACATTCATTACGAGTGATCCATTTTGACAAGCATGGATATGGCTAACATGTGAAGAATACAATAATCATACTTTATCTAAGTTATTCCCACAATCACAAGCTAGTATGTTTTTCATTTTAGCTTAAAATATTAAGTTTCTCTAAAGTTCGAATCTGGTCAAATTTGTTAGTTACACTTTGACAAAATTTGAAGCTAGCCAAATTTTGAATAGCTTTGAAGTTGACCAAAGACAAAGAACTTCAAAGTTTGTCGACTTTAGTGTGTCCATAATAGCTATGTTAAAAACATACCCAATCACCAAAAAACTAAGCAAAAGTTTTCAAATCACTCAGTTTGTTCAAAAAAACAAAGATGCAATAAGCCAAAAGAGCTTAATTCATCTTTGGCATTTTTAGATCCCCTACTCACAACATTAGATAGATTTTTCCAATATTTTGACACTCCTAAAAATGTATCTAATGTGGATCAAGCATTGATAATTCATTACCATTCAATGATATCATATTTCCAAGTATTTTTTTTAGAAAGTACACATCAAGTGCTTTCCAATGATTTTCTAATTTGACTCAACGATGCAAAAGTTGTGTCCGTTTGAGATTCCTATCTACTTTGCAAGACATTGTAAAGTGTTAGAAGCCCTTCTTCACAAACCATTTATTGTCTCTAATACCATGTGAAAATATAGTGGATTGAATCAAACCATTCAATCTATCTTAGCACACATGCAAGAGAAAAAACTTTAAGCTTACACACACTTCCCCAAAGTTCATATTGAGTCATACACAATCTCCATAAGATACATAAACACTATACAAAGTGTGTTTAATCTAAAATGCCACATGGAAATAGACTACAAAGTCAAGCAATAACATCAACTTGAAATTAAAAGGAGCATTTTTCCACTTTCCCTCTCCCCATGGTATTTTGTTTCTTTCTCCTTCATTCTTGTCAACGTGCATGCGCACACGCACGTGCACGTGCACATGTGAGATGACATTTTTATTAGGGAGCTATTTTAGAGCTGGTAGCTTGGATCTACAAGTTTGGTTTGAGTAACACCTTGTGGAGATCTACATCACCTTAGAAGCTTGGATCTACCTCAAGACAGAGCTTGTATCTTCTCCTAATGCAAAGGGAGGTGAGTGAGTCAATCAAACTCTCTCTCTCTCTCTCTCTCTCTCTCTCTCTCTCTCTCTCTCTCTCTCTCTCTCTCAATTTTTTTCACTTGTCCAACACACACACACACACACACACTTAGCCTATTCCATTTCTCTTTAAACTTTTCAAAGAGCTACGGGTTCTCTCCATGAGTGGGAATTTCATTCACATATATATGTGCTAATAAATATGCATTGTTTTCTTTCACTCCCATGTAGAAATTTGAGGAGAATACTCTTTGTAAGACCTCCAAAGTGGTTGTGTATGCATGACTAACTTTTATCGGTGGTTGATAGCATAATAAACGTTCTCCATAATCTTTGAAGCTCAATGATGAGTATTACATGAATGTTAATCATGTAATGTGTTTCTTATCTAATATTTGATTTTTCTTTTCTTTTCTTGAAGTATCGGCATCATGTATGTTAGTAAACTTTCATCTATCTAATCTGATAGAACTGGGCATCAGCGTTACGGTTCTGATAACCGTCAAATCATTCTCATTTTTAAAACATGGTGTTGGAGAGCATTTCATACTGCTCAGCATTTGGAACAGAACCCAATAACAATCTTTTCATTTCATATCTACATGTTGATGTTGGATTTACATATATGGTACTTATGTGGAGGCCTCAAAGAAGTGCTTCAGTGAAATTGCAGCTATGTAACAATTAACTAATACCAAACAAATTAAAGCACAAAAACACTCAAATTGTATGCACAGACTATAAGGATAGAAGACTTCAAACATTGAATCAAACAAATAGCCTATTCTTAGCTGAACCTTTTGATAGAGAACTTCAAAATAATGGACTTGGGAGTCTGAATCAAGGAGCATGTGAAGCACTAATCATCAATGAATAATAATAACAGCTGAGAGAAAACAGATTGGCTACCATTGAGAGAAACTTGGGAGCACTGGCCTCCATTTTCAGCCCAGGGCCTTAACTTAGGAGTCCTCTCTTTATTTTTTCACTAGGAAGGACATCTTGTCGATTGCCGCAATCTCAAATATGAAGTATGAAGGGGACCACAGACTCACATACTGAATTTACAAATGCTCTAACTTTACACGTATCGCCAAGAAGGATATCTCCATTTAGATTCATTTACTATACAGCATTCTCCACTGGAGGATTGCAGAGCAGTTCATACCCAAAGAAAACGAGCAGTAAACAAGAATTCCCTTAAGACCACAACGTGGCTATTGTGAAACTGTTGGTAGCATGTTACAACCTGTTTACCACTCCAGATGAATAGCTTGGGCCAAAAATATGGTAAGGAAGAAAGTGCCTGCAAAAAAATTGCAACATTGAGATATTCTTCATGCTGAACATGTCTATAGCATTCTCAAACTGGGGAAGGTGTTTCAATCAGATCAAAGAACTTCTTGAGAAAGAAGAAAGGAGAAAGCTTCAAAGTTATAAATTTATGGTCCACTGTATGCAATCAAACATATCAAAGAGCCAGAAGAGGACAAATTCTAGAAGCAGACCTAACCAATTACGCATCTTCCTGAAGGTGGTCATGGACATCACTCTGGCTGTCTAGAGGCATATACTGTGCCATGATGGCTCTTATTTCCGAATCCATGTACGACTGCCAGGTAAGAATCAAGGCAATGGTCGGCATTTAGCTAGACATGATCATGAACATATTAAGTTTCTCAAATATGGTACGACACAACCACTACAAATCTTCAAAGGGTTACTTGAGCAGATTATATACCCGAAGTCTGTATTTGTAAACAATATAACCAGCTACCCCAGCAACAGCTAGCCCAGCCAAAACAATTAGAGCAACAGCCCAGCTTAGCTTTGACGCGGAAGCCTTCTTGCCTGTGTCCAGAGCGATGAGTTAGTAGTATCTCAAAAGAAAATGAGGTTGATAATACAAAAAAAAGGCTTTTCAGGAGAAAAGCCTTTAAAGCTCTAGATTCAGATTCAGCTTACTTATGCATGTATCATGCTCTCTAATATAGAGGAGGTCGCCTTGACATTGACAATCATAACTACCCCACATATTCTTGCAGGTGCATTCTGGACATTGGCAAGCAAGCTTGTCTTTGCATTCATCAATATCTACAGAGCACCATACAGAAAGTTAACAAGAAGATCTCATACATGTCATCCAGAAGCTCAACAAAAAGTACACAATAGATAGAATAACCACAGTCAAGTACAAAATTTCATAGCAAATACCATCGCAATTCTGAACACCATCACCCCTGAAACCACTCGGACATTGACATCCTTTCAATCTTTTGTCCTGCGAAACATAGAGTTCAAATTCTAAGAATCTCTGCTTCCTAAATTCACAGTTATGGATAAAAAGGTTCTAGATTTATCAGCTAAAAGTAGCCAAGAGCTTCATATTACCGAGCAAGCAGAGAAAGTGCTCCCATCTTGAGTGTTCTGCCAACAACCTCCATTATCTATCTTGCATCGTCCTGGCCCAACAGCTACAAGCACAATAACATAACACAATGTTTTGAGAATCCCTAACACTTTAAACAATCTCCATGTTCATTAGCTAGTGGTAGATGCTAAAAAGCACAGACACCCTTTTTGAATTGCATAGATTCAAAAGCTTCTGCCAACAACCTCCATTATCTATCTTGCATCGTCCTGGCCCAACAGCTACAAGCACAATAACATAACACAATGTTTTGAGAATCCCTAACACTTTAAACAATCTCCACGTTCATTACTAGTGGTAGATGCTAAAAAGCACAGAGACCCTTTTTGAATTGCATAGATTCAAAACCATATACTCTTGTGATAGAAAGTGGTAGTTCCACTATAGCTTATTAAACCACTTGTGATAGCCTATAACAAGCAGATGAAACCTAATCAAGATCAAGCTGTTCAAAGGCTCTTGTGGATCAAAGATATTATCATGCCCTGGTTTCAGGAATAGATATGGCTACCTCAATATGGTTAAATGCTAGTCAAATACCTCAGTACGGCAAAATACCTCAATCAAAATCAAGGATTCATGGTAAAATGTTGCAGTCAAAGCAACAAACACAAAAACGAGAGCCACCTTCGATAAACTCTGCCAAGGGCAATACTTCAACCTACTCACTAACCCTATTTTTCAGCCAGAGAGAGAGAGAGAGAGAGAGAGAGAGAGAGAGAGAGAGAGAGAGAGAGAGAGAGAGAGAGAGAGAGAAGTGAGAAAAATAATCAATTGATAGCCCCAAGAGACGCATTAGGATGGACAGGATGAAACAACAATATACAATGAACGAAATAAATGCAAAGCTCTTGAATAGGTGCTTGACCTCACAAAGTCTAGACTAGTAAGTACTATGAGACAATGTACTAAAACCAAACAGGCTGTACAGGAGGGTACATCTAACTCTCAATGTTTCTTCCTCTCTAGATCTTCTAAAAGATTGTTTCTATGTAACGTATGGGGTTAAACTCCCTACCATAGAGGGCAACCCTTTTGTCTAGCAGTTTCTGCTGCTTGGACCAAGTCTCTTATGGAAGACTATATATGTCAATTCCCCATTTCTCCGGCCATTTGCCCCCTCCTTGTACCAGCATTGTTTGTTTGTTGTCAAAAGAGCCATTTGAGGTAGCATAATTGGAAGAGGAGATTGAACATGATGGTTGCAGTGCATGTCAAACAGCATGTATATGAGGCATAGATTTTTGAAAATATAGGACTTGAAAGGGCCATGCATGGCTTTTGGGTATGTGGTCATATGAGGGTAGGACACCTCCCGGGAGAGGGCATGCCTCCCATAATTCTATAATGATCTCCACCCATTTACTATCTACGTACGACATGTCTACCTCGACGGAAAACAAATTGTTTGCTAATGCAAAAAAGAGCGAACTCTTCAAAAAGGAAATTGAGTAGTTAGGTCACATTGTGACTGCTGATGGAGTATGACTGGATCCTGAGAAATTTGTTGTGATCGTTGTGTGGCCCTTGCCAGCTGATTTGACAACATTGCAATTTTTCTAGGATTGGTGTTATAGAAAATATATTAAGGATTGCTCCCGTATCGCAGCACCTTTGGCTGACTTAACTCAAAAAAACAAGTTTGGTGAGTGGACTGAATTGCAACGAGCAAGCTATCACTGAGCATGTCACCCTAAAACTTGTTGACCCTAATTCTTGATACGGATGCGTGTGACATTGCTGTGGGGGTAGGCAGTGTTGATGTAGGAGAGAAGGCCTATAGCCTTCGAGAGTAAGAAGCTCACCTCGGCACAACAGAATCATCCAACTCATGAGAAAGAGTTGTTTGCCATTACCCCATGCATTAAAAGTATGGAGGCATTACTTGTACGGATCCGAGTTTTGTGAGGCATTTTTGCAAACAGCCCGATCTCAGTGGCCAACAGGCAAGATGGTCTAAACTTATGCAAGAATTTCAAATGGAAATTTGGTATAAGAAGGGGGATTGAGTGGCTAATGCATTGTCTCTGATAGTATCCAATGTCATTTGTGGTCATTGAAAATGACCTATTAGTTGAGATAAAGAAGGCTCAACTACAGGATCCTCGATGTAAGAAAGTGGAGCTTGAGGTGAGTCATGGCCATGCAGAGTCTCAACAGGAGAGCTCTATTCCCTTTGCTCGCACTTATCTTAAGTATACCATCGAGGATGGTTTTGTTAAGAGGAATGGCAAATTTCTCAGTCTAACTTGTGAGGATCTGCGTAAGAAAATCTTTGTCTTATCAAGTAATCCAAGTGCCTTAGAGTCTTGTGCATCTCATTAGGAAGATCCACTTTACCGATCAAGTCAAGTTCACTGCTAAGACTAGCCGCATAACTAAGAATTACTTTCAAAAAGTCAGGCTTGACTAGCCTAAGAAGATTGAAGAGCTCTTCAAAAACTGTTTTGAAACACAGTACCTAACAACAAGACTCGACGCTATGTTCTAATGCCCTTCATCTAAAAAAAGGAGGCCGGGAACCTCCATCAAAACAAAATTTTATTTCATTCTTGATCCCCTTTTGCAGTTCTCCCACCGACATACCTCCTTAGTATCGGTTGGACACTCAAATGCTTGGTTGCTCTAAACCACGTTCTTCTATACGGTTTTATGGGCTTCATACTGGTTTAGGGTTTGGGGTTTGGCTTCACTGTCCATTTCCTAAACTCGGACACCCAAGGAAGCAGCATTCTTTTTGAGGCAATGACCAATACCCTTTCATCTGGATATTTGGCTAGGAAGCTTTGCAAGAAAGCAATGGTCAAAAAGGTCCTTTTAGTGCATGCAGATGATAGGAGTGGTTGTGTCGCCTTTATGTACTCAAGGATTTTACCACGTCATTAATTGCTCCTTCTTCAAATCCATGTCAAACGTTTTTGGTGAGCTTTCAGAGACCACACCCACTGGTTTCCAATCAGTGGATTTGCCTGCCGAGGAAGAGAAGGTCTTGGAGTACCAAGAAAAAGCGGAGCTAGACTATGCAGAATGGCTTGAAGCTGAGAAACATGTTGAGACCCAACGTAGTGTGTTCAAGGATGCTGAAGAGCGCCTTAAAAAAGGCAGAGGAAGATACAAACCTGAGAGCGGATTATGCCAAGGCTTCCAAAAAACTTCGGCAAAGAGCCAAACGTAGGCTATTGTCACTAAAGCGAAGCTTCATAGCTAAAGTAACATCGAAAGAACAGGCTGAGTCACACAGAAAGGTGTTGGATACAGAGCTCCTGGAGCTAGGCAAACTTCAAGATCAAGCTATGCAAGCTGCTCAAGCTATGCTTGACCACATAATTTTCTTGGATAAATTTTCCCAGTGATGTTTACTATCCTGCCTCTCTAAGCCTAAACCCTAAACCTACACACTACTATGTCTTGCATGATGAGATCGGTTTCTCCCTGAATGAACTTCAACAGCTTACTAATTACTTATGCTCCAAACCCTACCCTAAACCCTAAACCTACACACTACTATGTCTTATAGGATGAGATCGGTTTCTCCCCAGATGAACTTCAACGGCTTACTAATTACTTATGCTCTAAACCCTAAACCTACACACTACTATGTCTTATAGGATGCGATCAGTTTCTCCCGGAATGAACTTCAACAGCTTTCTGATTACTTATGCTACAACTTCATCCATAGACCCTAAACCTTAAACCCTGGTTGCAATACGTTGTCTCCCAAGAGTGCACTACCATCTTTGGAATGGATGTATCACATTGTTGTCTAACTTAACCTGCTGATGTTTTGGTTTCTAGGGTGCGAAATCGGGCGTCCTATCTTTGGCACAACTACGTAAACTGCAGGCAGAATCAAGCTCAAGATCAGAAGATTTTTGGGTGAAGTGAATGCTCAGCAGAAGTGTTACAAGCTCTCAAGACCACAAGTTTCTGGGAGACATGAATGCTCACTACAATACGTACAATACGGATCTATGTAACGATGCGCTCCAACCGATATGAAACATGTGAATATTGTATAACAGGACTACCAGAGCGAAAATTATCTTTCAAATAAGCCAACTGCTTTTCGAGCTCTGGTCTACCTATCTTGGTACAAATAATTTGTTTATGGCTTTGTTGTTGAAAAGAATGTGCATCATACAAGGGTCGACTAATACTGTCAAAAAGGATGCTGCTGGATTGGGAAGAGGGCTCATTATGCTTCAAAGGTCCACATCTCTCTCCATATTGAGGATTTGGCTTGGAACTCAGAGGATTTGGCTTGGAACTCAGAATTCGGTCGACCTCATAATAAAAAGGCGGACAATTTTTCAAATGCAAATTATGAGGGTGCAAACTCAAGGTGCTTGTTGCCATTTCTGATAAAAACGCTTACTAATTTCTATCACACTTCAGACTTATGGAATTGCTCAAACTTTCTTCCTAACTAACTGAAGGCACAATTGTACTCTTCATCATCATCAGAATCTTGCTCAACGGTATGTTTGATATCCTTCTCAGTATGAACTTTGTATTACCTTAACACTAACCTTCACTGTAGAGTGGGTGCTACAACTCCGTCTTAAGTTTGGAATTCAAGCAATCTTTGGGAAAAGTCTTCCAGCAGCCCAATATCATCTTTAAAATGGATGTATCACATGGTTGTTTAAACGTATAAGAGGTGACAGAATTTTGCACACACTTGCTTGATTATGCACATGTACTGAAGCTGCTTGGTATATGACAGGGACGGTGTAAGTGAAAGTCAGTTTGAACATGTTTTGCAAATAGAACTTTAGGCAGTGAAGAAAGCCAGCTTCTGTAACATAGTGACAAAGCATCTTCCTCGTACTTACCTTGTCAGTTTTCTTGATGAGTATAAATAGTTCAAGTCATCAAAGGCAATGTTCTCTTGCATAGGCCCAATCAACCCCATTTTCAGACTATTGAGACCTACACACCGGTTATGTTGACCTGTGCGTGCCATCGACAACGAGGCTATGTGCACAACCTTCCAGTAGAAGGTTGAAAGTTGATTTTGCCACGGCCCCTTATTCTCCTAGTGAACACCAGACATGAACGCTCACTGTAGTCTACAATAGGTCCCTTATAAACTGTGTATTACCTTATCACTAACCTTTACTGCAGAGTGGGGGCTACAACTCAATCTTAAGTTTGGAATTCAAGCAATCTTTGGGAAAAGTCTCCCAACAGCCCACTATCATCTTTGAAATGGATGTATCACATGGCTCCCCAGGATCCGATTCATCTTCTATCGCAGCTGTAAGTGCCTTGATGCCTTTTCAGCTTGTTTCCTCGTCAACTTTGCCGCTTTTAGGGTTTAGGGTTTGCTAGTACAAAGTTGCTTAAGCGATTTATCTGGCTGTTATTTTCTCTATAGCATGTATGCTACCAGTGTGTAAGTTCCACTACTGGTGGAAGATCAACCACAACTAAATATCTAAAAATAATGGTTGAGATTCAGCACACTCTAGGGTAGGACAATTTTTCAAATGAAGATTATGAGGGTGCAAACTCAAGGTGCTTGCTGCCATTTCTAATGAAAACGCTTACTAATTTCTATCACACTTCAGATTTATGGAAGAGCTCGAACTTTCTTCCTGACTAACTGAAGGCTCGTACTCTTCATCATCATCAGAATCTTGCTCAACAATATATTTGATATCCTTCTAGTTGTCATTTAAAGCTTCTCCCCATTGTGGAGATGTTAAGAATTGAGTTGTGTCAGCTAACGCCCACAATTTGGTGCCACAGGACCCTTGTGCTGTTTGTTGAGTTGCAGAGAGTAACCAAACAAAAGGTCAACATTTTTGCGTGTTTTGAGGTGCTTGTGTGGTGTGCATCCTCGATTCCATAGCTTGAGGAAAACAATTGCAACAAAACTGCTGCTCACAATTTTAAACTCCAAGGT
Organism: Diphasiastrum complanatum; assembly: GCA_029204225.1. Taxonomy (NCBI): domain Eukaryota; kingdom Viridiplantae; phylum Streptophyta; class Lycopodiopsida; order Lycopodiales; family Lycopodiaceae; genus Diphasiastrum; species Diphasiastrum complanatum. The sequence continues at coordinate 42,968,416 of CM055109.1, forward strand.
GGTCCAGGTGGTCCTTTGGAACTTCGATATTCTCTTTAGTAGGTAAATGAAGCTCTCTCTCTCTCTCTCTCTCTCTCTCTCTCTCTCTCTCTCTCTCTCTCTCTCCCCCCCATATTTTCAGCTCATTACAAATATTACACACCATAAGCACATACATTACATTGCATTGCGAACGGATGCAAGGCAAATGCTCATGTCAGGTGGTGTGCGCCCTGCCATCTCGACCGACTGGCTCTCGCAGGCTCCCACAGCCTCTCACTGGCATCTTCTTCGTCTCTTTCTTCTCTCTCTCTCTCTCTCTCTCTCTCTCTCTCTCTCTCTCGTGGCCCGTTTTCTGTTTTTTTTTAATATATATATATACATATATATATATATATATATATATATATATATATATATATATCAGTGGCACGTGGTACCGCCATTATGGTACCGCGGTACCATAATGGTGGTACCGCGGTTATGATGCCACCCTCAGACCAGCGGTACCAGCGCGGCACCACAAATAATTTATTTATTTATTTTTAATAAAAAACCCATTTAACAGGCTAATACAGGGTAAAAAATTCAAGAAAAAAAAGGGTTAGGGTTTAGAAAAAAGATGTTACTGTACAGGGGGACTTGTAATAGATCCTAACACCACAGTAGGGCTGCTCCACCCAACCTTGCCTACCCCCTGATATAGTGTAAGCCCCTCCTAGCCCAGTGTGAGGACTGGTAGCATGCAATTGCCAAGTGTCGGCCACGTGTCACTGATGTGGCCGACTGCACGTCAAGACCCAACTGGGGGCCCTATCCTGCTGACAGGGTCCCTAGACTGTGTTAGGCCCGCCATGGCTATGGACCATGCTGGGGCACACTACTCACACTGTCTTGCCCTGTTGGTCGTGTACGCTGGACACGACCCTGACTGTGGTATCTGACCTATCTGTGTTCTCTAGGGTTCGGCACTGGTTACGAGCTCGTAACACTCCCTCCCCCTTAAGAACAGTCTTGGTCCTCTAAGACAAAGTCTGGAAAAACCTTGCAAAGGACGCTGCCTCTTTCCCAGGTGGCATTCTCAACAGGCTGATCATTCCACTTGACCAAGTATTCTTTGTATAGAGTATGACGAGTCTGCGTCTTTCTACTGTCAAGAATCTCCTCTGGTTCATGTGGAGGTTGCTGAGGATCCAATGGGAGAACTAGAACACTGTCCCCTACCAGATTTTCTGATCTAGTTAAGGCTTTTCGTAACTGACTTACATAAAAGACTGGAAAAACCTTACTGCTGTGTGGGAGTTCTAGTTCATAGGTGACCTCGCCTAGTCTCCTACTGATGGTAAAGGGACCACAATACCTTGGAGACAACTTAGCACACACTCCTGATTTGAGGGTTTTAGAGTCAACTGGGGCTCTCAAGTAGACTTTCTCACCAGTGGAGAACTGCACATCCCGTCTGTGTGGATCTGCATAATGCCTGGCTCGATCCTGGGATTGTCTAATGCTACGCTTAGCATGTTCTATCATCTGGTTTAGGTCTTCTAAAAAGTTTCTGGCTGCTTCAACTTTTTCTTGTTTAAACCCTACAGCTGTGGGTGAGCGTGGCTGAAAACCGTACATCAGCATAAATGGGCTGTATCCCGTAGCTGAATGTTTGGTATTGTTGTAAGCAAACTCTAATATCAAGAGATACTCCTCCCAATTAGTCTGCTTCTTGCTGACGTATGCACGAAGCATATCCTCCAGCACTTGATTTACCCTTTCTGTTTGACCGTCCGTCTGTGGATGGTCGGTGGTACTCATATTAAGTTTAGTATGGAGATGATGGAATACTGCCCTCCAAAAATTTCCAGTAAACTTACTGTCCTGGTCGCTGACTATGCCGGAAGGTAGACCGTACAATTTAAATAGCCCGTCTACAAACAACTTCGCTAACTCTGGAGCTCTAACGGTTGTTTTGGTCGGAATAAAATGAGCCATTTTGGTCAGACAGTCAACTGTGACCCATATAGCGTCATTACCCTTTTGGGTTTTAGGCAGGCCTACTATAAAATCCATGGAGATACTCTCCCATTTGCCAGCTGGTATTTCTAAGGGATGCAACAACCCTCCTGCCTTTAAACGCTCTGCTTTATTTACTTGACATTTCTGGCAACTGGTTACATACTGGTGGACGTCCTTTTTCATACTGGGCCAGAAAAATTGCCTACGAAGAAGCTCATAGGTCTTCTGTATGCCTGGGTGTCCCGCGCTAGGATTGTCATGACATTCATATAGGACCTGCTGCCTATAATCCTCTGAATTGGGGACACATACTCTATCTCTATAGAGCAAGTACTCATCCTGAATGGAATACTGTTTCCATTTGAATCCTTGAGTCAACTGACCCTCAACCCCTAGGGTTTGCTTGGGTAATACAGGCTCAGAATCCTTAACGTCATCTGACGACGTATACTCGGACTCATCATCATCCTCAACGGAAGCTGCCGTATTCTTGGATGAACTGGCACCAGCCCCGGGAACTGGTTCTGGAGTCTGTAACTGTCTGTTCTGGACTGAGTTCCAGATAATAGAGAAGAATGCATCATGCTGGCATTTCCCTCTCAAGGACTCGAGTAACTCATTACGAATCTGAGTAAAAATCAGCTCGTTTATCATAGGCATTCTGCTAAGGGCATCTGCTACTGTATTGAATTTTCCACGCCTATATCTGATAGACATGTCAAACTCTTGCATCAACTCTGCCCAACGAGCTTTCCGACCTCTAAGCTCAGGTTGATTGCAAAGGTATCTGAGACTCTCATGGTCTGTCAGGACCTCAAAGTTGGCACCATACAAATAATGCCTCCAAGTCTTAAGGGCATGGACTATAGAAAAGAGTTCCTTTTCATAGGCACTATACCTAGTCTGTGTTGGCTCGAGTTTTTTACTCTCGAACGCAACTGGTCGTCCACCCTGAGTTAGCACAGCACCTACTGCAAAGTCGCTAGCATCTATTTCGACCACAAATGGCTGATTGGGGTCGACGACTTTTAAAACTGGTGCTGTAGCTAAGGCTGTTTTGAGAGCATCAAAGCTCTCCTGTTGTGCGGACTCCCAAATGAACTCCTTTCCCTTCCCCTTAAGGAGATTTGTCATAGGGACTGCTATCTGAGCATATTCCTTGACAAATCGTCTGTAATATCCCGCCAGACCAAGAAAGATTTGAAGTTCCAAAATATTCTGAGGTCTCAGCCAACTGAGTATGGCTTTAACCTTATTTGGGTCCATCTTAATCCCATCTGAAGAGATAATGTGACCCAAATATGCTACTTCTTCAACAAAGAATTCACACTTGGATTGTTTAGCATAAAGCTTATGCTTTCTGAGCAGTCGAAACACCTTTCTGAGGTGTTTTAGATGCTCCTTCCTCGTTTTGCTGTAGACGAGGATGTCATCTAAAAATACGACTACAAACTTACCCAAGTATGGTCTGAGGACACTGTTCATCAAGGTCATAAAGGTAGCTGGAGCATTTGTGAGCCCAAATGGCATCACCTTAAACTCATAATGACCGTGACGAGTCCTAAAAGCTGTTTTCAAGACATCTTCCGATTTTATACGGACTTGATGATATCCCGATCTGAGGTCTATTTTGCTGAAAAACTTAGCCCCGTCGAGTTGATCAAACAACTCGTCTGCCCGAGGCATAGGGTATTTATTCTTAATGGTGACTTTATTGAGGGCTCTGTAATCTACGCAAAGACGCATAGACCCCTCTTTCTTTTTCACCAATAGGACTGGTGAGGCCCATGGTGAACTACTGGTCTGAATTTGGCCTTTCCCAAGATAGTCTGTTAACTGCCTAGTTATTTCTTCATCCTCTGTTCGGCTGACCCGATACGGAGGTTTAAAAACAGGTGCTGTACCTGGTACTAGGTTTATTACATGATCTACCTCTCTGCTAGGTGGCAAACCATGTGGCAAATCTTCAGGAAAAATATCTTTAAATTTAGACAATAAAGTTTCTAATTTAGTGATTTTCTGCTGAATAGAACTGGAAATAGAAACTTCAGGAATAAACTGAAAGTCACATAAGAATACCTGATGGTCTTCGTCTCCGATTAGCTGACAGAGCTCTGAACTGCAGACCATAGGGCTGTTGGGAACATCATGCTCCCCATGCAACTGGATCTCTCGGCCTTTATACTGAAAGCTGAGGGTATTCTCCTGATAGTTTCTGTGGAGGGAAGGTCCTAAACTGTAGAGCCAATCTCTCCCGAGAACAATGTCTGTGCGATCCAGGTGCATTATCTGAAAGTTTATTTCATCTTGGTACCCCTGAATACCAAGATTTAAGTTACTAACCATAGTTTCCCATATTTTTTTATCTTCACCCTTAGCTAGTGAAACTATGTACCTATGCTGACTAGGTACTTCTGGTAGTTTAAGCTTTTTAACCAAGGTGTAGTTGATGGAATTTATGGGTTGCCCCATCATCAACCATAACTCTTACTGACTAGTTACCAACTTTCCCATGCATACGTACTAGGTCATGCGGCCCAAAGCTGAAGGGTCTCGCTAGCATTGCAAAGGTCAGCTGGCAACAGTGTTCATGATCTTCATGATACACTTTGATCTCGGAAGCTGCCGAGTCACTGGGGAAACATACAGTCTGAACAAGATGAACTTGTTTCTTATCTTTTTTATCTTTTTTTGTGAAAGGCCCCTTGGGACACTATCTAACTGTGTGTCCCTTGCCCATACACACAAAGCACAAACGTTCCTATTTGGCTTTCTCAAAATCATCTGGTTTTAAGGGCTGTATGAGTGAAGGGCGTTTCTGAGGAGCTTCACTTTTAGATTTTTCTTCTTTCTTTCTTTTTAAAAATTTCTTTTTAAATTGAAAGTCTTTCTGAGGAGGCTGCTGCCTCGCCCTCTTCCTACCCATTGAATCATCATAGATTTGAGCATATCTGAGAGCTTGCTCAAGGGTAGTAGGCGAGTTTCTCTGGACCCCTACTTTATATTCATCTTTGAGGCCACGGACAAATCCCCTGATTTTCTGATAATCATCCATAATTTTAATCTTTAAAATTGCTTCTCGATACTGCGAGATATATTGGATGAGGGACTTGTCCATTACTGTTCTTTCCTAGGTTCCCAGGCTCTATCAAGTTCATTTTCAGGTAGGAATTCTCTTAGGAAGGCTTCTTCAAAAGCTTTCCATGACCGTGGAGTCTGCCCAGTCTCTTGGAGATTTAACCACCACTTATAGGCCATGGGCCCCAAGGAAAGACTGGCCTCAATAGCTTGCAAATGGTTAGGGGTCTGTTTAAGAGCATGAATGTTCTTCCATTCGCTGAGGAAGGTTTGTAGGATGTCTGCATTTCTATCCTTCTCTTCCCCATTAAAAGTAGGAGGCTTTAAATCTTTAAAAACACTGGGGTGAGACCGTAAAGTCTCACCCGAAACTGATGGAAGTGGAGAAGGGGACAACTGAGAAGTGGAGGGAAGGCTTCCTTTTGCGGAACTCAAAATCAAGCTTTTGAGTTCAGCGAACGAGTCGTCCACACTGGACTTGAAATTGGCTAATGCCAACTTCAGTTCATCCACTTCTGTTACCAATTGGAGAAACTGCTCCTTGGTAGCTAGTTCGTCGAGTTCTTCGGCGAACTGTTCCTGTTCTTCCATTTCCATAGGTTCTTTCCCTTTATTGTAAGCCAAGGCTTCTGTTTCAAGTTCATCGAAGCCTCTCTCCGGGGGTTGATCAGGTCCCTGAGGAGTGGTCATTTTCGGAACTGAAAAAGAGGTACCTTAACTTCTGATGAAAAAAAGTCAAAAGATTAATTTACAACTGTACAAAGAGGGAAAGAAAACTTAGCTCTTTCTGAGAACTCTACTTCCACAGAGAGAATCAAGAAAAGCCCTCCTTAGCTCTTCCTCAACTGCTTTCAGACCTGTGGTTCTGAAAAATCTGAATAGAGGTTGGAAAAAGTGCAAAAAGATCTGAAACTTTTGCTATCCCCCCTCGCTGGTATGACAGCATCTCTATTTGTCCACAAAAAGGCAAATCTGAAGTCCAAACACACTTCTGAATTCTGAAATTTCAGAAGCCCCCTGCTCGCTGATCTGGTAGGAAAACTATTGCTCCAAATCTCTGAAGTTGGGGCCCAAAAACTTGTCCAAAATCTGGATTCTCAGAAGCACTGGCAGCGCTGACCCTGCTCTTCTTTTTTGGCTTCAAGTTCGCTGAGAACTACTAAATTTTTCCCCTGGAAATCAGATGCTAATCTCTGAATGTACAACGATGGAGGTGCTTACTTCTTCCTACTCTAATTCCGCTGGAAAATATGTAGAAAACTTTTTGAAATCTGTGAAGAACAGCTGCTTTTCCAGCGAGCTACCTACACATGGAATCTGACTCCTAACTACTGTGATTTCTTAGTGAAAATCAGAAGTTTGAAGGCTACACCTACAACGATTCTCCTCCTCTAATCTTTTCTGAGAAACTGAGAGATCTTTCCTATCCTCTGATAGCTTTCTCTACTGCTGCTACTAAGCTCCCAAAGATGGAGATGGCTCTGATACCAGTGTAATAGATCCTAACACCACAGTAGGGCAAACACTAACTGCTCCACCCAACCTTGCCTACCCCCTTGATATAGAGTAAGCCCCTCCTGGCCTAGTGTGAGGACTGGTAGCATGCAACTGCTAAGTGTCGACCACGTGTCACTGACGTGGCCGACTGCACGTCAAGACCCAACTGGGGGCCCTATCCTGCTGACAGGGTCCCTAGACTATGTTAGGCCCGCCATGGCTATGGACCGTGCTGGGGCACACTACTCACACTGTCTTGCCCTGTTGATCGTGTACGCTGGACACGACCCTGACTGTGGTATCTGACCTATCTGTGTTCTCTAGGGTTCGGCACTAGTTACGAGCTCGTAACAGGACTGTACTGGGGGCACTGTGGGAGAGCAGACCTTGTGGTCAATGGGAGTGCAGCATGTGGGGGGGCAGCAAATCCGGACAGGTACACCGTCACATGGGCACTGTGGGGGAGCAGACCAAGGACCCAATCGGAGTGCAGCATGTGGGGGAGCAGCAAATCCGGACAGGTACACCGTCACATGGGCATTGTGGGGGAGCAGACCACGGACCCAATCGGAGTGCAGCATGTGGGCAGCAAATCCGGACAGGTACACCGTCACATGGGCACTATGGAGGAGCAGACCACAGACCCAATCGGAGTGCAGTATGTGGGGGAGCAATACATGGGGCAGGTACAGTAGCACATGGGATCATCAACAAGTGCAAATGGGGAAACAGGCTGTGGGGTTAAATAGGCACTCACGAGGCAGTGAGAGAGCCAGTGAGAGGCTATGAGAGAGAGGCTGTGGGAGGCATTGTGAGAGGCTATGAGAGAGAGCCAGTGACAGGTATCATCAAGAGGCATTGTGAGAGGCTGTGAGAGAGCCAGTGAGAGCCATTGAGAGGCTGTGAGAGGCTGTGAGAGCCAGTTTTAAAAACAGGGTGTGAGGGCGAAGCCAGGAAGAAGCTCGAGGAAAATGTCCGAAGGCACAACGAAAGGCATCGGAAGCAAGAGGCATACATTGCAAAGATGATACGACAGGCTCAACGGAGAAATCCGGAGCCGGAGCACCAAGCTCCCCCTATGCCCCCCGCCCCCGCTGTCGAGCTGGATTTGGATGAGCAGATCAGAATGAACTTCACACGGCGGCAGCTCATCATGGTCAGGGAAAGGGCTGCCCGCCGTCGTGCTAACCAGGAGGCAGCTCGGGCTAACCGGGAGGCAGAGCGAGAGCGACAGAAAAATGCACCTGACGAGGGTGAGGAGTTAGTGGAGGATCCATAGGAATGTTTAGAATAGATGGGGTCTAGTCGTATGTGGCTAACTGTTGTTATGTAATTTTCGGCAGTAGATGAGGCAGCATTTAGTGTCTAACATAGTGTAAAGAACAGCCCCAGCAGTATATGGCGGGAATATGTATTGTGATTTGATACATCTGATGAATTAATGTACGGTGTGTTTTTTGTGCAACGCGTGCCTGGTGTATTGCAATGTAGTATGTGTGTTTATGAAATGCTATAAAGGGGGTTGTATTTCTGTGTTGTGCATCTGCTATCAATCTCTACAGTTGAAACTAATTGTAATTACGCACATACCATTCAAAATAAACTTGAAAACAGAGCATAACAATAAGAAGGTATGCCACTGGCCCCCCCGTGTGCCCTGCCTGTCTCCCGGTATAATCTGTGGTATGTGACCCACCTCTACCACGTGATGCACCTGTGAACCCTGCTCTAGGCGTGTGCCCAACACCTGTATCATATGCCTCATCCCTCTCTGATCTGGCGAACACAACCCGAATGGGCTCATCCTCATGCTGATCATCCTCTGACACTGGCTCATCTGCCTCGTACAATGGAGGCTCTCTGTGCTCAAGCCCAAGCTCTCTCTCTCATCTCGGCAAGCTCCCTCTCTCTCTCTGCCATAAGCTGTGTGCCCAGGTCATCTGCAGGTATGGGATGGGTGCTGTCCGTAGGCAAGTCAACCTGGCGCTCCAAATTTGATATCTTCGTCTGCAAGGTTAAAAATTTGCATGTCAGAGAGACAATTTGATCAAGAAACGAAACCAACGTATAAGTCGTCAACCAACATGCTCTGGGAGAATAATTAATCACCTGCAATGCGCTCGTAAAGGTCGAAAGTCTCCTGGCGAGGCGTGCGTTGGTGCTACAGAACACCAACCGCTCCAACTGACTCACTGACAGCCTGTTTCTTCTCCTCGTGTGAATGAGTGCCCATGTGCTCCAATTGCGCTCACACACGGAGGCAGCGCAGTCCTGTGATACGTGCATTGAAATGCTTCAGCACATTTGCACGGGTGGAACGTCAACGAAACACAGCAATGGAGGATAAAATGAGATGCATACCTGAGAAAGGACACACAGTGCAAGACGCTGTATAGATGGATATGTGCTACCGACCATGGTCCACCAGGTAATGGGAAGCTGCCTCCTCTCTGGATTTTGAGCAGCTGTAGCGCAGGCATCCCAAAGGGAGCCGGGAACCACGACTTAGCTTCCCAGCCTTCAACTCTTGCCGTCCAAACCCACTTGACATACAAGCAGCCAACTCGCCAACAACGATCAGACTTAACCAACTGGAAGTTCAGAAACCAACATTGAGATCCAACCTGGCGCCATGCCAGATCGGGGGTCCCGATGTGGGTGACTTCCCTCCAAGCAAGCCGCCCGACATACATCAAACTTAACCAACTCGAAGCTTCGTTACAAATGAGTAACATCCATTCCAACCAAGTGGTCTGACTTACATCAGACTCAACCAACTGATAGCTTCGTCACGAGCGCTGGAAGCCAACCTGGTGCCACGCCAGACTGGACAGCCATAAACGGGTAACTTCCACCCAAGCAAGCCATCCAACTCAGCCGACGCAAGGAACACTCAGAACCACAAGCCGCGATAGATATGGAGACAACCAGTTCCTGGACCAAATGGTCCCGACAGCATACCGCTGGCGCCACAGACCGAATGGTCCCGACGGCATACCACTGGCGTCCTGGGATACGACCCTCAGCTATGTGCCAAATCAAAAAGTTTGAAGCGGCCTTAAAACTGGCGCTTTTACCGAACACTGAAACCCAGAAGGTAATCAGAGTCAGTTTGAGGAAAATCCCACTTTATTGATAAATCTGAGAAGGTTACATTTCAAGTGTGTGACCGACCCTAGTCTCCGGGGCGCTGGCATGCCAAGGCGAGTGCCAGGACAACATTCCAGCCAGGGAGGCTGAGACTTGGTTGGAGCTCGCCCTGAGTTGAGAAAGTCGTAAACTGGGGGAGTGCGAGCAACAGTAGCTGGTGGTGGAACCGCAATGGCAACTGGCGGACGCGATGGGACGGGATCCACCGGAATGGGTGCAGATGGGGGTGCATGAGGCGGAACTGTCTGAGGGGGATGAGGAGCAAAGGAACTGGACGAGGATGCACTCCCTCTCCTCGTGCGTGCCAGCCAAGCAGGCAGCAACTTGGGGTCAACCACGTAAGGAGCGGTGCAAAACCGAAGAACACCCTCCGAAATGGTGTTCTCCCCCGCCACAAGACGTGGCCCGTAGGTATCCAGAAGTCGCTGCCTGACGGGAACAGACATGCTGGCACAGGGGGCAGCATTCAGTGTGCCACCATCTTTGGTGCGTGCGCCGAGTAGGTGGCCTTTAAGGCGAGTGAGGGTGGCAACCAACTCGGCCAGGCAATATCGACAGCGCACGATCTTTGCACCGGACTTGTTGGACTTGTCGGGAACCCGCCTGACAATGTCCACTCGTCCCACAGATCGGCAAGGTTGGAATGCACCATCTCTGTAGAAGGAACTGGGGAAAGAAAACAGAGATCTTTGTGAGTGCGATAGGAGTCGGAAGGCTTGAAAAAACCACAACAAAGGCCGAAATAGCAATAGCAGGGGCGGACGCGATCAATGCAACGCGAAGACAGTATGATGGCGAGGAGTGGGCATACAACAGAGAGGGCGCGAACAGCAGGGAGGGCGCAGACAGCAGGGCGATGGGCAGGGAGAGAGATGGGGGGGGGGGGGGGGTTAAATTTAAAAAATATATATTAATATATTAAATACTAAAATATATTATATATTAAAAAATAATAGATATTGTGGTACCACGGATCAGTATGGATCCGCGGTACCATAGTGGATCCGCGGATCCGCGGTACCGCTGGATCTATGATATATATATATATATATATATATATATATATATATATATATATATATGTATATATATATCATAATTCCCTGTAATACCGCCATTATGGTACGGTCATTATGGTGCTGCCCTCAGATCCACGATACCAGGGTGGTACCATACCCCCGCCCCGACGATACGACCTCTTCATAATTTGGCCTTCCAACTCCCTGATGAAAACACACTTTTCGATGTTTTGCATCCCCTTGGTCCTTTGGCTGTTCGCTCTCATCAGAACCAGCAACCTGCATAAATGCACTACTCTCGTCAAGAGCTTCAAGCTGATACCCATATTGCCCACTAAATTGTTAATATTATTATTTTTTTTAATTATTATATATTATGGTACCGCGGATCATCATGGATCCGCGGTACCAGTATGGATCTGCGGATCCTGGTACCACTGGATCTATGATATATATATATATATTGAATTCGTGATTAACGAATCGCGATTCGCTGCAACTCTACATCATCCATAGTGTCTAGTAGGAATACATGCTTTACAGGCCATTTTTAGACTACCGTAATCAATAAGCTTGAGGTGCGGCTGAGAATGAGTAGTACTAATCACCCTGAAACGGATGGTCAAACAAAGAGAGTTAACCAAACCATAGAGGACATGCTTAGGGCGTACCTAAGTGTTAAGCAGACTCAATGAAAAAGTATTTACCATTGTTGGAGTTTGCTTATAATGATAAAATGAATGCTTCTACCAAAATGAGTCCTTTCAAGTTGAACTATGGTTTTAGCTAAGTCAACTAGTCCAATTACTGTGAGAATGCCTCATAAAGTGCCTAGCGTTGTGAATTTTCTGACTCACATGGTACAGATGCTTTGTGGAGAAAACGTATCTTCCACTACCGCAAATCTTACTAGGATAATTTAATTCGGGAGTAAAGAAAAAACGTCTTTCTCTCCCAGGATTAGGATTGAGGCATCATTCAAGACTTAGGGTCAATGGTTAAGGGTCTCTCGCATTCTCACCCTATGACCTAAACCCTGATCTTTCCCCACTCCGTGGATCTCCTTTTATGCATACTTTCCTACAACACAAAGACATTTTTTTGCCAATACGAATAGACAGCAATCATTACAACAAAATGTTCAACCTATTGTCTTGGTCATATTTTAAGTACTTAATTCTACTTGCTAACACATATTTTGATTCGATATTTATGCCTAGTAAGGACACCCTAGAAGGAATATTTTTTTGAATAAGATTTTTCAAAAAAGAGCAATTTTAAGTACGTGTTTGTTCCATATGCTACAGAACTACGACTATAGTTGACGGATTTGTTGACTTCCTAGAGAGGTATGAGAGGATCGTCAACATAGTTCAAGCCATAGTTGCACTCTGATTCCGAAACGCGGTCCAAAAACGCGTTTCGGGTTTTTAGTAGAAACACTCAAAAACGTGTTTTTTTTTTTTTGGGCAATATGGGTATCAGATGAAAGCTCTAATTAAGAGCATTATTACTGTGTAGTTTGCCGAATGTTTCGGGTACAGGATGGTCCAGTTTAGGTGCATTAGCTCCCAGGTTTCGCTTTAGCTCCTTTTAATATAAAAAATTAATAAAAAAATGAGAATGCCCATGCCCCAACGTGTTCATAATAGGATTCTCTCTCTCTCTCTCTCTCTCTCTCTCTCTCTCTCTCTCTCCATTGCGATGGTGCCTCCCTTGCTAATCAAAATGGTGGCTCCCCCTTGCTGATCCTCCATCCTGTCCATCGTTGCTGGCCAGCGTTGCCTTCACCCTGCTGTCCACCTGTCCATTGCTGCCAGCCCTTCATCCATCGCTACCAGCCATCTCTCTCCATCGCTGCCAGCCCTCTCTCTCCTCTAACCAACGATGTCCCCTCCTCATGCTGCCCGCAGGACAGTCCTACCCCCTCGCCCTTCTACCTCACCCCCTCCCTCACCCACCCCACTCGCTACCTCACCCACCCCCTCCCTCGCTGCTACATCACCCATCCCCCTCGCTACTCACCCATCCCCTCACCCACCCCCCTCGTTACATCCCCCATCCCCCTCGCTACCTCACCCACCCCCTCCCTCGTTGCTACCTCACTCCCCCCCCTCGCTACCTCTACCTCACCCATCTCCCTCCACGCTGCTGCTGCCACCTCAGCATTACTCGTTGTTGCTGCCAAGAATGGCACCCTCGCTGATGAGATGCCTGAATCTGTTTGCAGCTGACATGGCACCCCCCTCCACCTCGTCCCTCTTCCCTTCTTCTTCTTCTTCTTTCACTCCTCTCACTACTGCTCCCCTCTCTCTTTCATCCTCCTCTTTCGCACCGTCCTCACACCAATCCACAGCTCCTACCACCGCACCCATTCCCTACACTCCCTCCAAATCAGTTGAACTCTTTTCCTCTTGGGAAGTTGACCAAATGAGAGCAGATTTCCAACTCTTGAAGCAAGAACTTACACAGTTGAAAGAAGTAGTGGTCTCCTTAGTAAAGGAAAGAAACCTGTTGCAGTCTAAAGTTGCCTCATTGGAGCACGTGATCAACACTAGGCAAGTTGCAGCCTCAGAAACGCACACCACCATGATACGGGAGCTCGAGCACAAAACTGAATAGCATAAAGATTCATGGGCAGCAATTTTGAAGAAAGGCACCAAACCTAGCGCCCCCATTTTCTCAGTTATCTCAGCCACCATTTCAGAAGAGCGGTCAAGGGAGCAAAAAGCTCATAACATCAAGGTCCGTGGGATACCGGACACACAGGATGCCATTGCCGAAGCTACGAGATTTCTCGAGACCACTCTAGGACATGGGACAGATAGGCTAGATACAGCTTGGAGGACCCCCAGGGATACAGCTACACTGATCATCCGCTTCACATCCCTAGACAGCCGCAGAGAAGCCTTACGCTGTAGAGCCCAGTTACGTGGCATTGCCATATTTATGGATGACAATCTTACCTACATCCAGGTTGAGGAGAGGCGTAAAGCCTTCCAGGTGGCTCAAGAGACTGGTAGACGAGTCATATATCGAGATGGTCAGATACGATTTGTTGCTGGCACCCCTAGCCGTTCCCAGAGCTAGGAATTCGGGGGCCCCGGGATTGGTAGGAGCATCCCGGGGCCCCATCCATACCATCTTCAGATTGGGGTATGGAATTGTGATGGCATCCACTCATACATCCTATCCATAAAAACGGTGACCCCATGGTACCTGGTAATTACCACACTATTATGATTGGACATGTCCTTGCCAAGATATATGGCGTCATCCTCCAGTCTGTAGTTAGCTCAGAAGCAGAGCCCAGGAGATTACATGCTTTGGGTCAGGTAGGGTTCTGCGCTCATTATTCCACTACAGATCACATATTCACACTTCGAACCATCATTGAGGAAGCTAGACACAAGAAAGAAAAGGTTTACTGTTGTTTTGTGGACTTCAAGAAAGCCTTTGATTCTGTTCCACGCTCTTTACTTATCCAGAGAATCCAAGACCTCGGTTTCTCTACAGATATTATTCTAGCCGTCATGGCTCTCTATGAGAGGGTTTTGGATTGCTTTCGTCATGGTAGTGGCATTTCTGAACAGATCTGGAGTACCATTGGGGTTAAGCAGATCTGGAGTACCATCCAGTTCTCTTTGGATTATATATTGACGAGCTAGAGCAGGTCATCTCTCACTGTGGTGGGGACAGTTGTCGGCTGGGAGACGTTTTGATTGCCATCCTTCTCTATGCGGAGGTTGTGGTACTAGTCTCCCGTACCAGAGAGGGATTACAGAGACAGTTGGACTGTTTACACACTTTTTGTACTCAGTGGAGAAGAACCTCTCGAAGACCAAAGTTATGGTCTTCAATACCTCTCGGGCCTTCATGTAGCACCAAGAGCTTACCTTCGATGGACAGTCCCTAGAGGTGGTTTCTTCATACACTAACCTGGGCGTGCTCTTCTCTGGTCCTACCTTTCTCGACTTGAGAAGGGCCACTCTTCCCTAGTCCAGCTGGAGAGATTCTGCTTCCGTAAGTCTATTCGGGATGCCTCGAGTAAGTGCAGACTGTTTAACACCATCGTACAAACCACCATGTTGGCTCGCATGATCCGAGCGAAGCCCTCGGTTCCCCATGAGATCATCCTTGCGGAGTTTGCCACCCCCCCTATTCAGATTGAGGCAGCCTTCCAGCTTATCACGTACATCCAGCGAGCTCAGGCACTTCCTGATCTCGAGCAAAGATATACGCGGATTGCACTCATGTCCTCTCATCACCTTCAGACTCAGGGATACCGGCTATCATGGTTCTCTCAGGCATCACACTTCCTCATGGAAGCATTTGGTATCATTATCACTGATCTCCCTTTGGGTACACACTTAGACGTTTTTTATACAAAGCATATCTTGACCGTACCTGGCATCACCAGCTAGGGGTTAAGCCTAACTACTACCAGACTCACTTTCTAGTGCAGGATGCCACTTGTCTTCCAGTTTTACCTGGCTATTTATCTTCTGGACTATCACACGGTCTCCGTTTCACTTTGGGACAGTTCAGAGTCTCCTCACATCAGTTAGCTAGACAGGCAGATTCCAGGGTACACCATGAGAGGAGAGACTATGCCTGCTGTGTCCCCTACATGAGATAGAGTCCGAGGAGCATTTCATCTTCAGATGCCCCATATATTATGAGATTAGAGAGAGATATCATTGTTTATTCCGTGACATGCCTACTACACTCAGAGCACTGATGGGATATGAGATTGTAGTTTACAGTTATATTAGTCATTTCTCTTTTCTGCATAGTTTTTCTTGGAGACGTTTATATACGCTCCCATGGTGTTCACATACTTGACATGTACTCCTTTTGGTCTTATATGCCTTTTGGCATGGAAAAGACATTAATAAAGCTTTATTTATTTCTTTCTTTCTTTCTTTCTTTCTTTCTCTCTCTCTCTCTCTCTCTCTCTCTCTCTCTCTCTCTCTCTCTCTCTCTCAAATCACAACAAACTGAACAAAAACCACAACGAACCATGTTGATTAATGCTCTAGCAAAAAATGGGGGTCCAAATGCGCGCCGATAAGGGCCCAATATTTATGCCCCCAACTGTATGCACATTACACTCACATCTCCAGTGAAATGATTGCAAAAGTGATCGTCATCCATAGAGTTGATAGCCCAAACTGTAGCATCAACATTTACTGAGAACCAGAGCAAATAACAACCAAATAGCTACTGAAAATAAGATCTGTTTGGGCCCTATCTACTGCACTTCTGGGAGGCAAAACGTTGGTTTGACCATTGCTCCTTTAAAAAAATTTCAGCCATAAGCTATTTTTCCAAAAATAAATAAATAAATAATTTCAATCACATTTTGCGTTTTGAAACGTGTTTCGAAGAATCGCGGTTCGCGAAATGCGAACCTAGCGAAACGCATTTCGCTGCAACTATGGCCTTCAAGCCTTACAGAGAAATGAGTCCAAAAACAACTTATCATGCATCCGAATTAAAGATCAACTAGCAGTAACAAGAAAATAAACTCGCTTAAATCAACTTTAGTACGACCAATGGAGGAATTTATATCATAAGAATTTTTGGAAACTTGCTCAAGTCGGCAAACATGTACATAGATTGGATAAAATTTTATTATTTCATACTAAAGCTAAAGCTGTCCAATTCAAGTTCTTTTCCTAAACAAGTGCACAAATGTCTGCTTGCTTACCTTCGCAGATTTTGTAACCATCTCCCTGGAGCTGCACACCTTGTATCAAAGGACACTCACAAACTCGACCTCTGAAAGTATCCTGTGCACACCCATCAATCCAAACAATTAGCAACTGGTATTTGCAAATTAACGTCCCTAGCACAATTATATCTCCCTCAACATCCATGCGATACAGCAACTTCACTAGAATATGTCACATTTGACACCAAGTTCTTAGAAGATGGAAAAACTACCAGAATTTTTATGGTGCTTTCAAGTTTTTAAAAAAAAAGGAAAAACCATCATTTAAGATTGATTCTACTACTAGAACTTGCAAGGTCAAGATTCTATATGTGTCTTAGGACTCTACTTGTGCCAAGAGCACATCTTTAGAACATTCCTATGTCATCTAACTATGGCCATAAAAAATGCTGGATAGGCAGTTGGACCCATAACCACTGGCAGATAAATTTCGCACAAATAACTTTCCAATCTATGAAAAATTACCAAGGCCTAACAGTATGAAATTGGAATGAATATATCAAGCAAATACTTCAACATGATTATTCTGATAAAATAGCCATGCATATATATATCAAGCAAATACTTCAAAATATTTATTCTGATATAATTACCTTGCATGCTGTCACATTGGCCTTTGCATTTGCCCAGCAACCCCCATTATTTGTAAGGCACTCATTTGTCTCAATCCCTGCAATTCAAATGCTTGACTTAGAAGGTGACAAAACTATTCTTTTGCAGGATGCAAAGGACAATAGCATCTGGGAGCCAGATTCTCAGTTTGACCATGAAAAAACTTATGTCTTGCAAAATTGAGGTGTGAATACACATTATGCTAACCCTCAAGCTCTAAATACAAGCAGTGTCAATTCACTAGAGCTTTATACTGCTGTTATATGTAATGCAAGTGATCATATCCTCCAATAATGTCCCTCACATCGAACACAAAGGAAGCTTATGTAACTTAAACACTTTTTAAAGCAACGATAGTAATCCTAGTCCCTACAAAAGGATATTGCAAGGCGGTGTAAAAAATCTTGTAGAATTGTACAGTTGACTGTCCATACCTCAAAATGACATGACCCATAAGCACTTGAGTTTTTTACATAAGCATCGGCTATATCCAAAATCTGATGTTAACCCCAGTGTCTCTATCAATAAGAATGGAAGATGGAATGCCATGTGACATAAAAAATGATCATGCACTACTCTACTAAAACAGTACTCCGAACAAGAAAGAAATGTGCTTTCTAAGAAACTTTGTCCACTACAACCATGCCCTGTGTGTCCTTGGAAAGCCCATGTTAAAGTCCTAAGAAGAATCGTAACATTATTGATGAGGTAAAGGCAAACACTGGTGTAATCTTGGTGTCTTGCCTATAGAAAACTTGTTTTTGGCACAAAAAATACAAGAGGATAAATTGGGCCAACTCTTTTTTAAAATGGACCAGTAAAAATGTGTTCAATGACTATTGAGAAACATAAAATGGCCGCCTACGGGTGAAAGACATCTTCTAGGAGTTTGTCTTGGAAAGAAATGGTGAAGGGATCCACAGTGATAAAGACTTCCATCAAAAATAGACTAAACTTGTTGTGAAGGACTGGTGGCATTGGCATAATGATCTCTGAAATCAAGTACATTGAATATGCTTGAGGCAATGTATCAAACCAATCAAGTTAGCACAAGAAAGCAAAAACATAGGCCGGGAACCAAGATAGGGCATCGGCAGCAACATCATATTTACTTGATACCGGAATGGAAGGTTCAAACCTCCAACCTACAAATCACTAAGATCCTTTTGAGTGAATAGAACACTTAAAAGACTATCTCGATTCAAAAGCATGGTCTTGACAAAGAAGGGCTCCTACACCAACAAAGTGGAATCGATCTTATCAATAGTAATTAGTGCATCAAAAAGTCGGAAACACGAGTTGTGGTCAACGGTCTTTAGGTTGTCAACTAATGAATGGCATTGAAGAGTCCAAACAAATGAAGTACCTTCACAAAGCAAAGGTGGGAAGGTGAGCAGAACAACTGGCGTAAGTGTTCAAAGTGCTCTTTTTTAGTACGACTAAAGACCAGGATATCATCAAAGTAGATTAATACGAACTTGCCCAAGAGATGTCTGAACACGTTGTTCATCAACCTCATAAATGTTGCTGGGGCATTGGTTAATCCAAAGGGAAGAACCAAAAACTCATAGTGACAATTCCGTGAACGAAAAGCCGTTAACGGAACGTCATCTTCTTTAATACGTACCTGAAGATATCCAGACCTAAGATCGATCTTAGTAAAATACTTTGCCCCCTTGAGTTGATCAAAGATCTCATCAATCTTGGGCAAAGGATACTTATCCTTAATTGTGAGTTTATTTAAGGCCCTATAGTCTATGCACATACGCATGGACCCATCTTTTTTCTTAACCAACAAAATGGACGCAGCCCATGGTGATTTATTGGGGCATATAGCTAAATATTCTTGCAGCTGCCGCTCTACCTCTAGGTGTTCCGCATGGCTCAAACTATAAGGAGGCTTACTAATAGGTTTAGTCCCGGGTATTAGTTCTATGGGATGATCTACCTCTCTTCTCGGGGGTAACCCGGATGGTAAATCGCTAGGAAAGACGTCTTTAAACCTTTTCAATTTTTCGTTTCCGTACTAGCCGCTTCAACTGCATGTTGAAGAGTAATGCCTATTTTACCCCTTTTGGCTAAGCATTAGTTAAGTTGTACATAACTCATGGGGCATGTTTTAATTAAATGCATGAGACCCCCTTTTGTTAAGTTATGTAAATTAGTGCAAGTGGCCCACTTGGCCAAGTAGCTCACTCCTATGGTTGACACCTAGACTTTCCATGCATGTAAAGGAGGTGCTTGCCTCACAAGGGATTTGGAGGACCCACGCCCTCCTCACTCTCTCTAGCAATTCATTTCTTCTTGAGACTTTTGAGTTTGTGAGATGCTTATGCAATTCTCCTTGTGTGTGATATTTCCATAGCCAAGTTTTCTCAAGCTTTCATAGTTGATCTAGCATTTGAGTTAAGATACTCAATAGCTAGGTCTTGTAAATCTTCATGGTATCAGAGCAGGTTGTCTAGCCTGTGAGTCTGAGAGTGAGAGAAACTTCAGTGCTTAGATTCTTGAGAAGATTCTTATCTTCTACAAGCACCTCAATCTTGAAAGAGGGAGCATTTGATCTACAGGTGTCAGATCAGGTGGAGTCTTGCACTGTTGGAGAGCTATTGGCAAGGGGAGTGGGATGATCCAAAAACTTTCTAAATCTGGCTAAGTTTTGGAGAGTCTTTCTGGAGGAGCTTACACAAAAGTAGGGCGCACTTTCTGTAGGGGCTTCTGGTTTCTGTTCCAGTGGAGCCTAGTGCTTGTGCTAGTGAGGCCACACCAAGTGGCAAAGACAAAAGCAGGAGCTGAAGGGTTGCCTTGAAGTGGCTACATACCCTAGTTTGGGGTTAAACCCTTGTTGCTGGAAGCTGTTCTTTTCTGTTCTCTTTCAAGTTGAGCTTCTGTTTTAAGCACAGATTTTAGCATGGCAAGTCTTGGGGAGAGTTTGCTGGGTGAATCTAGCAAACTAGATGGCACAAACTACAGAGTGTGGAAGTTCAAGATAGCCAATATCTTGATGGATAAGAATTGTTGGGAGGTCATGACAGGTACAGAACCTGTACCAACATCTGATCCTGAATTGAAGGACTACATGAACAGGAGACATAAAGCTCATAGGATAATCAATCTTTCTGTCAAGGACAATATTATTCCTCACATTTGCAATGCAAGGGATGCAACTGATGCTTGGACAATTCTGAAGTCTATGTTTGAAACAGTGGATTCAGCCAAGTTGGTGTATTTGCAAAACAGGTTACATACTCTCAAGATGGAAGCAGGTGCAACAATTGGTGATCATATTACAAAGGTCAAGGACCTATTGGATCAGCTTGCTTCAGTTGGAGAGAAAGTAAGTGACAGGAGTATTGTTCCCATAGTCTTGAACAGCTTGTCATTCAACTATCGAGACTATGTGATGTCCCTTTCTGCTAGGGAGAAACTCCCAACCTTTGGGGAGTTATATGGTCTTCTTTTACAGGAGGAGATGAGAAGGAAGAATCTTTCTGAAAGGGAAGATAATCCAGAGCTTGCATTTGCTTCTAAGAAGAAGCAAAACTTTCAGAAGAAAGGAAAAGGCAAAAAGAAGAACTCAAAGCAAAGCTTGGAGCAGCAGGTGTCCAAGTTACAGGTTGGAGAGGAGTCAAGCACCAATTCCTCATCTACACCCAAGAGGAAGGGCAACTGCAACTATTGTGGTAAGTATGGGCATTTTGCTTTTGAATGCAGGAAGAAGCAAAGTGATCAGAAGAAGGGAAAGAACCAGCAGAGTCACTTTGTTGACAAAGTTGCAGAGGAGGAGCAATCTGGTGTGCTTGAGCTATTCACCACAGCCCTATCATCTGAATCCACATTTGGTGGATGGTACATTGATTCTGGAGCCTCAAAGCACATGACACCTCATAGAGATTGGTTCAGCACCTATGAGGAGACAGAAGATAGCCAACATGTTTGCCTTGGAGATAATTCTACACGTATGGTGAGGGGCAAAGGCACAGTTGCAATACAGCTATCATCAGGTGAGGTGAAGGAAATTAAAAGTGTGTTGCATGTACCAGGGTTGGCTAAGAACTTGTTATCTGTTGGTGCCATTACCAAACAGAACATGGTGGTAGAGTTTAATGATTCTAAATGTTTGGTAAAAGACAAAGATCAGAACTTCAAAGTGGTAGCCAAGGGAATGCAAGAAGGAGGTCTTTACAAGCTTTTCACAACCATTCCTAGCCAAGAGGCCTTGTCTGCAAGAGATACTAATCGGGACAAGCTTTGGCATGAGAGATATGGTCATTTGAGTTACAAAAGTTTGCAAGTTTTGAACAGGCACAAAATGGTAGTAGATCTTCCTAGCATTAAGTCTTCTTCAGATACATGTGAGGCTTGTGCATTAGGGAAGCAACAGAGGAAAAAGTTTCCAAAGGAGAAAGCTACCAGGGCCAAGGGCATTCTTGAACTTGTGCATTCAGATTTATGTGGTCCCATGCAGGTCAAATCAGCAGGGGGGGCATACTATCTCATGACCTTCGTAGATGATTTCTCTCCGAAGGTATGGGTCTATTTTCTGAAACTGAAATCTGAAGTGTTCAAATACTTCAAACAGTGGAAAGCTATGGTGGAAAGCCACACAGGAAAGAGGTTAAAGACTCTCAGGTCAGATAAGGGTGGTGAGTATATTTCTGATGAGTTCAAAGATCTTTGCAAAGCATGTGGGATAAAGAGACAGTTTACTGCTCCACATACACCGCAGCAAAACGGCGTGGCTGAGCGGAAAAACAGGTCTATAGTTGAGTGTGCGAGGAGCATGCTCAAGGCAAAGGGGTTGCCAAATTCCTTTTGGGCAGAAGCGGTAGCAACTGCTGTTTTCTATTGAATAGAAGTCCAACCAAAGCAGTTGAAGGAATCACGCCAGAAGAGGCATATAGTGGCAACAAGCCCAAAGTGGGCAGCCTTCGAGTATTTGGGTGTACAGCATATGCACATACACCAAAAGACTTGCGGAAGAAACTTGATGCAAAATCCGTAAAGTGTGTCTTTCTTGGGTATAGTGAAGGTCAGAAAGCTTATGTGCTATATGATCTCGAAAACAGGAGGAAGATCCTAAGTCGAGATGTCATCTTTGATGAAGAGCATGCACCCAAGATACAAGAGCAGGAGAAGGAAGGAATTACTGAGTTCATACCCTTGATTGATTCCACGGATGAGGATCCTAGTCAAGAGTCCTGTAAGCCTCAAGTGCCGGAGCAACAACAGGAAATCGAACCTACTAGTTCGAGACCTCTTTTTGGCCAAGTACCAGAAGCAGAAGTTGGGGACAAACGGAAGACTAAAACAGTACCATGGGATACGTGGTCACCATCCACATCACCTACTGCTAGGAAGAAGCTACCTAGGTGGTATTGGGAAACAATCAAAGAAGGTCAAATGATTGAAGAAGGAGAGAGCAGTGAACAGGGTGTCAGAAGATCTCTTAGGTCTCATGAGAGACAAGAGACTAACTTTGCTCTTATGTCCACTATTCTGAATGCAGATGAGCCACAGTTCTTTCACGAAGCCGTGAGAGAAAAGGTATGGCAACATGCCATGCAGGAGGAGTACGACTCCATTGTCAAGAATGACACATGGGAGCTCACTACATTGCCAGAAGGGAAGCAACCAATAGGTTGCAAGTGGGTCTATAAGACCAAGTTTCATGCCAGTGGAACAGTGGACAAGTACAAGGCAAGGTTGGTGGCGAAAGGCTATGCTCAGCAAGAGGGGCTAGACTATGATGAGACATTCGCACCTGTTGCTAAAATGACATCTATCAGGACCGTTTTGGCTATAGCCTCATATTTTGATTGGGATGTCCATCAAATGGATGTCAAGAGTGCCTTTCTTAATGGGCACCTACAGGAGGAGGTTTACATGGAACAACCGCAGGGATTTGAAATAACAGGCAAGGAGAATCTGGTTTGCAGGCTTAGGAAAGCCTTGTATGGGCTCAAACAGGCGCCAAGGGCTTGGTATAGCCGAATTGATGAGTACTTTGCAAGGCAACAGTTTGAGAAGAGTAAGTCTGATTGCAATCTTTATGTCTTCAGGGAAGGAGAAGACTTTGTGGTTGTTGTGCTCTATGTGGATGATCTACTCATCACGGGAAGCAATAAGAAGCCTATTGCTTGTGTTAAGAAGAATCTTTCTAATGAGTTTGAAATGAAAGATTTGGGTTTGCTACACTATTGCCTAGGAGTTGAAGTTTGGAAAGGGAAGCGTTGTCTTTTTATCTCACAGGCAAAGTATGCCCATAAATCATTGAAGAGGTTTAACATGCAAGAAAGCAAACCAATCAGCACACCCATGGATGCAAGCAACAAGCCATCAAAAGATGATGGTCCAGCATTTGCAGATGAGACGCTCTATCGTCAGTTAGTGGGCAGCCTGATTTACCTTACTACCACCAGGCCAGATATTGCTTATGCGGTTGGAATTGCAAGTCAATACATGTGTAAGCCTACCGAAGCACATTGGAAGGCAGCCAAGCGGATCTTACGATATGTGAGAGGGACAGTGACTTATGGGATTGGATACACGGATGACGGGAACCTTCAGTTGGAAGGTTATTCAGATTCTGATTGGGCAGGTGATAGAGACGATCGGAGATCGACGACAGGCTATTGTTTCAGCCTAGGTTCAGGGGCTATATCGTGGTGCAGTAAGAAGCAGCCTACTATTGCTCTATCGTCTACCGAAGCTGAGTACAGGGCGACTACGAGGTCCGCCTGTGAAGCCATTTGGTTACGCCGTCTACTTGAGGACATGCAGATATTGTTACATTGTGATAACCAAAGCTGCATTCAGCTTGCGAGGAATCCAGTCTATCATGCACGGACAAAGCACATAGAGGTGGACCAGCATTTTATACGAGAGAAAGTGCACAGTGGGGAGATCGAGCTAGTTTATTGTGACACCAACGACCAGACAGCTGATATTTTTACTAAACCACTTAGTAAAGATAAGTTTGAAAAGTTCAGAACTTTGTTGGGTGTCAGTTTGAATAAAATTGCCATTAAGGGGGGGGTGTTGAAGAGTAATGCCTATTTTACCCCTTTTGGCTAAGCATTAGTTAAGTTGTACATAACTCATGGGGCATGTTTTAATTAAATGCATGAGACCCCCTTTTGTTAAGTTATGTAAATTAGTGCAAGTGGCCCACTTAGCCAAGTAGCTCACTCCTATGGTTGACACCTAGACTTTCCATGCATGTAAAGGAGGTGCTTGCCTCACAAGGGATTTGGAGGACCCACGCCCTCCTCTCTCTCTCTAGCAATTCATTTCTTCTTGAGACTTTTGAGTTTGTGAGATGCTTATGCAATTCTCCTTGTGTGTGATATTTCCATAGCCAAGTTTTCTCAAGCTTTCATAGTTGATCTAGCATTTGAGTTAAGATACTCCATAGCTAGGTCTTGTAAATCTTCACTGCACAGAAGAGACAACTGGCGAAGCCGGCACACTTGCATTTCCAACCAACTTAACTTTCTGACCTCTATGAACAAACTCCAAAGTGTTATCAACATAACTACGCACAAGACCACCAGTAGTTTCTAACATAAACAACCATTCACGACCAAGTATTACATTTGCCAAGGCCAAGCTCATTACTTGAAAGTCTAAAGTATCTTGATAGTCTTGGATTTGTATGGGAACTTGTGGAACGAAAGTATCATAAATATCTTTACGCTGACCATCAGCAAGTGTAACTACGTATTGATGATCGCTAACTTCAACTTCTTCACCAAAGAATGGTTTAGAAACTTGTGGGTTGCCCCATCGTCCACCATTATCCGAACTTTCTGGCCATTAATACTTTCTAACAATCGAAAAATAGTATGAGGTCCGACTGCAGGTTGCCAAATGTTAGCAATAACTGAACAAGTATGTGCCTCATTTATATGAGACACGTGAACAGACTTTACCTTGGGGGACTGTCCCAAAGGCAAAACTTGGACAATGTGAACTTGCTTCTCCGGTTTCTTAAAAGGACCATTTTGGTTCTTACCGAGAGTTTCGTCAGTGTTCCCTTTATGTTGTACTTTAGGACACTGACTCTTGTTATGACCTTTTCCCATACAAATGAAGCACAAGTGCTCCCTCTTGGCTCTTTCTATGTCGCTTCTCGACAATCTATACCTCTTTTTGTTTGAAGAATTAGATGTTGGAATTTTTCTCTTCTCTCCATGCTTGGAGGACTCTGGTCGAGTATCTTCTACTACTCTTTTACCTTTTGGGCGAACTATGTCATCATAAGTCTGAGCATGTAATAGCAGTTTCCAATGTTTTAGGCTTCAAAGGCCGAAGATACTTTTGGTATTCGGCTTGCAAACCCCGAATGAATCCCCTTACCTGATTATAATCATCTAAGTCAGATAATTTCATGGTAGCATCCCGATAACTGGCGATATATTGGGTGAGAGGATGGTTTCCCATGCATCGGGGAGGAAATTTTTCTTGAACATATCCTGAAAACTATCCCAATTCTTTGGTTCTGAACCATTTCCCACAAACTTATCCACCACCTAAAGGCTTTTCCCGTTAGGGAGATGCTAGCCTCTAAAGGCCGATCCTCATCAGGAGTTCCTTTTAATCGAAAAGCATCATCATGCTTAACGAGAAAGGCAACAACTGAATCTCGGTTACGGTCTTTTTCTTCTCCACCAAAGGTGGAAAAGCGCAAATCCTTAGGTACTACCTTATGGGGTGATGGTGGGACAGGTAAACTACTACCGTGGATAGCAGGATTCACTCGGTACTGTGCTAAAACAGCTTGTTTTAAAGCATTAAGGCTTTGAACATTATCACGTACTAGTCTTTCAAGTCTGGAAAGCCTTTCATTAGTCTCTTGCTGGGTATTATTGGCTTGTTCCTCAATAGACTCTTCTACTTTTTTAAGATGAAAATAAGTTTCTACCACCCACTGCCTAAACTCAAAAATGTTTAATGGTATTTCTTCATTTTCGTCCCCCTCATTCATGTCCACATCCTGCATGTCGTCATGCAAGGAGGGATTTTGAGAGGGTTCTTGAGTAGGCGGTAAAAGAGGAACTGACCGGCTCTTTTCTATAGGATCCATGAGGCAGACTAGACATGACTATATCTTCAAGTTCGTCTACAGGAGTATGACTCGTGTCTATAAAATTAAGCATGCGCAATAGAACAGAGACAACAATGTTTAAGTACGCCCAAAAAATCGATTTACTAGCACATGCAAGAAGTGTATAACAACATGCACTGACATGCAAAACAAAAGCAAGAGAGAAAGCTTCTCTGGTTTGGAAATGCTGGTGGTTGGGCCGTCGCAGCATGCAAATTTGATCTGACAATTTTCGACTTTTTTCCAGGAAATCAGGAATTTTGATCAAACTTCAAATGATCACCAACAACATTTCTGGCCACCAATCTCTGAGGGATTTGTTCCTCCTAGAGCACCCTACTGCATATTAGCTTGCCCAATTCCAACTTCTGGAAAATCTGCCAACGTTTAAATTTGTAGTGTCTTCAACTCCAAAAGGTCATTTCTGGCCAGAAAATCAAAAAACTGACTTGAAACGTGAATATCTGGAAAAGAATAATAGTTTCCAGAGTGAAATCTGTTGCACCCTCCAGCGAGTAGTCTGCAGGTCCTCTCCTCAAAATCTGATCCAAATCTGATCACTTTCGGATTGCCTACTGTCAAATTTCAAAAAACAGGTACTGGCGCCCTCTAACAATCAGATTTTATTGAAATCTGATTTTTTTCCTGGTGATGGATGCTCTGTTTTGGACAGATAGTGCTGTACGCCTGGGCGCCCATCACGAGAATTCACTCCTGTCCGATTACCAACTGCTCTCTTGATAGCGCTAGGAGGAGCAATGGAGACAGAAGGTAGTGCTGGAGGAGTGTGGAGACAAAAGGTAGCGCTGGAGGAGGAGAGGAAAAACGCTGACCCACCAGTGACCAGGCCAGGATCCACGATGCTCTGATACCACTATTTAGGAACTATGGAGAGAGAACCAACCAAAGATGAAGAGTGAGTCTGGATCTCCACCCACTATCCTGTACCTAGCTCTACATTCACAGGCCACCATATAGGACCAGCGCCCAGCCTCCAAGAGGCCATGCACTCCTCTCACATGCACAGTTGCCACTGTGCATGTGGATGCCCCTCATGCATACTAAGCATGTGGCACACAGGTCCTACCTAACTTTAGGGACCCACCCTTAGCAACTAAGGGTGCCCTCCACTTAGTGGCACTCCCTATGAATATAGACCAAGCCCACTAGATCCTAGTCCCTAAGAGTTATTATCCCGAACTACGGGGTTGAGTGTCACCCCGCCGGGACCCCCTAGGGTCTAACGAGTCACTGCTATCCCTGTGTTTGCCAATGGCCATAACATTGTGGTTGTGGCATCCCATGGCCCTACACTAATGAAGGTGTAGCCTAGTGAACAAGTATAGCTTCAGAAAAGTGTAGCTACAATATAGGCTTTAGAGAGGCGGCAATCAAACTACTTAGCAGTATAAGAATCAATTTTCTGAAATGTATATCAATGCCCCTCCTCAATGATAGACATGTGTTGTGCCAAGTTCAAAGTACACCAATAAGCACCCAAAATGATCTTATACCTCTCAATAGCAATAGTGAAGAGATAGGCTTGTGTAGTGAAGTTGTTAATATGACACCCATGAACAAGCAACCTCCACACATAGTGCATATGATGCATAATCTATAACATGCATGCATTGCACACTACAACTATTGATTATAAAATAAGTAGGTACCATTTGCCAAGTAATAAACTCCTTGCACGATATATGTACTAGTAACCGAATGTTTCTAAAGCTAATTGTGCATAACAATCTGTAGCAGAAGATGTTGAAGGCTTTGAAAACTCTAGTAGCACCTCTAAGCATGCAAATAAAGCTTTGAATCATTCCCATCATCAACAATATAACCCCTACAATCCAAAAATAAGGTAAACCCATGCAAACAACAGAAGTAATGAAAACATTAGGCTAACCACCCATCCTTAAGATAAATCCATTCTCACCCCCCATGTTGTGAGAACTTTAGTGCACTATCAAATCCATTTTCTAAGTCCCTAGCCATAGCATCCCATAACATTATAACCCATGTCTAAGCTAGAGATGCTAAACTATAAGAACTAGATGTTCCTTGGACTCCACACTAACAACATGACACCAATTCGAGGGATGACTCTTTAGTGCCACAACCCCCTAGCTCAATCCATAAGCAAGCTCCCATGTACAACTAGATAATCTACACCCCTAATGTCTAGATACTAGTTTTCCATTGATAACCAGCTCTGATTATAGTCATAACGCCCCAAGTAGTCAGTGAAGTTAGCTATATCCTTTTTCATGGTTAGGCCTCCTTATAGTTGATTTTAAGCCAGCTCAAGTCTCCTAAACTCATCCAAGTCACTCTTGACCTAACCTTAATGATTGATTAGCTAGAGTTTATTAGGGGCATAACATACTTTCCCCTAAAGATTTTCATCTCCTAAATAATGGAAGTCTAGGAAATTCCACTTTCAACTATCAACTCTCTCCCAAGAGTCGTCATCCTCTAATCGACCTTTCCAACCAACCAACTACTCAGAGAATAAACTATTTCATAACTAATCAACAATCAATCTTGAATCCTGACTCGAGAGTTGGAACTCCCAAGTCCCACCTAATATCTCTTGTCATGATCCATACTACATAGTAAATGCATTGATGGTAAAGACTCAATGGTCATGTCACATTGAAATTTTTGGAAGTATGCTATTAGGTTAATAATGCACATAGATCGTTAATAGACTATAATCAATAATGCATTTTACCAATTCAAACTAAGTCTCAAGTCATACATGACACATGTAGTTTCAACTTCCATTATCCCTAAACGTTAATAGTATATTAAAAGTAGACCTCCGAATTCCTAAACCCCGACGAAATAAGGCTGATAGCTAAAGGCTAATGTGTAACATAGCCTCCTCCTAGTCATCACCTAGGACCCTCATCATCATCACTCGGGCTCTCATCCCTCCCCAAGGGCTCCTAGGACTCCCCACTATCAGCCTCGTCCTCTGAGGCCTCCGTCTCCTCTTCCTCCCCCTCTAGTTCCTCATCCTCAAATGCTAGAGAGCTCAAACCCACTTCCTTTGCCCTGCGTTGTGCAGTAGCTCGAATATTAGGCTGTACACACAATGGGCAAGGGTTAAAAGTTAGAACTTTCAACTTTCAAACTTTGTCAATTCAATAGTCAATACTAAGTTGCAATTAAGCTGCAAACAGCAAGGCCTCATCGTGAAGTAGTGCGTAGATATCCTCCTCTCATGACCTTGGTGGAAGAATTGGAACCTCGGTCACAAGCTTTACATATAAAATTTTAACACGATTTCGAATTAGAGTTCTAACTTGTGACCAAAGTTCAAGCTTCAAACTTTAAACACATTGCACAATAAGAAATTACAATTTACCTAGACGGGCTCCCACATCTCCCTTAGCTTCTTCAGAAGCCACAAATTGGCATGCACATACACCAACCTAACCAACTATGAAAAATCACTGCCATAATCCTCGAAGTAGCACTTCTGGACACCCGCAGTCCAGTAGCTCACACCTGCGCACATTGAGTGTGCACTCAACACTATATGGCAAGATTTCAAGGAAGACCTGACAAAATTGTGATGGCAATCACTAATAGTAAAGGATTGCCATACCCAAAGACATTAAGATCATTCCTAAGTGTATACTACACTGCAGGATCAGTATAGACGGTTTCAAGGTAAGTGCACCATCCTTGTCGAAACTCTACATCATGGAACTGCTCTTCATTTTTTCATAGAGGATGAAGAAGGCTAGCCATAGCATGCAGAGATTGGTGGAACCACTCCCATCTAGCTTGCCACTTCCACAATAGTTTCACGCCTAAAGAAACCTAGAACTAAAAAACTAGATTGCAGAGTTTGGCGTAAATTTAAAACTTATAAGAAATCGGGGTTTGAGACTCAAGTTCAAACTTAAAACTAGAGAAGGCAGGTATAGTGTGCAAGTTTAAATCCCTCTTCAATAGTTGCAGGGCAAGAGTGGAGTTGTGCCCCCAACCTGTCTATAAACTAAAGAAGGCCCAATGTGTAGCCCTCTCTCTATCTCTCTCTATCAATAAGTCACGGGACAGTGTAGAAAGGCTACGACCTTATCACACAAGCTCGTGCCTCATCCCAAAAGGAAGATGAGAGCACGGTCATGTAAAAACGACTGGACTTGGCCTCTCATGAATGGCCCCACTCTTGCCAATGGCTTGAGACTACCAACTGTCTCGGGTTGCCATGCACCTACAAGAAGCGCTCCAAAACAAAAAAGATAAAGGCGAGCTTGAGATGAATTAAGACTAATTTTGTATAAGGTAGCAAGCTTCAATGAATAAATCATCAGAACATGAATCATGAACGTAAACATTTTGTTTCTTGGTGACACACCTCACCATGAAACGTCTCGTCTCCACCACCTCCTTCACCCATGGAAATTGTGCTATATCCTCAAACAAGAGGTCTAAAGCAATCAGCAACACATGGGGTCCAAAGAACTCAAGAGTACTTCTCATTTACAAGTTTTCCCATGGCAGCACACTTTGCCATGTTGTTTATAATAACTTGTAACATTGCAGCATAACTATTAACAATCCTCCATCCAAGTGGCGACATAACAAGTTCAAGAACCAAGACTCAACAATAAACAAGTAAATTGCAAATATGTATTAACTCTTTAGTTTAGGAGTGTTAAGCAATGAGCATGATGTGACTACCTGCACAACATTATCATTGCCAAGTGTACAACCTGCAATATATCCACACAATCGAAGCATGTGTGCCTTTATCCTAGTAGGGCCACTTAAGTAGTCTTTCCGGCAATACTTGCACGTCCACCTCTTTGTGCCCGAGGTGCCATAACCCAAAGCCACAGTGACATGATCCCACAAGTTATCCCTCTCCCTGGACATGGTCTTAAGTTTTAACTATCTCTAAACCCTAAATTTAACACTAATCTCCCATGTCAGAAGAGCGACATCTCTACTCATTTCATGTACTCTTCCTGATTAAGAGTCTACAGACTGAAATTTGCACAAGTTTTGAAATAAATAAATTGTCTTTCCTAGAGCACTAAATCCAAGCTTGTACCCTGTAGGATGTCAATCATGTCTTGGAAAAAAGTAGCAGTCGGTATGTATTCTCGTGGCACGAGAGGTGGGAATCCACTTATGCTTGTCTATCTATTCATGTGCATATTATGTGCCTGTGGTGCTCTTGTTCCCTGCGAAGAAACTTTTCACATATTTATGACTAATCTACTGGGTTGCTACAAACACCAGTTTGCTGTCCCCACCTCTCATCCCAGAAAATGAGTTGATGAGAAACTTGTAACCTAGGATGACTTGAATAAGCAAACCCTTACAAATATGCATTCCATTTATTTACCATCACTCAGACAAACTGGTGGCTCGGTTGTCTCCTGAAATCCTGAGCATATAGCTTTCAGTACCGTTCCTTTATCCAGCTTCCCTGCAGATAAGTGACATAAAATAGAACTTTAAGATCATAGGACTGGATGATGCGTCACTGTCAGAATGTTCAAAGTTCAAATGCTGAATAATAACCAGCATAGTAAGTACCTCTATATTGCCTATTATTGACCATAAGTGTGGGTAATATTGTCACATCTCCTCTAGAATCACGTCCCACCTGCATAAGCAAAAAGCCTAGTAAACTTTTTTAAAATCCAAATTAAGAACTGATTTATAAGAAAGGACAATATAAATAATTGATTGCAGTAAAACCATAGAACCCACGGAACCGTGGAAGGAACCGTACGGTTCATGTAAAAAAATAATTAATTCATTAATTCATTAATTTTCCTAAATTCCCCCCCCAAAACCCCTCAAAGCTAGTTTTTGTCCATCTCTCTCTCTCTCTCTCCCTCTCTCTTATCAATTTGGGAGATTAAATCATTTGAAGTAAATAATCTAAGTAGGGAGAATCTGCTTTTTCTGAAAAAAAATTGGCATTTTTTAAGCATTTTTTTGGGCTATTTTTGGGGGCTGGGACAAAAAACAAATTAATTAATTAATTAATTAATTATTCAGTGCGGTTCACCATGGTTTTGGGCAAAAATTTTAAAGAACCGTACGGTTCACTGTACGGTTCTCATAACCGTGGTGAACCGTTAACGGTTCATTGATTCTATGAGTAAAACAAATCGGTTCTTCAACGACATCTCTGACCTTCCAACGTTCATAAGATACACTCGAATGCCCCTTGCCAGAAAAAAAAACACATACAAAAATCAGGAAGTCACTCGTAAACAATTTCATACCTGTGCATCCTGTTCTGCTTTTAAAACAGGATTATCTTCATCTGCCTCTGGATTTCCTACGCAATCTTTGATCTTGCTGCTTGGAAGCTCTGCGAGGTCGACATAAAAAGATTACAATTCTGAACATTCTTTCTGCATGTACAGCATAGTGACAGCTTTTGAAACTTCGAACCAGGCGAGTAGAATTATGTACGCTAGGAAAAAAATACTTCATACATCAATAAAGCTATTGAAATGATACAGTTTAGCGATGCAGCAATCCAGTTGCCAAATGGAAGACAAACCTAAAGATTTTATGACTTCTTCTGCACAATCTTTGTTGTATTTCTTGTCCTTCATAGGGCACCTTATCTGAAAGTCAGTAACGTAATCCCACCAGATCCAAGGTTTTTGCAAGTTTGTTGCAGTTTTAAAAACACACAGCTGTCTGAGATTTTCAGCCACCACATCCTTGCCGTCATAACCGAGCGTAAAGTCCTGCTCAGGATCCGGGGCACAATACCTCCCGTGATTGATGCACTGAGATTTGCACTGCCTGCTTAAAATAAAAGCTTGTGGACAGTACCAAGTGATGTAATGCGGAGTGAATAAGGTGTAACCCCCTCGTTCCAAAAGCTGCGCGGCGCCTTTGAAACTCTTTACAAATTCTATTTGCGCGTCACATTTAGGGCCGCACTCGTCATTACTGTTGGTCCAAAACTCGTATTCAACTCGATCATCCGGATGGGGCAAAGACTCTCTCCAATCCAGGTTAATGTTCACCATTTCCCCAGAACCTAAAGCCTTTTTCAAACTGTCGCCAAACTTCTTCTCAATCAATGCTGAAGGAATTGTGATGTTAGCTATATAGTCTGGCGTTGCACTACCCTCCTCGGGAGAGTCCATGGTGATCAGAGGCTCAGATCTATCGTCAGCTACAAGGACAGCAGCTGCACCCGCATACTGTGCATTCCAAACCTTCAAAGCAAAATAGCACTCTGCAACAGATAGATCGTCAAAGACTCAAAATCTTTTAGGTAAATCATAAAATATAGATTGCTTATCATTAGCAAGAGAGAAATAATCCCTCCACCCGTTATAATAAAGAAAAACACACCTCCTCGATCGACAAGAAGGATGGTTGGAAGGCCTCCACTAGTTGCTGGTTTGAAACTCTCGTTAAAAGTCTTGCAGGCAATAGCGCCTTCTTTTGGATACACTACCATGCCCGCCATGGTGCCTCCATACTGTGGGAGGCCAAAGTTACCGATGGCGCTATCATAGACGCCTTTCAAAGACTCAGGCGATGTAACGCTTATGCTATTCTTCTCCACCAGAAATTTACCACAAACATCAACAGTCAGCGTCAGCAGCAAAAGCAACACAGCCGCTCCACTTGCATGCTGCTGCAAATTCCGCTCCATCTCCAAGACAACCTTAAATCTACTCAAAAACAGGCTCAAGAAAAAAAATCCTTTATTCAAATTTGAATTCGCGGCTGCCTCTTCACTCCATAAAATTTCTGATTTACATCCACCTCTTGTTAGATCCAATCTAATGTCCAAACGCTCAACCAAGAATGATGAAACCAGCAATTGCGAAGATCATATCAATGCCGAGAGCAATTATTTTATTCCATCAGCCTTGACAGAAGACTCTAGAGCTATCTCAGCGCCTTACAGAGATCCAAAGCTACATCTGATCTCCATTGCTATGAGCTTGAAGGTCAGAATCCGCACGAGAGATCAATGGAGATGCCGAGATAGAATTGGGAAAAAGAGAAGATAAAAAATTGCGATCCAGCGCCTGAATGAAAGAGAGAGTCAAACAACCGGTGGCGGTAGTACTGTGACAGGACTCATGTGGCACGTGGCTGCCACCCATATGGCAAAAGAGAACCCGTTCTCCCTCTCTTCTAGAACAACATGGAAGAAAGACTTTGATGGGTTCCAAACTCCATGTCTCCTCATTCATTTATTATGAGATTTGGATCGCTCCAATTTATTCTTTTTTAGCCTTGCACCGCACCATCGGAAAAGGCGATAAAGACTATGTTAGTGTGATAATGACGTGTTTAAGGTGATTCTGTTATTGCGGTGACATGTTTAAGGAGGCTCTATTGTTGGGATGTTGTGTTTAAGCAGGCTCTACTATTGTGATAATGCGTTTTCAAGTTGGCTCTGTTGTTGTGATGATGTGTTTAAGGAGGCTGTGTTGTTGTGATGATGTGTTTAAGGTGGCTCTATTGTTATGATGTTGTGTTTAACAAAGAGGCTCTGTTATTGTGATGATGACGTGTTTAAGGTGATTCTGTTATTGTGATGATGTGTTTAAGGAGGCTCTATTGTTGTGATGCTTTGTTTAAGGAAGCTCTACTATTGTGATGATGTGTTTAAGGTGGCTTTGTTGTTGTGATGATGTGTTTAAGGAGGCTCTGTTGTTGTGATGTTGTGTTTAACAAGGAGGGCTTTGTTGTTGTGATGATGAAAGGAGCCTATGTTGTTGTGATGTTGTGTTTAACAAGGAGGCTCTGAGTTAGCTTCTTGAGTTTAAGCACAAAAATTATCTTTATTTATTTTTATGCTAAATTGAGATGTCTTTTTTTTTTTTTTTTCATTTTCGAACTAGTAAATTTTTAATTAACTTTGAAGGTAAATATGTATGCTTGACGCGATGATGTCACCTTGTCTTTTTTTTTATTTCTCCTTTTTCCTTTTTCTTCTCTTCTTGTTCTTCTTTATCACATTCATTTTCTTTTTATTCTCTTCGTAGCATAAGCCTACGTTTATGTGTACATAGACTTCTTTAATAGGTGAAAGCTCGAATCTTGCAAGATTAGACAACGAGAATTCACTTTTGGACTCCCATTATTCACAATAATATTTTGATTTCATTTGTTTTCAAAACTTTGATTGGTTGTAATTTTGCTGTCGTATGAGGTCCCTATTTCTGCAA
Organism: Diphasiastrum complanatum; assembly: GCA_029204225.1. Classification (NCBI taxonomy): domain Eukaryota; kingdom Viridiplantae; phylum Streptophyta; class Lycopodiopsida; order Lycopodiales; family Lycopodiaceae; genus Diphasiastrum; species Diphasiastrum complanatum. Next base: position 43,003,807 of record CM055109.1, read on the forward strand.
CTTAAAAATACAAAGTCCCCTTGGATGGAATCCTAAAATTTGGCATCCTCTTAGATGGAATATGAAAGCATGGAACCCCCTTAAGTGAAATATTCCCACCCCTCTCGGACGGAATATGAAAATATGCTTTTTGGTATTATCAACCCGTGGAATCACAAAGAATCCAACCTGGGTGCACAATCTCAACTCAAGCACAATATCCCAACTCATCACATGTGGGAAGATGGAATATGAAAATATAAACTCGTGTTAAGCGAAATCTTTCCACCTTTGAAGAAGCGACTTTGGGCAAGATTTTTGTAATATATATTAAACTTGATAATGTGTGTGCTATTTAGCATTTTATCGAGATTGATGCTTGTCCTTTCATAACGCCACTAACATCTTTCAACAAGAGGAGTTGTTGATAATATCTTAATATGCTCTTGAAGTCACATTATCTAGTTCATAAAGTTCTCCAAGTAAGATTCTATCTTGCACATTAAGTCGTGTAGAATCTATATATTTGTCTCTCTTGACAATAGAGGAAGTAGGCTCTTTGAGAGCCCAATGTAGGCCCCACTCATTCATGAATCACAAGAGAGCTTGCACACTTTTTATTAGTGTTCTGGAAAGTTGACATCTCTTGAAAATGGAACCGGCATCTTTCATAAAAAATCGATTTCATAAAAAATTCACAGGAAGTTGACTTTTAAAAAATCGACAACTTTTTTTAAATGTAAGAAATTTTAGGTTTGTCATTTTCACATGAAAGAAATTTGTGTTTAGTAAACTAGGTAGATCCTTATAAAAGTTGGATTACATAGGTTTATTGAGTCAATAGAATAAGTTTTAAATGTAAATATTTACTGTTTTGCTGGCAAAAAAAACTAAGATGTAGGATCTCGAAGGCAAAAAATTTTGAAACCCGATAACTTCAAAAAAAAAAAAAAAGAGCATGAAATTGGAGAGAGAGTAGATTTCCTGGACACTGCTTTCTATTACAATCATTCAAAAAAAATGCATGCATAAGGGGTCAAGATACGTGATACATTTGCTATACAAGTTCATGGCATCTAAATTCATTGCACATGTAAAGGTATTCTAATTATCCTTGCTTGCAAAGGGTTGGAGAAACTATTAGTGTCATGTACTCTAGTATGTTGTTGAAAGGCAAGGAAGAACTAATTCCACTAAATGTACAGCTTTCTTTTGAGGAGTACGATATTCCGTGTCATTCTTTATATTAGATTGTTGTCGTTAGAGCTTCAACTTTGTTCCTATATCATGTATACATTGTTAAATTTTTTAGCTTTGCCACACTAGCAGTAAGCTATTGTGACAATTTGCTAAAAGATGGTATGTCACTTGTAGGTGAGTTTGAGCATTAAAAATTTATTTTCAATTCTTTAAATCTTTTGAAATGCAATATTTATCTTTTAATTTTCAACGAACCAAAAGTGTGACTTAAGGCTCAGCCTAAGGCAAGGCTTCTCATGATATATCAATCACCATGTTTGATTTTGTGTTTCTCGTCCCATGCACACACGTGGACTACAACTCCGTACCTTGAGATGAAAAAAGAATGTGTCAACCACTAACCCACATTTCAACAATATAAATATTGCATATCTAAAACTTGATCATACTTACTAGTCAAAGCATGGAGCATGCTTATTATCTTTAGTCATCATTGTGAAAAATTGTCAACTAGTTTGATCTAGTTCATTTGGCAATTTAGGCCAATATGCATCTTAAACTTAGAGATAAACATTTTGAAGTTATTTTAGTCCAAGTTCATTTGAATTACCACTTTTGAAAAGTGGGGAAAATTTAAGTAGGTCGAGTTTGGGAGGATTCAAATTTGAATGTTTGGTACATTGCATCTAGTCTATATTTGAGTAGGGTTTAGAATAGATCTAGAACTTTCCTATTGTTGATATTACAGTTAACTTTAACAAAGTAATTCTTATGCCAGTAAGTGAAAAGGGAGAACAGTCCAATTTTATTGGAATTAATAAACAAACTGATTTCATGTCCAATTAAATCCTATGGTGATTTATATGTAAAAGATCATTAGTAGTGTTTTTCATACTAGTAGATGATTTTTGGTATATCAGTTATTAGCCCATGTATAGGATAGAAATGAAATTATTTCAAATTTTCTTCTACAGTAATTAGTTTTAAAACATTTACTAATGCCGTGACATCTTCTTAGTACCTTAGTTGAAATAGATTTTCATGGAACTGAAAATTCTAAGGAGGGAAGAAGAGCGGACATCAGTGGTAGTAAGTGTGATCGGGAAATGTATTTCACAGTTAGGATTTTAAATAAATATCAGTAAATAATTGCTTAATACCGATTATTAATTTCCTGAATTAAATTTATTTAATTGAATTGTAACTGATATCTTTGTGACCATTGAGTTATCCGCAGTTTTGGATGTCAATTGTGATGTTAGAAGTAGAATCTGATACATGGATTACATTGGATTTGTTAATTGATAGAAGCTTGTCCCTAGAGTTAATGCTCTTGGATCCAGGGGGATTCGAAGCTTATCATTAACCAGAAAGGATCAGAATGTAATATTGAACCATATGCATTCTTCTGTCTAAATCAAGATCAGGTGTGGATTTGTGGTATTTATCTGATGTGCATGCCAGTCATCCAAATAAAGGAATTCTCCAGAGTATGGGAACAAGAGATAAGATCCTATAGTGATTATAGGACAACTAGATGATCAATGGATCTCTAGAATTAGATAAGGCGGTTAAGGGTTTTTTGGAAGGTAAAGTTGATGGTATGGGACATCAATAATTTTGAAAACGAAAATTTAGGATTGTAACAATTTGATAATCAATGGTGTGTTTTAATACCTAGTCGCGATATGGGAAAAATAAAACCGTTTGATCAAATGTGGGGTATTTTGGGAAATTTTGAGGTTTAATCTAGATCCCAATGTGGTATCTCATTATTTACAAAATCAGAGGCCCTCAAATCTATTTCTCACTTTCTTAATTAATCCTTTACTTCTTAGTAATTTCTTGATATAAGACATCAGACTGGTTTATATGATTTTTTCCAGCGTGAAGTTATTCTTCTAAAAGACTATTATGTCATATAAATTATTACTTGTGTGAATAGACTTGAAATTCGGATAAATTCTAAGGTTTAAGTGTTTCAATTTATTAAACCTAGAATATCTCTTGAATGGATTTTAGAGGAATGATAGTTTTGTCACTAGGGTTGAAAATATTTGAAGGGGAAATCCTGGTTGTAATAGAGTGAAATCCTTTATTGGAATGCACTTATTACTGACTTTCTTGGATTTGGATATTTTCATATATCATCTTTTTAGTTAACTTTTATTGAAATTTATAATTTCTTTAAAAGGAAGGGTGAAGTGGTGAAATAAAATTTTATTTGGAAGTCTGTAAATTGCATAGTTTTGGAAGAGAACCAACTGTGGTATAGAAATGAGATTTGGTCTGAAAGTAATTTCGGTTAGATTCATAGTAAGATACCTAAACTTTTCGAATAAGAGAAATTCTCTAGGGATTGTGTGGAAAATCTAGATCTAGGAGAGGTTTGAAAATTGAATTATTATCTATAAGTAGTACAGTAAATGGTCAAAGGTTACTAATTTCCTTTTGGAATAGAAGTAAGTTTGATCAGAATTTAAGTCTGAGAGTTCTGTATTGGGTCAACCTAAACTTAGTTTAGTACTAGGATCATAGAGAGGTTGATTGAGGAGAAGAAATTATGTAATTAGAGGTAAGTGGGATTGGAAAACTATTGAGAATGAATGTTATTTGTCTCAGAGATTTTCCAGATATGTTATTTACTCATGAGAAATAGAAAATCTTTTGTAGCTGAGTTACAAGATCTCAGTGAGATATGTGAGTAACATATGTGGGTTCTGGAGGAATTTGCCAGTGAAGAATGTGTTTATGTACTGGGTCATAGTGAGATTATTCACATATGTGCACAATTAATCTTGTATGAATCTACTTTGTATTCCTGGTTACTAGAGTTATTTGGTGCACTTAACCTAGTTGGTGAACATAGACATATGATCAAGTATTGTTTTGACAGATACTTGTAGAGTTAACAAATCTTTGTATAGAAGATTTATGGATTAACTAATAAATGATTTGAATAAGGATCTAAATGTGGTGTTATACGTGTATAATTTAAAGGTTCACCTCGACATTGAGATTTCTGAATCATAAACAATTGACTTGTGTAGTTGATTACTCCAGGATGAAGTTAATTGGTAAAACAATCAGTGTGATGAGGATTCACCAGAAACTGATAGTTTTGATTTTATATTGCTTGTAAGACGCATGATTAGTGAATCACTTGGGTTCATCAATTAAAATTGTGTGCATTGGATATACAATATTCTTGGGATAGAGTATTCCTTAGTTAAGGAATAGACTCAGCTCATTAGTGATTATATCCTAGAGCGCTCAATTGGATAACGAATCATAATGAATCCAAGAATAAAATCTGAGTTGATATAAGAATCATGTTTGAAGAATATTCCAATAATCCAATATTTCCTTAGTGGAAAGATTTTGGAATGATTCTTACTTTTTCTTGAGTTATGTTGGACATATACTCTAGTATCCTGTAAATGATTATGGTTTTGGATTCCAAAAATTATGATTGATGAATCATATGAATCTAAATATTTATGATTGACGAATCATAAATAGATACTTAATTATTGTCAGAGAATTATAAGGAATTGTGATGATTCTTGAGTTTGATGATTAATTCTTGATCTATTATTTGAGTATGAATTCAGGTCAGTGTTTTTGAATCTCTCTACTCCAGTATTTTAATTGAGAACCTATGGATCTCACAGACATTATCTTATTTATCTAGTGGATGCTATTTTGCTACAGTTTATGGTCTGTAGATGCTTGAGTACAGTTTTTCGTTTGATTGGATCTCCAGTTATTATAGGAGACAAACAAGTCTATTAAGATGAATGAATGCTATTTTCTTGCATTTGGTGCTAGAAACAAGAGCATTTAACTCAAAAGAGTATCTGGGATACTCAAAGTTGAGTTTTAATCATTCTATGTCTTAATGATTCTCCTACAGATTCTAGTTGAATGAATTATCATATCTTAGAATTGAATTTTAAGGATAATTATACTTGGAAGCTTTTTATAAATTGTCTACTAGAGTTTGTGGATAATTTCAGACTGTAATTATTATTTATTTTCTTTAACTTTAATCTCTTAAGTTAGAGAATATTTCACTCAGTGGTTCATGTAAGTATTTTACATGAAAGTGATATTACTAGCTTGTGTTGAGGGTAACTTGGTGAGAAATTTATTGCTAAGTGTACTTTTCAAGCTTGAGTCGTACTCCAGAATAGAGATTAACGATTGGAAATTGGTTTATCTCTGAGTACTTGTTTGATATGAAAGTCAAACTAAGGATAATGATTTCCTAGGTTAATATTGAAAGTTAAAGGAACTGTTCTTGCCTGTTTTAAGGAGCTTCTAAGGATAGAAGTAGTTTAAGGAGGGAAGAATGTTATGGCCAAATTCGGTTAAGGCCCTGGAATAGTCCTAATATGGTAGACCGGCCCTGCAGTACTCGAGATTATTGGTCATGCCGATATTTAATTCCATGTCAAGGCCTGTTTGTGACTAATTACCTTGAGAGGACCCAAACACTCTAATTGAGACATATGGAGTATTGCATGCCTGTGTGACGGATATAGGCAGGAGGACTGCATGAAGAGATGCGGTCTATTTATAGTTGACTTGCATGGGGGTTGCATGGTTTCATGCACAGGACTCTACTCTCTATATAATGAGGTGGGGATTCTCCCGTCGACATATTGGGTTTAGGTTACCAGTTTCTCTCTTCTCCTCTTGCTTCACATGGCATAGCTTGGGGGCTAGATCCAGTTTGGTCTAGGATTGGTTGGGCGGTTTGGCTCCATAGTCTCTCTTATTGTGTTCTCGTATCCTCATCTTAAGGGCAATCCTTGTGGGGTCATTATAGACACCACAAAAAAATGGAGTGGCTGAGAGGAAGAATAGAACCTTGTCTGAAGGTGCTAAAGCCATGAGGTTAGGAGCTAATCTTTCAAAACCATTTTGGGATCAAGCTTTGTTGAGTGCTAACTTTCTATGCAATAGGTGGCCAATTGCTTTATTGTATCTTAGGTTCCAAAGTTTCGTAAGCGACAAATCTTCCAAATGGGATAAATCCTCATCCGATCCAACTGCATCACCTTCATGTAAACTTAGTTTCAAACGACTTACATGAAATACTGGGTGTGTAGCCAATTTTTCTTGAAGATCGAGTTCATACGCCAAAGAACCAATTCTATGTACAATCCTGAACGGTCCACAAAAACGGGTAGACAGTTTGTAATGCTTCCTTGTACGTAATGTCTTAGAATCTTTTGGAATCCTAAGATATACCCAGTCATCAACTTTTAAATCTTTCAAAGATCTCTTAAGATAGGCATAGTGCTTATTTCTATTCTGAGCACTTCGGATACTATCCTTAGCCACTTGCAACATCACTTGCATATCATGCAGGAAATCAACAACTTTATGGATCTTAACATATTTCATCTCCACATTTACCGGAGATCTAGATTGAAAACCATACATAAGCATAAAAGGATTGTAACCTACAGTAGAATGTCTATTGTATGCAAACTCAGCCAGTGGGAGGTAATATTCCCAATGAGATTGCCTGTGAGAAACATATGTCCTCATAATATCTTCCATAGTTTGATTAGTCATTTATGTCTGGCCATCTGATTCAGGATGATCAAAAGAACTTAAATTCAAGGAAGTTTCCAGTTTATGGAACATTATTGACCATAAGTGACTTGTGAACTTCGAATCTCTATCATTAACAATGTCACTCGGCAGACCATACAACCGAAATAATCTTTTAACAAAGATATGGGCTAAATCAAAAGCCTTTATAGTTGACTTAACTAGTATGAAAGCAGCTAACTTAGTTAACTGATCCACTACAACCCAAATAGAATCATGTTGTCATTGGGTCTTCGGAAGTCTACAAAATCCATAGATATTGTTACATACTTGTAACTAGCAGTACTTCAGACCCCTATTGGTCCATTTAGTGCTGGGGGCTAAATGACAAGTTATCCTTAGGATTAAGGGTATGTGCCCTTGGATAAGGGTAGGCAAGTGACTATATCTTGGTCGGAGGTATGGAGTCACGTGACTCTTGGATTAGGGGTACTCTTAAGATTAAGGGTAGGTACCTAGATTAAGGTACTAGTGTCCTTGGATAAGGGCAGGTAGGTGTCTATGACTTGGATGGAGGTATGGAACCCAGAGAGGCTTTAGAAAGTCATTGGATGACTATTTTTCTAAACCTTGGGCCTCAACCTTGAACCATATCACTTTATTGGTCTTGGACCAAAGTATACTTGCACAACTTGGGCAATGGGTCCTAGTGGGAGGGCGCCCTCCCAAAGGGTCCATTGAGTTTCAAGTTCCACAAGAATAGCAATCAAAGAGTCATAAGTTATGGAAGTTGTCTGATGACCTTCCATAAGCCTATGAAGGCTCTTGAACTCCTCTAGGCCTCTCTCTTTCTCATTGGATGTGCATGGAATTCCATAGTGTATTGGAGCGTACCAATTGCCATCTATATAAGGGGAGTAGGGTGCCCATTGGGGGAGAGAGAGAGAGAGAGAGAGAGAGAGAGAGAGAGAGAGAGAGAGAGAGAGAGAGAGAGAGAGAGAGAGAGAGAGAGAGAGAGAGAGAGAGAGAGAGAGAGAGAGAGATCTTTTGCTTGTTTTGCTTATGCTCTAGTGTGGCTACTAGAGTATAGAGTAAATTCTTGTGTGTAGTATGTTGAGGGTTTGGATCTTGCTTATGGTATGGGACATAAGTAGGGTTTAGATCTTGAGTATGCTATTGATTGTTGTGGTATGCTTGTGATTTGTTTATGGCTAGCAAGGGGGTGCTAGATAGGTCTTGCTTGGAGCTTGGATCTAGCTATGGTTGGGTGGTGAATACTTGAGGCCAGCTTATTATCTACCTTTGTGTATAAGAGTAGGGACACAGGTGGAGGAGAGATCTTTGGAGGCTTGCAGATCCTTACTTGCAGGTGGAGGCATCCTAGCTTAGAGTTTGAGAAGCATCTTGGAGCTTGCAGGTTGCTTGGAGGATATTTGGAGGTTCTACCTTGGATTTGGAGGACATTCTCACTTTTACTTGTTATAGTAGATTTGCTTTCCCATCTCTTATCAGAGATATCTAACGGATGCAACAAACCACTAGCCTTATGGTGTTCAGCCTTTGCTAGTTGATAGGGCTTGCATTTAATCACATATGACTCGACATATGGTTTGAGCTTTGGCCAATAAAACTCCCTTTTAACCAAGTCCAGAGTCCTTCCTGTGTATACCGGGATGTCCTGCACATGGTATGTCATGACATTCAAACAAAATCTTGCATTAGAGCTCCTCATCTCCCAAGTAGACAAACTTTCTCATTCTGAAAAAGAACATTCACACTCATAATTTGTCGAGTTAATTTTTAAAATCTTACCATTACCTCCTAGGATCCTGATCATATGAGCCGACATTTTCTTCCTTTCTGGACAAAACTTCATAAAATGTCTAGGCTTCTTACAGACGAAACATAAGTTCATAAAATACAAAGAGTCTCTATCTGTCATCTCGAATTCTTGGGATAGCATCCTCTTGTCAGTTACTATGAGGCAAAAAACTATTGTTGCCAACTAAACCATATTAAGTCTAAGTTAGTTGGGCTTTGATATTTTTCTCAAGCAACTTGACTTTTATAAGGTTTATGGTATTTCTTTTCAATTGGACCACCACAAGAGCTCTATCATGCTTTGAGACACATTTATTCTATAAACTATTGTTCTCTTCAAGGCACTTTACAATTTATCGGCACTTACCGTGCGCGTACATATGCATTGCACCATTATGCGGTGTCTCACTTATTTAACTACATTTATTTACAAAGGTGAGGCATAGAAAGTCCTCATCATCCATTTACATTTTCCTTAGTTGGAGATTTTGGTGGTGCTGCAATCTTCCAACGCTTCACTACTTAAATGGTTCACCTTTGTGTTCTAGGGTTCCTTGAGGGGTCAAAATTTGATATTTGTAACTAGTATGAAAAATAGTTGTAAATTTTTTTGAAGCAATGGCTTATATTGAAGAGCATTTTATGCACAATATAACACTTCCATACATAGGCCTAGCCAAGAAGCAATTTGTAAATTTCAAGGTGTCCACTTATGCAACAACAAGATTAAGCATGCACCTTCATGTACACAATCGGAAACAAGTTTGTGGTAAAATAAACTAAAATACAAGTTTAGCACTTTAGTCTCAGGGATCATATACTCTAATAAAATTCTAATGTAATAATTTTGTTAAGTGTTGAAAGATCTTAGACATACAACCTATTGTACTCCCCAAGAAGTGCATTTTCTTCATTATATATATATATATGCAAAATGATGTGCATGACTTCAAAAGTGATGTTTTTTTGCATCTCCACTATTCATGTCTCTCAAAAATGACAAATCATAAACAACAGTTTACATGAAAAAGAAAATTGAAAGTGGTTGGGGTGCTTTTTGTGATTGTCCCATCTTCCGATGGTTGTGGTGGCAACATATGGTACCAAAATGGCAACAATATGGTAGAGCTAGTTGTGTGCTCTCATAAAAGGCACTTTTGCTCTCATGTAAATGAGGTAAAATATAATGAAATGCCATTTTACTAGTAGAGACCCCTCCAAGAATCATGACACCATTTTACTAGTAGAGACCCCTTTATAGTAATTATCTCAACTAACCAGCTTAATCAGTGAGCTTTGTGTACAAGAATGGGAAAAAGAAATGAGACTAGGGGTTTGCTCTTGCATGACTACTTACAGATACTTCAAAATATACGTCTTTTCATGTGTACAAAAGTCATCTTGTAAAAATTTTGTTATCTTTGCCCACAAGAAAAACATATATTACAATTAGAATATATATTTAGCTTTCTTTTAGAAGGCATTCTGAATATGGCTTGATGTAGCTTGTTCCTATGCTACACATTATCATCTAGTTGCAAGAGATAAGATATTGCTATCAATAAAGAAACTCCATGAGAATTAGTTTATTTTTTATGCAAATGGTTTTCACATAACATTATTATGTTTGTTTATCTTTAGAAAGAAAATAGATTTACATACCACAAATCCTCACTTTAAATATGACTACAATGCCTAGAATAGGTTCAAAAAAGGTCCACATACTTTTATAAGTACATGATGATCCAATCTTTCAAAGCATACAATGTCCCATTAATGTATTTGCAATGTTGTGATGTTTTCCTTGATATGATTATGCATTATTGTACATCATATGAAGGCCATTGGATAGGCCATGGAACACAAGGCTCCAAGATTTCAATAGTGTAGGTAGCAAGGTTATATTTTAATGAGCTTGTGCCAATGTGATTACACTAAACATTCTTACCTAACTCAACTCAATGCCCTAGACTTCATACTATTTTGGACATTTGTACTTCTTTAGGTAGCAAGGTTATATTTTAATGAGCTTGTGCCAATGTGATTACACTAAACACTCTTACCTAACTCAACTCAATGCCCTAGACTTCATACTATTTTGGACATTTGTACTTCTTTAGGTTATTGTTTGCATTATTCCAATGCTAGCTGGACCCATTTCAGACATTTATTGTGATATGACAACCCTTAAATGTCTACTTTTGACCTCTACGTTGTCCATTGCATTCTCATTGATCATTTGATGTTATATTTTTTGTGGTGCGTCTAGGATTGCAAAGTCTCCTTGGCACTGCTGCCCAATGTCCTATTTTGGGCCTAGCTTTTGTGTCTTACTCCACACTTGTTATGTGGATTTGAGAGGCCTCTATGTTGCCATTGTAATAATCATGTAGTGTCAAGTTACATATTTTGTTGATATTCTGAAGGCTATATCAAATGATTCACGTGTTCATAAAACATCAACATCTAGCCAAAAGAACCCTCAAACAACCAATGAAATACCCCTTGAGTTACTAGTTTACAAATTTAAATTGACAGTATAGAACCTTGACCCTGATCTAATTGGATCCTAAGTTAATTTTGAACCAAGGTAGGTTTTTTCTTATAACCTAAAAAATCACATTATCAAAGATCACACCAATTAGTGTTCTTAGACACTATAAAAATGTTGATAAGTGTGTTAGATAGGTACACAATGGTGTAATGACACATGATAATGTCGATCAATATTTTATGTATTGTATTAATCATTTTCGGAACATTTCTTGATTCAATTTGGTACATTTCAATCCTATTTCTACCAATGGGTGGAAATCCAACACTCCTTAATGTGGATCTTGGATTACTTTGATTTTCATATTTAATGTATTATTAAATTTGATGTGGTTGTCCTTTGCTAATGCTTTTGTAAAGATATATGTTCCCATGAATGTTGTCCTACAATAAACCAAGGCTATCTCCTTGCTCAACACCTTTTCTCTAGTGTATGCTTGCTCTAATAATGAAATCTTGGATTCAGAGAAAATGCAATGGTGCTCTGATTATCACAATAAGTTGAGCAAGATTAATTTCTAATAGTAGGTTCCTCATCCAGATGGCTTCCTTATGCGTTGGTTGTGTGGACAGTTGGTTTATGGTCTGGAAAACTACATTTAATTGTTGCGGAGACAAAAGCATCCAAGGTTGGGATGGGGCAAAAGCATAGGGTTGAGGCCCATGAATAGCCCCTGGACTAAAAGGAAGTGAAAAAGGTGTGGTGGTAAAAGTACCATGTGGTGGTGCAATGGACGGTATGGTGGTAACAATCGTGGCCACTATAGTCACATTACCAGTGGGTGAGAAGGACACATCAAAAATATTCATGACTGAACTCCATGTTGTTAGTTGCAACAATATATACTAACTCAGTAGATGACAAAGTCACAAATGTTTGATACTGTTCTATGATATTGGACCTTTGTCAAACTAGGACCTAATTGAAATTAACTTGGTTTGCAATCAACCACGTTATATTTTTGAAGTATGTTTCGAATGTACCTCTATTGACTAATATAAATTAGTCTATTAGCTTGATCTTTGTGGTCCAAATTCCAAGAAAAAAATGGATTAGGCCTTAATCTATCATTTCATATTCTTGTGATACCATATTTTTTTACATCCTTTAATGCCCAATAATAGCATTTGAATCAGTCAAGCTTGGAATAAAATAATTATGAACAAGGTATTGATTTACTTTTTGGAACCATGCCATGCGGGACTACCTTAGCCCATATAGAGCCTTGTGTAATTTGCATACAATATGTTCCTCGCCTGGAATATGATACCCCTTAGGCTAAGACATATAAATATTTTCTTTAATAGTTCCAATCAAAAATGCAATTTGCATGTCCATTTGGTGGACTTCAAGATCAATAGTCCATTTATTGGAAATAATATTGCTACGTTCAAGTAATTTCATGACAATCCAAGTTATGTTTTTGACACATACGTCATACTCTCTATCCATAGCTATCTTGCACTAATCTGTGTTATTATGATCCATGGCTTGGTTCTACAACAAAGTGACAAGAAGCTTCATTAATAAATTTTTCTTGTGGATATCTTATCCTTGGTGACTTCTTGGAATGAATTGCTATTGTTGTGGCCGAGTTGTGTCTTCTTTAGAATTTGTATCAATAGTAGATTGTACTAGAGTGCTAAAATCTGAATTCACAAATCAAATTGCATTTTTTTCTTTCTTGAATTTCAATGTTGCTTGCACTTATTCATTTTTCATGAATTTCAGAAACATTTTTCTACTATCTACTACTTTGCATGCAATCTATAAATCTACCATGTTTTTCATAATATGCTCCATGTTTTTTTGACTAATCATCATCTATTAGTGCTTCATAGACTGCTTTAATTTGCACTTGCTAATTTAGCAACTAATTCGATTTATGAAATTCTAGACCCATTCTCACATAAATCTAACACCTTGAACGACTGATCCTGATGCAAAAATACAAAAATGAAGAGCTTGTCTCAATGTCCTCCAATGCAATCCTACTGATGCCTTGGATAGAGTCTTGGAGAAATCACAAATCCAATAGAATGAACAAATGCAGAAGTTCACCAACGAGCTTATTGGCATCATGTACCAAAAGATCAACAGTATACGATTGATGTAAAGGGCGCCACAACTGCCAACGTATCCATGATGACATGCCACTTGGTGTCCTATGTGCACATGGAATCATACAACAAATAAGTGCCCACAAATGAGTCAACACTTAGAATGCCCAAAAAATTGTCCTCCAGCATGGGTGGGCACAATATCTCGGAGTGTACTTACAACCCTCAAGCGCAAGTTGCTGCTAGGTAGTACTATTTAGATAAACAAAGTGCCCCATAACATAGGCAGTTCCAATACAACTCCAATGAAAACAACCTCCACTTGCAATTACTACACCACCAACAAACGACCAAAGGGAAATGATAGTGAAATTTTTTGCTCAACCAACCAATGTGAATGTAGTAATGACCGAACTTGATGATACCAAACCACCGTATGACTTCTCTATAGTGAGCAAGGAAAAACCTGCTTATTTGTTAGATGGCCTAGATGGTGAGTTGATACCTATTTATGCTCGTCAAGTTCAAGGAATGACAGGTAGGCCTCCAATCAGATGTTATGGAGCAATGACAATCATCATATTGTAGAGTGTCTTAACAAAAGACAACGTGCCCCTCTACAAGGACTATGGTATTGGCCATCCATACCTAGATTTCTTATTAAAGAAAGAAGACAAGAAAAACAACCAAATCATCTATGCCAGTGAATTTGTTATGTGTGGAATCAAAGGAAGTGCCCATAGGAATACATCTTTATAGCATGACTCGAGCTCAAAAGAGAAATGCACTAGAACCATCACTAGAGTCCACAATCAAGAGATAATGGAGGTTCCTCTGGTTCATTGTTATGGGATAATATCCTAGCCCCACAACTGAGATAGACAAGTTTAGAAAAATGAGAAACTGGGGCAGACCAAATATTAGAAGGTCAAAAATCAACTTTCCATTGGGCCCGACTCCAAATTAATGCTCGATCTAGTCCTCATACAATCTTAGTTCGACCCTCTTCCAAGAAACATGCACCCCAACATACAGAACGACATCCTATTAATTCCCGGGTAAGTAACCCCCCAAGACTGCTAGCTAAAAACCAAATAACAACGCATGATGTTTTAGTGTCCAAGATTGCTAAATGTCATTCTACATTGGTCCCCGATTCCAAAATTATGCTATCCATATGGTCTTTGATGATCCTAGGATAAGATGTTCTACAAAATATCCATAATAATATATCATGATCTTCTCTCAAAACCTATCAGTGAGATTGAGCTCAAATACTAGTAGATCAATCACATTATTAGTTAGTTCTTTTAATCTTGTGCTAAAGAAAAATGCTTGAAAAAATGCCAACCACTAGATGTGATTTTTGAACTGGACGTTGAAATTAAAATTTCTTTGATCTCATTTTGTGCAAGTGCATTGTTCATGAGGGTTATGCCAACCCTCTCCATCTTTTGCTCTTTAACTATTTCTAACTCATCTAACTTACGTACTATGACTATTTTACCATTTACCTTTTCAAATGTTATATCATCTAATGTAATTATCTATTTCAAGGATCAATTCACATCAACAAAGAAATTGTTGATCAATTATAAGATATTGATCTTCCTTCAATTTGATATGTCTTCTCAATATAAATCGAGGTACTGATAATTTTATGCATTTCTATGTTTAAGTTATTTCTCTCTTGCTTCAAGCGATACGACCTTGGAATAGGTACTTTCCTTGTACAAACTTGCTTAAGAGAGAGAGAGAGAGAGAGAGAGAGAGAGAGAGAGAGAGAGAGAGAGAGAGAGAGAGAGAGAGAGAGAGAGAGAGAGAGAGAGAGAGAGAGAGAGAGAGAGAGAGAGAGAGAGAGAGAGAGAGAGAGAGAGAGAGAGAGAGAGAGAGAGAGAGAGAGAGAGAGAGAGAGAAGCGAGTTTGTTCTTTGGTTGGATTAGTGTTAATGGATTGTAGTGTTAATCATAGTGTTAATTGTGGTATCACGTGCTTGATTCTGAACTATGCTATCGCTCTCATGGGAACGAATCTCTGAGTTACAAGTTAAAGATCTACGTCATCCTTTGATGCTTGATTGTGCTTGGATCTAGGGTTGAAGGTGGATAGGAAATACGCGCTACAATTCTGGTGCCGTTGCCGGGGAGCTATGCCAATTTTTCATTTTCAGTGAAGCTACAAATTGAAGGGCGAAGGTTGCTTCCTAGCCATTTTTCAGAAATAAAAAAAAAATAGCTAAAAAATCAAAAAATATTGAAAACCATCCTTCTCTTGGTCTACTGTATATAGATTTGACCTAGATCTATTTATAACTAGGTCGACGAAGGTTAATTCTAAAAATAGAAGACTAAAGTGATTGTTCCACTAGTTCTTGGTAACCTTTTGTAAAAAGCTTCACATCTTGTCAAAAATCTACCATTTTTACCAATAATAATAGTATCACTCTTCAACCTTCGTCGACTTGTCTGAGGTTTCCAAATTTAGTGACCCAACATTTTTGAGTTCCATTAAAATTGTTCAAAAAGTTCATTTGTACCCTTGCCAAGGTGCAAAAATATCAATGTTCGCCAAAAGAATCCTCGCCAGTTTTACCCTAGTTTTATCTCTATCAGATCTACCTACTATCAGACAAGCAAAGGTTAGTTTTTCTATATTTTTCAAAAATAACCAAATAAGTGGTTTTTTAACTCAAAATAGTATTGGAAGAATCCTCGTTGAGTTAACCTTTGCCTAGGGAACCTTCAACAATACCATTTTTGAGTTCTGATATATTTGACCTAACTATTGTTGAATTTGTGAAATTTTGTTGCACTTTGATACCAATTCTTAAAAATTCTTATTTCTAGAGTGTCGATCGTTTGATCAAAAACCTTTTTTCCAAAATTAAAATATGATTATCATCAAGTGATCAAGTTGTTACTGATTAGATCAGAAGATAGGATTTAATTGAAGAATCTAGATCCAATCTCATTATACTTTACTGATTTTTATATTGATCTAAAGTAATACATAAGAATGGCAGATTCAGATTCTGAGCCTGAAGTTTAGTTACCCCAACGTTCTATCAATAAAAAAAACTCCTCTTTTAGAATTGCCAAGGTATAATAGATTATCAGATCCAATTAGATTTCTTAAAATCTTTTCTGAATCTTGCAAAGTCTATGGTGAAGTTAATCTAGAAGACAAACCCAAACTATTTCCTCTTTGACTGGTGCTACTCAAGATTGGTTTTATAATCAAGATTTGACGAACCGATCTGATTGGGAAGTAGTTAAAGCTGCACTCATTACGAAATTTAAGTCCAAAAAATTATTGGAAGATTCTTTCATGTTATTAAGCAAAATCAAAATGAGAAGGAAGGAGATGGTGCGTGATTACATCGAACGAATCAAACATCTCAAATCAGATTGTGAACAAGATCTCATTAACAATGAAGCTGTGATCATGTGGTTCTTTGCAGATTTACAAAGAGGATCAGATGTGAACTCAAACGCCGAGGAGATTACTTGTTATTGCAACATGCAATGGACGACGCAATACACGGAAGAAGATGAAGATTTAGATGATGGATCAAATGTGGTAATGTTGCTATTTACAGTGGGGCAAACAACCACAACATCGACAACTATTGCATCCACAAACATCAATGCGACAGTCGACAAGTTTGAAAAACTTGGCTAGAAGCAACAGTTGCAGTTGGAGAAAATGCAAATGTAGTTTGAGGCAAAGCTTAAAGCGTTCGAAGAACAACATGCTAAGATTGATAAAGCAAGAGATAAGATGGCTAAAACATTTCCTAGCAGAGAAAATATTTGGTGTGCGATTTGTGCCAGAAATCATCCCATGAATGAATGTCCAACAATGAAGAGACTTATGGTGGATACTTATTGTCATTTGTGCAATTCAAACGGATACGAGATTGCTTTTTTGTTCGTTTAATCCACGAATCATTAAGCAAAGATAATCTAAGTTTGGTTATAAATAGAATCCTAGATGGACAAAGACACTTGTATCGCAAACATTTTACTTGTAAGTGACAAGGGAATACGTTGAGCTTTTTAAACTATGATTCGTTTTAGAATTTAATAATTTATTTTGACATTTGAATATTTTTTTTTTCAGATATTGAATATTTATTCATTTATAACTATAATATCTTTAAAAAATTTGTGATTCGGCGGGACCCATAAAAAAAAATTGTGAGGGATCTTCAGGCACCAGATGGTAAAGTCCATGGCCTAGTGCCTCGTGCTCCCCAACCGATGAGGGTTTTCCAGGCTCTCAGAAATACGGTTGCAAGGAGGAGGTGCTGTCAATTTTGGTGCAACGATTCACTAGCTTTCTAGGGTTACGGTTCCGTAAAACTTTTGATCACTAATTCGCATTAGGATCTTGCTAATGTCTCTTTCCCCATTGAATTTGGCTTACAGTTAGTAAAAATCTTACATGGGTTTGAAACCGATTTATTGCCTATGATTTGCTCGTGGGGTGCAAGTTATACACATCGATTTGTTTGATAGAGGTGGTATTTTCGCCGACCATCGGGTCTAGGTATTCGCTAGACAATACCGATGGCAGGTGTGACTAGTGTGACGCTTAACCAAGGCGGTGTATTTCAACCGCGGATGGTGGACGGCCCGCTCTGGTGTTTCACAGAGATCGGGTTCAGTTGATACGTTTCATAATTGACGAAACCCAAAAAAATGTTTCACAACTTGACGACTCTGTATAGTCATTTTACTAACCAGAAAAATATGCCAGACGACTTAGTAAAACATCCAAATTTTGAAAAAATCCTTTTCTTACTCTTCCCTTACACATGTACTCCAATGCGACGTTAACAACACATGGCCCAAATTTTTTACAGTTTCATACATTGAGAACAACAACAAATAGGTAAATCACTCATATATACCCACAACCTAGCTGTAATCTCAACCAAATTTTCATACTCGTGATAGTGCCAAATGCTTCAGTATTGATATCAAAACTAATTACTCGGTTAAGGGAATGCGAATGTACGATTCAATCACCCTAGGAACGATGGACTCAAACATAATACACACCCAACAATGATGGTTATATCGTTTTAAGAAAGTACGATCAATTCTTAAAACTCAAAATCAATAAAAATACTTCAGAAACCCTTCTTCAACCAAAACTGTTCATGGCTACATACCACACTCTATTCCAACTAAAAGAAGACAGCATACGGAAAAATGGCATCATGAAGATAAACTGATTGTGAACAGTGTGAGTCTGACCTCAATGTGTCATTAGGTAGCCGTTGCGTGGAAACTCTAGTCATGAACCTTGTAGCAAAAATCAGAGCCAGGCATGTTGACACAGTTTTCTCCACTTTACACGTGTCCAATTGAATTGGTGTAAAAAGAGTAAATGAAGAAAATAACTTTTTTTAGAATATGAACGGTGAGATTGAAATGTTAACGGTTCAGTTGAGAGAAAACTGAACCGAAAGTCTATTAAAAAAAACAGGCCAGAAAGGGCTAAAAAAATCAGCAACCCATCACTCACACCAAGCTCTCAAGCAATCCATCCCACTCATTCAAGATATAAGCCTACTAGTATGACAATGGACTACAAACAACCAACCAACCCTCACCATGAAATCACTCTCACCATCAATCCTCTCAACAAAAGCAAGTAAACATCCTCTCCAAGTAATTTGAAGCACTCAACTATGAACTCACACTAGTAATGAGGTCCAAGCAATCAACACAAACAACCACAATCTCTCAACTCCTCAATATGAGCAAGCAAGCATCGTAAGTAACATCACTTCCAAACCACAAGACAACTACAACTCTCAACTTTCAAACATACCCACTCCTAAAATCCTCACTCACAAAAGTACTAACATTTAAAAGTACTAATTCTTCACATCATCTCATTATTATCCAACTATCATTGAGCTATTTCAAGCAACTCACAATCCTTCTAACCAACCCACCAACATTGAACTCACCTCAAGCAATCAATCAAGCCAAAATTTAGAATACACCTTACTAATTATGGAGTTAACAACACGCAAGCAACAAACAGGCATGAGGGCACAAAGCACCCATTAACCTCCCACAAACTACTAACCCACATTGCAAGTGACCAACCTTGAGAAACTAACATTCACAACAATTAGCCACAAAATGGAATTAACTTCAAAGCACACTCAAACAAGCAAGCAACTCCCAAAAGTGCCAACTCCTAAAAATACTAACATACAAAAGCACTAACATTTGAAATACAAGGAGTTGGCTCCTTCTTATAAGAAAATCCAATGGATCCCCTTCACAATGCCATCTTGCCATTCTTCATGCCCTTCATGCCCTCTTTGCCATTTGTCCCCAACCCATTTGATAGTACACCTAGTGGCCTCCATAAGAGAGTGGGGGAGTGGTGCATTCAAGGCCTTCTTCCAAAACTAGCCAAGATGCCATTTTTGTCAAAGGCTAGGGAGGCCATTCAAGTTTTCCCTTTTGTACACCCTAGAAGCCCAAAATCTCAATGGCTAGTGGGTGTACCTCCCAATTTTTATAGCCTCCAAGGTGTTTTGGCATTTATTATCCAAATTTTGGGTGAGGCCCTTTTTCAACCCCTATTTTTAGTAAGCGACCTTCATTTTTTCTTTGGGTACCTGTGTTTTTGGCCTTTCTTCGATTTTTCAAGGGTCGTGTGCCTACTGCTCATTTGTTTGGGTTTTTGGTCTGTTGGGTAACCACTTGGCCCACACATTTCGTTAATTGCCCGTAAATTGCCCAAACTTTGCCGTTAGGGTTTCTGTGACTCCTTGACACTGATCACTCAGTCCCGTTTTTCCAAAAACTTTTCTTTCTCGGTTATTTTCTTCTATGGTTGACTTTTTCGGCATTCATGACTAGGGCTCCTATGACAACACGGTTTCCCTGAAAAACACACTGAGTGATCATATATAAGTAAAAAGAACTCAGTACATGGTGAGATTTAAGCACGGTCATACCGACTATTTTTTTACAACTGGCCATTTTTTTGAAAAACCGTAAAATATTTACCGGCCATTTCTAAGACCGCAAAATTTGCTCTAGCCTCATTTAGGACGGGCTAGGACCCAATTCTAGGTGGACTGGCACTTTTGGCTCGGTCTTACAAAATTTGACCACAAAGTATTTTTGATGGTTTTTTGAAAAGTCAATTTCTTACTTTTAAACTATGTCTAGCCACTTTAGGGACGGGCTGAGGCCCAGTTCTAAGGCAAATTTGCGCCAATTTTTCTCTAATAACTAGGGTTTACATGCCAGGTTTTCCTGTTTTGCGAATTTAAACTTCAATATTAGCCCAATTTTTCCATGCAAAAATATTGGCTAACAGGTACAAGCAAGATCACATTTGAAAATCGTGAGCGAGCAGTCAAAGTTGATCCATTGACTTGGACAATCAAACCAACAATTCAAAAAGGAGATAATGATTATTTCACAACGGATCATACTTGTGACAGAGCAGAAAAAGCTTTGAGAGTCTACTATGATTCTCAAACTGATAATGCTATCTGGAATGAAGCACTTGCAACTGTTGATTGTATAGAGAGTTATGTGTGCTGACTGTCATAAAACGTGGGTGTGACCAGCAGCGGAAGCTTGAGGCCTTGAGCGTAGGCGTGTAGGGATGGAAACACAATAGTTAGCAATAGAAATATTGAAGTAGAATGATTCATACAAATTGCGCAAATGAACAACGCAGTAGTGAGACAAAATTTGCACTCTGATTAATATCAACAATGAGTCTGGCTTGAAGTAATAACTTCAGCTTGCTGAGCATGATAACACTAGCTACAGACAACTTTGATTGAAAGAGAAACTCGATTAACACTTACATAGCTTGATTTAGCTAGTATATATATTTAGAAGTGTCGAGAGAAAAATATCTTATGCCTTAACTGCCATTTACTCCAGTTTTGCATATGCACAAAGTTGGTAACTGCTCTTAGGATATTTGTTTCTCCAGCTATTTTAGGGTTGATGATAAGTTGGTGACGTCGGTCTGCCAATGTAGCAAAAATGCGAAAAACTCAAAAAGACCCGAAGGTGCCCTTAGACTGAAGGCAACGAAGAAGACAAAAAAGCCGAAGGTGCCTTTAAAATGGTTTCCAAGGCATTTTGGCCACTCTGTCGCATTTTTCACAAAGGGGCGAAAAAAACGAGAAAGGCGAAGGTGCCTTAAAATGGTTTCTAAGGCATTCTGGCCACTGTGTCGCATTTTTTGCGAAGGTGCAAAAAAAAGATAAAGGTGCCTAAAATGATACCAAGGCATTCTGGCCACTTGGCCATTGTGTCGTTTTTGTTGCGAAGGTGCGAAAAAAGGCGAAGGTGCCTAAAAATGGTTAAGACAAAAAAATTTAAAAGGGAAAATTGTGAAGGTCTGAAAATATTTAGTCGGCCTTCGGTTTTCAGGATGCTCATTACTCGATTGTTTAAAGCTGAGCATAAGAAATCTAGCACTCTCCCTTAATGTGGATCCTGAAAAACTTTGATCTTCACATTTAACATATCGTTAAATCTTTGATGTTGCTCCTTTGATAGAGCCTTTATGAAGTAATTTGTTGCCATGTACTTTGTTCTGCAGAAAACCAATGCTACTTCCTTGCTATGCACTTTCTCTCTAAGGTAATGATACCTTATTTCGATATGTTTGCTTTGAGAGTGAAATCTCGGATTGAGAGATAGCGCTATTGTGTTATGATTGTCACAATAGATTGCTGTAGGAAGTGGTTGTGCAAGGTTGATGTCTGCAAGCAGTTGCCTTAGCCAAATCGTCTCTTTGGTTGCATTTGTGTTTGCTTCCAGCTGTTCCATGAGATTGGGCCTTGGTTGTATAAAAATACAAATCCAGAAGTTGATTTTCTGGTGTCGACATCTCCTGCCCAATCCGCATCCGTGTAGGCTTCAAAGATATTGGCAACGTGGCTGCCTTCGTAGAAGATGCTGAGATTTTTCGTTGCTTGGATGTACTTCATGACCTTTGTTAGTGCCTTCCAATGAGTTAACAGGAACTGGTTGAGTGCACTGATTGAATATTCAAGGTCTGGTTGTGTGCAGATCATTGCGTACATCAGTGAGCCGATGATGGATTGAAATGGGTAGTGCTTCATCTCCTCATTTTTTGCCTCAGTTTGAGGAGATTGTTCCTTTGATAACTTTAGTCCAGGGTCGAGTGGAAAGTGACTTGGTTTGCAGTTGGCCCATACTTTTTCAACATGTTGTTGAGATATCGTTGCTGACTGATAAAGATTAGTCTGCTAAGTCAATCTCGTTGGATTTGGATTTTGAGACAATAATGGTCTACAGTCATCTTGTATTCCCGGGCCATCATGCATTTTGTATCCTTTATCAGATTCAGATTGTTATTGAATAAGAGTGTATCATCTACATAGAAAGTGATGATGATGAAGTAATCTAATACGGACTTGAAGTAGACATTCGAGTCTGTTGAGTTTGAAATAAAACCATTCTCTATCAGAAATACGTTGATTTTTTGGAACCAGGCTCTAGGTGACTATTTTAGCCCGTAGAGCACCTTGTGGATTTTGCATACAAGGTGTTGTTGCTTGCTGTTGAGTTCATATCCCTCTGGCTGAGTCATATAGATTTTCTCTTCGATAGTTCCATTGAGGAAAGCGGTCTGGACATCCATCTGGTGGACTTCAAGATCGGTTGCAGCTACAAAAGAGAGGAGTAGGCGGATCAAAGCATGTTTGACAACTGGGCTGAAGGTTTCTAAATAATCCAGATCTGAAATCTAGAAAAAGCTTTTGGCGACTAGCCTGGCCTTGTAACAATTTAGCCTTCCTTCAATGTCGTACTTCGCCTTGAATATCCACTTGCATGGAATTGGGTTTCGTTCCTTTGGCAGCTCAGTGAGTGTCCATGTTTGATTCTCCATCAAAGAATCGAATTCGGTGTCCATCGTTGCTTTCCACTAGTCAACATCAAGAGTAGACATTGCCTCAAAAACGGTGTTCGGTTCTTGCACAAAGTAGCAGACCGGATCATCCATAAATCTGGATGGAGGCTGTCTAGACTTGTTTGACCTTCTGGGTTGAGCTTCGGTCCTCTGATGTGGGTGGATGTCTTCAATCGGGTTTGTATCTGATCTATGTACTACTAATAGAACAATATTAGTTCTGACTGAATATGCGTGCGAAAATTATATGCGGAAGTAAGAGACAACTTAAGACAATTTTTAGACAATAAGAAACTATTGATCAAAAATGAGTTTTTATAACTCTGAATCTGAATCATCAATACACATCTCTTGTTGTCTTTTCTTGTTGTTGTATCTCTGATTGAGTGAGTTAGTTACAACGAGTAATGCACATGTATTTATATTGCTACAACACAGGTGTTTTGGCCTTTTATTTACAGGTCTTTTGGCCTTTCAATGCTGTAACAGTAGATATCTAACCGTTTACGATGGTTGATATTCAAATAGACGCTCTGTTTCCAAGGTCGAATAAATTATGTTCACAAATTATTCACGATAGTTCATCTCTTTGTCTCAGCTTCATGTTTCGCGAATTGTTCGTGACACTTGTCTCTTTGCGACATTTTCGTCTTTCGCGAATTGTTTGTGACATATAACAATTCTTGAGCTTGAAGAAGAATCAGAATATTTTATGAACTATTCGCGACAGTTTCGCGATAGGTGAGCTTGGATAAGAGTCCAAAAGATTTCGCGAATTGTTCGCGACAATTTCACGACATCTGAGGTTTGAACAAGAAATAAAATATTTTGTAACAAGATTCTGTTTGCGAATCTTTTGAGCTTCAACAAGAAAGCCACGAATTTCTACAAGAAACTGTTTTGTGAATCTTTCGAATAGACTGCAAGACAAATTTCACGAATCCTTTGCAAATCTTTTGAATTGTTCACGAATAGAAATGTTTCGAGTTTGCATTCATTTCTTTCTCATCCTTTGTCAAGTAAATTGCGTGCTTTGTTAGTAGAATCAAGATCTGGCTGATCTTTCAAAGTGGTCAGTTGGATTAACCCCAATCTTCGTCGCTGCTTCTTGAACAAAGCCTTACTGAGTGGCTTCGTAAATATATCAGCTGTCATTTCCTCTGTGGGTATGAAGACTATCTTCAGTATCTTCTTCTCGACTAAGTCTCGAATCACGTAATATTTGATAGCTATGTGCTTCATTTTTGAGTGAAATACAGGATCTTTCATAAGATAGATTGTTGAAGTGTTATCCATTAACAAGACTTAAGGTTCAGAAATAGATTCATCAAATCCTTCCAACATCTGTTTAATCCAAATCAGTTCGTTTGCCATCTTGGCTGCTGCTACATATTCCGCTTCACAGGAAGATTGAGCTACTGTTGTTTGCTTCTTGCTTATCCAGAGTATGGCTGCGCCAGATGCTAGAGTACAACCTCCTGAAATACTTTTGCTATCATCCTTCATGGATGCCCAGCTTGTGTTACTGTAAGATTCGATGTGAAATCCAACTTTCTTCGAATAACACAGTCCATAGTCTTTTGTTTTCTAGAAATATTGTAGTACTCTCTTTGCCAACTTCCAATGCAACGATCATGGGTTCTGATTATATTGGTTCAGTCTGTATACTGCAAATGCTATATCAAGTCTAGTGTTGTTCGCTAGATATAACAATGATCCAGTCAGCCTACGATAGGGTGTTTTGGCCATTCATTCTTCTTCCTCGAGAGTCTGCGGACAATCTGCCTTGCTTAGTATTGTTCCAAGTATCATGGAAGTATCCACATCTTTGCATTCGAGCATGTTGAAATCTTCAATGATCTATTGAGTGTACTTTTGTTGGTGAAGATACAACTTACCACCTTCAAAGTCTCTCATGATCTACAGGCCTGGATAGATTTTCGCTTCTCCTAGGTCAGCGATCTCAAATATTTCAGAAATGTCTCTTTTGACATCTGAAATTAACTTATCTCTTCTTGAGAAGATAAATGTGTCATCAACATAGACAACTAGATTGATTATTTCATTCTGGACATGCTTGATATAAAAATTTGACTCCAAATAGAGGTTTGAAGCCTATGGAACATAGTGCTTCGTCCTTCTTTTTATACCATTGTCTGGTTGGTTGTTTCAGACCATAAATGCTTTTATTCATGTGACATCCGTATTTTGAATATTCTTGGCTTACAAAACCAAGTGGTTGGTCCATGAATAAATCTTCTTCCAATTCTGCGTGCAAGAAAGCAGTCTTCTCATCCACATATGGATTTTCAGATCATGAGCCACTGCATACGCGAATAACAAACGAATTGATATATGTTTGACTACTGGTGAGAAAGTATCAGTGTAGTCGATCCCATACTTTTGTAAAATCCTTTAGCAACTAACCTTGCCTTGTATAGGACCTATTCTGATCTTGTAGATCCACTTGCACTTGACTGGTCTTCTACCATCAGAAATAGGTGCAAGTGTCCATACATTGTTCTTATACATAGATGACATTTCATCCTCCATTGCCTGAATCCAGCGATCTTTATCTAGTCCATCAACAACTTCCTCAAATGTTTGAGGTTCGTCAGAGAAACAACAAAATTTGATGGCTGTATTAAAAACATCCTAACTATACCTTTCTAGTGGTTTTCGTTGTCTGTCAGATCTTCTCACGAGTGGTTTCGAGTTTGATTTTGTAGGTTTTGAGTTCGAGTCTGATTCAACCTTTTCTGTTGGAATTCGAACTGGTGATTCGAGTCTGTCAGACACTCGATCTTGACATCCCTCTGAATTTGGTAATTCTCTTTCATCTTCTGCTTGTTTTTTTTTTTCTGTTGTCGTTGGTAGCTCATAATAGTTTTTGAGAATTTTATAGACACCAAAAAACCTTGTTCTGTCTTTTCATCGAGTTTCTTTCTCAGTTTATCTAGTATGTGCATATACACTGCGCATCCAAATGTCCGAACATGTGCAAAATTTGGCTTTGGCTTCGACTTCCACCATATCTCATGAGGAGTTTTATCCGATATTCGAGATTTCAAAATACGATTCTGAGATAATTCGATGTATCCATTGCTTCTGCCCACAACTGTTTTGGTGCTTTCGCATGAGCCATCATACACCTAGCAACTTCCATAAGTGTATAATTCTTTTGTTCAGCTATTCCATTGTGCTGAGTTGTGTATGATGCAGTCTTTGTATGCATTATACCTCGATCAGTATAGTAAGCCTTGAATTTGTTGAAAAGGTACTCACCTCCACAATTTTGCAAATCTGCTTTGCTTTATTGTCTGTCTGCTTCTTAGCCCAATTCGTATACTCAACAAATATCTCAAAAGCTTCAGATTTGGTATGAATAAAGTATACCATAGTGAACTTGCCGAAGTCATGAATAAACGTAATAAAGTACTTTGCATCACTCAACGCTTCTAGTCATCTTGCCTTTAAGATAGGATTCGTAGGTAGTTCAAATATTCGACTCCTTGAATTCTCTGACTTTTTTTGGCTTGTTACAAGGCTTCCATGTTCATGTGACATAGCCTCTTGTGTCACAGTACATATGTCAGTTCCTGAGTTTGATTGACTTGTTCGATTCTTGTTCAAATGTTCAGGTGATATAAATTTCCTTCTCTATTGCCTTTAGCAACCAGGTTATCAGAATCTTCCTCGAACAGTTTACAAGAGTTCTTTATGAAGGTTACTAACATGCCTGTGTCGACTATCTTAGCTACAGATAGAAGATCTTTATCAAGAGTAGGGACATAGAGAACTTCCTCCAGTTTCTTGTCTTCTTGATTCGTGTCCAGCCATAATACACCAGTTCTATCAACCACGTATTTAGAACTGTCTCCAAGTATAATAAATCTCAAATAGTTCGTCTTCTTGTACTCAGACAAAATTTGTTTTGAAGAAACAAAATGTGAGGTGGCTCCCAAATCAAGTACTACTTCTCGAATTGAACTAGATGAATAGAATAGATCAGCACTAATATAAGCTGCTGAGTTCCTTGTTGCTCTGGAGCATTCCGCTTTGTCTTCGACATAGTTTGAATCTGAAGGTTTGCTTCAATTCTGCTCATTTTTGTTTCTGGGATTTTGATAACAGTCTACTGTTGCATGACCCCGTTTATGACAATGAATGCATTCAATCTTTGGATTTGATCAACACTTTTCTTCTGTGTGACCCGATCTTCTGTATCTGTTGCAGATCTTCTTATCACTAGAATTCTTGTTTACCAGATTGTTGTTCATTTGTTTTAGACTCATTCTTTTTAGACGACTCCCTCTTAAACTTAGACTTCTTAGAAGATTTATTCTTCTAAGTAGATAGAGCATTTTCGGAATCACCATTGTAGTCATAGCGTTCATGAGCTTCTACTTCCTCTTTAACTCCGTCTATTGCCTTTTGAAGTGCCATTGTCGCATCTTTCGCCAATAAGATTCTTGTTGTGTGGAATGACTTGGGTAGGGCTTGAAGAAAATAACTAAGCTATTTTTCCTTAGAAATTATATTTTTTGCACCAGAATTCTACAAGGAAATAAACAGGTCTTTTATCTTTCGCACGAATGTGTTCAGGTCTTTGTCGTTGCACTGTAGGTAAGTTAACTGGTATTCCAAGAACATGATCTGATTATGAAATCGAGTCTCATTCTTGGTTTGCAATTCTTACATAAATCCTTTGTGTTCGAACTTGATGTAAGATCTAGTATTATATTGTCATGCACTGAAGACACAATAATTGCTATAGCTTTGTCAGTTTTTAAACTCCATTCTCGAAGTTCTTTGCCAGGAGTAGCTATTGGCTTCTCCTCTATTGGTTCTACCCAGTGTCATTCTTGGTTTGCAATTCTTACATAAATCCTTTGTGTTCGAACTTGATGTAAGATCTAGTATTATATTGTCATGCACTGAAGACACAATAATTGCTATAGCTTTGTCAGTTTTTAAACTCCATTCTCGAAGTTCTTTGCCAGGAGTAGCTATTGGCTTCTCCTCTATTGGTTCTACCCAGTGTCATAGACCTTCGCCCTTCAACAAGAGTGAAGTCTTTAATTTCCATATCAAGTAGTTTGAACCTTCTGGATCCAAGATCGTAGTGGTCTTATCCTGAATATTGATGATCGACAGCATCTTCTAATTCTGAATCACCTCCAGATAGCAGCTTGCTGATCGATCCTTTGTATTGTTAGTAATAGGTTTATTCTTTTCACAGATTGGATTAGCTTTGTGAAGCACGTGGTTTCATCCGCTATTGTCTTGTGCTCACCAGCATTATTGACCTGTATATTTTGCTATACTTAATCTGATTATAGCTCTGTTTGTTCTACGTTTAGAGTTGTGTCAATATTGTTATGCTTTTCTACATTCTGTCTGACTCTCTTATTGCTTGATCTGGTAGTCTGTTCTTCGCGAATTATTATTAGTCTAGCTGTTCGTGACTAGTATTTAGTCTTGTAATTCTCGACTAATTATCAGTCGAGCTTAGTCTAGCTCTTTGCGAATTATTCGCAATAAATAATTTGTCTAGCTATTTGCGACAAATTATCTTTCTGATGTTTTGTTGCTTAATGTTTGGCTACGTAATCAGATCGATCGTGATTTTTATCACTAACATTCTGTTCATGTCTGATAGGCGTAGTCATGCTTAGAGAAAGAGTGAGATAGCTCATTCTGCTACGCACGAACACTTTTCGTTCGAGTTTGTTTCTTTTTCGAGTTTCCAGTTCGCTTCTTTTCGTGTTTGTTTCTTTTAGAGCTATTTTTGTTTCTGACAGTCACACACCCTCTTTTTCCAACAGATCAATTTTCTAAGCTATTGGCAGTGGAAGTAGGACCAATAATCTATTGCTAGATCGGTCAAACAGCTAGTATGAATGAAGAGTGATCAAGCAGTACATAATTGTGAAGAAAAAATCAATAGTATATGAGACAAAATTGCACCCTTGATTAGAACAAAAAATGATTTTAACAAATCATAGTACATGGGTGTGAAGGACACACTGTTAGGGAAATGGTCTCCTAGAATGGGTCTG
The DNA here is from genome assembly GCA_029204225.1 of Diphasiastrum complanatum. Classification (NCBI taxonomy): domain Eukaryota; kingdom Viridiplantae; phylum Streptophyta; class Lycopodiopsida; order Lycopodiales; family Lycopodiaceae; genus Diphasiastrum; species Diphasiastrum complanatum. The sequence continues at coordinate 43,033,002 of CM055109.1, forward strand.
ACCAGTCGAAAAATCGGATCGAAACGATCCTACTACTGTGCAGAGGTAGTAGTCGACTAATTCCCTCGGTTCGTCCACTACTACTACAGTAGGCGAATACAAGATTTAAGTAGAGCTTAATTGCATAGTTGTTTGCGAAAGCAGAAGAGCAGACAATCAGTTACGACATCGTTCCAGCACTTTTTCCAAACGTTCCTGATGGTCTGTTTCCAAACTATGGACTGCAAGATCGTCCAAGTAGATTTCCTTAATTTTTTGTAAGTACTCTCTAAAAGCAAACTACATAACCCGTTGAAAAGTACTTGGTGCATTACAAAGTCCAAATGGCATAACTTTATAAGCATATGTCCCCCATTCAGTTGCAAAAGTTGTTTTATGTTGATCAGCAAGTGCAATTTTGACCTGGTTGTATGAATCCATCCAAAAAATTGTAAGCTTTCACTCTAGCAAGGCGATCCAAAATGCTTTCTGTGAAAGGTAATGGAAAATGATACTTTCGCGTAACTTTTTTCAAGGCCTTTAGGTTCACGCAAATTTGCATCTTGCCATTTTTCTTTGGAACGACGACAATTGGTGAAACCCATTCGGTATGCTTGATCTCATAAATGAAATCAGTTTCAAATAATCTCTGTAACTCTGATTGCATCGATAAAATCTCGTCACTTTTGGAAATACATCAGGTACCAATGAAATAGTATGCTTGACTATTGAAGTAGGAATTCCCTCTAGATCCTTGTAAGACCAAGCAAAACGATCTTGATACTTGACCAACAACTTCCTCAACTCATTGAACTGGTCTGTCGAAAGTTGCACTCCAACTTGAACTATTTTCTCAGCTTTCCCTTGTTCTGCTAAATTCATAGGTTGCGTCCTAGCTGAGATCCATCGTAAACATCTCGTCTTTCGGACAAGTGATCCTCATGCTCACGATGAACTTTTGGTAGCATAATGACAACATCATCCAGAGAGTATAACTTTTGAAATGATTCGGCATGTCATGTTGAACTTCATCTACTTTCTCTTGTTCAAAGGAATTAACCTTTGTTTTTCATTTGGATTTCTTGGTAGAAGTACTTTGAGGAGGCCAAAATGCGATAGAGTGGCCAGAATGCCTTGGAAACCATTTTAAAGGCACCTTCGCCTTTTTCACCTTTCTCTCTACCTTCAGTTTAAGGGCACCTTTGGGATTTGCATACCTTCAATCTAAGGGTTTTTTCAGGTTTTTCACGTTTTTGCTACATTGGCAGACTGACGTCGCCAACTTATCATCAACCCTAAAACAACTGGAGAAACAAATATCCTAAGGGCGGTTACCAACTTTGTACATATGCAAAACTGGAGTAAATGGCAATTAAGGCATAAGATATTTTTCTCTCGACACTTGTAAATATATATACTAGCTGAATCAAGTTATGTAAGTGTTAATCGAGTTCCTCTTTCAATCAGAGTTATCTGTAGCCAGCGTTATCACGCTCAGCAAGCTGAAGTTATTACTCACTGTTGATATTAATCAGAGTGCAATTTTTGTCTCACTACTACGTTGTTCATTTGCACAATTTGTATAATATTCTACTTGAATATTTCTGCTGCTAACTATTGTGTTTCCGTTCCTACATGCCTACGCTCAAAGCCTCGAACTTCCGCTGTCGGTCACACCCACATTTTATGACATGGTATCAGAGCGAGCATTTCAGTAATCTGCATTTCTACTGTGCGGATTATCAGTCTTGTTTCTATCAAGACGCCTTTCTAGCAAATGCGCAGCCAACAGTATTCCGAAAATTGTTGTTTTTATCAACAATCTTGTTCAACCAGAATGGATCCATTATGTAGTTCATCTCTCATTGACAAACTCGATGGAGATAACTACCATCACTGAAGATCTGTCTTCGGTCAGCAAGCCAACTTCTCTATGCGAAAGTTGTATTATCAACAAGCATGCTAGAAGTCCCTTCTTTTCAAACTCAGTTCATACATCCAAGGGCTTGCTTGACCTTGTACATAGTGGCATTTGTGGCCTGATGCAGACTGCTTCCACAAGGGGAGCTCTCTATTTCTTAACATTCAACGATGACTTCTCTCGAAGGACTGAAACCTACTATATGAAGAACAAATCCGAAGCATTCAAGTTCTTCAAGCAGTTCAAGGCATCTGCAAAAAAAACCAGACCTAGAGGAAGATCAAGGCTCTATGCATAGATGGAAGGGGAGAGTACATCTCCACAGAATTCAAGGAGTTCTGCAAGGCCAATGGGATACATCAACAATATACAACCAGCTACTCACCTCAGTCCAATGGTGTAGCTGAACAGAAGAATCGTACACTCATCGAAAGTGCCAAGAGCATGATGGCCCATGTCTCTCTTTCAAAGAAATTTTGGACAAAAGCTATAACTACAGCTACCTATTTGCAGATCAATCCATTACCAAAGCCCTAAACGGCAAGACACCTTATGAGATGTGGACGAGATCGAAACCATCACTCAAAAATATTCGAGTGTTTGGATGCATCACTTTCGTTCAGATCCCTGAAGATCTAAGAAGAAAACTAGATGATAAGAGCAAGAAAATGATTTTCAACGGCTATTCCCCAGACCACAAGGCATACAAGCTCTACAATCTGGATACCAAGAAGGCATTCACCAGTAGAGATGTCATTTTCGTGGAAGACCAATTCATCGATCATAAAGGAAAAATTGCTGATAATTCCGATCCAAGGATCGAGCAACCAGACAATTTTGATCCAGAGATTCAACTACATAATATCAACACTAACACAGACAATGAGTCAGAACCTCAACGTGCTAATATAAAGTTTGATTTATTCAAACTTTTTTTGTGTTCTGTGGAAGAATAATTACTATTTTTCCTACATTTGTAGGGTAGTGTCATCTTTTTTGCCTATCACAAATCACGTGTAAAAACAGTGTCGCATTTTTTTGCCTTTTTTGTTGTGAAAATTTACTTGTATTTATGTAGACAGTCGCATTTTATTCGTTTGTCTTATTTTACATGTAAATATGCAAGCTGTGCGACAACATGAGTAAAAATGCAGCAGCATGAATGGAGACAGATTAACATTGGATTTAGGAGAGTAAAGGAGATAAATCCAACAACCCCCGCTTAATCTGGATCCGTGAATGCCTTGATCTTCAGACTAAGCAATGCACAAAACTTGTTGTATGCATTGACACTTAATGCCTTCGTGAATATATCTGCAACCATGTCCTACGTTCTGCAGTACGTTAAGCTTATCTCCTTGTTGAGAATCTTGCCCATGATGCAGTGATATATGATTTCAATATGCTTACCCTTAGAGTGAAATCTAGGGTTGGCCGATAAGGCAATAGCACTCTGATTATCATAGAATAAAATTGTGGGATTATACTAATACAAATTAATGTCTGACAGTAAATTTCTCAACCAAAACGCTTCTTTAATAGATTGAGAAGGAGCAATGTATTCTGCTTCTGTAGAAGAAAGAGCGATAAAGGTTTGCTTACGACTGTTCCATGAGATAAGACCGTTGTTGAAGAAGAATGTAAATCCAGATGTGAACTTACGATTGTCTACATCTCCTCTGAGCTGATGAAGATTGTCGTTGCTGACTTCTCCATAGTAGATGCACTGGTCCATGGTAGCTTGAATATACCTCATGACTCTTATGAGAGCCTTCTAATGGGTAATGTCAGGATTAGCCATATATTGGTTGAGTGAGCTTACTACAAAAGAGATGTCTGGTTTTGTAAAGACCATTGCGTACATGAGAGATCCAAGTATCGATCGATAATGATACTCTCTCATCTACTCCTCTTCCTGCTTGGTCTGGGAACATTGGTCCTTTGACAAATGTAGGCTTGGATCCATCGGTGGGTGAGCTAATTTACAATTCATTAGATTGTATCTATCAAGAACATTGTGAAGATACCTTTGTTGAGTGATATGAATCAGTTGTCTCGCTCTGTCTCTGTGGATCTGAATGTTTAGACAGAAGTGAACTTCGCCCGGATCAGTCATGTCGACTCTGAAAACAACATCTGCTTAGAATCCTTGACCAAATTGGTATTGTTGCTAAAAAGCAACGTATCATCCACATATAAGATGATGATAATGAAGGATTGCTGCACTGACTTGGAATAGATGTTGCAATCAACAGTGCTTGGTTGGAATCTTTGTTCAATGAGGAATGTGTTTATCCTCTGAAACCAAGCTCTGGCAGATTGTTTCAAGCCGTAGAGTGCCTTATGGAGATTACATACATGATTCTTCATACCTTCCAGAACGTATCCTTCAGGTTAGATCATGTAGATATCTTCTTGTATAACTCCATTCAAATAAGCTGTTTGTAGATTAAGTTGATGTACTTCAATGTCAAAAGCTGCAACATATGATAGGAGGGCTCGGATCGACGAATGCTTGACTGCTGGACTGAAAGTATCATTGTAGTCAACGTTGGGGATCTGAGTGAATCCTTGTGTTACTAGTCTTGCATTCCTTCGATCAATTCTTTCATTGGCATTGTATTTGATCTTGAAGATCCATTTGCAATCAATGATATTGCAGCCAATAGGAGCTTCGACTAGTGACCACGTCTGGTTCTTGATCAAAGAGGAATACTCTCTATCCATAGCTTCTCTCCAGAGATCAGAGTTTGGTTGGTGAGTGCCTCTTCGACTGTCATCGGTTCCTGTATCAAGAGACATGCAGACTCAAGAGTATACCTTGTGGGCTGTGTGCACACTCGACTTGATCTTCTGGGAGGATTCAACTGATGAACCACTCTTGGGATTTATTGCTGGGTAGCAGTAACGTCTTCATCTGATTCGTTGTCAAATTGTGAGTCGCAATGGACACGCTTGAGCCAGAAGCTCAGATTGTCGTGTCAATGGCAGATGATGAAGGTTCTCCTGGAACAATATCCTTGCCTTTGATGTCGACGAACTGATCCTCGATAAAGATTGTATCCCGGTTGTACAAGACTTGCTGGGTATCAGGATCATACAGCTTGTATGTGTTATCAAATGAAATATATCCAATCAGGATGGTTTTGAGACCTTGGAAGTCCAATTTCTTCCTCGTGTCTTGTGGGATCTGCGCATAGGCAACGCATCCGAACACTCTTAGGTTGTTCACAGAAGGCTTAGGGTCTGTCCGCACCTCGTGAGGGGGTCTTGCCTGAGAGGGCCTTGGTCGAACATCTATTCTGGATGTAAGCTGCAGTGGAGACAGCTTCGGCCCAAAATCTTTTGGGCAGCGATGCATGCGCTAGCATACATTTGGCTGATTCAGCTAGGGTACGGTTCTTCCTGTCAACTAAGCCATTAGACTATGAGGATTGTAAGGAGTGATGAATTGCTGCTCAATGCCTTGGCTCTGGTAGTACTCCTTAGACTTGGTAGAGATATATTCTCCACCATTGTCTGACCTTAGGGCCTTAATCGTCCTTCTAGTCTCTTTTTCTTCATGCTCCTTGAAGATTCTGAAGCAATTAAAGGCTTCTGATTTCTTCTTTATAAAGTACACCATAGTCCTTCTGGAGAATTCATCAATATAAGTTATAAAAGGCGAAAAACGCGACACAGTATTTTTACACATGATTTGTGTTAGGCGAAAAAGGCGACACTGCCCTACGAATGCAATAGGTGCCCTTATAGAAGAGTGAAGGAGATAAATCCAACATGATCCCACTGAGTGAATCGATTCAGAGTCTCTCCTATGGGCATTCAAATCACATTTTGATTTTCGACACTAAGGTCCTTCCTATCTAGCACATATATCTTTTCTTTAAAAAAAAAGCAAATCATTCCTCATGGAACAGTTCATTGATGTCTTGTTATTTCAAAATTTCTTGGGATGCTACATCACAAGATCTAGAATTTTCTAACATGACATGTGCATAAGCTCCTTGGGTTTTTTCAAAAGTCTCGAGGTGATTTTAACGTGCTAATCTATGATCTTGTATGCTAGAATTTTAACTTAGTGTTATTTCCAATTCATCATTTGGTCCTTCATACTCATGTCTTACTGCATTTTCCATTGTGTCTTGCATTGTTTCGAATTGTTCACTTCATTTGAGTTCACACATGGTGCTTTTTGGCAATCTAACTAGAAACCACATCAGCACTGCAACATTGGATTACATTCAGATCGAAGGTATTTATCTCATTCTATTTAATCTCTAATCTTATCTATTCTTTTCATCTTGATTTTGTTGATCAATAGAAATGGATCTTCAAATATTGAGGTTTTTCTTCCTAGGGGTCTTTTTCTCACTAGAAAATGCCCAGATTAGAAAGAATATTTGTATGGTTGGATAATGGAAGTGAGCTAGTCACATTGTGAACAAGTTGTAGCAAGACTTGCAAAAGTTGGGGATAAAATTTTATTGAAATCTAAAGGTTCTTTGTGCTTATTATGCTCTTTTTGGCTGAATTAATCTTCGCTTAGCAATGATTCACTAACTCGCCTTCCTTGCTTATCAAGCACAAGTGAATACAAGCATACAATTGAAGCGAATCCAATAAAATCACCCTAAACTAACTAAAATCCAACCCATACTCCACAAAAATTACAATTCTAGCACTACTATGTCATAACCAAGATGCCTAAATGCACACTGACCACCATACTCTCATCAAAAGTATGCTAACAAATTGAGAATAACGTCGATTGCTTTTGGCAGTGGCATCAAAATTGTAGTTGGTTTACTTAATTTATTTTAAATCCTATTTTCTAGAGCCACAATCGCAATGCAAATAGGATAGCAAGGTAGTTTTTCTTTTTCTGTCATGCAATAGTTCATTCACAAGGGATGAATGTCTATTCACAAGATTTTATGCAAGCTTTCAAATGTATTTATCAATAATCAAACTTTAACCCTAATCAATCTCTAAAAGATAACTTATTCTTTCCTCCCTTTCAACTCATAAGAAATTCAACAATAGCAAAATCCAATAGTCACTTAATATCATAAACATACAAAATGTGAGAGAAGTAGAAAGAGCTGAAGCAAAGACTTTTAATTGTCAAAATGGTAGAATCCACTTTCTTTTGATTGAACATTTTTATAATAATGAAGTTTAGACATTTGGCCCTTCTACCTATTGGCCAATTTCTACATCCCTAATCTTTTGAATTAAAAGATAGATGGGAGCCACCTTTTATTCATCTAACCATACTTTGAAGCCTCTAATTTGATTTGATTCTGCAATGGCCTTAAAAGAGCTTTTATTTTTAATTATGAAATGAAAAAATGGCATGCTCATCGAGTTGGAGTTACACACGCAGGGTGCCAACGCCCTCACACTTATTCTTCTATCTATTTTGCACTATTTACATGGCGGACCTCACAGGCATCCAACGTTCTTAAACTCTTTTTTGCAAAGATCCACTTTCCTTTGCAATTATCATAGTTTTGTGCATATTTAATGCTTTCTTTGCTTAGTTTGGGAGATTAACGCCGTGCTTGCACATAGTTTTTCATTGGATTGAGCCCACACCCTAGGCTACATGACAACACCTTTGCTACAATGCTCGTTCTTGCAAGCTCTTGTATTGAGCCCACTCCAAGCTCTCCATAATTTTCCAAGACATTTGCAATCCAAAAAGACTTTGACAAAGTTGAATCAAATTCAGTAAGCTTTCCATCATTTTTTGAGAAAGTCTTAGGCTCGAGCCTCCCCTTGGAAACTGACAAGCTTTTTTGTGAGCAAAGATATCCCATTGTCACTAAGTGAGTTTTTAAGATGGAGTTGCTCTAGGAATTTTAAGAATTTGCAATGAGTGGTTCATTATATGAATTTTTTTTTGATATAGCATTTTCTTAGGGACTCGTGAGTACCAAAAATGTCTTTAAAGATCTAACTCCAATTCCCTAGACTTTAAGCCAACCTTTCAGCTGAGAGAATACTCTAGTGGACTTTCTTGGGCTCAACTATGGCCTACAAAACCATTTCCACATGTATGCTAAGGCTAGAAAGCAAGCCTTCACTAGTAATCAGAAAGCCAAGCATGTTTTATAAGCTTGGTTCAATGGAAACTGAAAATGAATCCACAAGGAACAAATATAGAACTCTGTAAAACAGGACAACAAGACATGCTTAATAATTCTAATTCAAATGTCGTCCAATAAGTAGTGTGATGGTTGATAACTCCAGGTTTGGAGTTCAATAGAAAGAAATCAAAATTCACAAAAAGGTTTGGCTCAAAGAAGCTCCTCATCACATAAACATCGTCTATGGGTACTGGTGGATGCTCTCATGGACAGGCACTGACACACGAATCAAATCAGAAAAATATGAGACTGGGCAACAGACTTACATGTCAGCATCCTTGGCTTACGTGAATTACCACCATGTATAGTGACTTCCAAAGTTCATTCTTTCCTAATCTCCAGTTCTCTTCCCTATGAGTACCATTGAAAAACCAATAACTACCTCTAGTGTAGTGGTTTTCAATTGACTGGAAAAGACGGCACTCAGGCCACCATACCATGCCCTTGGTTTATGGCCCAAGAGAATTCAAGTCCTGATCATCTTTGTCACAGCTAAAGCTGAATCAGCTCACATGTTTATGAACCTCGGATTCTTGAACAGAGACTACCTACTCGCATGCCAAAAATGTCCATGTAACACCCCCAAGTAATCTGTAAAATTAAGCTGCTTTAACTAGCCTAGAGAAAATTCTTTTGGCAACATAGTAGCCCAATGGCATGGGCTTGTATTTCCAAACTGTACATCACAAAAATGCACATCACAACTCCTGTATTTTCTGTAGTCAATAGCTTCGACTTATAGTAGAAGGTCTTCAGCTTATAAATCATTGATTAGTTTCCCATTGCCATTCCCGTACTTCATCTCTTTCTCTCCTTTTGAAATCAAAACCAAATTTGGCCTAGCAAACAGGAAGACAATTAGGTATTCTGGGTGATGCTCTAGGAAACTCAAAAACTCCATCTTAGAGGCAAAATTGGCATGTTTACTTTCGATTTTTTGCCAAACTCTATTGACTTGTTCTGTAGTAATGGAAGGAATGAGAAAATTAAGGCTGTCCTCAGTCTCCTCTCTCCCAAGTAGCCCATCTTCATCCTTGTCACAAAACCTGTAGAGGGCTTCCATTGCCTCCTTGAATCTGTCGTGCTTAGACACAAATGCAAGCCCTAATGCGTACTGCCTAAAGTTGAAGTGCCCCTGCACAGGGCGATCAAAGAGAAGGAAAGCTTGTTGCAAAGCAGGGCAATTGGGCAGCTCCATCCAGCTCTGGAAATCCTCAAAAGTAACCCTACCTTTCTTTTTGGTGTCATAGGAGCAAAATTTTAAAAGATAATGCTTCGACTCCTTGATGGTTAACCTAAAGAATCTCTCAAACTTTCCAAACTCCAAGACGACACATTCGCTGTGATATCCTGATTTTGTAGCCTCCAAGATCAATGCCACATCCTCATAGGCATGCTCTGTTACCATCACGTTCAAAGCTTTGGCCATGCTCAGACGCACCCTCTCTGCAAAAGCACGAGGAAAGCACTGTTCTTTGTAAATGGGCTCAATCACAGGCAAATACTCCACCTCCATGAAATTGTGAAACTGGGTCATAAGCCGGAACAGCAGGTACGGAGTTGATGCCCCTTGCGCAACCCAAGCTGGATCCAGATGAACATGGGGATAGCGGACCACCATGGGTTGAACAGGATAGCCAGGGGCGAATGCTCCTGCCTTGAAGGCCACCAGAGCCTTGCCATTGGTGGTGGTCGCCTCTGGAAAGATCATGAGTGAAGCCCAGTCATTGCATCTTGCCCGTCGCTTGATCTCTCCAGCTGCAATCCGCCTCGAATCCTGCACGACCCTGTTGACAGAAATTACCTGCATGGCCCTGAGAATAGCTCCCACTATGGGCAAGCTCAGATTTTCCTGTGCTGTAACAATAACAGGAAGATGCTGGTAAAAAATAAACACGGGATCTGCAAAGGTGACGTGATTGCAGATCAAAATGGGAGCCTGATCACGCGAAACAGGCCTCCCCTTGATGCTGATCCACTGAAATCCCAAGCAAAAGAGCAGCAATCTGGCTAGCAACCTCACAGGCCAGAACAATTGCCTGCGCCATCTGGGGAATGGCTTCTTGAGCACGTCCCTGGCCGCCACAAGAGCAAGCTTGGTGAAGCTATATCCCAACAGCAGACAAACCACCATCAACAAAACCCGCACAAGAAACACAGGAAGCATGACAATTGTCTTCAGCAATTCGTAGGCATGGCCATGCAAGCTCTGCCTATCACTGCGGAAAGGATTGAACGCCATCTCTGGCTCCAGCAGGGGTGGCTGCCCAAGCAGCACAAGCCCATCCGAGGGCAAGCAATCCGAGGCATCTCGCTTATTCCCATTCACAGCTCCATCAACCCTCATATTGCTCTGTGTTTTCTCTATCTGATCGTTCACTCCCTCCCTCTTCGATCCTCGTCTTCTTCATCGCCATCGCCATAGCTGCAGCATAGCTATACTGTGATCAAACCAACGTTTGCTGAAGGATCGTTTCTCCTCAAGCCACGTCAGTGTTAGGGTTGTGGAAAAACCCTAAAAGTGGTTTTACCGGAGATGTCCGGTTGATCGGTTACCGGCAAAAGAACGGAACGAGGAAAGGCGAGGAACCCTAAAGTGAAGGGCAATAGCGGTTACATAAGTGTAGTGAGAGACTGAGTACCTTATTCTCTTAAAGCACCGGCTGAGTGGATGGTGCGGGTCCAGGGCCCCTGGGAGAGGGTACTACTACGCATGGGTGTTTCATAAATGCACTAGTGCCCGGGGGGCAGGGGTAGCCAGCCACACGTTTTTTTTCATATAAAATGAAACTTTTTTAAATATCTTTGCTTGGCCACTTTTTATCGATGTGTGAAAAATTGACGAGTGATTTTTTTTCTCGTAATTTTTTTGATAAATCCCGCAGGTTTTACATATATTATTCACATATCCGAGTGTGCGCACGTGCGTGCGTGTGGTTGTGGACGCCCATCGAATATCGTGGTGCTCGAGCATCACGTGTGCTCAAAATAGAACGAATCTCGTAAATTTTTGGCTCACAAACAATTTCAAATTTTAGGTGAGCATTATGCTGTTGGAAAGAGGTGTGTGAAAAGATAGGTTGAATAGAATCGAATAAAAAGAATTTGAACGATAAGAATTAAAACTTATCCTGCGCAACGGAATAAACTATCTTTCTCTTTCTCTATGCATAACTACGCCTATCAATTTCGAACAAAACAATAGTGATAGAAATCACGTTTTATCTTATAGTAACTAACTTTGAAATCATTTGTACTATAGTGATCACATAGCCAGACATTAAGCACTGAATTACTAGACAAATAATCAGTCGTGAAGAATTACAGAAACGCATATATTCTGAGACGCAGTTGAATGCAATAAGAAGATAATATTGATTCAGTATGAAAATGAAACAGATGTAAATGAGTACAGCAAGTTGCGGATCAAAGCCGCATACTCTAAGCTATCTCCGAACAGCTAAATATAAGTCTGAATTAAGCGCAACTACTGATAAGCAGTAAGCGTAATATCAATCTCTAATCAACTCTAAAGAATTGAGCTAGAATGCTCAAGAGTGTTCAAGCTTGAAAGCTTGAGAAAGAGAGAGCACTAACTATTCAATACTTGATGATTGACCTTCATGCTTAAGATGTAGGAATATGAACAACTATTTATACTAAGCAATTAGGTCGTCAAATGCGTCATCCAGTTGGTTGTGATGTGCTGGCATCCATCCAGTTAGGACTTCTCAAAAATTACTTGTTGATAAATAAATGCAAGTCGGTGGCTTTGGTCGTAAATAGTCTGTTTGCAGATTTGAACGTAAACTGTTACTTTGCAGAAATGAACGTAAACTGTCATACGAAAAATGCAAAGGTCTTTGCCAAAGTCATTTCCTTAACATTTGAGGCATCTGGCATTTTGCGAAAAAACCTAAGTGAGAGAAAATGCCGAAAGGTGAAAATCCCGAAAATCCCAACACTGTGAGCCATTTCTGAGCAGTTATGTAGACTGTGTAGAAACACCAAGAAAACTATAGGTTTGATAAAAATTGGGTGAAGATTAAAATGTCGATTAGTCGATTAGTAGGATAATAATCTAACACCTCCCCTTAATCTGAATCCATAAATGCCTTGACCTTTAGGCTTAGTTCTACAGAACTTTCTGTGTGCATCCAAGCTTAATGCTTTGGTAAAAATATCTACTGTCATATCTTGCGTTGTCTGTCTCTGTGGATTTGTATACCAAGGCAGAAATGAGCTTCACCTAGAGTCTACTGGTTCTTGATAAGAGATGAATACTCTTTAACCATAGCTTCTTTCCAGAGATCGAAATCAGGTTGACCGAGTGCCTTATTTGACAATCGTCGGCTCCTGAATAAGGTAGGTTACAGACTCGTCGATATATCTAATAGGTGGTCTGCTAACTCTTGATGATCTTCTGGGGAATAGAGGAAGTTGATCATTTTCATCATGATGTAGTTGCTGAACTGCAACATCATCATCTTCGGATTTGCCGTTGATATGTTGTTCGTCAAAAGTAGATGAGCTTGGACCTTCGATAGGAATAGTCGACTGAGGAATTTTGAAGTTCAAGATGTCGGAGGAGTCGGACAAGTCGGCTATATGGGCTTTGTCTTTTTCCTTGAGGTCGATAAACTGATTTTCGATGAAGATGACATCCTGGCTAGTGAATATCTTCGACTCAATTAGATTGAACAACTTGTAAGCTTGATCTGAAGTAGTGTAGCTGACGAAAATACATTTGATACTCTAGAAGTTGAACTTCTTCTTGAGATCATGAGGAATATGTGCATAAGCAGTACATCCAAAAACTTTTAAATTTGATAAAGAAGGTTTGGTACCTGTCCAAACTTCGAATGGTGTTTTGTTTGAGAGACCTTTAGTAGGACATCTGTTCTAAATATATGTTGCTATTGAAACAACTTCAGTCCAGAAGGACTTCGGAAGTGTAACATATGGCATGCACTTTGCCGATTCGACTAACGTTCTGTTCTTTCTCTCAGCAAGACCATTTGATTGAGGCAAATAGGAGGTAATGTATTGTTGCTCAATGCCATTGTTAAGGCAGTACTCCTTGAATTCAGTGGAGATATATTCTCCCCCGTTTGCGTACCTCAGTGTTTTGATTCGTTTGCCAGTTTGATTCTCTGCATGCTTTTTGAATTGTCTGAACTTGATGAAATCCTCTGAATTTTGCTTAATGAAATAAACAACTGTTCTTCTAAAAAATTCGTCAATAAAGGTAATGAAATACTTTGCATCTAGCAATGATGGAGTTTGCATAGATCCACATAAATCTAAATGAACAACGTCTAATAGACCTTTTGCTGCATGCCCATGACTCGATCTAAAAGGAATCCTAGTTTGCTTTCCAAGGATGCAACTATGATAGACAGGGAGATCGACTTTGTCGATTGGATAGTTGAGATCAAATGCTAGGGATTGTCTGGACATGTTCGATACAAATGCATTGTGTGTGTGTGTGTGTGTGTGTGTGTGTGTAATAGAGTTCATCTTTGAACAAACTGGATTACACACATCCTCATCATTGACATATAAAAATAGCACATATAAGTTTCAATGATCACTGCAATCAGAAAACAATAAATTTATGAGAATGAATGTGAAATCAAAATTCATATAAAAAATTCAACTTAATAAAATATGATAGAAATACACTTACTTTGTTATGTATGGGAGCATAAGAATTGGAGTCTCTAGTCTAACGTATTGGAGCATATCATCGTGCAGACTTTTGAAATCAAGAAAATCAAAAGTAGCCATGAATTGAAGCGGAAAAAACATCTATAAATAGTGGGGTATGGAAAAACTCCATCCAATACTGAATTACCCCCCCTCCTACATTGTTCCCTAGCATTTTATCCCTACTTTCTAGTTCACCTGTATCTAATTTAGAAAGGGAAAGACCAGCATTGGTCAAAACTGTATAGAGGACCTAAAGCTTTAAGATATGTTTAACAATTGGTCATACTGTACATATTGAGGAGTATTTACAAAGGCAAGTGTAGGGGGTGAAGGAAGTAATACAAATAAACCACTAAAGGAATTGTCATTCAAAATTGATTCGACAATTTACAAAATCATCTAAATCTTTTTCTGAAACAGGAGGTGGGGAACTAATATTTGTGAGGGTAGGAGGAGACTAAGATTTTGAAGGAGGAGGAGATTTATAAGGAGAGGAAGATTTAGGAGGAGAAGATGGAAATTGAGTTCTAGGAGGAGAAGAAGGAGACTTAGGAGGAGATTGCCGAGCAGTTAGAATCTCATGCAGAGGAGAAGGCTTTGAAAAATCCCTCACTTTATTAGGAGGGTCATGAGAGCTCCTCTTCTTTGAAACACTCCCGCTTTGTACTCGAAAAACAAACCGGGATGATTAAGATTGCTTTCGTTTTCTTTTCTCTACATCTTCTTTGGAAGGAGAGGAAGGAGCTAATCTAAAGTACTCTGCAAATTTGTCATATGTGTCTCATAGCCTGAACACAATGTTGAAATCCTTGGGCATGATGGTCACCCTCTTGGCATGGACAACTGCAACAACACTATCTGAAAAAAATTTCACTTAGAAATTCTCATATGTAGTGTGCAGCGCCTCAATTGTCATTACAGTCCATCTCACATCTGCAGATAGACTTCTTGTAACATGTCTGATGGATCTCTGTATTTGAGCTTTCGGAATCAGAAGATTATTGGTCTTTTGTAGCTTTCGAATATCCTTCAACTAGGGAAGGAGGAGGTGATGGTGGTGGATTTCCCTGACCTCCTCCTGTGATTGGAATTCCACCAGGGTGGATTCGTGCTGTTTGTTTAGTCTGTGCCATTACTATCCAATATCGGATCAACGTGCGAACAAGGAAAACTCAAGATAAGAAGTCAAGTCGAGCGCGTCGAACCGATACCTGAACTTAAACCAAACCGATATCTGGAGCGGATGGACGCACACGAGTAAAAGCGGAATGTAGGTAGATTGATTCAAGCGTGCTGAATCAATACCGCATGGAAGTAGAGAACGATAGGAACTTTAAGCAAAAAAATTTAAGCGTCGTCCATCTGTATATATAGTGCAAATCTGAAATGATTGCATATGTGGTGGTTTGGAATTCCGAGGTCGGATTACGGTGATGATTACTTCGAGATATTCATAGGCTTGTTAATCAAATCCAATTAAATATCCATCGGTCATCAAAATGATTAGTCAATATGGCTAATGATGACCACAATTAATTTCTACAAAAGTATGGTCACATCTACAATTAATTTCTGAAATTGACAAAGTTATGCAATAAATATCTAACCTTTTTTAATATCCAATCATTATAATTTCAAGAAATTCCAATAGCCATTATTTCATCCAATAGTGAATCGATGTGCATATACTGCATGTGTAAATCAGAGAGGCTATTCTCTCATGCTGAATCGATATTGGACGATAATATGAATGATCAAAGCTTGACTCGATAGATTCTCTCTTAGCTTTGGACAGCATGAAGAGTCTATCGAATCAAGCTTTGATCATGCATAATGTCGTCCAATGATTTTGACAATTTTCAAAAATCTTTTTTTCCTGCAATAGCAATTCGACGTGCCTAGTTTTAGTGGAAAATTACTTTCTTCTCTCAGGTGCACTGATCCGATATCTGAGACACACTGAAAATATATTGGAACGCAATATGTGTGGTTGCTTTGTATGGTATGCTTAGGCTAGAATCTTGTGTTGAGGACTTTATAAACGACAATTGATGAGAAGAGCCGTGAGGAATCCCAAGAATCCCGCAAAGCCTGGATGGTGCTCCAAAAGGGATTGGAGGAAGGTGAAAGGGAAATTGTTGCAAAACAATCCCCAAAAGTATGAACAACAACGTAGGGCTCTACAACTTCAAGCCTTCGTGATGTGAAAGAAAATGTGAAAAATATTGAGGAGCAAAATGTGGAAGAGACCGTGAATGAGAGCGAAGGGGAGTTTGAAGATGTAGACACCAACATACACCTACAAGACGAAGGAAGCGAGGAGGGAGGAAGTGATGATGAGTAGAGTTTTGGAATCAAATGTAAGGCCTTGTAGAAGGCAATGTATGAAGGGGAAATTTATTCTCTCATCAATGTACTTTTTTTTAAATCAATCAATATAATGTTTTGGCACTACATTCTTGCAAAAATCTTGAATGCATATATTTTTTATTCATGAATGCAAATGTATAGTCTATTGAATGCACATCTATTGAATGAAAATGTATCTATCGATGTATTCAATGCAATGTATAGTCTATTTAATGCACATCTATGGAATGCAAATGTATCTATTGATGAATCAATGCAATGTATCTATTTTAGCACATGATTTGCATGCTAGAATGCACAATAGAAAAAATAATGGAAAGCACAATATAATACATCAATAGATAACACATTAAGTTATCAACTAAATATCAAATGAATCAAAATTGATGTGAATTTACTTTTACTATTGTATCTCCATTGTTTTGCAATCTTTGCTTTTCCTTTTGCATGCACTTGACCTTTCAATCCTTTGCAATGAAAGCTCTTTTTTCATTTTTCATGTTTAAGACTACATCACAAACAAAAAAGATCTTAAAACTTATGATAAAAAAACACATACTATTAACATCCATCAATGTTCCTCCTTAAGCTTCCTTCCTGTTCCCAGGAATCGTCATTGTCTGATATGCCCGAGGCATTTGTTCCATCTGTCCATCCGTCTCAAGATGATCAGAAGAACCCAAGCTCAGTGTCGTCTCTAGTTTAGCAAATACGGCTGATCAAAAGTGACCGGTGAACTTCGGATCACGATCGCTCACAATATCACTCGGTAATCCGTAAAGCCTAAATAGACGCTCTACAAATATCTGAGCTAAATTAGAAGCCTTCGCGGTGGTCTTTACCGGAATAAACGTAGCCAATTTGGTAAGACGGTCGACCACAACCCAAATTGCATCATGCTATTTATTCATCCACGGTAACCCAACCACGAAATCCATGGAAATACTATCCCATCGCTTATTAGGGATATCCAGTGGATGCAACAAACCGTCCGCCTTATGGCGTTTAGCTTTATTCAACTGGCATTGATCACACTTGACGACATAAGATTCTACAAAGGGCTTGAGTTTTGGCCAATAAAAATCCCTTTGTACCAAATCCAATGTACGATGTATGTCGGAATGTCATGCTCTGGTACCAATATAAAGTCCTCAACACAAGATTCTAGCCTAAGCATACCATACAAAGCAACCACACATGGAAACCGGTGGAGGTTAAACCAACCCAACCAAAATTAGATCGTACGGATCTAGACCCCAAGCTATGGATCAATCAGAGTCATGGAAAGAGGAGTCACACCAGCAGCATGTAGCTACTCATCACAAATCAAGCATACACTAGTGAGAGCCCATCAGATATACTTATACCCTCCAAGGCCCATGCACCACTAGTAGTGCTCTGTGAGACCTCACTAGACACCTCTGCAGCCCATCGGGGTCATGTCATCCAGTTTTCTAATGACTCACTGATAGACCCATACCAACTCCACCACCATGTGTTTAGGCCTACAACCATTAATTATGACCATGTACACATAAGGGCCCCAATTCCCTTATAGTCACAATTAACTTATGGGTTGTTGGTGTACCGGTCCCTAGCGTGGACATGCTACCCGAGACCAATCATGGGCATGACATTCTTCCCCCCTTATTCAAGTTCTGTCCTCATAGCTTAAAACTGAGAAAGTTCCTCCTTAAGCTTCCTTCCTGTTTCCAGGAATCGTCATTGTCTGTACATCCCCTCTATCGAACCAGATGCTCGGTAACTATATGATTTCTTAATCGTTGTTGACTGATTCTGACGAATCTCCAAGATACTCGGACAGAGCAACTCAAGAGCACCTCTCGCCTTAGACCGAGGAGGTCTCTCAGAAGACGAGACTAATGAAGACTGAGAGCCGAGAAATACTAGCTAGGAAAGACATGCAAGAACTGTGTAAGCCTCATGGTGAATCCCAGAAGATGAAATGACCATGTAGGAACTAGTATTTCAAAGGAAATGTAATAAATGCAAGTAGATCTCTCTTAAAGAAAGTAGAGTGAGCCACCTTTTGATGGTGACCTCTAGTGGAGAGCAATATTCCACTTGTAATTTGTGAAATGTGGAAATTCCACTAGGATGCCACCTAAGGAGCTCTCTTGCTTATTTAAGAGACTCCCTCTTTGTGAAGAAGAGCTTTTTGTGAATTGTATCAACTCCATGCTGAAATGAGAAGAGCCTTCACGAGTTTGGTGCAACCCCTGAGCTCCTTGATCATGCTTGTTTCTTGAGTGATGCATTTATGATTTTTTCCTTCCATCCTTTTGTGTGTGGTTGTGGACTGTAGAGTGGATTAGATTTGTTGCTTTTGTAGAGTGAATTAGATTTCATGTTTTCTTGTGGATTAGTGTAGGAGCCAGCATTCAAGTAAACTAAATAGGCTAGATATGTGGTGTGATTCTTGCATATCTCTTTACAATCCAGTTCTTGATGTTCTTGGGATGTCTAAGAATCAAAAGGCTGGTTAGTTTCTTGATTCTTGGACTTCTAACATGCTGTAGATTAGTTTTGTTTCTTGTTTTTGTCAAGTTATGCAAGGTAGCTCAGTGTTAATGTAGTGTAGGCTCTGAGTCCGTTTTAAGTGTAGGTAGCTGTAGAAATCCATTGAACGTTCATTGGTTTGCATGTTGATCTGTGAATGATGGTTCTAGGCTTGCATCTTTATGTAGAATGTAAGTGCATTCAAGAGTGACATCCCTGAGTAGTCCTCTGACAGGCAGGACATAAAAAAACTCTATACTACAGAGTTATTCAGTTTGTTTATGCCTGGCCTGGGCATTGTAACACAAAAGAAACAGTCAAGTAATGCCCCAACGAGCTTGGTAACAGGCAAGAAATAGATCTATAACCAAGAAGCAGAAAAGTAAACAACAAGTCCTATGGAGCAAGGGATCTGTAAACATTTGGTGCCATTGCCACTTGAACCCCAGTGCATTCTAAATCTATAACATGTGCAATATTGTCCTTGTTCAGATCTCTGCAAACAAACTCCTACTCTTTTCACACATCTGAATTACTACACACTGGACAAAGCCACATCACATCATTGACCAAATCCACGGGCTGGTAGACTCGCAAATCCGTTGTTACCAAACGCACTAACAGACCTAGATTTCCTTCAACTCCAAGCTCACGCTCTGCCCGTTCCCAATGCTAAATTCTCAACCGAGCTCACCTCTTGAAATCTCAACTGGAGCTCAAGCTTCAAATCTCAACCGAAGCTCGCCTCTTGAAATCTCAACCGGAGCACAGCTCCCATCTCAACCGAAGCTCACCCTCAGATCTCAACCGGAGCTCACTGTCAAATCTCAACCGACGCTCAGAGAAATCTCACCCGGAGCCCAAGCTTCAGATTTCAACCGGAGCTCACCGTCAATTCTCAACCGAAGAACTCTGTTGCCTCTACCCTCCAACCGCATCACATCGCACCATTGAAGGTCCAACCACCGCAACAATCAAAACCATCGCAATCACCCTTCATCCACACTACACCGAAACAACCGCATTCAATCGCACCAGTTTGCACTCTCCCCACCTTACAAGCCACCTCCATCTCCATCCACATTAACCGCAACACCCGCATTCCTAGTTGCAAGCTCCTTCCACCGTTGCAATGGCATCTCATCGCATTCACAGACGTTCCGCACTCCATTGTCACAACTACCCTCCCACGACATATCATCAAAATTGTCCGCTAACACCGTCCACCCTCCGCAGCATTCCATCGCACACAATTGCAAACGGACCACCTTCACCTCCATCCGTTTTCGTCACATTACCCCGCATCCACCCTGAAACGAAACCATCGCAATCACCATTCATCCGCATTACCATCGCAACCACAACTCGCACTCATCTACCTTTGCTCATCGCAGTCGCATCAAACCGTAATCAAACGACTCTATGACTGCCATCGGACACTCTCACCGCAATACCCGAACTCCCATCCGTCTGTCGCACCCGCAATCCACCGCAATTTGACCTTCAATGGTCCCGCCGTTTTCGACCACACTTCCAGTCGTACCCACTTTGGGCCGTTACGACTGCATTCGATTATAAACGATCGCATCCCATTCGCCATCACCACACATTCTCCACACAAACCTTCACGCTTCGTCCGTTCCCTCACGCTCAAATCTCGACTGAAACAAACAACCATTCATCAAATCTCGACCGGAGCAAGAGCCACAGTCAAATATCAAGCAAAGCTCAGAAAAATCTCAACCGGAGCACCCTGCTCACATCTCAACAGGAGGCCCAATCATCAGATCTCAACCAGAGGCCCAATTGTCAGATCTCAAGCGGAGGCCCAATCGTCAGATCTCAATCGGAGGCCCACCGTCAAATCTCAACTGGAGCCATTGTCAAATCTCAACCAGAGATCAAGCTTCAGATCTCAACCGAAGCTCACCTCTTGAAATCTCAGCCAGAGCACAGCTCTCATCTCAACCAGAGCTCACCCTCAGATCTCAACCGGAGCTCACTGTCAAATCTCAACCGAAGCTCAGATCACCCTGCTCACAGCTCAACCGGAGCTCACACTGTCAAATCTCAACTGGAGCTCTCTGTCAATTCTCAACCGGAGCCATCTAAGCAATCTTAACCGGAGTGAGCTGTTAGATCTCAACCGACGGAAGTCACTCTAGCTCAACCAACGGAACCCACACTCCAGCCTAGCTTCCCATCCACCCACACTCCGTCTTTGTCACTGTCCACAACCACATTCGCCCACTTTCCTCACCTCCGCATCAGACCTCAGTCAAACGACCCTTTGACTGCCCACGACCGCCTTCAACCACCTTACAAACCACCTCAACATCCATCCGTAATCACCCGTCACAACTGCCCTCCCACGACATCTCATCGCCATCGGACCACTGTCCACTTCCGCAGCATTCCATCGCAACCTCCCCACATCGCAACCTCCCCTTCCTATCGTTACCCCGTCGTAACCGACATTCACTGCAAGTCACACTTACCACCGCATTCGCACTGCACCAAACACCATTACCACTGCAGTTGACCGTTTCCCCACTGCCACAACATCTTTGCACGCGTCACAGCCGCATCCAACTGCATTTGCACCGCCCTACATTCGTCCGCTCCTGATAGCAACAGACCGCCACAACCCGTAACTGACCGCACTAAACGCACGGATCCCGACTATTCACTAAACCCGTAACGGACCACATTTACACCACCTCCGCTGACACCGCTAACACCATCATCTACATTCGCCACCACAACCACATCCGTTGAAACCGCATGTTACAACCGCAAACCGCAATCCACCGTAACCGTAGGAACCGCAAAGCCCCCCAAAAAAAAAAAAACTTCCAAAAACACAAAAAACTCAGAAAATATAAACAACAGTAAAAAACTAACCAGTACCCAATGGACCAACAAAATGATCCTCAAGTCCCAGACGATTATCCACGGCGAGATCAGGTCCCCTGAAGCTGAACAAATTAGACGTCATAGGTTCTACCGAATGCGAGCCGAACTCCAAGAGCCATCCACAAACTCGTTCGATGGACAAGAATCTGATAGAGCCGAGTCCTCAAGTGCATGACCCTATTTTTTTGGTGCTGAGCCCTCACGGGTCAGAACCAACACTAATGGAATTTTGGCTACCCACGGAGCTCATCTTGAGAGACGTACACCAAAACTAGACCTACCAAAGTTTGACGGTACTTCGGACCCTCAAAGATTTTTGCAAATCTTTGAGAATGCATGTGATGTGTATGGCGAAACATCTCCCGATGCTATGGTCCAACTATTTTCGATGACCAGGATTGCTAAAGCACGTGATTGGTTTTTTAACCTTGACCGTGAAGATAAGCGTGACTGGTCACTCTTGAAGGAGGCCTTTATCAAACGCTTTAAGCCATTTCACTTGATAGAAAGCCCTTTTGTCAAGCTAAGTATTATCAAAATGACAAAAGACGAAGGAGTACGAGATTATATTGAGCGTTTCAAACGCCTCAAAAGTCAAGTACAAGAACAACCCTCCGAACCAATGCTCATCATCTCGTTTGTAGTCGGCCTTCCAAGATGGATTAGACGCGAGCTTAAATCCAATGATGAATATATGAGCCTCAAATTAGCTATGTCTGATGCCATAAAGGAAGAAGACGAAGGATCAGATGTTGACGAATCCAAGGAAAGACGAGCACCACATGCACCTGTCTATGAGTTGAAGCCGATCGAGGACACCCGAGATGAGCTTTGGAAATCACAGCTGGAGTTGTTTAATAAGCAACACCAACTTCAAATGGAGAAACTCACCAATGAGTTTCAAACTACCCTGACCATGCCTGGTCAATCAAACCTTGCACAGGTACCTTATAGACGAAAAACAATATGGTGCCCACACTGCCAGGATACGCATCCTGTTGATGCTTGTCCTTCATATCGACCTATTCAAGCACATATAGTTCAACAATATGAAGAACACCCATCACAATCTAGAAATGCCTTGCCTTATCATGAATATCCACCGGCAAGTCCGAAACCACTAGCCATACAAGATGGCTACGCCGTTACACAAGGGCCACTGCACACCAGATGTTTCATCTGTGGTGAAACCGGCCACTTCATGGTTGATTGTTCAGTTAAGACCCAGTACCATGCTGAGTGTCCTGACTGTATCCAAAAACATAGTTTCAAGGACTATCCAAAACAACCAACTAAGATGCTACCTTCCCGTCATGTCAGCTATGAATCACAATAGGATCTTCATGACAACAACACGAGCACCATAACAATCAACAGTTAAACCTGTTGCTCAGTCGAGAAGTTTCTTGTAAGCTTCTACTACATCACCGTCCAATACACCAGCTTCATAATGAAAAAGACAATATGAAGTGAGTCCTTGTCAAAAGAAAGTGAAACCGATATTCCGTCATCTGCTACAATGTCCAACCATGAGCAACCTCCACAGGGAATTGACAGTTTCTCTTCCTTTCTACAAACTCCAATCTATTTGTCTTTCCACATGCAAATAAGATTTCCAATGTGCCAATACACAATACATCTAGGATTCGAAAATACATTTAGAGATTCGGTTCTAAATCTCTTGTTCAAAGAGGTCCTCAGGACATAGTACCTCACCCATACCTGCATCTCACGCTATATCTTACAACATCTGTTATCCATGATGATAGATTTTAGTGTCACCAACCTTGTCTTGTTTTGACAAGGGCATGTCAGAGTAAGTCACATTACTCTACAAAACAACTGAAATATTGCAACTATCAAGGTACATATCAATGTTGATGAATGCAAGTTTTGTTCGACAAGTGCTATACAGTTCTCACTATCTGTAACGTTTGTTTATTTCCTTGTTTCTCTTCACCTATTTTTGTGACTGATTTTTGCATGAGGAATAGCTATTGCACGAGAGTCTTCTGTAGAGCATCTCCAGAACACATTTTCATTCATCTATCTATCTTCAGATTACCATGTACAGCAGTTTCAAATTTTTGAAAACTATGAGAAATCCATGACAAGTTAGAGTTGATTCCTGCACCTCATTGCCATATTATTCTTTGAGTCAACTACAGGAAGATCGAAACAAATTTAGTTAAAATTTGTTCAATCTTTAGTCCAGTCACATGTTCAACGAGTTTCAACAACGTGTTCCACACGTCGATCCAATCTTGAGCATGAACAGTCACCAGCAACAACATCCCCACCAACAGATTTTTTTTGGGGGGGATAGAGAGAGTGGATTTGCTTGGATCCACTGGAGCAGTTACGCTGCCAGCAACAACACCATCAAGATCGACAGCCAAGGTCACAAACCCAAGGTCGACAATGACAAGGCTAAGAAGACAGATGGGCAATCCAAAGCGACTCGATCAGAAGAAGTACCCCAGTCACGACAAAGATCCTTCAGAAAGGGAAACACAAGCATTGGAAAATCAGTCTCCTTCTTCAACCAACCTCTTGTCATACTTGTGCGCCCATTCTCATGTCTATCGTCCACACCATCTACCGTTGTCACCACCACCCTCCCTTCCATCTGTTTGTTTATCATCAGTTTACTGTTCTTCTGAGAAATTCCCAGTTTTTTATAGTCTTACCGAAGCAGCTGATAGATCATTGCAAGTGTCTTGTGGAGACCAACTACCACCTATATTGGTTGTTCAGCCGCCAAAGACCTACAAAAGCAGGCGAAGCAGCTAGAAAAAATAAAAAGAAAGATCTAGGAGGCTGAGGAGGAAAGGACAAAACTTAAACAACAGATGAGTTAGATCGACCTTGATCAAAAGAATCTCTCTGGAGCAATGATAGTTGAATTCCCTCTTATGAAGCCCAAAGAGATCCAAAAGTAACAGATCAAAAGAAAGAGCTGCAGAATAATGAAATATGAAGACATCCGTGAACCTACAAAATAAAGCGAGCTCCTCATCTAGTAAGTGGTGGTCGAAGCTCGACATTGCAAGGGTCCAAGACTGCAACCGTAGAGCTATCAGGTCCTTCACCCTGCCACCAAGTCTTCATCATGTTTCCTTACCGTTACCAAACCGTCCATCCAAAACTGTTCCTATTACCAATTTTTGATGAATCCATCCCCTTGAGACTGATATTCAAAGTTTGTGCAACCTGTAGATCAAAGGTTTTCCTTGAGACAGGAACTTCGACTGACAGAATAACCACAGAAACAACCAGAAGCGAATGGAGGATACAGACCTCCCAGAAGTTAGTACCTGCCAAGAAATCAAAGATGAAACCGTCAATGGCAATACAAGTGACTAAACAAAGAGACATGAGGAAATCACTCGAGCATGCAAGTTATGAAGTTGCTGAGAGCTCTCCGATTTTGAGAATGTCAACCACCTATAGCAATAAGACATTCTGATCCAATTGTGGCAATTCGTGAAAGACAATTTTTGTGATAAAAACTGGCGACAATAAGCACTTGGTTTTATGTAAGCGAACTAGGATCTACGCTTTTCCAAGTGATGATCGAAGATGCCAATGCAAAGCGGAACGACATCGTCCAATATGAGTTGCAGTGGGTCCTGCAACACATTAGGGGTGGGATGATGTTGGCTGATTTTGACGAATCCCCAAGATACTCGGACAGAGAAACTCAAGAGCACCTCTCACCTTAGACCGAGGAGGTCTCTGAGAAGACGAGACTAATGAAGACTGAGAGTCGAGAAATACTAGCTAGAAAAAACATGCAAGAACTGTGTAAGCCTCATGGTGAATCCCGGAAGATGGAATGACCATGTAGGAACTAGTATTTCTAAGCAAATGTAATAAATGCAAGTAGACCCCTCTTAAAGAAAGTAGAGTGAGCCACCTTTTGATGGTGACCTCTAATGGAGAGCAATATTCCACTTGTAATTTGTGAATTGTGGATATTCCACTAGGATGCCACCTAAGGAGCTCTCTTGCTTATTTAAGAGACTCCCTCTTTGTGAAGAGGAGCTTTTTGTGAATTGTATCAACTCCATGCTGAAATGAGAAGAGCCTTCACGAGTTTGGTGCAACCCTTGAGCTCCTTGATCATGCTTGTTTCTTGAGTGATGCATTTATGATCTTGCCCTTCACTCCTTTTGTGTGTGGTTGTGGACTGTAGAGTGGATTAGATTTGTTGCTTTTGTAGAGTGGATTAGGTTTCATGTTTTCTTGTGGATTAATGTAGAGCCAGCATTCAAGTAAACTAAATAGGCTGGATATGTGGTGTGATTCTTGCATATCTCTGTACAATCCAGTTTTTGATGTTCTTGGGATGTCCAAGAATCAAAAGGCTAGTTAGTTTCTTGATTCTTGGACTTCTACATGGTGTAGATTAGTTTTGTTTCTTGTTTTTGTCAAGTTATGCAAGGTAGCTCAGTGTTAATGTAGTGTAGGCTCTGATTTCAGTCCGTTTTAAGTGTAGGTAGCTGTAGAAATCCATTGAACGTTCATTGGTTTGCATGTTGATCTGTGAATGAGCGTTCTAGGCTTGTATCTTTATGTAGAATGTAAGTGCGTTGAAGAGTGACATCCCTGTGTAGGCCTCTGACAGACAGGACATAAAGAAAATCTATACTACAGAGTTATTCAGTCCGTTTCTGCCTGGCCTGAGCATTGTAACACATAAAAAATAGTCAAGTAATGCCCAAACGAGCCTGGTAATAGGCAAGAAATAGATCTGTAACCAAGAAGCAGAAAATAAATAACAGGTCCTCTGGAGCTGAGGATCTGTAAATAATCGTTTAGTTCTTGTATCCAAGACCTTTTCGGGTTCAAGACGAGATACAGCTGATGACTCATCCAATAGGTCCAATTGATCTCCAGATCCAAGATGCTCTCCTTCACGTAGACTCTTTTTGAGACGACTAACGTGAATTACGGGATGCACGATCCATCTGGGAGTTCCAATTGGTAAGCTAAGGATCTGATCTTTTCCAAGATCTTAAATGGTCCTCTATATCTAGGAGACAACTTATAATGCTTGCCGGTACACATTACACTTGAATCTTTCGGGATTCTCAAATATACCCAATCTCCCACTTGGAAGTCTCTCGATGATCTTTTCAGATTTGCATAATGTATGTCCCTATCCTGGGCACTCTGGACATTTTCACTTGCAATCCGTAGCATTTCCTGCATATCGTGTAGGACATCCGCTACTTTCTGAAACTTGATCGTCCAAGTCTCAACCGCAATGGGTGATCTAGGCTCAAAACTGTACATAAGCATAAACGGGCTATAACCGGTAGCCGAATGCTTACTATTATTATAGGCAAACTCGATCAGTGGAAGGTAGTTTTTCCAATCAGATTGTCGTCTGAAAACATATGCCTGAGGCATTTGTTCCATTTTCTAATTTGTTCTTTCCATCTGTCCATCCATCTCAGGATGATCAGAAGAACCCAAGCTCAGTGTTGTCTCTAGTTTAGCAAATACGGCTGACCAAAAGTGACCGGTGAACTTCGGATCGTGATCGCTCACAATATTGAGAACTTTTTCACACGTGTGAACCAGCTGCAAGTACAAGGATCAAGGAAATGAATGTTTGCACACTAAACTAGCTTCTATTTAAAAAACAAAGAGATGGAAAACATCGGCAAGCTAGTTAGCAAGAAGGCAAGAGCATTCATCACAATCTAACTATCATTACACCTCCAATGGATTAAATGGAAGCTTTACTTGAAGAAGTGTTATATTGAGGTACAAAGCCACCTTATTTATAATACAAGAGGCCTTCTAGAACTCGTGGAGAGATAAAGCAACCTAGATGCCACATTGCCTCTACCTCTCTACTAGATGACAAAAAGAGAAATGGATAAGACTTGATAATCTCTCTTTTTGAGAATCCTTGACCTAAAAGAGTAGCCTCACATGCTTCTTGATAGGTTCTAGACTACACATCACTAAAAAATCTACCTTGACTCAACTTGGAAATTTATTAGACTAGTCTACCTCAAGTTTGGACAAACCCCAAAACTTGAATCTCTAAGTTAAATATTATTTTAATTTTACAATATTTTCACACTCCTCCTTAAAATGAAAATAATATTTAAAATACTAAGGACTTGGAGATCAAGCCAAGGTTTGATCTATGTTTTTCAAAGTCCTTTTTGGCTAGAGGCTTGGTTCGGTGTACCTTTCACATACCTCAAAATCCTTTTTGCAGCTATCCAATGGTCCATAGTGGGTGATGACATGAATTGGCTAATCAAACTTACAACATAGCAGATATCAGGACGTGTAGTCATAAGATATATTAAACTTCCAACTAGCTGACGAAATAGTGTAGCATCAACATGTGCACTATCATCAATATGAGATAATTTCTTACCAGCTTCGCAAGGGGTGATGGAAGGTTTGCACTCTGTCATGTGAAATCTCTCCAATATCTCGCCTACATATTTGTTTTGACATAACCTGATATCACTGCTAGTTTGCCATACTTTGACACCCAAGCAATAGTGCATAAGATCTAAATCTGTCATCTCAAATTGCTTGCATAAGTTGGCTTTGATAGAATGAGTGAGGTTCTCATCATTGCCAGTGATAATGATATCATCAACGTAAAGTACAATCAAGGCAATGCTGTCATCATTTATAAGAACATAAAGATTTGGATCTGAATTTGTTCTTACAAATACATGTGAAAGAAAGTAACTGTCAATGCGTCCATACCATGCGCGTGGCGCTTGCTTAAGGCCATAAAGTGCTTTGTGTAGTTTACATACCTTCTGTTCTTGCCCTTTTGCCATGACGCCCTGCGGTTGGACCATGTAAACTTCTCTCTCTAAGTCACCATTCAAAAATGCAGACTTCACATCCATTTCATGGATCTTCCACCCAAAATGAGATGCTAAGGCAATGATAAGACGTAGCGTAGTCCACTTAGCCACTGGAGCAAATGTCTCTTCATAGTCAATTCCTTTGCTTTGCTCATAACCCTTCACTACTAGGCGTGCCTTATACTTTGCTATTGTGCCAGTTGCATAAAACTTTGTTCTAAACACCCATTTGTTGTCAACGGGTTTCTTTCCAAGTGGTAGATCAACCAACTCCCATGTATCATGCATGTGGATGGATTCTATCTCTTCTTCCATTGCCCTTTGCCACTCTTTGTGATCTTTTGCCTCATCAAAGGTTGATGGCTCTCGACACTTCAAAATGTCAGTCATTAGGGCATAGTTCACATGATAACGATCGGGAGAGTTCCTTTCCCGTGTTGATCTTCTCACTTCACTTTGTGTGCTAGATCCTGTTTGATTTAGCTTTGCGTCCTTCATGATCTTTTCATACCATTTTGGTATCTTAGATTCAGGTGATACTCTACGTGGAGAGTACATATCCCAAGGAGTGTCCAAGTAATGTCTCTTACTTCCAACCGGTTTCTCCTTTATTGCTCCTATTGGCAAGCACCTCCCCCTAGGCTCTTGAATAGGTGGTGTTCTTTCATACTCACCCTCTCAACTTTCGTCTTCACGTGCATCATTTTGTGGAGCATCTTCTTCATTTTCTTCCTCCAGAATTGTGGGAAGTCTCTTGATGCTTTCACCACTTGCATGGTCTTCATCTTCATACCTATGCATTTCATCAAAGATCACATATTTGCTAATGTGAATCTTGTTCATTACAAGATCAAAACACCTGTAAGCTTTCGTTCTTTCATCATAATCGATGAAGATACACTTGATTGCTTTGGCATCAAGTTTCTTTCGCTCCTCCTTTGGCACATGTACATAGGCCTTACATCCAATGACACGAAACTTGTCAATTTTTGGTTTTATTCTAGTAAATGCTTCTTCAGGAGTCACATTTGGAACCGCAACTGTAGGGCTCCTGTTTTGCAAGAACGTTGCCGCACTGCATGCTTCCGACCAATGTGAATCGGTCAAGCTCATTTGCTTCATCATGGAGCATGCACTCTCCATAATAGTTCTATTTTTCCTTTCAGCTACACCATTACTATGCGGCGTGTGTGACTGTGTGAATTGTCTTTTAATGTCGTGTTCTTTGCAAAAGTCTTCAAAATCATCAGTACAATGAACTATATCCATGATGGATCTAATCTTGATATCAAAGACTATCTTGATCTTTTTTAGGCTAGTTACTCTCTCAAGGATGTAAGTGTCCACTTTGGATGCTTCACTTAATCTCAAGAGCAGTTTACAATTTGCCTCAAAACATGTGAAAACATGATTTTCAAAAAAGTGAGTACCAAGCTCAATCTTGTTCTTACTAGAACCAAGAGCATACTTTTGACAATACAATATCTTGCTTTCAAAAAGTATTGGAAACACATCTAAGTCAATAATGACAAGAAACATGTCCATACCATAAGCATCATACAAAACTAGTATAGCTTTTCTTGAACTTTGAGATCCAAAAAATTCAATGAAGCAAGATAGCATTTCAAGCAAAGGAAGAGAAGCATATATGAATGTGTTGTAGTAGATACAACATGAAAGATGCCCCTCTTTGCCATGTAAGGTGAGCCATAAAGACTCGGCCATGCATCTTGAAGATCTTCTTGAAATCATATGAAGAAGAAACTCCTCCTCACACATTGGCCCCATCATAACTTGAATACCTTTAAAAAGGATAACTTGTGATGCTTCTTGAGAAGCCTTGATCTCGGCCACTTCCAAGATTGAATCTTCATGCAATATGACATCTCTATTCACGATCACATTTGAAATAGAGAGTGTAAAGACACTAAAGGCCTCCTTGATGGATGAGTATCCAATCATGATCCATGAGCTTGGATCATCCTTCCTTCTTGTTTCCAAGGGAATATGTGCAAAGCAAGCACTACCAAGTTCACTAAGGTGATCAACCTTAGGCTTCATCTTGAATAAAACTTCATATGGTGCTATTCCTTCAAGAGCTCCAATACTCCTCAAAGCTTTGATCTTCAATGAGAATTTCTTCTCAACATATGCTTTGAATAATAAGGAATAATCATACACCATAATACTTGAAGAGAGAAGATATGTGCATCTTGTGTAATCCTCCTCCTTTGAAATATTGGAAATATAAGAAACATCAAGAGAGTTTGTACTCTCACTTGGATCCAATTTGTAGATGCCTTCAAATCTTGATCCATATGCAAGGATCTCACCATCCTTCTTAATCACACAATTGTCAATATTGAAATTGACATCAAAGCCACTATCAAGAAGTTGGCCAACACTTAAGATGTTCTTTGTAAGCTTTGGGACAAAAAGAACATTGTTGAGAAAGAGATATTTAGAAGATGCAAGCTTCAAGGGAATAATCCCTACTCCTTCAATATTGCACTCATGCTTACTTGCAAAGTATATGGTCTTCTTGACTCCATCATAAGGCATAATAGATGAAAAAAAGTGCTTGGAGCCACACATATGTGAAGATGCTCCACTATCAATATACCATGAGTCATCTTTGTTGAATTTGGAAGAGGAAAAACTTGATGCCATAAGAGAGCCTTCTCCATCACTTGCAATATAGTCTTCTTTCTCATTGGTGATGTTGGCTTGATTGAGTTGATTCTTCTTCTTGAAGCAATTGGTGGCATAATGGCCTTTCTTGCCACAATAAAAGCACTTGATCATCTTCTTCTTGAGATTTGAATTAGAAGCATGAGAGGTATCCTCCTCCTCTCCATCTTGGTCTTTAGCTTTGTCATTAGAGAAGTGATGGTGTTGCTTCTTACTCCTCTCTTTGTGCTTGGCAAATATAACTTTGCCATCATCATGATTGAGTGATAGCTTGTCCATCCTCAAGAGTTTGTACTCTTGTCTTGATTCTTCAGAAATAAGCACACTTTGAAGGGCCTCCAAACTTGGTAGCTCCTCCTTAATAACATAGGATTGGACAAGGTTGTCATATTCATCTCTCAAGCCATTGAGAATGACTTGGACTAGTTCACTTTGATTGATTGAGTCACCAATACATGCAAGCTCCCTATGAATATCCTTGACTCTCAAAACATAATTAGATGCACTCTCATCACTCTTTTGACTACTTTGGAATATTTTATTTCTAAGAGTGAGAAGCCTAGAGGTGTTCTTAGCCTCATAGATGGACTTGAGACAATCCCAAGCTTCCTTGGATGTAGAACAATCACCAATCTCCCTCAATATCTCATTAGAGACATTCATCTTAATGTAGTGGAGAGCCATCCTAGCTCTCTTCTTGTATTTTTGTACTTCTTGAAGGACTTGAGGCTCCTTTTCAATCCCAAGTACAATGTCCATCACATCTTGGAGTATCAAGATGGACTCCATCCTCAACTTCCATATTGAATAATTGGAAGTAGACAATCTCTCACTTGGTTGCAACAAGTATGAACTCATTGAAGTCATGTAAAGTGGAGATAAGTAAAAGTGATGAACAAAAAATGTTGCTTCTCTCTCACTATAGGATCCAATAATGGTGTGCTACCATCTCCTATGCAAGATCTTGCAACAAACTGTGAGATGATTCTCACTAGCTATCTCAATCTCTCCAAAACTAGATCTACTTCACATCAAATGATGGAGTATGGGAAAAGTTAGGATCAAACACTCTTAGCACGTGTGAAATACACTAAGAAACCAAATTTGACTCAAATACAATGATATTGCATGAAACAAAATGGCTAAGATCTCAAAAGAGTGCCTAGATCACATATAGATGAGATTGGTAAGCATTCAACTGTGATTTTGGATCAAACAAGCAATCTTTTGACCAAACCAAATGTGTCCACCCAGGTCTAGGTGCCCTACCTAACCCTCTTCAAAAGCTTATAACTTTTGATTGGCTCAACCAAATGGAATGAAACTGATTACATCAGAAACTAGACAAAAATAGCTTCAAAACAAGCTATCAAGCAAGATAAATGGATCAAACATGAGAGAGAACTTCCAAACTGAAATTGGATGTTCCTCACATGTGTCTGAGCACCTGATTCCGTACAGTACCAGGTCAGACCCAATCAATGTCCTTTTGATCTCTTTTGATCCAAGATTGAACAAGATAGCTAGGAAAATGGGCCTTGACAACTTCTAGCTCAAGATTGATGAAAATTTTTCACTTAGATGGATCAAAATGCATGGTAACCTTAGGTAGGCTCTGATACCATGTTGAATTTCACACGTATTCAAGCACACCTCAATTTTCTATTGGACCTCACAAGGTTCCACCTCTAAATCCTATTGAACCTCTTAAGCTTCATCAAACAAAAGCATGATACTTGTCTACACTCTAATTGGCACAAGTTTGGCTCTATTTTGGCTCAATATTGGCATTACAAGTGGAAATGGATAATTTGCCATCTATGCCAAATTTGACCCTATCAACATCCTACACCTAAATGCTTGACTATGAAATTCTATGAGACCCCTATATCAAACATTTTGATTTACTTTACAATTCTCCACACGTGGGAACATCCTCCACACATGTGAGATTCACTTACAAACTTCTATCATAAAAAATACCAAGCTAGATTTTTGCCAATTTCTCACAATTTTGCATCAAAGCTTCATACTCGGCCTCCATAGCTTTGATCCAATCCTTTGAATGAAGAGCTTCCTCCACACTTGATGGTTCTTCAATGGAAGTGTGAAAAGCATGTAGAGAACTTGAATCCTCCACTTGTTTGCCTTTTTCCAAGTAGGTGAGTCTTCTAGGCTCGGATCTCTCTCGGGTTGATCTTCTTGGAGTCATTGGTAGACTCGGCTTCTCTTGTGATCTTGGCCCCAACAAGTCTTCATCTTGATCAATACTTGATGAAGAGACTCCTCGATGAATAAGCTCTTGAGATTCCTGCACATTGTCCTTCATGTACATTCGATCTTCATGGAAGATCACATCTCTACTTATCATAGTTTGATTAGTGGATGGAACAAAAATCCTATAGGCTTTACTTGAATAGCCTATCATAATGCCTTTAAGAGCATTAGCATCTTCTTTTTTTCTTGTTTCAAGAGGTACATGTACAAAGCATACACATCCAAATGTTCTAAGATGATTGACCTCGGGTTTCCTTCCATACAACTTTTCATAAGGTGAAATATCTTCTATAGCATGATTTGGCAAAAAACTGCAAAGGTAGTTAGCACATCCTATTGCTTCTCAAAAATCTTTAGAAAGAGAGGCTTCTAGTCTAAGTGCCTTTGCACATTCACATAGAGTTCTATTTTTTCTTTCGGCTACTCCATTAGATTGAGGAGAGTAGGAGCAAGTGAAATCTCTTCTAATGCCAAAATCATTACAAAAGTTTATGAACTTTGTGGAGATGTATTCACCTCCATTATCACTTCTCAAAGCTTTAATTTTACAAGATAGTTGATTCTCAACAAAAGCTTTGAACTTCACAAAAGTTTCATATGCTAATGCTTTAGAAGATAAAAGGTAAACCCAACAAAAACGTGAGTAATCATGAATAAATGTTATAAAACATGTAGCTCCACCCTTGCTCTTGGTAAATGAGAAATGGATGTCACTATGGATGAGTTCCAAAGGTGCTTTGGATTTGATGGTTGATCTTTGATGTGGCCTTGCATGTGATTTGGCCAATGCACATGCATCACAAGGACTTGGCTCCTTGATCATGGATTTAGGCAAACCATGAGCTAGCTCCAACTTGCACATAGATTGCATGGCCTTGGAGTTGGGATGGCCCAATCTCCTATGCCATAGATCTTCACTTGAGAGCTTTCCTTGTAGCACAATATCCGAGCAAAGATTAGCATTTTCATTTCCATCAAGCTTGAATAACCTTCCAAAATGAAGAGCAACAGCGAGAATTGGTGAAAGATAGACGTCAAAATACTGACGATCAAGCACTTGCGACACACCAAAAACAAGGCAAGGGCAAGGGCAAGAAGAAGTCTAAGCAGCAATTTGCCAAGTCTCAGGAGGATGAGGGATCTTCCAGTAAGACCAAAAAGAAAGGCAAGTGCTTCCATTGTGGTGAAAAGGGCTATTGGAAGAGTGAATGTCGCAAATTCCTAGTGGAACAAGGCAAGGGGAAACCAATACAAGCAGGTAACCTTGTCGATGAGGGTGAGATTGAAGACTCTAGCATCTTCATATCTGCATTTTCATCTAATCAAGATGATCAAGCATGGTATATTAACTCGGGAGCCACAAGACACATGATAGGTGACAAGAATTGGTTCAGTAGCTTGAAAGTGTTGGATAATGGAACATCTGTTTCACAAGCAAATGGTGAGGTGTGCAAGATCAAGGGGATAGGCACTGTTTCAATCCAACTACCTGATGACAAAAGCAGGATGATCAGGGAGGTACTTTACGTACCA
Organism: Diphasiastrum complanatum; assembly: GCA_029204225.1. NCBI lineage: Eukaryota > Viridiplantae > Streptophyta > Lycopodiopsida > Lycopodiales > Lycopodiaceae > Diphasiastrum > Diphasiastrum complanatum. The sequence continues at coordinate 43,067,933 of CM055109.1, forward strand.
GGTTTGAAAAAAGTCTACTTTCTGTTGGAGTCATTACTGATCAAAAGTTGAAAGTAGAATTTGCCCATGATCGTTGCTTTGTGAAAGATGTGAACCAAAAGTTCAAAGTTATTGCGGATGGAGTAAGGGAGCCCAATACAAAATTGTACAGGTTGAATGCTACAATTAAGGGGCAACATGGACTTGTATCGTCCATTCCATCGCAAACTAAGTTGTGGAATAAGAGGCTTGGTCACTTGAACTTGGAAAGCCTAAGTTTGATGAGAAGATTGGAGATGGTAACATAATTGCCTACCATAGAAGATCACTTGAAATCGATGTGCGAATCTGTATATGGGAAGCAGCATCGAGAGAAGTTCAATAAAGGTGGTGCTGCAAGAGCAAAGAACATCATGGATTTAATCCACGCAGATTTATGCGGGCCTATGAGGACCATGTCCTTAGGTAAAGCCTTCTATTTCATGACCTTTATTGATGATATGTCACGTAAGACGTGGATCTATTTCTTGAAGAAGAAATCAGATGCATTTGGCAACTTCAAGAGCTTGAAAACATTGGTTGAAAATCAGACAGGTAGGAAGATCAAAGTTCTAAGATCAGATAGTGGAGGTGAGTACAAGTCTAATGACTTCAATGATCTTTGTGACCAATGTGGGATTAAAAGACAATTTACGCAAGCTCATACTCCTGCTCTCAATGGTGTAGCTGAGCGCAAGAATCGTACAATTGTGGAAAGTGTCAGATCTATGCTAGTTGAGATGAAACTACCATAACATTTTTGGTCAGAAGCATGCAGTACGGCAGTCTACCTTCAAAATAGAAGTCCTACCATTGCCATACCAAAGATAACACCTGAAGAAGCATTCACGAAGAAGAAGCCAAAGGTGAACCACTTGCGAATCTTTGGATGTAAGGCCTTTGTACTCGTTCCTAAGGAAGAGACACGTAAACTTGATGTAAAAGCTATCAAGTGCATATTCCTAGGATATGATGATCGTGTGAAGGGCTATAGATGTTTTGATCCAGTGGAAAACAAAATCCATGTAAGCCGTGATGTTATCTTTGATGAATCCAAGATGTATGAAGGCGAGGATGCTGAGAAGATAGATACATCTAGTGGAAAAGATGGTATAGTGAGGATACCACCTGATGATGATCCATTCATTGACCTTCCAAGTGATGAAAAAGAGGATACATCTCAAGATACTACTACTCAACCTCAAGAGACAGGTTGGAGAGGTAGGGACAAACCTTTTGGTGCAAGAAGGATTGAAGTTGTAGGTGACAAACACAAGGAGAAGGATGTACCGTGAGATACATTTTCACCAGGAAGCCGATCACTTGACAGGAAGCTCCCTAAGTGGTTTGAGAGATTGTTGGAGAGCCGTGACATGGATGACTTTCCAGGATCATCTAGCCAGGGAGAGCTACAAAGATCAACAAGAGAGAAGACACAACCTGAAAGGTATGAAACAAATTATGCTCTCCTATCTAGCATTATTCAAAGCAAAGAACCTTCGACTTATGGTGAAGCGAAGGATGATGACATTTGGGTCAAGGCCATGGGAGAGGAGATGGAGTCAATTGCTAAGCATAGAATAGCACCCACATTAAGACATTTAAGGTTAGTTGATGCAACTAGAAGATTATCGATAGGAGAATTGTCCCGAGTTACAGTCTATATTGGAGACCATAAGTTCCTAATGGATTTTATTATATTAAGGACTACAAGAGAATCGTCGTATAAAGTATTATTAGGACGACCATGGCTCTACCAAGCCGATGTTATAACCCACTAGAAGAAAAAGGAGATTACCTTCAGAGATTAGATGGAGACACGGGGAAAAGTCATAAAAGAATTACGGTATCCTGGGAAAAGGATAAGTATGAAGATGAGACACCTACATCATCCTCGAGCTATACTTCAGAGGATGAAGGACTTCAGTCCGTAAGGATTGAGGAAGGGGAGAGATTTGTCACATTAAGTATACCTGCATATAGTAATAAAGTAGAATATGTAGATAGAGAAGATTGTGGAGTCCCAGAGATTAGTGCTATTATAGGAGATCATACTATAGATAGAATACTAATAGACTCAGGATCAAGTATCAGCTTAATAACTGAGTCAATGGTTAAGGAATTAGGACTAGAAAAATAGATAAAACCTATTACTTACCATGAAATCCATTTAGCAGATGCATCTAAATGCATACCAATAGGTGAGCTAAAGGGTATTAGTGTAGTTATAGAAACAGAGATGTTCGTTATGAATTTCTTTGTCAAAAACCCAATAGATACACCACCATATTCAATATTATTTGGAAGACCATGGCTATATCAAGTAGATGCTATTATAAATTGGTCTACCAAACACAAATTTTTTCCAAACATTCTCACAGCCAGTCCAATAGGGACCTTTTGAGATGGGATGAGGAGTTAGCCAGATTTACTGAATCCTGGATCAATTTCATAGAATGCTATGAGATTGACGAGGATGAGAAAATTCCAACAACATTCGAGTCAAGGAAAGTTCTGGGTGGAACTAGAGCAAGCCTGACCAAATGAATGGTAGATAAGACAGATTATGTAGAAATATAAATCAATAAAGTTAAAATTTTGAATTTTTATAAACGCCAGTCAAACCAGGAATGTGAAGAGTATAAATTACTTCTTCAGAAATATCAAAATGTATTTGCTTGGTCGATGGATGATTTAATAAGAATACCAGTTAAATGGGAAAAACATCGAATAGATCTTATTCAGGGCTTAGACAGTGCCAATAAGACAAATTAGATAGGTGTCTTAGAGCAGGTATTATATATCATGTTCTAAGCAGTGAGCGGGTGTCACCAATAGTTATAGTACCTAAGAAGAAGACAGACAAGATTAGAGTTTGCCAAGATTTTAGGAAAATAAATGCTGCTACAACAAAAGATTATCATCCTCTGCCTTATACAGATACTTGATCAGGTAGCTGGTCATGAACGTTATAGTTTTTTAGACAGATTCTCGGGTTATAATCAAGTTTTTATTAAGGAGGAAGATAGATCCAAGACCACTTTTACCACTGATTGGGGGACGTACGCGTATACGCGAATGCCGTTTGGTCTTTGAAATGGACCTGCCACATTCCAATGTATGATGACAAACATTTTTCAAAAAAATTTACGAAAGTTTTTAGAAATTTTCATGGACGTCTTCTGTGTCTATTCATCAACTAAAGGCCATTTAGACGCATTAGAGAAGACATTGAGAAGATGTCAAGAGACATCTCTTAAATTACATCCGACCAAGTGTTATTTTGGGATGAGAGAAGGCATCCTGTTAGGACATAAAATTTTGAAACACGGCATTCAAGCCGACATCGAAAAAGTAAAAATGATTTTAGAGTTATTAGAACCAACTAATCTACGAGAGCTTAGAGGATTTCTACGACACGTAGGATATTACTGTAGAATAATTAAGGATCATGCCATAGTAGTAACTCCTCTTTTTTAAGAAAATCTATTGAGTATCATTGGTCACAAGACCATCAGCAAGCTTTTGATAAGTTAAAACAGTCATTAGTAGAAGCGACTGGAGTTAGACCTCCAGATTGGGCTAGAAAGTTCCATGTATATGTAGATACCTCATCATTTGCAATAAGTGTAGTGCTTATTCAAAAAAGATGGCCAAAATATAGATTACCCAATTTATTATGCGGGTCTTGCAGCATCAGAAAAGAACTATTCTGCTACAGAGCGTGAAGCACTAGGAATGATTTATTCAGTAAAAAAATTTATACATTATCTTTTTGGATACCCTTTCATTTTTCATGTAGATCACTACGCATTGAAACATTAAGTGAATAAATCTAACCTTTCGGGTAGGGTAGCTAGATGGGTATTGTTATTAGATGAGTTTAATTATGAAGTAGAATTAAGAAGAGACAAGGATCATCAAAATGTTGATTATATATCCCGCTTCCAAACGAAAAATCAGTTTGATCCCATTTTTGATGAATTTTTGGATGAACATATAATGTGTATTCAATCGGAAACATCAATTTATATGGACATTATTAACTTTTTACAGGACCAGATTTATCCTGATCATTTTAATGAATAGCAAAAAACTGTTTTCCTTTCAAAAGTAGGACCTTATACGATTCTAGATAGAATATTGTATAAATTAGGAGCCGACGATAGCCTTCGCCGATGTTTAGAACCAACCAAGATGACCACTGTAATAAGTGCATTACATGAGGAAGATCTGAGGGTCACTATGCTCTTAAAAATACTGCAAGAAAGATCCTTAATGCTAAATATTGGTGGCCTACGTCTATAGAGATGTTACATTATTCATTCAAAAATGTGATGCATGTTAGAGGATGGAGAAACCCAACTCCCTGTCCAGCGCTAGGACCACTCTACACAAATGGATGAGCCAGCCAAAGATACGTCAGATAAGGCCATCCAGACAGATATTGTTTTTAAGCAAATCTAGAAAGATCAAGAGATCCATACTAACTCTGAGGATGTTGGGAAGCCAAAATCATTCAGTGACAAAGCTGCTGCAGACCAACCAACAACTCTAGCCATCATTTCGCAACAGGCCGAAGCATCACAAAGTGGAGTTGTTGAGAGGAAAAACAAGGTAGTGTATTCACTGCTAAGGATAGAATTTCAGACATTCCAGTAGGAACTAATCTTTTTTCTTCCACCTTTCTATAGTCCAGAACTCCAATGGAGAATGGATTATCTTCTTTTACCAAAACTTCTTGGCTATACTAAAGAACAATGGAAAAGCCCTTGGACTTTCTCTAATTTAAACACTTTTTGGGCCAAGCTAACAGTGCACCAAAAAGGTATCCTTGCTCTTGCCATTGTTCAGAAAATTCAATGTGCAAATTAATTATATCCATGTTGTTATAGGATCTTTGTATATATATATCCTAGAGTATCTAAAAACATTTGAAAATAATAATTTTCCTGTTCTGAATGAGTATCAAAATAAGCTAGACTCAATTAACATTTTTGATGTTAAAGAAGTTGTTCGTAGCCCTAATCCAATTCCTTCTAGATTCTCCAGTCGAATGTTATTCTCTGATATGTAGAAAATCTACACATATTGGGAAGCTAACTATTCTCATTATTTGGAGGAAGTTAAACCAAATAATATACTTCGCTCCACTAATCCAATAAGTAGACCATACCATACTTACAATTATGTAAATATTGGTTCTCTCATTTCCTATGCACTTCTATCCATTCAACAATTGTACATTAAAGAGAAATTTCCAGAATATACATATGCAACTCTCTCACTAACTGTCCCTTCTGCTGAGATGTCTGAAATCTTGTCTGAGGACAGTTGATACACTCATCTTGTAAATAATACATTGATCGACAACCTTCTTTCACTATTGGGCAATGAGAGGTTATTCAAATTTATCTTTTCAGGAAGATTACAATCAGACGAATAACTATTTTCTTGCTACAAAAGGGATGACCCTAGAACAAGTTAATGAAGAAAATGAAGCCCAAGCAAAAGCCATTTTCCATAGAAAGCTAGCCATCAGGAAGCGACAAAGGCAAATGTAAGAAATTTGTTTGCGAGCCGCTGCACAGTTGAGGAAGGGGATATGTGGAGCCTCATGATCCCACATTATCCAAAATTATTGTTTTATATTGTAAAAGTTTTCAATTTTTATACATGTGAATGTGCTATAGTGCCTAAATTCATGTAAAGGCCTATTTGCATTTTGTAAATTCACTTTTAGATTAGAACTCGCAACATTTTGTGCGATGTTCGATCTCAACTGACATCTTAACGGTTGGTAAACGACATTGAGGCCAATGATCATTCCTATAAGGTCGACACTTTGTGCCATTGTACAGACACACAGATTTGATTATTACTAGAGAGAGAAGAGAGCCAATTTTATTAAGCTTGAGCATTCTTTTCCTCTGCTATCTCTTACAACATTACTTCTTATCAATTGAGCGAATACAATCTGAACGATCTGTAATTGTTGTGATACTTCTTTGTGTCACACATACTTTTCATTTCTTATTGAATTTAAGTTACTCTAACGTGAATTTTCAAATGTCAGTTTGATGAATCTATTTGCTAGTTGATGTCTGATCTGATTGCTTATTGTTATCCTAAGAGCCTGAAAGATAAAGTAACCTTTATAATCACAGATCTTGACCAAATCGTTTCACCATTGGTGTTTCTGCATGCCAATTTACCCAAATATCTTTGGATAACTAGATATATTCATTGTGAATATTACACATCACATACCATTCACCATCTTACATACACTTATCATATAAAAGAAGAGATTATTCTCTCTCTTGGAAAATGATCAAACTTTTTATACTACTTAATTCATTGATTTTGTGAAAATCTATAATGACTAGGCCACCACATGGAGTGTGGAGAAGCTTGGTCATTTCAAGAGGCATTCTATCTCACAAATATTTTCAACATCTCCGAGGTGTGATAAGAGTTTGACAGAAGAATCTTTGGCAAGCTCAATGGGGACATCTATCATGTATTGTCTGATAAAAAGAAAGGTAACGTGTGCTTTGATCGCATCTCTAGCGAGTTTTAACCACATGAAGAAGGCATTCATTTGGTTTTGGAGGGATGCACCAGGAAATAACTTAGGTAGGCTATTCATCATATACCAAATTGCGTGGGAAAATCAAATAAAAGGCGAGTTATGTTTGCATTTATCACCACATCTACATTTGAAAATGGTCGCTTCCAATTCCAGATTTTAGCTTGGTGAAGGTTCATTCTATTGAAGTTAGTTTCAAAGTGTCCTCTAATTCTGGCTTACGTTTGCTTGGGAGGGCAACAAGAGGGTTTCAATTTGTTCATGCGAATAACAATATTGAAGGCTACAGGTGTCTCAAGAGATGGATTCTTGTGTAGTACGACAAATTTGCAGACTTCTATTTCTTTTTTAATGTGATGAGACATTAAGATCCAAAGATAAAAAGGAACAAGTGCAAGGAAATTAACGGTCGAAAGGCTCCAAAGTCTATATGTGGTAAGTGTGGATTTGAATTCAATGGTTCGGTTGGGTACAAAGGGGATTTGGCAGGCTTTTGATTGACAGAACTCATAGGAAGACTGGTCACCAATGTCACAAACATCTTGTGAAAACAACTCTAGTTGAAAAGCACTGTCCTCATCAAGGCCATCCAGACAAACTAAAGGGTGTGGTGATAAAGGAGCATTAAGGGTAGTAGAAGGAGTATCAACGGTTACCATTCTCTTTTTTCAAACAAACAAAATCCTTTCTAAGATGCAGATTGTAAAACTTTGTTTGCCAAAAAAATTCTCTACCAAACTCAGAATATCCTTTTTTTTTAACAAACTCCATGTAAATTTTAACCTAGTCCAAAGTTTCCAAAAGATCAGTCAAGCCCAAAACCTTATCCGCAGGTCTAGCAAAAGAACAAGTAGCCCTATCAATGTCAATAATAAAAGGATGCATCAATACGACCTTTTTCATACAACAAATAAGCATATGTATAAAATGGTTAGGTGGATGAAGGGGCTCCCCATAACCCAAAGAAGCAGCATCTTGAAACCATCCTGTGGACTAAAACATGAAAACAGACCTTTGTTAGCTTATGAACCGGATAAAAGATAAGGGTTTAGTACTATCCCAACCAAGGAATAGTCGGAGTTACACCACAAGGATGCAAAGAAAGAGTTACACAGTTTCACATAGTTCCTTTTGACAAAGCAAGACCAAACCCTTTGAAGCCTTTATTTATAATCCAACAAAGATAAAGTACAGCTGAAAGTAAAATATAGTACTGAAAAAGCACCATATCGCATAACCACTTTCAAAACATCCAATTGATACCTGCCACCATCCCACAACACAAAACCGCACGAGTTAGTATATTTGGGGGGGGGGGGGGGGATGGGGCTAGGTGTCATAGCCATTAGAAAAAATATGAGCTCAAAATGGGCCCTCTAAGAAATTTTACTTTAGAGAGAGGTTACGTAGAGAGAGAGTGCGAACTGGTAACTTTTGGTTGCCGTTTTTCGAGTTTTCGACCTTGCCCAACATTTAACTGGTATGGTTAACTTCAGACAAAAGTTAGTTAAGCATGAGATGGAATAACTTCTCTACATGCTCGTTCCAAAATTCGGGACTAGAGCTTTAAGACTGAAAATCTTGGTGCGCTCAATGCAAAAACTGAAGCAGGAGTAGCAAGATTTTTGAAATCACTATATGCTTATAGTGAAATATGAGGCTGAACGATTTTTGAACGCGACATAAACATTACAAAAGTAAGGTATGCTAGATCTATTCATGTTGATTTACTGTAGTTTGAAGCATTTACGGATTGTAGCTTTCAACAATGGCAATGTTCCATTTGCATGTTGCTCTTCCTATGGATCGGATTCCAATCATTAAGAAAAAATTGAAAGTTGTAGAGAATGATGCTGCAATAGTTAGAGAATTGAGAATGAATAATCATATGAATATAGATTTGTGGGTGGATGGATCAATTTATCCTAATGATTCAGCTACCAATTTGTGTCCAGATTTTAAGTCCATAACTCATCTTCTCATATTTGTATGTGAAAGAAATAGCAGATTACTTGAATATTGTCAAAGGTTGTGTGATATTGGAATGCATAGCATATCTTGTCTTAATCGGCAATTACAATTCGCTAATCAACAATTGCAATGTGCAAATCAGCAATTGTTTCATTATGTGCAACACACTAGTGCTGTAAACAATGCACTCAAGAATGCTATGTCAGAGTTGAATGCTACAGTCACTACTCTTCAGGGATCAAACCAAGAAATGTTAGAATCCATGTAAAAGTTGCGATTCGAGAGTTTAAAATCTGTTGTTGATATAAAAGTTATGAAAAAGACGATGATGAAGAGGAAAAGAAAGAGAGTACCGATGAAGAATATTGATGACTTATCTATACATAGCGACAATCTAAAAAAAGAATTTGAGCATTCAAGTATGTATTCATATAAACTGTTTATTTGATTTGTATGTCATTTAGGTTTGATTTGCACTCAATAACATGGATTATTTATTTATTAAACATAATTTGAGTTTCATATATTTGTTGCAGATCATGTTTGGTGGCAAAGAACTATTTAACATATTGTTTATGCATTGGATTATCTTTAAGTCATGTTTTACCAAGAAATCTAGCAAAGGAAATGATGAAAAATGCTTGGTTTGAAAAAAAAAAAAATGAAATTGCAGAGACTATTTTGATTAAGGTTCAATCATACTTGAATGCAAATGCGATACAAAGTGCATGTGATGTTTCTAGAATTAGCAAAAATGCCTATTCTACTTTTTCTAGAATAGTTAAAGAAGCTTTTTTCCAAGTGATGGTGAAGAAAACTTATCTTCTGCGTCCATATCAAGTAAGATTAGCAAGAAATTATTATAATGACGGAATGTTCAAAGTACTTGGCCAACCACTTCATATAACTGAATTATGTAAATCAGAATATGGTGAGCTCAATTACAACGATTGCAATAATATTTTCCTTGATATTGAAAATGTTCTAAAATACATTATTCGATTCTATAAACTAGACGAACATCAAGTAAATGGAAATATCATTATTGTAATAAAATTGGATGAATCTATAATCATCAAAGCTCAAAAGTTGGAATGAGTGAGTGTCACTTTGATGAACAAAGTTTAGATACAAATGGTTGAACGTTTAGTGTTCAATCGAAAAATCACATATGGTGGTTGGTGGCATTCCAGGTATACATTTCAATTTTTATTTAGAATATTGTTATTAACATTTCATACCTTGCCAGTTTTTATTGACATGTCATGCATTACTGGCTTCTCTGCAGGTGTTGAAAGAGGACCATAAAATACTTTCATGGATATTTTCAAGAGCAAATTATGGCGAGATTATAAAGAGACATTTGGAGAGTGGGAAATTTACAGTCGAAAACCATGGAAGTTTTCAAATTGAATGGCACCTTGCAGGGGATTTGAAAACATTAAAATGTATGTATAATGTCTCTCATGGGGCAACATCAAAGCATCCATGTCTTTATTGCATGAAGGATTGCTTTTGGGATGACACGAGAAGCTGAAGATCCAAATATGAAAAGTGTTCTGCCAATTCCATTAAAAAATGTTCACATATGCACATTGCATGCTGAGGTTTGTATTATTGAAAAACTTATTTGCTTGCATATTCTAGTAGCATGGAATCATAAACTGGAGTTTGTGGCTAAAGCAACAATTTGGAGGTTGGAAATAGTTTTGTCAAATGCATTTTACATAAAGGGAATGTCACGATTGAAAAAAGTGACAAACTCTCCGAAAAAAAAGGAAACGTTCCTTATAAGACATCAATTGGAGGTGCTAAAGCAAGAAGATTCTTATCCAATCACACATGCAAAGAATCAAGTGTCAGATACGAAATTTGGAGAGAAATTGCTCAAGCCACACGAACATTGGAAGAAAGTAATCGAGTGGAAAAGGGACAAGTGTGGACCAACTTAGACAAACTCATAGGAGTTATCAAGAAAGAAAACCTATCATCAGAAGATATGAGGACTTTGCAAAATCATTGCACCACATTTGTAAAATCTGTACATGACTGTTGGAGAAAAGATAACGTTACTCATTACATGGTGCCAATCTATATCGTTATTTGGTACTTATCTCATTCAGGCTTATATTTTTTTGTACTGTTGTAACTAATCAAAACTCTTGTTTGCAGCACATCCTTCTTCATCATGCAACTTATTTTGCAAAGAAATATGAGAGCTTAAGTATCTGGTCATCACAAGGCATGGAAAAATCTCATTGGCAGGCAAGGGGAGCATTTCATAGAGCTACAGATTATGGAGGACACAATTCAAGAAATAAATATTTAGTTCAACTTTTTTCAGTGGTTTTACAGAAGAGCACAATTTAGATATCAAGCTAAAAACTTGCCAAATGTTACAATTTTTCAAAAGGCATTCAAATTCATAACAAAAGAGAGATCCTTGTAATATATCAAAAATCTATTACAGAAAATTGTTTAATTATCATCATCATCCTTTTCAAGATTCAGATGGATGGTATTGTCATGAAGGAATAATCTCCTTTCATATGGATCCAAAAATTCTAAATTTTTGCTTTTGCTCATATCAATGTAACTAGAATAAAGGGCCATTGTAGATGATCTTTCTGTAGTCTCATTGGGAGTATAACCTAATATTTTAATTGCCAAATCTTTTTTCACAAAAATTATTTTATATGTCCCTCTTGTGTACTTGTGGCCTCCTAAACAAACTGATAATGATTTGATGGCCATAATGATAGTGATTGCATATGGATTAAAAGATGAATGATATATACAAATCTCATTATTATGAAAGTTTTTCAAATAATGAGATAGAGACACATCCTTTCTCTCGGCTGATACACCTCGGACACCTCCATGTCTCATACCAAAGGCATTTATCTCAATAGCATCCTGTAAACGAGTAAAATAAATAAATTTAGAATGATACATCACATTGCAAACTCATACTTCAACACAGTGTCTGAAATAAGAAAACTGAACAATATCAATACCAATATAATATCTATGTACCAGATCATAATCATCGTATTCAACGACGTTTGCTCTGTTAATGTCATGTCCTCCAATGGCCTTTACATTTTCGGAGGGGATATACCGAGTCCTCGGGGGATATTTTTTTTGAAATTCCAAAAATTCCTCTTCTATAGGCAGTCTTTTCATAGGCTTTAGATTTTTCAATCATGGCCTCCAAGGCCTCATTTCCAGATTTCTAATTGCCATCTTTATCATAATCTATCTCAATTTTAAGGTCACTATATGTGTAATCAACAATGTCAAAATTTTTTGATAAATTTTGTCAAAAATTGAGAGGATTTTATCCTCTCTCAAATTCAAAACATTTTCTATATCATTAAATGAAATATAACTATCATTATTTATAAAATATAAGAGAATATCGAATAGAGTTAATTGATTAACAGGAGATGCAGATGAGAATCAAAGAGGATTATAGAACAAGGAAGAGTTTTCTAATAATCTGAAGCCATAGATGCTTCAGCTTCAACCCCTATATCAGTATTTACATCATCTACATCAACTGAAGCAAATGCAGATGTTTCAATCAATGGAGCAGTAGAAGATTTAACAGACTCATCATCTAGAATTTTAGTAGATATGTAAAAGACAAAAGCCATTCCTTTGATTAGAAGGCGATATTTTCTTTTGTGGATACCACAAAATATATTTCTTTTGAAATGGTCATGCATGTTAGAGTACTTTCGATTGTGTTTATGCTTAGAGGATGGTTGGGAATGCACATGGTCCTGAGAATGAACGAAACAAAAACTATCTATATCTTGAACATGAGTACTAATAATCAGAGAAAAATTATCAAGAAGAAAAATTAGATTATAACAATTTTTATAAACTAGCTTATCGATATCAAAGGGAGATAGCACAAGATTTTTGATTCTATGTCTTTGTTGAGAGGAGATAGATTCTCAAGCCACTCTTGATTATATTCTTCGGGCTCCTCACGAGCTCTTCTCCTAGATGATCTCCCACTTGACTTTCCACTTGACCTACCACTTGAAGACATTGTATCAAAGAAAAACTTTAAAAGTTAGAAAGTAGTGGAGAATGGGAGTGAAAGAGTAGTGAAGAGTGTTAGATTAGAAGAGTAAGCAATGACAAGAAAGCAATAGATCAATAGCAAGCAAGAGCAATAGATTAGGAAGAGATTGCAAGCAATAGCATGAGCAAGATCACTAGCAAGGAAGAGCAACCAAAAGCAAGCAAGCAAGCAAGCAAGATCTATAGAGCTTGGAAGAGCAATAGCAAACAAGAGCACTAAACACTAGATTAGAAAAACCACTAAAACTTGAAAGCAAAATAAGAGGAGCAAGAATGCTCATGAAAATGTGATTTTATTGGCATTCAAGTTTTGCGTGGATTATCCACGCAGAAGTTATCCAATCCACGTGGTATCCATGCGTGAATGTTCCACGCAGTTTTTTCCCCTCTCTTCACACGTGGGAAGGTCCTCCACATGGGCTTGCATGCTTTAAATGTCATTCATGCGAGTCATAATCTTTTCTATATTGAGATGAAAAATAGTACATATTGTTATTAAACAAGTAATTTGACAAGTTTTTTAAGGATTTTATGACATAATATTATGTCAAATCGATGATGTCATAAAACATTTCGTTTATTAATAATCTAGGTGTCATAGATTTGATATAATTTGATGACATAATTATATGGTCAAATAGAAAAATTTTGTTTTTGTCATGTGACCTCTTAAATGGTTGCATGGGGTCATTTAGATTCATGATCAAAAGCATTTACGTATATTGAGAACTTAGTGATATGTGACCTATATGATATATCTTTTTAATTGTTGGTGTGTGACCTATATAACCTTATATGAAATCATAGTAATTAGTTGAAATATCATTTAGCATTGTAATAAAGATGTTGATCAATGGTGTGCTAGCTAGTATATGATTGATTGACATTGTCCAATTGCTCTCCTTTTCTTTTCGATTGAAGGAACATGATCTTGCATACAAAACAACCATAGATAGAAAGGGTGAATGCATATTACTCATCATGAGATACCATGGCACACTGGGCCAATCCAAAGAGATTTATCCCAAACTAATTCGAGCCAAATAATAATTAATCAAATGAGTGATTGAGTGGGCAATCAATCAATTGAGTATATGACTGATTGTTGATTTTGATCATTCCATGTTGAAAGAAAGATTGAGTGAGATCATCACTCATCTTGGACAAGAGTTCAAACTGAAAGCTTCGAACTGCTATGTGGTCTTTAAATTCGTTGAGATAGGCCTGCGCGCACTATCTACTGATGTCTAGCATTTGTCAATATGAACCTCATTTTGATTGCTCGTCATGTGTTGCCCCACCCAAGCAATTTTCTTGATAGCAATGTTACTAGAATATTAGATTTTCATTAAGCATAACTAGAATATACATGGATCAGATGTTGGCATGTCGAATTGGGACCATTATGTGTACATGGTCATAATTAATGGTTGTAGGCCTAAACACATGGTGGTGGAGTTGGTATGGGTCTATCAGTGAGTCATTAGGAAACTGGATGACGTGGCCCCGATAGGCTGCAGAGGTGTCCAATGAGGTGTCACAGTGCACTACTAGTGGTGCATGGGCCTTGGAGGGTATAAGTATACCTGCTGGGCTCTCACTAGTGTATGCTTGATCTGTGATGAGTGGCTACATGCTAATGGTGTGACTCCTCTTTCCATGACTCTGATTGATCCATAGCTTGGGGCCTAGATCCGTACGATCTAGGTTTGGTTGGGTTGGTTTAACCTCCACCGGTTCCCATGTGTGGTTGCTTTGTATGGTATGCTTAGGCTAGAATCCTGTGTTGAGGACTTTATATTGGTACCAGAGCAGGACATTCCGGCATACATCGTACATTGGATTTGGTACGAAGGGATTTTTATTGGCCAAAACTCAAGCTCTTTGTAGAATCTTATGTCGTCAAGTGTGATCAATGCCAGTTGAATAAAGCTAAACGCCATAAGGCGGATGGTTTGTTGCATCCACTGGATATCCCTAATAAGCGATGGGATAGTATTTCCATGGATTTCGTGGTTGGGTTACAGTGGATGAATAAACAACATGATGCAATTTGGGTTGTGGTCGACCGTCTTACCAAATTGGCTACGTTTATTCCGGTACAGACCACCGCGAAGGCTTCTAATTTAGCTCAGATATTTGTAGAACGTCTATTTAGGCTTTACGGATTACCGAGTGATATTGTGAAAATATTGTAAAATTAAAATAATATTTAACTTAGAGAATTTAAATTTTGGGGTTTGTCCAAACTTGAAGTAGACTAGTCTAATAACTTTCCAAGTTGAGTCAAGGTAGATTTTTTAGTGATGTGTAGGTCTAGAACCTATCAAGAAGAATGTGAGGCTACTCTTGTAGGTCAAGGATTCTCAAAAAGAGAGATTCTCAAGTCTTATCCATTTCTCTTTTTGTCATCTAGTAGAGAGGTAGAGGCAATGTGGCATCTAGGTTGCTTTCTCTCTCCACGAGTTCTAGAAGGCCTCTTGTATTATAAATAGGGTGGCTTTGTACCTTAAGTAAAACTTCCATTTGATCCATTGGAGGTGTAATGATAGTTAGATTGTGATGAATGCTCTTGCCTTCTTGCTAACTAGCTTGCCAATGTTTTTCATCTCTTTGTTTTTGGAATAGAAGCTAGTTTAGTGTGCAAACATTCATTTCCTTGATCCTTGTACTTGCAGCCGGTTCACACGTGTGAAAAAGTTCTCATGGTATCAGAGCTTGATAGGAGAATACACATCTAATCATTGCTTTATCAAATGGAATGACTTCTCATCATTGTTGATGAAATTTTGCCTCTTACTAGCACTCGATTTCAAGATAACTAGATCCACTCTTATCATCACTTATTAACATATCTTTTTCTCTGATTTCAGAGCTGTATGGCCTACTGCAGCAACACGTGTGAGGCCTCTAATCGAGATAGAGTGGGGGCTATGTTACTTCTCATCTCTTTCCCCCATGTAGCATATGAATAGGAAGCTAATCAAGGCTAGTTTGTGATGCAAGTGACCTCAAGAGGATTTGTGGATCCTAAGGAGAGTTCTTGACATTCAAGTGAGGCATGTTGAAGAAGAAAAACAGAGTTTTACATGCTTGAAGGCTGTACTATCTAAGATCCCTTGTTTGTAGGAGTCAGAAATAGCAAATTTTGACTATTTTTCAATTCTTCAATCCAAGAAGATTTGTTTGGATCTATGATTCTATGAATGGATGAAACTTTCTAAATGATAAATCTGAGTTTTTTTTAAGCCATTTCACACGTGTGAACTCAGATTTACTGTTGAAAATTGTCACTTCTCACTTGACATTGGTTCATGTAAATATTGATCAAACATTAGAATATGTTGATGATATGATTTCACACGTGTGGAGCATGTTCCCATGTGTGAAAGGATGTACTTTTCATGTTTGTATATATCCAAATTGATTTTGTATCATTCTAGTTAGTGTGAACATGAAATGACTAGTTTTTAGTCAAGTTGACTAGTCACCTACAAATTAGCTTTTCCTTGCATGTGCATGAGTAAATGCTCCCACATGGCAAGTGGATGTTCACATGTGTGTATAGAGTACTAGAAGATAAGAGTTGACCATTTTCCTTAGATCCTATTTTGTAGGGAATATTCCTATATTCTAGGAGACTAGCTTTTTGGATTTTAGTCATATTCTAGAAGGTCAACTATTGGATAAGGATCAAGGATGGATCAAATGGATAGATATGAGTGATGTGGCACTCTTCACACGTGTGAAGGCCTGCTGGACTGTACCAGACTCATGGATGTACTTGATCCATAAAAGGATCATCATTTTGCTAAGAAAATTGATGAGACTTTTGCACTCTACACTTTTGTGAGATTTCTAGTCATTTGTCTTGTGATTTTTATGCATGATTGCTATCTAGTATCATTGTACTTGTTGTTTCAGGTGCAGGCCGTACAGTGGACAGTACTCCACACGTGTGAAGCCGCTCTCACTAAAAAATGATGTGTTGATCCATTGCTCTTGCTTAAATCCAAGTGTAGTGAATCTAGATCAAGATCTAATGTGTAGAACTTGATAGATTCATTGATTAAGCAACCAATAACTCTCTATGATTGTAAAGTACAATCATTATTGTCCTAAAAACTGTAAAATTTATCATGGTATCAGAG
The DNA here is from genome assembly GCA_029204225.1 of Diphasiastrum complanatum. Classification (NCBI taxonomy): domain Eukaryota; kingdom Viridiplantae; phylum Streptophyta; class Lycopodiopsida; order Lycopodiales; family Lycopodiaceae; genus Diphasiastrum; species Diphasiastrum complanatum. The sequence continues at coordinate 43,084,763 of CM055109.1, forward strand.
CTAAGTAAGAGAGTGATCATTGAATCATAAATCTTGTAAAGATCATTGGCAAAATTTGTTTTTTGGCCAATACTAGTGAGGGCGAGTTCTTCTAGAGTGATAGCTTGTAATCATTTGGATCAAAACGACTTGGAGGCTGTGTATGTACTTTTCACACGTGTGAAACCGTACAGCAACTTTCAATTCAAGTTACTTTGTGTTTTTTGGTCCCAAAATCACAATACTAGTTCATTTTTGGTGCTTTTTGAAGCATAGTATTGATCTAGATTCATTCTAACTAATGCCTATGACCAAATAGTGTTTTGGATCATTGAAGCATTTCTTTTTAGAGTCTAAGATCAGATCTAAGAGGCTGATTTGTTCAGATCCTTAGTTGAAGTGAAATCTCTAAGAAAAGTGTAAAGCAATTTTTTTTTGTGAGAGTGAAAGCTAGAAATTTTTGGTAAGATCTTTGAGTATCATTCAAGCTTGTGTGTTAGTTTGATAGAGACAAGCCTATAGGCATTCTAGTAAGCTTTAGGCCACTTCATAGATCTTTTAAAATTCAAAAATCTTTGTGATTTTTAAAAGAGCATTCATTCTAAAATGTCATCCATGGGTGGATATTTGATGGAACCAAGTGAGAGACTCACTTCCACAAATTATTCCATTTGGAAAGTGAGAATGGAATCACTCCTAGTGATCCATGATCTATATGACATAGTTCAAGGAGTAGAGGAAGAGCCTCAAACTCCCCAAGAACAAGCCAAATACAAGAAGAGAGCAAGATTAGCTCTACATTGCATAAAGTTAAATGTATGCAATGACCTCTTGAAAGAGGTGTCTTCTTGTACCTCATCCAAAGAGGCTTGGGATTCATTAAAGAGCATTTATGAATCCAACAATACTTCAAGAATCCTCATGCTAAGAAATCAAGTTTTCCAAAGCATGAAAGGAAGTGGAGAGAGTGGACAAGAGTATGTTCTTAGGATCAAATCTCTTAACAAGGAGTTAAGTGCAATAGGAGAGAAGATCCAAGATCAAGAACTAGTACAAATCATTTTGAATGGTCTAAGTGATGAGTTTACCAACTTAGTCCAATCATTTGCCATTCAAGACTCTCTTCCATCCATTGAAAAGTTGCACAATGTTCTTGTGGCCGAGGAGAGTAGGCTTCTACACCTCAAGACAAGAATGGATAGCATGTCACTTAATGGAGGAGAGGAGAAAGCTAACTTTACATCTAAAGGCAAGAAAAAGCAAAATCCATTCAAGAAAAATCAAGGCAAGGAGGCCGAGATGAAGAATGGAGGATCTACCTCCAAAGGCAAAGTGAAGAACAAGGCAAAACTAAAGTGTTTCTTTTGTGGAAAGAAAGGACACTTTGCCTCAGAATGCTACTTGAAGAAGAATCAACAAGCCAAAGGAGATCAAGGGAACATTGCTCAAGAGGAAGAAGAAGAGGATGGATTCAACACATCCTTAATGGTTGCATCTACACCAACTTCAAGTCAAGACACATGGTGGATAGATAGTGGGGCTAGTTCCCACATGTCCTTTAACAAGCATTATTTTTCTACTCTTCTATCTTGTAATGACTCTAAGAAGTCAATATACACTGCTAGTGATCAAGCATGCAAGATAGATGGCATAGGATCTATACCTCTTTGTTTAGGCACATCTAAAAGGATAGATCTAGATAATGTTTTGTATGTTCCTACCATTTCAAGAAACTTGCTTAGTGTAGGACAATTAATGGACAATGGACTAGATGTACATTTCAAGAATGGAGTTTGTTCCATCTTGAAAAATGATAAGTGCATAGCTAGTGGCATTAAGCAAGGGAGACTTTTCAAGTTGGATGCTAATGTTGCAAGTGAAAGTGTGAACTTGGCTAGGGAGGAGCTAACTCAAGTGGAGCTTTGGCATAAGAGATTAGGCCATCCTAATCTTCAATCTATGGAGTCAATGGCAAGCAAGGAACTAGCTCTCGGCCTACCAAGAGCTTTCAAGAAGTGTGGAAAAATGTGTGAGGCATGTGGCCTTGCAAAGTCACACAAATCTTCTTACAAGAAATCTTCATCAAGATCTCTCTCTCCCTTGGATCTCATACATTCTGATGTACATAGTTTTTCACATGCAAGTAATGGAGGTGCCTTGATGTATGTAACTTTTATAGATGATTGTACTAGATTCACATGGATTGAGTTACTATCAAAGAAAAATCTTGTTTATGAAGCTTTCATTAAGTTCAAGTCTCTAGTAGAGAAACAACTTAGTACTTCTATCAAAGCACTAAGATGTGATAATGGAGGAGAGTACACCTCCAATAAAATGAAAGACTTTTGTGAGATCAATGGTATTAAGTTACAATACACTTGTTCCTACACCCCTCAACAAAATGGGGTGGCCGAGAGGAAAAATAGGAGTCTATGTGAGTGTGCAAAGTCCTTGAGGCTTGATGCATCACTTCCCATCTCATTTTGGGGAGAAGCCATAACATGTGCTAATTATTTGTGTAATAGACTTCCTAGTAGTGCTATAGATGGGATCTCACCTTATCAAGCCTTGTTTGATAAGAAACCCAATGTAAAATATTTTAAGATCTTTGGATGTACTTGTTATGTACACATTCCTTTGGAGACTAGAAGGAAAGAAGATGCTACCTCCTTCAAAGGAATCTTTGTTGGCTATGGAGAGAATAGCAAGGGATATAGGATATATGATCCTACATCCAAGAAAGTAAAGGTAAGCAAGGATGTACTTTTTGATGAGTCACAATTTGCTAAGAGCTTGTCAAATGGATCTAACCCATTGTGCATTGAAGATCTTGACAAATCCGAGGAGGATCTTGACAAACCCGAGGAGGATCATGACAAACCCGAGGATGGAGATTTGGATCCAAGTCAAAAGGGGCCAAGAAGATCATCAAGGAGCAAGGCCGAGCCCTCAAGGCTTACCTATGTGGACAAGGGAAAGCAAAAGGAAGGCTCTACATCTTCTACCTCTTACTCTTTTTTAGCTACATTGATTGAAGAACCATCATCTTTTGAAGAAGCATGTAAATCTAAAGTTTGGAGAGATGCAATGCAAGTAGAGTATGATGCATTAGAAGAAAATCATACTTGGAATCTTGTAAATCTTCCAAGAGGAAAGAAACCACTTGCATGTAAGTGGATTTATAGAATTAAGTACAATCAAGATGGATCTATTAGTAAATACAAAGCTAGGCTTGTTGCTAAGGGATTTCTTCAAATAAAAGGATTGGATTATGAAGAAACATTTGCACCTGTAGCTAAGCTTGTAACTATTAGATTAATCATTTGCATTGCTACTTTGTTCAAATGGGATCTCTACCAAATGGATGTGACAAATGCCTTCTTGAATGGCTTCTTAGAAGAGGAAATCTACATGATGCAACCCGAGGGCTTCATCAAGATTGGTGAGGAGCAAAAGGTGTGCTACTTAAGGAAGAGCCTATATGGCTTGAAGCAAGCACCTAGAGCTTGGTACTCTAGGTTGCATGATTTTCTCTATTCCCTTGGCTTTGTACTAAGTGCTTATGAACCTTCTTTATATTTCAAATGTAATGAAGGAAAGATCATCATTTTGGTTCTTTATGTTGATGACATCATTATGACAGGAAATGATGATGATGGCATAGGCAAAGTAAAAGTTGACTTATCTAGTGAGTTCAAGATGATAGATCTAGGCTTCCTAAAGTTTATACTTGGGATAGAAGTGTCTAGAAGTAGCAATTGTACTTTCATAAGTCAATCTAAGTATGCTACTTCCATTCTTGAAAGATTTGGTATGAAAGATTGTAAGGGGATTGACACCCCTATGGAGCATGTTGTGAAAGCAACTAATGAAGGTGATGAAGCATCCTTTGAGGACATCACTCTCTTTAGGAAGCTTATAGGCTCTCTAATCTATTTAACCATCACTAGACCTGACTTAAGTTTTTGTGTAAGCAAGTTGAGTCAAAGTATGCAAGCTCCTTTAATTCATCATTGGAAAAGTGCCAAGAGAGTACTTAGATATGTTTCTAGTACTAGATTTTTTGGTATACTTTATGAAGGATCTAACTTGCACTTGAGAGCCTACTCGGATTCAGATTTTGCAGGTGACAAGATGGATAGGAAGTCCATTAGTGCATTTGCAACATTTCTTTGTGGAGGAGTGATATCTTGGCTTTCCAAAAAGCAAGATACAATCTCACTATCTTCTTGTGAAGCCGAGTACAAGGCATTGACTTCAACAACCAAAGAGCTCTTATGGCTAAGAAGACTCTTGATGGAACTACATGTGCTAGAGGCCGAGGAGATCCCTTACATATTTTGTGACAATCAAGCTTCTCAACAAATTGCTTCAAATCCTATCTTCCATGCTAGAACAAAGCATATTGAGATAGCTCACCACTTTGTGAGGGAGAAGGTACAATCCAAGGAAGTGCAACTACATCATGTACCATCGTCCGAATGCATAGCTGATATCTTAACCAAACCATTGTCCAAAGATCCATTTTTTAAGTTAAGATATGCTCTTGGAATTGTAGATAGATGTACACTAGATTTGCCAAGTTAGAAGTGAGGAGGAGTGTTGAAAATTGTCACTTCTCACTTGACATTGGTTCATGTAAATATTGATCAAACATTAGAATATGTTGATGATATGATTTCACACGTGTGGAGCATGTTCCCATGTGTGAAAGGATGTACTTTTCATGTTTGTATATATCCAAATTGATTTTGTATCATTCTAGTTAGTGTGAACATGAAATGACTAGTTTTTAGTCAAGTTGACTAGTCACCTACAAATTAGCTTTTCCTTGCATGTGCATGAGTAAATGCTCCCACATGGCAAGTGGATGTTCACATGTGTGTATAGAGTACTAGAAGATAAGAGTTGACCATTTTCCTTAGATCCTATTTTGTAGGGAATATTCCTATATTCTAGGAGACTAGCTTTTTGGATTTTAGTCATATTCTAGAAGGTCAACTATTGGATAAGGATCAAGGATGGATCAAATGGATAGATATGAGTGATGTGGCACTCTTCACACGTGTGAAGGCCTGCTGGACTGTACCAGACTCATGGATGTACTTGATCCATAAAAGTATCATCATTTTGCTAAGAAAATTGATGAGACTTTTGCACTCTACACTTTTGTGAGATTTCTAGTCATTTGTCTTGTGATTTTTATGCATGATTGCTATCTAGTATCATTGTACTTGTTGTTTCAGGTGCAGGCCGTACAGTGGACAGTACTCCACACGTGTGAAGCCGCTCTCACTAAAAAATGATGTGTTGATCCATTGCTCTTGCTTAAATCCAAGTGTAGTGAATCTAGATCAAGATCTAATGTGTAGAACTTGATAGATTCATTGATTAAGCAACCAATAACTCTCTATGATTGTAAAGTACAATCATTATTGTCCTAAAAACTGTAAAATTTATCATTTACTTCATCCACTTTTGCTTTGAAAAATTTAGTGCAAATTTTGTCTAGCACCTAGAAATTGGAACTTTTGGCCTTCTTTGAGTTCTCAAAATGTAGTTCACTTCTTTAGGGCCCTCTTCAGCAACCCTTCAAACTCCATCTAATGGTTGATTATGATCCAACTGTGGATATCCCTTTCTGGGTAGCACAATCTGAGCCGTTGATCATGTAACTTCTCTATTCAACGGATCTGAATGCTTCTGTGCACCAATGGAGAGTCTTGTAGATGCTATCCACTTCGAAACGCTATGGTTTCACCCTGGTTCCATGCGCGAATAGTCTGCGACCTCCCTGTCTACGGCCGCGCCTCCCCAAGTTCGTTTTTGCTTGATCTATTTCATTTTTGGATCGATTTGAGCACGATCTGAGGCCTGCAGCAGGGTTGCCCTACTGATACCAAGTCTGTAGAGTGTTCAATCATGAAATTTTGTGGAGAAACGTTGATTTTAGCTCAACTTGACAAAGTGTTTTTTTCACCTTTTACCGCAAGTCTGCTAGGTTAACTGTCTGGAGACAAATCTCTCCATGGCTGGCTGACAATAGCTTCCTTTTTGTCCTTACGACATCCAAAACAGTGCACAAACAGCGAAGAAATCACCCGTTATGTATAAGAAACTGTAACTCCAAACCCGGTTTCAATTTTCAACTAGCTTCAAAATTATCAAAATTTCACCAAATTTTTCCATGTCTGATGCTATGCGCAGGCTAATAATCCCTCTGCTGAGCTTGGCAAGCCTCTATAAACTAGAAATTGTGCACCAGTGCTTCTCTTTTCGTCTTCAACCCGCCGTAAATCCTGAATTCTCAGAAGACAGTCCTCCCGAAGCTCTCTTCAACGATGATGTTGTACTGTGTACACTCCTTGTACAGCTCTGATACCAACTTAGAATTTGCTTTGCACAGGAACACAGATCATGCTACACGGTAACACAAACAAAAAACACTCTCCATAGCAAGCTCACATAACAACTGTATTTCTCAAAATGAAATTACACTGTACATATAGTTGTTCACTTAGGCAACCCATGCATGACCCGGGTTGCCGTTGGCGGGACGCGTGTCCCGTCGACTTGCCTCGTGGTGAGGCCAACCGATCCTTATCAACTAATAGGACCCACAATATAGTAGCACAATGATTCTACTTTAATTCTAACTGCTGGGTCCACCATATTATCAGGTGGTGAACTAGGAGGACTAGGAGGATCAGGAAGGTCAGGAGGACTAGGAGGATCAGGATCTAGGCTACGCTCAGATGATGGTTCTGATGAAGAAAATTTTGATTATGAACTTGGTTCGAAAGTGGAATCAGATAAATTTGATTCTAATGAATCTATAGAACTTGGTGTTTTAATGAACCTTTTCTCAAATGAATCTGCAAATGCTGTAGTAGCGTTTAGAAGATCGTTAAATGCTTCAGGTGTTAATCTTGCTCTAACTGACGAATTTCGCAAAATTTTGCAGATACAAGTCTCTAGATTTTCTCTATGCCTCTAATCGTTGTGCAGGCTCTAAATGTTTCTGTTCAATAGTTGCTTGAGAGTATGTTCTTGGCATGCATTACAAAAGAAAGATTCGTAGACTTAATACACTTAAAAATATTACAAAAGATGAAATTCATCTCCCCGGCAACGGCGCCAAATTATGTGGTGGCCTAGTTGTTATAGTTCCACAAAATCAATGAATTAAGTAGTATAAAAGGTTTGATTGTTCCCCAAGAGAGAGAATAATCTCTTCTTTTGTATGAGAAGTGTATGTAAGATGGTGAATGGTATGTGATGTGTAATATTCATAATGAATACTACAACGACATATCTAGTTATCCAAAGATATTTGGATAAATTGGCATCCAGAAACACCAATGGTAAAACGATTTGGTCAAGGTCTGTGATTATAAAGGTTACTTTATCTTCCAGGCTCTTAGGATAACAGTAGCAATCAGATCAGACAACAACTAGCAAATAGATTCATCAAACAGAATTGTATTGGCTAATGATTCTTCTTAATCAAACACATAGAATTAGTTCTTATCACAGGAAGCAAACAGTTTGGTGGAGATATACTCTCCAGCATTATCAATCCTCAATATTTTAATTCTAGCATCAAGTTGATTTTCAGCTAGAGTTTTGAACTTAACAAAAGCTTCAAACACTTTACTTTTGGAATCCAAAAGTTCAATCCAAGTGTATCTAGAGTAATCATCAATAAAAGATACATACATAGATGCACCTCCATTAGATTTTTGAGAAAAAGAGTGCACATCACTATGAATAAGATCTAATGCTTTTGTAGATCTAGTGGAAGAGATATCAAAAGGTAGCTTGTGTGCCTTTGAGAGGCTACAAGCTTCACAACTTTTTCCACACTTTGAGAGTGTCTTTGGAAGGCTGAGAGCAAGATCCTTGGTGCATAGCATCTCCACATATTTGAAGTTGGGGTGGCCCAACCTCTTATGCCAAAGCTCCACTTGATTGAGCTCCTCCTTCACCATGTTCACACTTCCAAGAAAAACATTAGCATCAAGCTTAAAAACCTTCCTTGCTTGAATCCCTTTACAATGCAAGTATTATTCATCATTATGGAGCAAACTCCTTGCTTAAAATGGACATCTAAGCCATCATCCATCAATTGTTCTACACTTAACAAATTCTTAGTGAGTGTAGGAACATAGAGTACATTATCAAGATCTACTCTTTTAGAGGATCCAAGACTTAAGGGAATAGTTCCCACTCCATCTATTCGAGTGCGGGTTGCGACTCAGGGCGAGCACCAACCAAGTCTCAGCCTCCCTTGTTGGAATGTTGTCATGGCTCTCGCCTTGGCATGCTAGTGCCCCAGAGACTAGGGTCGGTCACACACTTGAAATGTAACCTTCTTAGATTTATCAATAAAGTGGTATTTTTCTCAAACTGACTCCGATTACCTTCCGGGTTTCAGTGTTCGGTAAAAGCGCCAGTTGTAAGACCACTTTCAAAATTTTTAAGTTGGCACATAGCTGAGGGTCGTATCTCGAAACGCCAGCGGTATGCCGTCGAGACCATCCGGTCCGTGGCGCCAGCGGTATGCTGTCGGGACCATTTGGTCCAAGAACTGGTTGTCTCCATATCTGTCGCAACTTGTGGTTCTGAGTGTTCCTTGCATGAACGTGAATGGGTTAAGCTCTTGGGAAACGGGCTCTAGCCTGTCGGCTGAGTTGGATGGCTTGCTTGGGTGGAAGTTACCTGTTTATGGCTGTCCAGTCTGGCGTGGTGCCAAGTTGGCTTCCAGCGCTTGTGGCAAAGCTTTCAGTTGGTTAAGTCTGATGTAAGTCAGACCGCTTGCTTGGAATGGATGTTACTCATTTGTAACGAAGTCTCGAGTTGGTTAAGTTTGATGTATGTTGGGCGGCTTGCTTGGAGGGAAGTCACCCACATCGGGACCCCCGATCTGGCATGGCGCCAGGTTGGATCTCAATGTTGGTTTTTGGAATTTCAAGTTGGTTAAGTCTGATCGTTGTTGGCGAGTTGGCTGCTTGTATGTCAAGTGAGTTTGGATGGCGAGAGTTGAAGGCTGGGAAGCTAAGTTGTGGTTCTCGGCTCCCTTTGGGATGCTTGCGCTACATGTGGTATCAGAGCCGACTGGCCGGTCAGCTATGCGGATCTCACAGAAATGGCCACGGTTTGGGGTTCATCAAGACAACTGTTGTGCAAGGTGCTGCCCACAGTGTAAGCACGGGTGCGTCCACGGTCGGGGTGGTCAGCAGAACGGGGGACTTGATGAGTCAAGGTGTTGCCCTTGAGGTGTATGCACGGTCAGTTCTCGCAGTTCGGGCCTGACGCTATCTGCATGTAGGACAGATGAGACAGTGTGCTGCCATTAGGTTGGTGTAAGCATGGTCTGTGCCTTGTGGGATGCGGGGCGACATATTTGAATTGTACGGGTTAACCATTGATACAGAGATGCTGCTCGAATTCGGGTGTAAAGCACGGGTGGTTAGCTGCCGGTGCGGGAGTGTCTTACTTGTATGTATTTGTGGTGAGTCTTAGTACTCGTGCTTTGCCTGGTTTGCATGATTGCTTGTGATACAAGGAGCTGATGGCTCGAGAAGGAACCTTTCTTTTGAAGGCTGGTACCATCAAACAAAGAGGACTACAGAATCTGTGGGACGGATTTGCAGTTCAAGTACTCGCACGTGAACGACAATGAAACGACTCAATGTTTGCAAAGGATGGATGGCTAGCCCATTTCTTGGGTTAGTTATATTTGCGACAAAGTCCACCAAGACGCAAGCAGGAAGTCAAAAGTTGGAAAGGGCAATTTCAGGGAAGATATTCTTTGGACCAGTTGGTCTTCATTTTGCGACGACCACCTTCGGAACTGAAACTCACTGAGCATGGGTGATATCAATTGGGTTTTTTCTCAAAGGAGAAAGACTAGGATCCTCTTCAGAGATTGGCAACAAGTTGGATCGAGCCATAATCCTAGCAGATGGGAAGCAAAGTGTTGGAAAGGCTTTTTGTCCGAAGAAACTCTACTCTAAGTCCGATCAGCTGATTTTATAAGTGGAGGGGAACTATCACACACACCTCTCTCTTGGAGAAAATTTTGAATGAAAGTTGATCAAAACGGGGGCAAATTCAAGGTGACCTAGCCATACTCACACGAGGAGACTGGCGAACTTTGGACCTAATAAGTTGACAAGTTTTTGTTGTGGAAAGAAAAGCTTGTTATAGGCTTTCTCTGGACCAGCAATGATGAGGAAACATATGAGTATGCTAGCTTGTGTTACGTGTAAGGCAGCTGATCAATGAAGGAACTGTGAAAGTTGAGTCTTGCATGAGAGACTTGGTATTTCGAACGGACGCTAAGAGACAGTTTGCGTTGAGATCGAACTAGTGCAAACTCTGGGTGCATGTGTCTGATTCAAAGAGAGCTACTTGAAGCCAAGCTCGATGTACACTTCTTGTTTTGACTGTGAGGCAACTGACCAGTGATGGAATTGTGAAAGTCAAGTTTTGCGCGACGGACATGGTGTTTCAAACAAACGCGAAGAGATAGTTCGTATGCGGATCAAACTGGTGCGACCCTCTGGCTTTCCACGAGGTCAATGGTTACATTTGGGCTAATTCAAAGAGATACTTCAAGCTAAGTGAGAGGTGCATTGCGGAGTACTCAATCTTTGCCTACCTTAAAGAGCCAAGATGGAAAAGTATCAAGATCAGGCTGAGGCAAGGAGAGAAATCAAGATGTAGAAGCAACAAGGCACGAAGTGGACCATAAAGTGGGCAATCAAACGATAAATCCTTTGGCTCAGGGAGCCTTGATACCTGTGCGGAACTGATCAAATCTGGAGCTCAAGGAGCTCAACACAAAGTGCATCAAGGACAAATCAGGAGCTCAAAGGAGTTCCAAAGTCGAAAGTCAGAAGCGACATGGGCGAACATCTCAAAGAAAGGCCTCTGTCACCAGTTAATAAGGTTCTTGGGTTTTATGAAAGCGATATCAAATCTACGCTTTTCCTAGACAAAGAGATATTTTTAAGTTATGTAATTTTTCAGTACAAAGAGCTGAGCCTCCGACTTGTGGTGTGCCAGCTTCAATGCTAATAAAAAGTGGCCAGTAAATTGAGTACTATGCCAAGTAGCTTAAATGTATAGTTATTTTAATTGGGAGACACCTTTACTTTAATCTGACATCTGATGAGGACATGAGATTTTATAAAGGTGGGGTGGATGTTGTAAAGCTATCTTCATAAGCTTTACTTTCGGCGCCACTGGCGCCAGCATTGTCCCCGGCGCCAGCAGCGCCCCTACTGCTCCCGGCGCCAATGGTGCCGGTGCCACTCCCGGCGCCACTGTGACCGAAATCCAGCCGGCGCCAAGTTCCTATGGCTGAAAATCTTTGATCGGTTCTAGCAAAGTCCAGAGAGCTCAGATCGATGTGCAATCACCTCACACGATCTAGGCATGATTAAAGGAAACCTGGGGATCAATAAAATCTAGAGAGAGAAAATGACTTTCTAGAAAGAGAAAATTTTAGAGAGAGAAAAATGTGCTTTACCAGCTTGGGTAGAGTGCTTGGTATGAGGGGGGGTGCCGAATCCCACCAATACTATAGGGGAGTGCGGGTTGCGACTCAGGGTGAGCTCCAACCAAGTCTCAGCCTCCCTTGTTGGAATGTTGTCATGGCTCTCGCCTTGGCATGCTAGCGCCCCGAAGACTAGGGTCGGTCACACACTTGAAATGTAACCTTCTCAGATTTATCAATAAAGTGAGATTTTTTTCAAACTGACTCTGATTACCTTCTGGGTTTCAATGTTCGGTAAAAGCGCCAGTTGTAAGGCCGCTTTCAAAATTTTTAAGTTGGCACATAGTTGAGGGTCGTATCCCGGGACGCCAGCAGTATGTCGTCGAGACCATTCGGTCCGTGGCGCCAGCGGTATGCTATCGCGACCATTTGGTCCAGGAACTGGTTGTCTCCATATCTGTCTCGGCTTGTGGTTTTGAGTGTTCCTTGCATGAACGTGAATGGGTTAAGCTCTTGGGGAACGAGCTCTAACCTGTCGGCTAAGTTGGATGGCTTGCTTGGGTGGAAGTTACCTGTTTATGGCTGTCCAGTCTGGCGTGGCGCTAGGTTGGCTTCCAACGCTCGTGACGAAGCTTTCAGTTGGTTAAGTCTGATGTAAGTCGGACCGCTTGCTTGGAATGGATGTTACTCGTTTGTAACGAAGCTTCGAGTTGGTTAAGTTTGATGTATGTTGGGCGGCTTACTTGGAGGGAAGTCACCCACATCGGGACCCCCGATCTAGCATGGCGCCAAGTTGGATCTCAATGTTGGTTTTCGGAACTTCAAGTTGGTTAAGTCTGATCATTGTTGGCGAGTTGGCTGCTTGTATGTCAAGTGGGTTTGGATGGCAAGAGTTGAAGGCTGGGAAGCTAAGTTGTGGTTCCCGGCTCCCTTTGGGATGCCTGTGCTACATGGAAGGTAGTGCATCTTGAATAGCAAACTTTGTACAAGATTGGAGAACTCATCTCCAAGACCATTCAAGATGATTTGAGCAAGTTCATCATCATGAATACCCTCACTAATGATGGAAAGTTCTTTGTTGAGAGATTTAATTCTCAAGACATACTCTTGAGCACTCTCATCACTCCCTCTAACGCTTTGAAGAAATTTATTTCTAATCATAAGCACTCTAGAGGTATTTTTGGATTCATAAATCCCTTTGAGGTAGTTCCATGCCTCCTTGGCCGAGGTACAAGATGCTACTTCCTTTAGAAGTTCATTACTAACATTCATTTTCAAGCAATGTAATGCTAGTCTAGCTCTCTTTTTGTACCTCACTTGATCTTGACCTCCTTGAGGTTCTTCTTCCTCTCCTATGACAAGATCAAACATATCTTGGAGCACTAGTAGTGACTTCATTCTTACTTTCCAAGTTGAATAATTATTAGAATTTAGCGAAGATAGGCTCCAATTCTAACTAGTAACAAGTACAACAAATGTACTATTCAAAAGCTCTTCCTTCTTTCTTTCTCAGAATTTAGCTAAAATGCTACTTTCTTGAATCTCACTAGACTCAAGAAGCAAGATCTATAATGATCTTGAACTCAAAAAGATTTGGAAAAGTGTATTCTACACAATCTATCCACTTAGAATCTTTGATTTGATTTTTGGAAGTGCCAATGCCTTCCTATGATGTTTGGAAGTGCCAATGCCAAGCCTCAAACTCTCTCACAAGGATTTGTAGGTTCAATAAAACTCTAACACCATTCAATCATCAAATCTATAATGGAAACAATGGTTTTTCATAAGCACATCACTAGTTTCACTCTACACTGATAAATTTTACAGTTTTTAGGACAATAATGATTGTACTTTACAATCATAGAGAGTTATTGGTTGCTTAATCAATAAATCTATCAAGTTCTACACATTAGATCTTGATCTAGATTCACTACACTTGGATTTAAGCCAGAGCAATGGATCAACACATCATTTTTTAGTGAGAGCGGCCTCACACGTGTGGAGTATTGTCCACTGTATGGCTTGCACCTGAAACAACAAGTACAATGATACTAGATAGCAATCATACATAAAAATCACAAGACAAATGACTAGAAATCTCACAAAAGTGTAGAGTGCAAAAGTCTCATCAATCTTCTTAGCAAAATAATGATCCTTTTATGGATCAAGTACAACCATGAGTCTGGTACAGTCCAGCAGGCCTTCACACGTGTGAAGAGTGCCACATCAATCAGATCTATCCATTTGATCCATCATTGATCCTTATCCAATAGTTGATCTTCTAGAATATGACTAAAAACCAAAAAGCTAGTCTCCTAGAATATAGGAATATTCCCTACAAAATAGGATCTAAGGAAAATGGTCAACTCTTATCTTCTAGTACTCTATACACACGTGTGAACATGCACTTGCCATGTGGGAGCATTTACTCATGTACATGCAAGGAAAAGCTAATTTGTAGGTGACTAGTCAACTTGACTAAAAACTAGTCATTTCATGTTCACACTAACTAGAATGATACAAAATCAATTTGGATATATACAAACATGAAAAGTACATCCTTTCACACGTGGGAACAGGCTCCACACGTGTGAAATCATATCATCAACATATTCTAATGTTTGATCAATATTTACATGAACCGATGTCAAGTGAGAAGTGACAATTTTCAACACTCCTCCTCACTTCTAGCTTGGCAAATCTAGTGTACATCTATCTACAATTCCAAGAGCATATCTTAACTTAAAAAATGGATCTTTGGACAATGGTTTGGTTAAGATATCAGCTATGCATTCGGATGATGGTACATGATGTAGTTGCACTTCCTTGGATTGTACCTTCTCCCTCACAAAGTGGTGAGCTATCTCAATATGCTTTGTTCTAGCATGGAAGATAGGATTTGAAGAAATTTGTTGAGAAGCTTGATTGTCACAAAATATGTAAGGGATTTCCTCGGCCTCTAGCACATGTAGTTCCATCAAGAGTCTTCTTAGCCATAGGAGCTCTTTGGTTGTTGAAGTCAATTCCTTGTACTCGGTTTCACAAGAAGATAGTGAGATTGTATCTTGCTTTTTGAAAAGCCAAGATATCACTCCTCCACAAAGAAATGTTGCAAATGCACTAATGGACTTCCTATCCATCTTGTCACCTGCAAAATCTGAATCCAAGTAGGCTCTCAAGTGCAAGTTAGATCCTTCATAAAGTATGCCAAAAAATCTAGTACTAGAAACATATCTAAGTACTCTCTTGGCACTTTTCCAATGATGAACTAAAGGAGCTTGCATACTTTGACTCAACTTGCTTACACAAAAAACTTAAGTCAGGTCTAATGATGGTTAAATAGATTAGAGAGCCTATAAGCTTCCTAAAGAGGGTGATGTCCTCAAAGGATGCTTCATCACCTTCATTAGTTGCTTTCACAACATGCTCCATAGGGGTGTCAATTCCCTTACAATCTTTCATACCAAATCTTTCAAGAATGGAAGTAGCATACTTAGATTGACTTATGAAAGTACAATTGCTACTTCTAGACACTTCTATCCCAAGTATAAACTTTAGGAAGCCTAGATCTACCATCTTGAACTCACTAGATAAGTCAACTTTTACTTTGCCTATGCCATCATCATCATTTCCTGTCATAATGATGTCATCAACATAAAGAACCAAAATGATGATCTTTCCTTCATTACATTTGAAATATAAAGAAGGTTCATAAGCACTTAGTACAAAGCCAAGAGAATAGAGAAAATCATGCAACCTAGAGTACCAAGCTCTAGGTGCTTGCTTCAAGCCATACAGGCTCTTCCTTAAGTAGCACACCTTTTGCTCCTCACCAACCTTGATGAAGCCCTCAGGTTGCATCATGTAGATTTCCTCTTCTAAGAAGCCATTCAAGAAGGCATTTGTCACATCCATTTGGTACAGATCCCATTTGAACAAAGTAGCAACGCAAATGATTAATCTAATAGTTACAGGCTTAGCTACAGGTGCAAATGTTTCTTCATAATCCAATCCTTTTATTTGAAGAAATCCCTTAGCAACAAGCCTAGCTTTGTACTTACTAATAGATCCATCTTGATTGTACTTAATTCTATAAATCCACTTACATGCAAGTGGTTTCTTTCCTCTTGGAAGATTTACAAGATTCCAAGTATGATTCTCTTCTAATGCATCATACTCTACTTGCATTGCATCTCTCCAAACTTTAGATTTATATGCTTCTTCAAAAGATGATGGTTCTTCAAGCAATGTAGCTAAAAAGGAGTAAGAGGTAGAAGGTGTAGAGTCTTCCTTTTGCTTGCCTTGTCGACATAGGTGAGCCTTGAGGGCTCGGCCTTGCTCCTTGATGATCTTCTTGGCCCCTTTTGACTCGGATCCAAATCTCCATCGTCGGGTTTGTCATGATCCTCCTTGGGTTTGTCAAGATCCTCCTCGGATTTGTCAAGATCTTCAATGCACAATGGGTTAGATCCATTTGACAAGCTCTTAGCAAATTGTGACTCATCAAAAAGTACATCCTTGCTTACCTTTACTTTCTTGAATGTAGGATCATATATCCTATATCCCTTGCTATTTTCTCCATAGCCAACAAAGATTCCTTTGAAGGAGGTAGCATCTTCTTGCCTTCTAGTCTCCAAAGGAATGTGTACATAACAAGTACATCCAAAGATCTTAAAATCTTTTACATTGGGTTTCTAATCAAACAAGGCTTGATAAGGTGAGATCCCATCTATAGCACTACTAGGAAGTCTATTACACAAATAATTAGCACATGCTATGGATTCTCCCCAAAATGAGACGGGAAGTGATGCATCAAGTCTCAAAGACTTTGCACACTCACATAGACTCCTATTTTTTCTCTCGGCCACCCCATTTTGTTGAGGGGTGTAGGAACAAGTGTATTGTAACTTAATACCATTGATCTCACAAAAGTCCTTCATCTTATTGGAGGTGTACTCTCCTCCATTATCACATCTTAGTGCTTTGATAAAAGTACTAAGTTGTTTCTCTACTAGAGACTTGAACTTAATGAAAGCTTCATAAACAAGACTTTTCTTTGATAGTAACTCAATCTATGTAATTCTAGTACAATCATCTATAAAAGCTACATACATCAAAGCACCTCCATTACTTGCATGTGAAAAACTATGTACATCAGAATGTATGAGATCCAAGGGAGAGAGAGATCTTGATGAAGATCTCTTGTAAGAAGACTTGTGTGACTTTGCAAGGCCACATGCCTCACACATCTTTCCACACTTCTTGAAAGCTCTTGGTAGGCCGAGAGCTAGTTCCTTGCTTGCCATTGAGTCCATAGATTGAAGATTAGGATGGCCTAATCTCTTATGCCAAAGCTCCACTTGAGTTAGCTCCTCCCTAGCCAAGTTCACACTTTCACTTGCAACATTAGCATCCAACTTGAAAAGTCTACCTTGCTTAATTCCACTAGCTATAAACTTATCATTTTTCAATATGGAACAAACTCCATTCTTGAAATGTACATCTAGTCCATTGTCCATTAATTGTCCTACACTGAGCAAGTTTCTTGAAATGGTAGGAACATACAAAACATTATCTAGATCTATCCTCTTAGATGTGCCTAAGCAAAGAGATATAGATCCTATGCCATCTATCTTGCATGCTTGATCACTAGCAGTGTATATTGACTTCTTAGAGTCATTACAAGATAGAAGAGTAGAAAAATAATGCTTGTTAAAGGACATGTGGGAACTAGCCCCACTATCTATCCACCATGTGTCTTGACTTGAAGTTGGTGTAGATGCAACCATTAAGGATGTGTTGAATCCATCCTCTTCTTCTTCC
Organism: Diphasiastrum complanatum; assembly: GCA_029204225.1. Classification (NCBI taxonomy): domain Eukaryota; kingdom Viridiplantae; phylum Streptophyta; class Lycopodiopsida; order Lycopodiales; family Lycopodiaceae; genus Diphasiastrum; species Diphasiastrum complanatum. The sequence continues at coordinate 43,102,071 of CM055109.1, forward strand.
TCTTGAGCAATGTTCCCTTGATCTCCTTTGGCTTGTTGATTCTTCTTCAAGTAGCATTCTGAGGCAAAGTGTCCTTTCTTTCCACAAAAGAAACACTTTAGTTTTGCCTTGTTCTTCACTTTGCCTTTGGAGGTAGATCCTCCATTCTTCATCTCGGCCTCCTTGCCTTGATTTTTCTTGAATGGATTTTGCTTCTTCTTGCCTTTAGATGAAAAGTTAGCTGAACAGAAATCTTCGACGAAGCGTAGAAAATCCGCAAAGAAGAAATCTTCTAGCAAGTCAATGAACAAGTCTACAACTAAAGAAGATCTTAAAGATGACTCCGAATATGAACGCGATGCTGCAAAGTTATTTGCGAAAGATATCTCAGTAGAGGCGAAAGAAATCATCAACGATGAACTTCACTCAGCCGCTGCAGAGAAGGTGGTCACTTTCGAGGAAGGGGACGAAGAAATCGCGAAGACTAAATTGTCTAGTGCTGTTATTGACAAGCCAATCTCGAAATCGAAGACGAAGGACTATGACATCGTGACTGATATTGGTTCTCTTTGTCCGAACATTATGTTTGAGCAGCTGTTGACAGATAACACTTATTACAGAAAGCAACTGAAAGGTCTTTCTGCTCCTAAAAAGAAGAAAAAAGTTTCTTTGCCAGATGCCGGTGTTTTGTTTATTGATTTAAGTGATCTTGGTGCACCTGAAATTGATATTACCATTGCGGGATGCCTGATTGAAAAAGTGCCAATTGACTCTGGTTCCAGTGTAACCATAATAACAAAAGACAAAGCTCATGCTTTGGGGCTGACTAACATTCAACCGACACAACAAAACATCAAGTTAGCTGATTTGATGCGACAAAAACTTGTTGGAGAACTGAAGGATGTCACTGTTTACATTCAAGCCAAGCCATTTACAATGAATTTCATAGTTATTAAACCACTTGGTTTGTCATCTTATTCTATGCTGATTGGATGGCCCTGGGTTTATCAATCAAACGCAAATTCAAGAACCTATCAATGATGATTTTTTAGACGAACATTTATTCGAGATTTCATCTACAAATTCGCTATATTTTGATATTATTATTTATCTCAAAGATCAGATTTATCCGGATGGCTATGATTTGGAGCAAAAGACATTTTTTCAATATAAGGTAGCACCTTATACTATTATTAACAATGTTCTGTACAAGCTTGGTGTTGATCAGCAACTACGAAGATGTCTTGAAACTGAAGACATTAAAAAAGTTGTTAAAGCCTTGCACTCAGAAGATGTTGGAGGAAACTTTGTCTTAAAGAACACAATTAATAAAATATTGACTGCCAAGTATTGGTGGCCAACAATGTTCAAGGATGTATCAAATTTTATTCGTTCGTGCAATCCATGCCAGAGATCTGGTAAGCCTACAAAAGCAATGAATTGGAACCCTGCCTCTTGCACCATTTGAGAAGTGGGGGATTGACTTTGTCGGTCCAATTAAACCTATGACCCGACATACTAAATGTCGTTATATTCTAGTCGCAATGGATTATGCTACAAAGAACGTTGAAGCAGAGGCAACGAAATGAAACGATGCAAAAATTGTCACGACGTTCTTATTCAAAAGTATAATCACAAGATATGAATTAGTAAGTGACCGAGGTACACATTTTTTAAATGACACTATACGGTTGCTGACAACATATTTTCTGATCAAACACAGAAAAACTACACCGTATAATCCAAAAGGAAACGGTTTGACAGAGAGAGCTAATGGAATTCTATGTAAGATCCTGGATAAAATTACTATTGCACATGCGATGGATTGGGATCAGAAACTACCATCAGTTCTCTGGGCTTATCGTAATACAGAAAAAATTACGACGAAGCAAACACCATATTTTTTTACGTATGGTATGCATCCTATTTTGTCTATTGAATTTGAGATGAAAACTTTTCGTATTCAAGCTCAATGAACAAATGAATACTGTATTTGTTGAATTTCACACGTGTGGACTGTCCACAACATGTACTTGTGATCTCCTAAGGTGTGTAGATGCACCAAGATCAAGACTAGATTGAGATTCAAGATCTATCTTTGATTCTATGGCAAAAACACACTACTACATGCATTCAATCACTTCCAACTCTCACTCACATGTGTGGGAAGTATTCAAAAAATAAACTAAGTAAAAACAAGCTGCTCTCCTTGGGTAGAGAGAGAAAAAGCATCATGAGCTCTCGGGTAGAGAGAGAAAGCTAGAAATCCAATAACACTCAAAATCCATATAATCACCAAATCAATTAGCTTCAAAATGAGGAGTACAATGATACTAGTAGATCCACGAGCTACCACTATGCTTAACTATGATTGGACCATACTTTGTCAACTCTTGATCCTATTGGACCATTGATCCATGCACCTCTTAATTCTATTGGACTATATTCAAGCACACCTCGATTTTCTATTGGACCTCACATGGTTCCACCTCTAAATCCTATTGGACCTCTTGGAATTCATCAAAAAAAAGCATTACACTTGTCTACACTCTAATCGGCATGAGTTTGTCCTCTTACTCTATTTTGGCTCAATAGTGGTATTACAAGTGGAAATGCATAATTTGCCATCTATGCCAAATTTGTTCCTATCAACATCCTACACTTAGATGCTTGATGTAAAAAATATAAGACCCCTATATCTAACATAGATAATCTTTTTCAATTCTTCACACTCCTAAGAAATTATCTATGAATATTTGAGCATTGATCTTGATATAACTCCAAGATTAGATCTATGCTTGATGTAAGCACTTTTGCTCAAAGGCTTGGTGAGTATATCGGCAATACAAGAGGACGAGTTGACATGCTCCAAATAGATTTCTCCTCCAATAAGCTTTTCTCTCACAAAATGGTGTGCCACTTCTATGTGCTTGCTTCTTGCATGAAATATGGGATTGTTGGCAAGAGCTTGGGCCGAGATGTTATCACACTTGATCATTGGTAGATCATCTTCCTTGATGCACTTTAGCTCCATTAGTAACCCCTTGATCGAAAGCACCTCTTTGGTAGTTGTAGTGAGTGCTTTGTACTCGGCCTCACATGAAGAGAGAGATACAGTATCTTGCTTTTTGGAAAGCCAAGATATTAGATTGCCTCCAAGAAAGATAGTGTATGCACTAATAGACTTTCGATCCATCTTGTCACTTGCAAAGTCCGAATCCAAGTAGCCAACAATGGATAGATCTTCACTTTTATAGAGTAGACCATAATCAGAAGATGAAGATACATATCTTAGAATCCTCTTGGCCATCTTCCAATGATGGATCTTAGGATCTTGCATAAATTGACTCAATTTGTGCACACAAAAACTAAGATCGGGCCTAGTAATGGTAAGCCAAATCAAGGAGCCTACAAGACTCCTAAAAAGTGTGATGTCCTCAAAGGATCTTTCATTACCTTTATTAGGATCTTTTACAATTTGCTCCATTGGAGTATCTATGCTCTTAGAAATTTGCATATGGAATTTTTTCAACATAGAGTGAGAATATCTAGATTGGCATATAAAGACATGATTTTCATAAAAATCAATTTCTAGGCCTAGGATGTAATGTATCTCTCCTAGATCTTGCATTTTAAACTCACATCCAAGTGCTAGCTTAGTTTAATCGACTAGCTTGATACAACTTCCACAAAGAATAATGTCATCAACATAAATTAGAAGAATAACAATATTGCTATCAACAAACTTTAGATACATGGAAGGATCATAGTCACTAAGAGTAAATCCTAGTGAGATAAGAAAAGAGTTAAGTCTTGAATACCATGATCTTGGTGCTTGCTTGAGTCCATATAGACTTTTGAAGAGCAAGCACACTTTGGACTCATCCTTGATGAATCCTTGAGGTTGTTCCATATAGATATCCTCCTCAAGATAACCATATAGAAAAGCATTGGATACATCTAATTGGAACACCTTCCACTTGAAGAAACAAGCAAGAGAAATAAGAATTCTTATTGTCACCATCTTTGCAATGGGTGCAAAGGTCTCCTCATAATCAAGACCATGTATTTGAGCAAATCCTTTGGCACATAATCTTGATCTCGGCTTCTTCAAAAGATGAGTGTTGATCTTCATGAAAGACAACATCTCTACTTTCAAGAACTTGAGAAGTAGAGAGTATAAAGACTCTATAGGCCTTCTTGGTGGATAAGTATCCAACCATGATCCCTTTGCATGCACTAGGATCTTCCTTCTTCCTTGTTTCCAAGGGAATATGGACAAAGCATAACATCCAAAAACTCTAAGGTGATCAACCTTAGGCTTCTTCAAAAATAAGATTTCATATGGTGACTTTCCTCCAAGAGCTATATGTGGGAGCCTATTGCAAAGATAATTTGCACAATTAATGGCTTCTCCCCAAAAATCTTTGGGCAAATATGCCTCAATTCTCATAGATTTTGCACATTCACATAGAGATCTATTCTTTCTCTCGGCCACTCCATTTTGAGATGGAGAGTAGGCACAAGACAACTCTCTTTTAATGCCTTCAAGCTCACAAAAATCTTGAAATTTATTGGAGATATATTCACCACCTCCATCACTTCTAAGAGCTCTAATCTTGAATGAGAATTGCTTTTCTACATAAGCTTTGAAAATAAGGAAATGATCAAACACCATAGATTTAGAAGCAAGAAGATATATCCAAGTGAATCTTGTGTAATCATCAATGAAAGTAACAAAACAAGTTGCTCCTCCCTTGCTTGTAGTTGATGAGAAATGCACATCCGAGTGGATTAACTCCAAAGGATGCTTGCTTTTGATAGAAGATATTGTAAATGGCTTTTTGTGAGATTTAGCAATAGCACAAGCCTCACAAGACTTGATCTTCTTGGAGAATGACTTTGGCAAGCCAATAGCTTTAGCTTCTTTGATCATAGAGGGCATGGATTTGTAGTTGGGATGTCCCAACCTCCTATGCCATAATTCCTCCATAGAGAGCTTGTTCACAAGAGCAACATTACAAGCATTCACATACTCATTTGGATCTAGTTTATAGATGCCACCAAATCTAGATCCTAATGCAAGTATCTCAACATTCTTCTTGATAGTGCAAGTATCAACATTGAATTTTACATCAAGGCCATTATCAAGCAATTGGCCAACACTAATAAGATTCTTGATAAGCTTAGGTACATAAAGAACTTTAGAGAGAGAAAGAACTTTAGAGGATGCAAGGTTCAAGGGAATGTTCCCTATGCCTTCAATAGGACATTCAAAATCATTTGTAGTGTATATTGATTTCTTGACTCCATCATAAGGTGCAATAGAAGAGAAAGAGTCCTTGGAGCTACACATATGTGAAGAGGCTCCACTATCAATATACCATAGGCCGTCCTTTTTGAAAGGAGTAGATGAGAAACTAGAGACCATAAGAGATCCCTCTCCATCACTTGCAATAGTGTCTTCCTTCTCATTGGTAATATTGGCTTGCTTGAGTTGATTCTTCTTCTTGAAGCAATTGGTGGCATAGTGACCTTTCTTACCACACTAAAAGCACTTGATCTTCTTCTTCTTGAGCTTGGATGATGAAGCATTAGAGGAATCATCTTCCTCATCATCTTTGTCTTTGGATTTGACTTTGTCCTTGCTTGAGGATTGTTGATATTGGTTCTTGCTCCTCCCTTTGTGCTTATCCTTGGCAAAAAGAGCTTTGCCATCATTATGAGTGAGAGAAAGCTTGTCCATCCTCAAGAGCTTGTACTCTTGTCTTGATTCTTCCAAAATTAGCACACTTTGGAGAGCCTTCGAACTTGGTAGCTCCTCCTTAATGGCATAGGATTGGACAAAATTATCAAATTCACTTCTCAAGCCATTGAGAATGAGTTGAACTAGCTCATTTTGATTGATGGAATCACCAATACAAGCAAGTTCTCTATGAATATCTTTTACTCTCAAAACATAACTAGATGCACTCTCATCACTCTTTTGGCTACTTTGAAAGATTCGATTCCTAAGAGTGAGACGCCTAGAGGTATTCTTAGCCTCATAGATAGTCTTGAGACAATCCCAAGCTTCTTTGGTTGTTGTACAAGTACCTATCTCCCTCAATATCTCATTAGAGACATTCATCTTAATGTAGTGGAGAGCCATCCTAGCCCCCTTTTTGTATTTTTGAACCTCTTGAAGAACTTGTGGTTCTTCTTCAAGGCCAAGAACTATGTCCATCACATCTTGAAGGATCAAGATGGACTCCATCCTCATTTTCCAAATTGAATAGTTTGAAGTGGACAATCTTTCACTTGGTTCCAACAAGGATGAAGCCATTGAAGACATTTGAAGTGAAGAAAACTCAAATGATGAACAATAAATGTTGCTACACACTCTCTATAGGATCCAATAATAGAGTACTATCTCCTCCTATGAAAGATCTTGCAACTATATGTGAATTGATTCTCACTAGCTACTCAAATCTCTCTAAAACAAGATCTATTTCACATCAAATGATGGAGTATATGCAAATTTAGGATCAAACACTCTTAGCACGTGTGAAGTACACTAAGAAACCAAATTTGATTCAAATACAATGATATTGCATGAAACAAAATGGCTAAGATCTCAAAACAGTGCCGAGATCACATATAGATGAGATTGGTAAGCATACAACTGTTATTTTGGATCAACCAAGCAATCTCTTGACCAAACCAAATGTGTCCACCCAGGTCTAGGTGCCCTACCTAACCCTATTCAAAAGCTTATAACTTCTTATTGGCTCAACCAAATGGAATGAAACTAATTGCATCAGAAACTAGACAAAAATAGCTTCAAAACAAGCTATCAAGCAAGATAAATGGATCAAGCATGAGAGAGAACTTCCAAACTGAAATTGGATGTTCCTCACACGTGTCTGAGCACCTGATTCCATACAGTACCAGGTCAAACCCAGTCAATGTCCTTTTGATCACTTTTGATACAAGATTAAACAAGATAGCTAGGAAAATGGGCCTTGACAATTTCTAGCTCAAGATTGATGAAAAGTTTTCACTTAGATGGATCAAAATGCATGGTAACCTTAGGTAGGCTCTGATACCATGTTGAATTTCACACGTGTGGACTGTTTGCAACATGTACTTGATACCATGTGAAAGATTTCAGATCCTTAAGATCCAATCTACTTGAATGATCTTTGGTTAGAAAGAGAAATACACTACCAATTTCACCAATGTAGAAAAGTCAGCATCTACACACAATTTGAGATGCAAACACTAATAGAACTTGATGAAACTTGAATGAAATGATTATGTACTGTTGCTGTCCATACAAAACCAGCAAGCTACTGTATTTCACACGTGTGGATCCAAAAATAACAAATATAGATCATTCTACACATAGAATTGCAAGCAATCACCAAGATAGTGCACCAATGGATAGTAGAACCCAAGAGAACCATGTATAAGCATGAAATGAGATAGAGAAGAGAGAAGATGACTCTCTCCATGAGTTACATCCTTTTATAGCAGGTCCAAACCCTATTTGGCCACTTGGTTTTCCCACCAAAATGCTAACCCTACCCATTTTGGGTCTAGATTCAATGTACCCAGCAATTCAAATTGAATCTACTCAAACTCGCATTCTATCTTTTCCACACTTTCAAAAAGTGTTTATTCAAATTAAATTTAGACTAATGAACTTTGAAAAGTCAACCTCTAAGTCTAAAACAAGTTTTGGCCTCAATATGCCAAATATGGAAATATTGCAAAATGTGATGAAACTAGTTGAATCTTTCACATGATCTCCTAAGGTGTGTAGATGCACCAAGATCAAGACTAGATTGAGATTCAAGATCTATCTTTGATCTTGGAATGAAACGCTAGATCCTTCGTCAGATGAATGGCGGATGTGCTATCCATGAACAATATCATCTTCTTTATTGCGCATTTCCTCCATAGCCATTTTTAAGCAATCTTTCCCTAAATAAAGCTCATCATTATGTACATCGCCAATACCAGGGAGAAGATCATCGACATCAAAATCAATTATATCTGATAATTCATCAAGCTCTTTTCTCAAAATGCAAAGAGTCTCAACTTCAGTGAAATAAAAAAGATCTCATATATTCGATAATGTCAAAAAAGAATTATTATCCATATTATAAATAGGCAATGTGATAAGAGATTTATCAGAAGGAGAAAGGGTGTTGGGAGTTCTAGATCCAATAAACGATGTCCTGTTTTATGTAAAATCAAAATCTATACAATCATCTAAACTAACGTTCGTATCAATTAAAAAAGTATCTATATCTACAATCTTTGACTTTTCAGACTCTGTACCACTGGAAGAAACAACTTTAGAAGTGGAAGGACCAGCCTCCGAATCATCAGAAATATTTAACAAAAGAAAAAAAACAAATGCAGACTGAAAATCAACAAATCTACATTTTTTATTATGAATTGGGCACTCATCTACAGACTTAAAATGTTTATGTAACTTGGTGAACATTCTTTCAAGCTTAGCTTTATAGCTATGCTTGTCGAGTGCCACCAGGTCTTGATAATGAATCATGTCCTTATTCTGAGATCTGAATAAGGGAGTATTGAGCAGAGACTTAAATCTAAGATAAATCTCAAAAATTGCCTCCACACCAGGAACGACGTCATTGTATATAATTTCAATATTTTTTCTTATTGAATGTCCATTGGCTTCCAAGTCTTGATCGAGTGGCACCCATTTACCTTTATTTTTTTTCCATCTTTGATAATGGAAACATAAGCTCAACATTTGTTTTTCAATTTGATAATGGAGGCACATGGAAGACATTTTCATGACACTTGAAAAGAAATCCAGAAATATATTTAAGAAAATAAATCAACTCAATCTGACTGTTTTTGATCTCGTACTGATCCATTCATCACTTTCAAAACTAGGTAATGAAATTGAGACTATTTATCCAAAATCTCTTTTTGTATCAAGCAATAATTTGTTGAGAGAAGTATCAGCTTGTACTAATGCTAAAGAGGCTTGGGAGTCTTTAAAATCAATCTATGAGTCTAGCAACACTTCTAGAGTTCTTATGCTTAGAAATCAAATTTTGCAAAGCATGAGGAGAAGTGAGGAGAGTGCACATGATTATGTACTCAGAATCAAGTCTCTAAATAGGGAGTTGGCTTCCATTGGAGAGAAGATTCATGATGGAGAGCTTGTACAAATTGTCCTTAATGGTCTAGGAGATGACTTTGCAAATTTGGTCCAAAGTTTTGCCATCCAAGACACTTTGCCAACTATAGAAAAACTTCACAGTGTATTAGTGGCTGAAGAGTTTAGGATGCTCCATGCAAAATCTAGGATGAGTTCCTTGTCGTTGTAGGATGGTGATGAGAAAGCCAATTTCTCATTCAAGGGCAAAAAGAAGACCAATGGAAAGAAGAAGCATCCAAAGGAGGCCAAAGAAGAGGATGATGCATCAAGCTCAAAGGACAAGTCAAAGCAAAAATGCTTCTTTTGTGGAAAGAAGGGGCATTATGCATCTGAATGCTACAAGAGGCTAAGAGCACAAGTGGAGGAGGACCAACAAGGAAACCTTGCAAAGGAGGATGAGGAGGATGAAGTAGATGTATTCTTGATGGCATCTACATCCTCACCAACAAGCAATAGCAATTCAAGAGACAATTGGTGGATCGACAGTGGGGCTAGCTCCCACATGTCTTGTGAAAAGGACTTTTTCTCAACCTTACACTCATTCAATGATGCTAGAAAGTTTGTCTTTACTGCAAATGATGAAGAGTGTAGGATAGATGGTGTTGGCACCATATCTTTGTGTCTAGAATCCTCAAAATGCATGGATCTAGAAAATGTCCTTTATGTACCATCAATCACCAAGAATATGCTTAGTGTTGGTCTACTCTTAGAAAGTGGTTTGGATTTCCACTTTAAGCATGGTGTTTGCTTCATCTTGAAGAATGATGTTTGCATTGCAAAGGGATTTAAACATGGAAGATTGTTTAAGTTGGAAGCTAGTGTTGCTTTTGAAAGAATGAGCTTGGCAAAGGAGGAGATCACTAAAGAGGAGATCTTGGCAAAGTGTGATCTTGCTTGCATTGAGGAGGAGCATCAAAAGGAGGAAGATTTTGAGGATCAGCCTCAAAGCATGAGAGTTCCAAGGGAGTCCTCAATGACAATGTCCGAGTCATCAAATTGCATGCAAATTGTCCATTCAAGTGTGCATCTTGCAAGGGTGGTGAGCATTGGAGAGTCTACTATCTTTGAATACTTTTTGGAAAGTATTAGTAGACATGAGGTGACTTGTTTCTTACCTTTAAGATCCATGGTGTTTATTACTTTGTATGACAAGACAATGAAATGGGATGCTTTGAAATCTACATTTGTTGTTGATAAAGCAATTTCATTGGATAACTATTTTTGTAATAGTTTGAATAGAGTCATAAAAGATGAAACATCATTTGCTTTGGAAATCTTTGTGTCCACATGCTTTGTGCATGATCATTCCAATGTAAGGACCAAAGATTATCCTATTTCAATGATAGGAATAATGGTAGTGTTTTGCTCTTCAAGTAGAGATTGTAGAATCTACTTGTTTTCAACCAAAGAATTTGTCAATGGTGGAAATGTGATCTTTCAAGAGTGGAAGATTTGTAAACTTGAAGAAGCACCTTTGGATCAACACATTATTCAATTCATTGATGTTTTGGAGTCAAGTCAAGTGGAGGATCAAGCTCAAGACCCGAGGACTCCAAGGAGAACCTTGAGTATCAAGATGGAGCCATCTAGGCTCAATCAAATGGATCAAGCAAGACAAGTTGTCTTTGGAAACATTATTTATGCACTTAATATTTTAATTGATGTATCTTCAAGTGCACAAAATGCCTTGGAATCCATGGCTTGGCATGATGTTTATTTTTGAAGTGTGCTACATGTATATAGACACATTTATGGAACATCTTGTAAGGGATTCTCTAAGAGGTGGTGAAAGATCCTTCATGGACATCATTCTCTATTGGAGTCTCAAAAGTTCCTTGTTTGTAGCTGGATTTTTTAGACACTTCTAAAAGATTTCATTCATCTATCAAGAGAGTTGTAAATAGATCAAGCTAAATTTGAGGAGGAGTGTGAAGAATTGCCAAAAATTGGCAAATCTAGCTTGATCAAAAACCATGTAGAATAGTGTAAATTGTGTACACAAATGGGTCCCACACATGTGAGGCCATGATGCCACATGGGAAACCCATCCTAATGTAGGTTAGGTCAAGTCAAGAGAGTTGGTCATGTCTATTTGGTGGTCATCCCTACTTTAAAGGACCTACACCTAAGTTTAAGGTGAAAATTTGACCAACTAGCTACCTACCAAGCATAACTCTAGGAAATAGACTAGGGTTTCATTTTAGGTCAAGGAGAGTGAGTTAACTTCCTTATTACATGCTGGAAATCCACCTAACTTCAAGAAGGAAGTCGAATTTGCTATGTATTCCCTCTCTCCATAGTGAGAAGATAGAAAATTTTTGGAGCTCATTGGCAATCTCAAGCTAGTTCACTATGTACATTGAGTTTTTGTGATCCAAATGAAACCAAATCAATTTCTACTTGTTTCTCAGGTTTAAGACCGTACTACAGCCTGTAGTACACACGTGTGGGCTCGGATTTCATTGTTTATCAATGCTTTTGATTGTTAATGCTTGTTGTTTGTCAAATTGCCAATCTAGATCAACTTTTTTGTGTCTAGTTTTTTGATAGATTGTTAAGCAAGCATCCAATCACTCTTGTGGATCTTTTGTAGATCCATTTATGGTCCTAAAGTACAGTACTTTCACAAATACATATCAAAGTAATCGATGCCATACCTTTGTGTGTAGCCTTTAGGCCATCTGATTTGATTTTTCTTTTGTAGACCCATTTGCAGTCCACGATCTGTTTATTTTCGTAGACTGGCTCTAGTGTCCATGCCTCAATATGCCTCATTGATTCAATTTCCTTTGACATTGCTTGCTTTCAGAATTCACCTTTTGGACTCTGGATAGCTTCTTGATACGTTGCTGGTTCTTTAATGAAACTGCGGTATTCGAACTCTGTTTTTTCACTCCATTAAAGGATGTCAGTGTATCGTTCTAGACGCCTTCTTTGTCTTGTCAACCTTCTGGGTTCGATTCGTCGCTGTTCAAATGTTCCTTCTTCGTCGGGTTGAACTTCGGCTTCCTGCTTCTCTCGAGTATGGGGCTCGACATTTTGATTTGATGTTTGCTCTTGATCTCCCCCTTGAATCGGCAGTAGTGTGAAGATCTCATGTCCCTTTTCTTCCTTTAATCCAAGGAATGTGGACACGTCAAACTTCACATCTCTACTCGACACAACTTTCTTTGTGGTTTGTTGAATTTCACACATGTGGACTATCCACTAAATGTACTTGTGATCTCCTAAGGTGTGTAGATGCACCAAGATCAAGACTAGATTGAGATTCAAAATCTATCTTTGCATCTATGACAAAAACACAATACTTCATGCATTCAATCACTACCAACTCTCACTCACACGTGTGGGAAGTCTTCAAAAAATAATCTAAGTGAAAACAAGCTGCTCTCCTCGGGTAGAGAGATAAAAAGCATCATGAGCTGTCGGGTAGAGAGAGAAAGCTAGAAATCCAATAACTCACAAAATCCATGAAATCACCAAATCAATTAATTACAAAATGAGGAGTACAATGATACTAGTAGATCCACGAGCTACCACTATGCTTAACTATGATTGGACCATATTTTGTCACCTCTTGATCCTATTGGATCACTGATCCATGCACCTTTAATTCTATTGGACTATATTCAAGCACACCTCAATTTCCTATTGGACCTCACAAGGTTCCACCTCTAAATCCTATTGGACCTCTTGGAATTCATCAAACAAAAGGTTTACACTTGTCTACACTCCAATTGGCACGTGTTTAGCCTCTTACTCTATTTTGGCTCAATAGTGGCATTACAAGTGGAAATGCATAATTTGCCATCTATGCCAAATTTATTCCTATCAACATCCTACACCTAGATGCTTGATGTAAAAAACATAAGACCCCTATATCTAACATAGATAATCTTTTTCAATTCTTCACACTCCTCCTAAAAAATTATCTATGAAGATTTGAGCATTGATCTTGATATAACTCCAAGATATAGATCTATGCTTGATGAAAGCACTTTTGCTCAAAGGCTTGGTGAGTAGATCGGCAATACAAGAGGATGAGTTGACATGTTCCAAATAGATTTCACCTCCAATAAGCTTTTCTCTCACAAAATGGTGTGCCACTTCTATGTGCTTGCTTCTTGCATGAAATATGGGATTATTGGCAAGAGCTTGGGCCAAGATGTTATCACACTTGATCATTGGTAGATCATCCTCCTTGATGCACTTTAGCTCCATTAATAACCTCTTGATCCAAAGCACTTATTTGGTAGTTGTAGTGAGTGCTTTGTACTCGGCCTCACATGAAGAGAGAGATAAAGTATCTTGCTTTTTGGAAAGCCAAGATATAAGATTGCCTCCAAGAAAGATAGTGTATGCACTAATAGACTTTCGATCCATCTTGTCACTTGCAAAGTCCAAATTCGAGTAGCCAATAATGGATAGATCTTCACTTTTATAGAGTAGACCATAATCACAAGATGAAGATACATATCTTAAAATCCTCTTGGCCATTTCCCAATGATGGATCTTAGGATCTTGCATAAATTGACTCAGTTTGTGCACACAAAAACTTAGATCGGGCCTAGTAATTGTAAGCCAAATCAAGGAGCCTACAAGACTCCTAAAAAGTGTGATGTCCTCAAAGCATCTTTCATCACCTTTATTAGGATCTTTTAAAATTTGCTCCATTGGAGTATCTATGCTCTTAGAATTTTCCATATGGAATTTTTTCAACATAGAGTGAGCATATCTAGATTGGCATATAAAGACATAATTTTCATAAAAATCAAATTCTAGGCCTAGGATGTAATGCATCTCTCCTAGATCTTGCATTTTAAACTCACATCCAAGTGCTAGCTTGGTTTCATCAACTTGCTTGATACAACTTCCACAAAGAATAATGTCATCAACATAAATTAGAAGAATGACAATATTACTATCAACAAACTTTAGATACATGGAAGGATCATAGTCACTAAGAGTAAATCCTAGTGAGATAAGAAAAGAGTTAAGTCTTGAATACCATGATCTTGGTGCTTGCTTGAGTCCATATAGACTTTTGAAGAGCAAGCACACTTTGGACTCATCCTTGATGAATCCTTCCATATAGATCTCCTCCTCAAGATAACCATTTAGAAAAGCATTGGATACATCTAATTGGAACACCTTCCACTTGAAGAAACAAGCAAGATAAATAAGAATTCTTATTATCACCATCTTTGCAACGGGTGCAAAGGTATCCTCATAATCAAGACCATGGATTTGAGCAAATCCTTTGGTACATAATCTTGCTTTATGCTTGTTGATGGTGCCATCATGATTGAACTTGATCCGAAATACCCACTTGCAACCAATCACATGCTTCTTGGATGGAGGATTCACAAGCTCCCAAGTATTGTTGGTGATCAATGCATCATACTCTTGCTTCATGGCATCATACCACTCCTTGGTATTGAGTGCCTCTTGTACATTCTTTGGTTCTTCATGAGAGACATAAAAAACATAATCAGTGGAATCAAGATCCACTTGTTTGCCTTTATCAACATATGAGAGCATCTTAGGTTTGGATCTATCTCTCATGGATCTTCTTGGTGAGAAAATCCGAGGAGAGTCTTCTTCAAAGCTCGACCCCATCACATCATGATTGTCTTCAAAATCAATAATTGATGATGCATCCATAGATTTCTTGATCTCGGCCTCTTCAAAAGATGAGTGTTGATCTTCAAGAAAAACAACATCTCTACTTTCAATAACTTGAGAAGTAGAGAGTATAAAGACTCTATAGGCCTTCTTGGTGGATAAGTATCCAACCATGATCCCTTTGCATGCACTAGGATCTTCCTTCTTCCTTGTTTCCAAGGGAATATGGACAAAGCATAGGCATCCAAAAACTCTAAGGTGATCAACCTTAGGCTTCTTCAAAAAATAAGATTTCATGGTGACTTTCCTCCAAGAGCTATATGTGGGAGCCTATTGCAAAGATAATTTGCACAATTAATGGCTTCTCCCCAAAAATCTTTGGGCAAATATGCCTCAATTCTCATAGATTTTGCACATTCACATAGAGATCTATTCTTTCTCTCGGCCACTCCATTTTGAGATGGAGAGTAGGCACAAGACAACTCTCTTTTAATGCCTTTAAGCTCACAAAAATCTTAAAATTTATTGGAGATATATTCACCACCTCCATCACTTCTAAGAGCTTTAATCTTGAATAAGAATTGCTTTTCTACATAAGCTTTGACAATAAAGAAATGATCAAACACCATAGATTTAGAAGCAAGAAGATATATCCAAGTGAATCTTGTGTAATCATCAATGAAAGTAACAAAACAAGTTGCTCCTCCCTTGCTTGTAGTTGATGAGAAATGCACATCCGAGTGGATTAACTCCAAAGGATGCTTGCGTTTGATAGAAGATCTTGTAAATGGCTTTTTGTGAGATTTAGCAATAGCACAAGCCTCACAAGGCTTGATCTTCTTGGAGAGTGACTTTGGCAAGCCAATAGCTTTGGCTTCTTTGATCATAGAGAGCATGGATTTGTAGTTGGGATGTCCCAACCTCCTATGCCATAATTCCTCCATAGAGAGCTTGTTCACAAGAGCAACATTTCAAGCATTCACATACTCATTTGGATCTAGTTTATAGATGCCACCAAATCTAGATCCTAATGCAAGTATCTCATCATTCTTCTTGATAGTGCAAGTATCAACATTGAATTTTACATCAAGGCCATTATCAAGCAATTGGCCAACACTAATAAGGTTCTTGGTAAGCTTAGGTACATAAAGAACTCTAGAGAGAGAAAGAACCTTAGAGGATGCAAGCTTCAAGGTAATGTTCCCTATGCCTTCAATAGGACATTCAAAACCATTTGCAGTGTATATTGATTTCTTGACTCCATCGTAAGGTGCAATAGAAGAGAAAGAGTCCTTGGAGCTAAACATATGTGAAGAGGCTCCACTATCAATATACCATAGGCCATCCTTCTTGAAAGGAATAGATGAGAAACTAGAGACCATAAGAGATCCCTCTCCATCACTTGCAATAGTGTCTTCCTTCTCATTGGTAATATTGGCTTGCTTGAGTTGATTCTTCTTCTTGAAGCAATTGGTGGCATAATGACCTTTCTTGCTACAATAAAAGCACTTGATCTTCTTCTTCTTGAGCTTGGATGATGAAGCATTATAGGAATCATCTTCCTCCTCATCTTTGTCTTTGGATTTGACTTTGTCCTTGCTTGAGGATTGTTGATGTTGGTTCTTGCTCCTCCCTTTGTGCTTATCCTTGGCAAAGAGAGCTTTGCCATCATTATGAGTGAGAGAAAGCTTGTCCATCCTCAAGAGCTTGTACTCTTGTCCTGATTCTTCCGAAATTAGCACTCTTTGGAGAGCCTCCAAACTTGGTAGCTCCTCCTTAATGGCATAGGATTGGACAAGGTTATCAAATTCACTTCTCAAGCCATTGAGAATGAGTTGAACTAGCTCATTTTGATTGATGGAATCACCAATACAAGCAAGTTCGCTATGAATATCTTTTACTCTCAAAACATAACTAGATGCACTCGCATCACTCTTTTGGCTACTTTGAAAGATTTGATTCCTAAGAGTGAGAATCCTAGAGGTATTCTTAGCCTCATAGATAGCCTTGAGACAATCCCAAGCTTCTTTGGCTGTTGTCTCTTCTTCTTGTAGCAATCACTTGCAAATTATCTTTTGTTGCCACAATAGAAGCACTTGAGCTTTGATCTGTCCTTCTTTTTGCCATTTGAAGAAGCATCCACTTGGTCTTACCCTTTAGACCACTTACTTTTGACTTTGCCCTTGAATTTGCCCTTTGTGAATATAGCCTCCTCTTGAAGTGTCGATGTAGATCCACCTCTTGCTTGAAGCCTATATTCTTCATTGATCAAGGTCTCTTGAAGATCCATCAAACTTGGCAAATTCTTTTGGATAGCAATACCTTGAACAATGTTAGCATGAGCATCCAACAATCCATTAAGAATCACTTGAACAAGCTCTCCTTCCTTAATGCTCTCATCAATGCAAGCCAACTCATCACTCAATGCTTTCATCCTCAAAACAAAAGTACTTGGACTTTCTTCATTCTTTTGCAAACAAAAAAAGATGTGCCTTCTTAGAGTCAACACTCTAGAAGTAGACTTGGATTCATAAAGCTTCTTCAATGAATCCCAAGCATCCTTAGATGAAGTACACTTACCAACTTCCTTGAGAAGCTCATTGGTAACATTCATCTTGATAATGTGTAGAGCCCTTTTGGCTCTCTTATCATACCTCACTTGATCTTGTTGTCTTGCTGGTCTCTCCTCCAAACCTACAACAATATCCAGAACATCATTCATCTCAAAAAGTGATTCCTCACTTTCCACAATGAATAGTTACTTGAGATAAGCCTATCATTGGCTTCCAACATGACTCCACTTGAGGTTTCCCATTTAGCAATGACCTGATCTTCCTTTTTAGCCTGTTTCAATGCACAAAGCACTCCTTTGAACAACAACAAATGTTTTCAAAATAAATCACAAAGATTTGAAACTATCTCAAAAATTCTCTTCTAGCAATTATACCAAGCAAATCAACACATAGAATCATGGAATCTTGATATGATCTATCCTCAATCTAATGAATTTTGCCACTTCCTTAGATTGAAACACACTCAAATGAAGTCCAGCAACCTCACTATCTAGAGATCCAATCAAAATTAGGGTTTTGACAAAATCACAAAAAATTGACTATTCCAAATCTACATGCAAATGCTGAAAATTTGATATGCAATCTATTAGCCACCATTAGGCAAATCCAATGATCCAAAAATGGGCCAAATCCAACATGTGAAATCAAAAATCGAAATTGATCAAGTTTGTGAACATATATAGGGCTTTGGTTTACAAAATATCCAATCTACAAAAGCAAAAAACTTGATTTTGGTGTAGAATCCTCTCTAGCATGCTCTAGCCTTGATATCTTCACCAAATCATTGATAGATATGATTTTCTCCTTCATAACCTGAAACACAAGCTCTGATACCATGTGAAAGATTTCAGATCATTGATGATCCAATCCACAAAAAGATCTATTTTATTGTTCAAAACAAGTGTTGTATGGCCCCACACATGTGGAAAGTACACCTGAATCAGCCCACAACAATATTTGGTACAAAAATATTGACTCTAGCTATCCAATCAAACTCACCACCTCAAGATTAGTTAGTTTCTTACTAATTTAGGTGTGGTTTATGATCATTGCCATCAATGTACTTGGCTCTAATACCATGTGAAAATAAGGACCAAGAATGGATCACAAACAGATCCACAAGAGAGGTTGGGTGTTTGATTCAATTGATCTACCAATCTACACAAGATTAGTGCAGTTTAGATCAATTTTCCATCAGAAAATCTAACAAAAACAATCAATGATGATCAAAACTAAGGCCTATTGGTTTCACACGTGTGAAGACCTATACCTATATAGCCTGCAGATAGAGATTGAAGTACTAACAAGTTAGAATGCTAAGGAATTACAAAACATCAAGACTAGCATTGAAATAACACAAGATATGCCTCCAAAACCAAGATTTCACTTCCTTGATGATTATGGCCAAATGAGGCTCTATATATACATGAGTGGAAGCTTGAGCTGCTACTAACTCAACCGATTTAGCACGTGTGAGAGTGCCTAGTCACCAATGGATCTACTAATCACGTCAACTTGGCACATGGTCCATGACTTTCTTGTTTTAAGCCACCTCCTTGATTTTGGACAATTTTCCTAATTTATAGGAACTTGGATAGCTATCTTCTACAAGTGCAAACTCACATGCTACTGATATTTCCACACGTGTGAGCAATCCTCTACACATCGGAGATCACTCCCAATCTCATGGTATAGCACTTCCTACCAATAAAATGATGCCAAGTGGTATATCACTAAAAAACTAGATTTTGTCATTTTAGCCACTAGATTTCAAATAGAATGATATGTACAAACTATATGACTAATCTAAATGACATGATCCTTTATTTCACATGTGAGAACAGGCTCCACACATGTGTAATGCTAATATATACATGGATGTTTCCTAGATCAAGCAAGATTTTGACTATTTTCACAAAGACAACATTTCTACATGGAGAAATCCAAGAAAAACTATATTTTACAACCTGAAGCCTATGAGATAAAGGGCCAAGAGCATAAAGTCTGTAGACTGCATAAAGCCATATATGGGCTAAAACAAGCTCCACGTGCCTAGTTTGATAGTATAAACTCATATTGATTTCAATCCAAACAATACTGATTGTAATGTCTATGTACAACATTTTAATAGTAGATCAATGATCATTGCACTTTATGTGGACAATGCATTATTATTTAGCAATGATAAATCACTATTGTCAAAGTAATAAGTCAAATATTTCAAAAAAAATTGACATGATTGATCTAGATGAAGTACATCACTTATTCAGCATTCAAGTCATTAGAGATAAAGTAAACATGATGCTTTATCCTTGTCAACACTTATATATCCATAACATGATGTAGAAATACAAACATGGGTGACTACAAGCCCATTGATTCACCAATTGTTCTTGGCTACAAGCTCTCAAAAGATATGTGTCTTAAGGATATATCAAAAGAGTTAAATTCTACACATTACCCTTATCAATCCTTGATTGGGTCATTGATGTATGCAATGGTCTGTACTAGACCAAATCTAGCCTTTACAATCATTACACTTAGTCAATTTATGACAAATCTAGGATTATAACATTGGAAGGCTCTAAAAAGAGTCATGAAGTACATTCAAAGTACCAAAGCCTATGCACTATGCTATGAAGGAACCATTTCTACAGGATCAACTCTATATGGGCATATTTATTGAGATTGGTATGGAGATCCATATACCAGAAAACAACTTTTGGTTGCTTCATCCAATTTCAGGGGAGTTTAGCGTGTTAGGAAGTGCTTGACGAGCGCTTCCCAATGATATGTTAGATGGAATACTTCCAAACTACGGTTAAAAAGTTATAGCAAGTCAAAAATATGGAGATTTTATTAATCATAATTTTTTGAGTCCACATTAAAAATGACATAACTTTCTAGTGGTAAGTCCAATTTCAGCGGAGGTTGGTGCCTCAGAAAGTGCTCGCTTTCCAATGATATGTTACATGACATACTTTTGAGGTACGGTTAAAAAGGTATGGCAAGTCAAAGGTATTAGCTGAAAATAGTGTATAATAATACAAAAGTGCATTTCTACCCAAAAAAATTAGTGTCCTTGAAAGCCCATGTTGTACCACCAAACCATGCTTTTAGCCATTTCCTCCTCTGACTCGGATTTTGGACATTGCTCCTTTGACAGCTTCAAACCAGGGTCGAGTGAGAAGTGGTTCAGTTTGCACTTGGCCATTCCATATTTTTTCAATACATTGGTGAGATATCTCTGCTGGCTGATGAAAGTCTACCTACTGGGTCGAATTTAAAAAATCTGAATTCCAAGACAGTAGTGTGCAGGACCCATATCTATCATCTTGTATTCTTGTGCTAACAAGCATTTGGTATCCTCCAACAAATTTAAATTGTTACTAAACAGTAACGTGTCATCAACATAAAGAGTGATGATTATGAAGGAATTTGATATAGATTTAAAATAAACATTTGAGTCTGTCAAGTTTGGAAAAAAATCATTTTCGAGTAGAAATGTATTTATTTTCTGAAACCAGACTTTTGGAGATTGTTTTAAACCATACAGAGCTTTGTGAATTTAACATATTCTTTAGCTCATATCCTTCTGGCTGGGACATGTAGATCTCTTCTTCAATGATGCCATTGAGGAATGCAGTTTGGACATCCATTTGGTGAACTTCGAGGTCGGTTGTAGCTGCATAGGAAAGAAGTAAACGAATTGAAGCATACTTTACCACATAACTAAAGGTTTTTGAATAATTCAGATCTGGAATCTGAGAGAAGCCTTTAACTACCAATATGTTCTTGTATCAATTTATTTTTCCTTCAACATCATACTTCACCTTGAACAACCACTTGCATGGGATCGGATTTTGAACATTTGGTAGCTCAATTACAATCCACATTTGATTCTCAATCAAAGAATAAAATTCTACATCCATGGCTGCTTTCCACTAGTAAGCATCAAGTGTTGACATTGCCTCATCAACTGTCTGGTTCCTGCACAAAATAATAGGCCGGATCATCCATGAATCGAGATGGAGGCTATTTGGGTTGATGTGATCATCTGGGTGATTTTGTTTTTTCGAGTTAGTATCGATTTTCTGTTGTTTGACCTTTGGGTCGAATTTCGAATTTTCGATCCTTGGATCAGATTTTAAATTTTCATTTCTTCTTGGATCAAATTTTGACTGTTCGATTATTGGGTCAGATTTTTCTGGAGTTTTTCCCTTGTGGTCAAAAAAGTGGTCTTCCATGAATATGACATCTCTGCTCATGAATGTCTTCGGAGTGATCAGGTTGTAGAGCTTGTATGTCTTGTGATCTGGAGAGTAGCCAATGAAAATCAAAAAATTTGAAAGTATCAGATTTATTCTTCAAAAAGTAAGCAGCAGTTCTCCTAGAGAAGTCATCAATAAAAGTCAGAAAATAAAAGCTCTCCTTGTGGAAGGAGTTTGCATTGGCCCACAAAGGTCACTTTGTACAAGATTGGGCCTTGGCATTCTGCGAGTAAACTTTTTGTGAGAAAAAAAAAATTGAATGTTTCTTAATCAGAATTGTGCCAAAATTTGGAAGTTAAAAAACATTTTTGGCCTTGTGCTAGAAAAAGAAAAAAAAAACATTTGACTGAATCACTTGGCACACCGGCATGCCAAGTGATTTGGAAACAAAAAAATTTCTTGCAGCCGACCGCCTTAGCATGCCAACGTGCTAAGGTGGTTGGCTACTAGGATATATTTTTTGTTTTGTTTTGCAGCCCACCACCATAGCACGCCGGCGTGCTAAGGTGGTCGGCTAAACAAATTTTTTTTTTTTACTTGGCATGCCGACGTGCCAAGTGATTCAGTCAAAAATTTTAACTATGTGCCAAACCACAATTCTTACTAATAAACATTCAAGTAGTGGCATACAAAAGATAGGACACCATGTGCTATCTTTTTATTGACTCATGGCAAGAAAGAAACTCGCAAAAAATTTACTCATAGAATGTCAAAACCCTACAAGATCTAGCAAATCTCTAGAAGTATGAACAAAATCTAAAGTAATAGAGGAAAGATCTTGCACTAAGTTTTGTGAAAAATGCAAAAATAAGCTTGGTAGAGGCCAAAAATCTTGTATATAGATAAACACACATGTGTCAAGCCTGTTCCCACGTGTGAAAATAGTGTACTTGTCATGTACCATAATCATATATGTTGTACATATGATTTAATTCAAGTTCTAGTGGCTAAAATGGCCAAAAACTAGTTTTCTAGATAAATGACACATGGCATCAATCTATTGATTGCATGTTGCACATCCTCTGGTTAGGTGTCATATCCCATGTGTAGAGGACAGCTCACACGTGTGGAATAAGCTGAAGTAGGCAAATTTTGACTTCTAGAAGATTTCCAAATAGATCTTCATATAGAAGAAAAATGGACCAAAAGTGCCCAAAATAGAAGGTTTTGTCCAAGTGTCAGTTTTGCATGATGAATCATTATATGACAAAGCACCTTCACACATGTGGGATCAGAGGGATGATCAATACCACGAGATTCCACTTATTGTATATATAGAGCCACATTTGGCCATAATCAGTGTGAGACACCAATCTTGGTTTTGGAAGCAATTTTGAGTGATTCTCTCCATTTGTCTACATTTGTTTTGATTGTTTTGAGATTCTATCAATGTGTACTTGATTTTCAGGTTGGAGTCCGTACTCAGACAGTGTTTCACACGTGTGAAACCAGAAAGTACACCTACCTTCAATTAATGATTGTTTTGACTTCTAGAAGATTTCCAAGTAGATCTCCATATAGAAGGAAAATGGACCAAAAGTGCTCAAAATAGAAGGTTTTGTCCAAGTGTCAATTTTGCATGATGAATCATCATATGAAAAAACACCTTCACACATGTGGGATCAGAGGGATGATTAGTACCACGAGCTCCCACTTATTGTATATATAGAGCCACATTTGGCCATAATCAGTGTGAGACACCAATCTTGGTTTTGGAAGCAATTTTGAGTGATTCTCCCCATTTGTCTACATTTGTTTTGATTCTTTTGAGGTTCTATCAATGTGTACTTGATTTTCAGGTTGGAGTCCGTACTCGGACAATGTTTCACATGTGTGAAACTAGAAAGTACACCTACCTTCAATTAATGATTGTTCTTGTTAGGATTTTGTGTCTAGAGAGGATAGAGAGAAAAATTGATTCGTTCCAAAATCAAGAAATTCTCCCAATATTACTAAAACAGTGTTCACAGCAAATGATTTGATTCAGAAGTAGAAAAAAGAGCTTGACTACTAGTAGAGTAACAGTGACTCAATTTGTGAAAGTAGCCACATCTTCTACCATAAGCTAGGTCTTTCCTAGACTTGTCAAGAATAGTGCAGCCCTCTATATTGAATTCGACCCTATGACCAGAATTAGTGATTCTGCTTATAGAAAGAAGATTTTTGGTAAGTTTTAAAATGTATAAAACATCTTCTATCCATCTTGTCACCTGCAAAACTTGAGTCCAAATATGCTCTTAAGCAAATATTAGCTCTTTCATAAACTATGCCAAAGTCTTTTGTAGCCGAGATGTATCTTAACACCCTTTTTGCTCCTTTCCAATGACATATTAATGGACTTTGCATGTATTGACTCAATTTGCCAACACAAAAACTAAGATATGGTCTAGTGATGGTTAAGTATATCAAGGAAGCAATAAGCATTCTATAGGTAGTGATGTCCTCAAAGGATGCTTTATCACTTTCCTTAGAAACTTTTACACTTAGTTCCATGGGAGTTTCAACTCCTTTACAATCAATCATGCCAAATTTTGCTAAGATTGATCTAGCATACTTAGATTGACATATGAAAGTAAAATCATTACTTCTAGTGACTTCTATTCCAAGTATAACTTTAAGAAGTCCTAGATCTACCATTCTAAGTTCACTAGACAAGGAAATTATCACATTTTTTATGCCATCTAGATCATTTCTTGTGAGTATAATGTCATCAACATATAAAACTAAGATAATGATCTTCCCATCATTACATTTGTAGTACAATGATGGTTCATAAGAACTTACAACAAATCTAATGGAAATAAGATAGGAATGCAACCTAGAGT
Organism: Diphasiastrum complanatum; assembly: GCA_029204225.1. Lineage (NCBI taxonomy): Eukaryota > Viridiplantae > Streptophyta > Lycopodiopsida > Lycopodiales > Lycopodiaceae > Diphasiastrum > Diphasiastrum complanatum. Next base: position 43,126,537 of record CM055109.1, read on the forward strand.
ACCATGCTCTTGGTGCTTGCTTGAGTCCATAAAGACTCTTCTTCTACAAGAAACAAACCTTGTCTTCTTCTTCATCTTTGATGAAGCCCTCGGGTTGGCACATGTAGATTTCCTCTTTTAAGAATCCATTCAAGAAAGCATTTGTCACATCAAGTTGGAAGAGCTCCCATTTGAAAGAAGTAGCAAGACATATGATTAATCTACACTACAAGAATTGTCGCGATTTTCGACGAGATTTTCGACTTGAAATCGCGTTTTAATTTTTTTTTGAATCGACGCAGACATCAAAAAATGCATCGCTATAAGGTCGTCAGAATCCGTCGCATTTAAAATCCGTTGGAATCCGATGCCAAGCCCAAAACCGGCAACCGGCCGGTAAAAACAAACCAGAGAGCATGCCACGTGGACATCGGATTCCAACGGCTCGGCCACGTGGACGTCGGAATCCGACGCCCACGTGGAAAAAAAAACAAAAAAAAAAATTTCTCTTTTTTTTTTTCTCTCTGCCACGTGGACGTCGAATTCCACGTGGCCGGGCCGTTGGAATCCGACATCCACGTGAAAAAAAAATTGAAAAAAAAATTTCACTTTTTTTTTTTTTCTGCCACGTGGATGTCGGATTCCGACGTCCACGTGGCCAGACGTGGCATAAAGAAAACCGTGGCAAAAACCAAACATACTCCAATCGACAGGAATTCGAAGTGCATACGAAAAATAAATGATTACGAAAAATGACATAGATGAAACGAACTGAAAATAGATAAAGCCATACCTATTTCTGAGTGCATATGCATGTAGCCGGAAAGCGAAGAAGTGCTAGTCATGAATGCTTCAATTGATTCTACTATGTTTGTCACTTTGCTTCTATCCTTTGCTAGGACAGAATTGCTCTCAACTAGAACACCCATGAGCGAGGGCTCCCGTTGTCAATAAATTAGTGAGTTCTCAATGGTCGTTGATAGATTAGCTTTAGACAACAGTTGCAAGCTCCATTTTCATGGTCGTGAAGGCTCAGTTAGCTGAGTCTCTGATCTAACAACTAGCTTAGTGATGGCTTTCCTTCATATCTAATACTCATAGGCGTAGTGAAGGCTTGCAAAGTAGTAGCAGCGCTGGTCAGATGTATTATAGAGGTAGCAATGTTAATAATCACATCTCTCAACTCTCTTTTGGAAATCAGCAATAATCCTTCAGTATTTTGGAAGTCAACGTTCAATTCCTCAACAACTATAATGTGATTGAATGGTTAGATGGCTCACTCATCTAGCAACAATGGTAGGCCAGCTCTCCAACTATCTTGCAAGGAAAACTGGGTTCTAATTCATAGAGCAAAGATAATTAAGCACCCCATAGCCAAGATATCTCAAGCTTCCAACAAAAATAGTGAGTCAATGGCACTCTTCAAAGTTCATTTTGAGTTCTGATTTTCAACAGAAATGCCATCATACCGAGCACGCTTCACTAGCTTTCTCTAGTTGATATCTCATTTTAAATGTATCAGACAACGATGGATTACCCTTTATGGCTCGATAGGAAGTAGCAACAAGATAGCCATACTGGATCAATCAGTGAGAAAAAGTGGTAGCTCTACATCTTTGATGGTGGAGCTGGTTATGATCTTCATTCAAACCTCAAGAGCTCTTAGTCTCACACTATTTCACAAAGAACATAACATTAAATCTGAACCCTAAAATTTACAAAAAACATAATATTAAATCAAACTCTTCTATCTATATTTTCTTGCTCTCTCTCATGTCTCTCACACACATCCTTCTCTTCCTTTCTCATTCGCTCATGATCATAAATCACTACGACACATATTTGTGTTTAACTATACAAAATATACAATACAAGGAAGAAAGTGTACAAGAAAAAGTTACAAAGAAAGAAATCTTAGTTGCACATAACAAAACAAAAGAATCGTACTTGGAATGAGACAAATGGAATTGATAGAGTTGAGAAGAAGCGCCAAAAGCTGATCTCCAACAATCTCCTGCAAGAATAAAAAATAAGAAAACCCACCCTAGAAAAATGACGCGACTTTGAGAATTCGATCACGGATGTCGGATTCCGACATCTGTATTATCCGTCGGAATCCAACATCCGCTTTGTGCTTTTTTTTTTTTTTTGCACAGACAGGTGACGTCATCCATTTAAAAAGTTGTAGTCTCCGAAATGGAATGTCGGATTCCGACATTTTTTTTGGTAGTCGAAATCCGACGTTTGTTAAAAAAAAAAAATTCGGCAAATTTTTTTTTTTCGGCAATTTTTTTTTTTTTGTGTCGGATTTCGACGTATTATTATGTCGGATTCCGACGGATTATGAAATTTTTTTTAATCCGTCGGAACCTTGTGTCGGAAATCACGCATTTTGTTGTTGTGCTAATGGTCACAATCTTTGAATCAGGTGCAAAGGTTTCATCATATTCTATGCCTTTGACTTGCAAAAAACCTTTTGCTACAAGTCTAGCTTTATACTTATGAATAGAACCATCTGGATTATATTTCAATCTATATATACATTTACAAGTAAGAGGCTTCTTTCCATAAGGTAAATCAACAAGCTTCCAAGTTTGATTTTCCATTAATGCATCAAACTCTACTTGCATAGCTTTCCTCCAATATTGAGACTTATTTGCTTCCTCAAAACTAGTTGGTTTCTCAAGCATAGTAGTCAAGAAAGTATAAGAGTTGAGTAGTTAAGAATCTTCTCTTTGCTCCCCTTTGTCACTATAAGTGAGCCTTGATGGCTCAATCCTTGTCCTTGTTGATCTTTTTGGCACCCTTGGACTTTGAGTAAGTTCCACTTGGTCTTCATCTTCATGAAGCTCCTCCTCGGCCATAACATGATCCTTGACAAGTTGAGTGTTGTTGGAAGTCACCTTTCCTTTGGCTTGAAGAGATTCATCAAAAAGTACATCTCTACTTACAACAATTTTTTGGTAATAGGATCAAATATCCTATAAGCTTTCTTGCTTTCACTATAACCAACAAAGATGCCTTTGAAAGAAGTGGCATCTTCCTTTTTCCTTGTTTCTAAAGGAATATGTACATAACAAGTACATCCAAAAACCTTCAAATCACTAAGATTTGGCTTTTTTCCAAAGAATACTTCATAAGGTGTAAGTCCTTTAATGGCACTATTAGTCACTTTATTCCATAGAAAGTTTGCACATAAAATAGCTTCTCTCCAAAATGAAATAAAAAGGAATGCATATAATCTCATAGCTTTAGCACACTCACATAGTGTCCTATTCTTTCTCTCAGCTACTCCATTTTGTTGTGGAGTATATGTGCAAGTAAACTCTCTCCTAATGCCATTAGTTTCACAAAACTCTTTCATCCTATTGGAGATGTACTCCCCTCCATTATCACTTCTTCTTACTTTCAAGCTAGTATTAAGTTGCTTTTCCACAAGAGTTTTGAACTTTACAAAGGACTCAAAAACTTCACTTTTCTTAGACAAGAGATAAACCCAAGAGTATCTTGATCTATCATCAATAAAAGTGACATACATAAGAGCTCCACCATTTGATTCATGTGAAAATGAATGAACATCCGAGTGTATAAGGTCAAGAGGAGAGTTAGATCTTGTCAAAGATCTCTTGAAAGATAGCTTATGAGATTTGGAGAGTCCACAAGCTTCACAAAGCTTTCCACACTTGGATATGGTTTTGGAAAGTCCACTTGCTAGCTCCTTTGTCACCATGGTCTCCATAGCTTTGTAGTTAGGATGACCTAACCTTTTGTGTCATAATTCCACTTGAGTGAGCTCCTCCCTTGCCATGTTCACACTTCCATCACATTAGCATCCAATTTGAATAACTTCTATTACTTGAAACCATTAGCAATACATTTTTCATCTTTCAAGATAGAACATGTTCCATGCTTGAAATGTACATCTAATCCACTATCCATAAGTTGTCCTACACTCAACAAGTTCTTTGTAATTGAAGGTACATAAAGAACATTGTCTAGATCTACTTTTTTAGATGATCCTAGACATAAAGGAATGGATCCAGCACCTACAATCTCACATTCTTGATCACTTACAGTGAAGCTAAATCTCTTAGAACTATTGTAAGAAAGTATATTAGAAAAGTAGTCTTTTTGGTGAGTCATGTGAGAGGTTGCCCCACTATCAATCCACCAAGTGTCTTGACTAGATGTTTGTGGTGAAGATACCATCAAAGATAGATTGCCTTCTTCCTCCTCCTCCTCAAGCACAAGATTGCCTTGATTGTCCTTCTCTTGGGCATTCTTCTTCTTGTAGCACTCAGATGCAAAATGTCCCTTTTTTTCACAAAAGAAACACTTTAGCTTCTTCTTGTCCTTCTTGCTCTTGCCTTTGGAACTTGATGCTCCATCTTTGCTCTCCATCTCCATGTCTTGAGTCTTCTTGGATGGAAACTTCTTCTTCTTGCCTTTCAAGGAAAAGTTAGCTTTTTCATCACCATCATTCAAAGATAAGGAACTCATCCTACTTTTGATATGAAGCATTCTACTCTCCTCACTTATAAACACACTTTGAAGTTTTTCAATACTAGGAAGTGAATCTTGAATAGCAAAGGTTTGAACAAGATTGGAATAATCATCTCCTAATCCATTCAAAATGATTTGAACTAATTCATCATCTTTGATTTTATCATCTATAGAAGACAACTCCTTATTCAAAGATTTGATCCTAAAGACATAATTTTGGGCACTTTCACTACTTCCTTTCATGCTTTGAAGGATTTGATTCCTAAGCATGAGTATCCTTGAAGTATTCTTGGATCCATAAATTGCTTATAATGAATCTCATGCCTCTTTGGATTTGGTACAAGATGAGATTTCCTTCAAAAGTTCATTACTTACATTCATCTTTGTGCAATGTAACGCAACTCTACATCTCTTTTTGTACTTTGCCAATTCAACTCCTCCTTGGGGTTCTACTTCCACCTCAAGTACTATGTCATAAAGATCATGAAGTATAAGCAAAGGCTCCATTCAAACTATCCAAGTAGCATAATTAGTGGATGTAAGTCTTTCACTAGCTTCAAGCAAAAAACCACCCATTGATGCCATAGTAGTCCGGAGAGCACCTCGCATGGAAATATTGAAATCAACACAAATAGCGTTTTGTCCATTCAACCCCAGGATCATACAACAGAAGAGAAATCAATACAGACCTCCTACATGTATCATCAAGGGGCACCGAATGTAGCACCGTGCTTGGAACGCCGATGAATCAGCAACGCATGGCACTACCTGCACCACCTAGGCCTTCTAACAATCAAGTGACTCATGTGAATATGGTAGTAGCAGAACAAAAGCCACCATTCCAACCTGAGTAGTAGTAGTGGTACGGTCCGGAAGAGGCATTTTTCGATCCGGCAAATGAATACTATGCGACCTATGTTGTGCACAACCTCAACGTCAGGTAGGATCTATGGCTGCTATGGATGTGGCGAAGGCCACAAATTTGCTAAATGTCCTTATAAGGGATAGTATATGGCCTTTTGTAGAGAATGTGGATACATGCATTGCTACAAGAACTGGCCAGTTAATCCTGGAACAAGTGCACCCTTGAATTTAATCACAATACAACCAACAGCGGTTCCATGAAGGATGCCATGTGAAAGAAAAAAAACCCCCATGTTCCAGTGCTAGCAGTTACGTCAGTGAAGAAACAAAAGGGAGTGGCCCCATCACCACCTCCATCAATAGCAATGGTTGATGACCCACGAGAAGCTCCTATAGAATCTCAACCTATGGAAGAACTAGCACTGTCAGCGGCCTCCCCAGCGTGAACGAATCAAAATGATTGCTTGTATCATTATGAACCACCGTTCCATATGGAAGTGCCAGAGGTCTCACACACAGACAAATGTGCTCACCAGTTTATTGTCTAGCCACATGAGCTTATCTCTTAGTGAGTTATTGTGGATTGCACCTCAAGCCAAGAGCATCCTAGCTGAATGGGCCAAAGCGGAACTAGAAATAGCAGCAAAAGAGCCCTTATATTGTGCGGGCTACGAAGGAACGAGCAACATCCTCCATATCGGGACAGCACAAAAAAGTGAAGAACACAACATCACCCAGCCTATCAAGCATAAGAGGTTCAAGGATGAAGCATTAGTGGTAGATGGAGGATCGGGTGTAAATTTGATCTCCACTACCCTGTAAGAAATGGGGTTTGCAAGGACTGAAACCAGCAAAATTTGTCATCAAGTTAGTAGATCAATACTGTGTAAAAGCAAAGGGTGTAGTTGATGACATACCAGTGAAAATAACGGGAATGCAGTTTGTAATCACCTTTGTGGTGATGGACATACTTGAGTTCCCTTTTGCCTACCGCATTTTACTAGGAAGACCTTGGTTGAGAATCGCGCAAGTGGTTCACAACTGGGAACCAGAAAACTCACCTTCAAAAACAGAGTAGGTTGTAAAGGTTGATCCAACCATGTGGGTGGTGAAATCAATTACACCAAAAGCTGATGATGGATCGTCCACCATTGATCACACAATTGATCACCCAAGACAAGCCAGGGGAGGTCATTACAACTCTGAGACAAATATCTTGAGATGGACAGATGCATTGGCAACCGTTGACTGTATGGCTGGGCATGCTTGTCAATCGGATTTAGATCTAGAACCCATCACATCTTCACCCAAGTGCTATATCTTAGACACACTAATCACCTTTGGGATGAATATGATCAATGTAGCATGGCTGTCAACGGAAGCTATTGAGAACCTACAACATACGGACCCAGATCACTATGGAATGAAGAAAGTACCAACTCAGCCACTCACAGATCGCCTATGGCAAAATTTTCCAAGGTGGATCCACCATAGACACCAATGAAAGAGAACCAGAGGAAACAATGCTACAGTCAAGTGATCTGATGGAGTGATCTATCGGAAGAAGCAATAGTCGTGGTAGATATTGATCGTAATTATGAAGCAAATATCGCACCAGTTCCAAAGAAAGACAACAAGGATGAACCCAACTACATGGGTAGAAAAGAAAAAAAAAATGTTGGACTCTTTGAAGTCGGTTCGAATGGACCTAGATGTAGGGTCATCATCCTCATAGATGATTGATAATCCAAGGACTACAAATCGCACTAAGATTAATATGTTGAAGGAGGAATCCCGTCAAACACCAGTCCACGAGTTGGATGATGTGGTAATCATGATGTCGCAAGCACAAAGAGAACCTGACTAAAATTAGAAATCAGCGGAACAAATCTTTGAAGGACTTGTGAGGACACAACCCATGAATCTAGCGTGTGGATTGTCCACTACATGTACTTGTGATCTCCTAAGGTGTGTAGATGCACCAAGATCAAGACTAGATTGAGATTCAAGATCTATCTTTGATTCTATGGCAAAAACACACTACTACATGCATTCAATCACTTCCAACTCTCACTCACACGTGTGGAAAGTGTTCCAAAAGTATTATAAGTAAAAACAAGCTGCTCTCCTCGGGTAGAGAGAGAAAAACCATCAAGAGCTCTCGGGTAGAGAGAGAAAGCTAGAAATTCAATGACACTCAAAATCCACTCAATCTCAAAATCAATTAGATCCAAAAGGAGGAGTACAATGATACTAATAGATTCATGAGCTACCACTATGCTTAGCTATGATTGGATCACACTTTGCCACCTCTTAATCCTATTGGACCATTGATCCAAGCACCTCTAAATTCTATTGAAGGTGAAGAAGATAAAATCTTGCATGTGGGAGAACAACTAACACCCACTCAATTTACAAGACTATGCGCATTATTGGTGGAATACAAAGATTGCCTTGCATGGAACTACAAGGATATGAAGGGTATACCACCAACAATAGTCTAGCATACCATATCCTTGGTGGATGGAGCAGTCCCCAAGGTGAGCTGATACTATCACTACGATCCTAACTATACGGAATTGATCAAACAGGAGTTTCAGAAGTTACTAGATGTCGATTTCATTTATGAAATTGAGCACACATAATGGGTATCACTGATAGTCATAGTACCGAAGAAGTGTTAGAAATTGTGAACTCCTACAGCTTTGTCATGAAGGTGACAAAGCGAACGAAGCGAAACAAAGTGAAGGTCAAACATACTCCGGAGACCAAAAGAAAAGTATTTGAGATTCGGCCCGACGACCAGGTGATGAAACACACTAGAGGAAGACACGAAACAAAAGAAAACAATTCGTGCCCCCCACACAGTGGAGATAAATACACATTTTTGATCAACACGAAAAAGAGATGGTATAGAGAACGAAAAGAATATAAGAGAGAAAAGTTGTGCATGAAAGTCTATCAATGAGCAGAACATAGTGGGTGAGGTGAGCGTCAGGCCGCCAATGAGCGAGACACTGACCAACTCACTGGAAAACACAAAAATAGAAAATACAATTGCTCTCTTATCCACCTCATCATTCATGACGTCTTCTTGATTGATTCTCTCATGATCTATGATCTGTAGTCACTTGCTTAGGATCTTGGAAAAACAGAAAAACGCAACAAAATTTTTACATGGTATCAGAGCCCCAGGTTATCGCTACATGATATCCGAACAGTGATTCTCTAAAAGAACACAATAAGGCTACAATGATCTAGATGAGAATAGCAATCAGTCTTGATGACAAAAACTACAGAGTATGAAAATTCAAAATCAAAACACTTTTGAAGGGTGAAGGCATCTGGTGAGTGACCAAACTCACAGAGGTGCAGCCTCCAGAGGGAGACCCAAGGAGAGCTGAGTGGATCAGAAAAGATGAACATGCAATGGTGATCATTGTTTCGTCCAATCAACGAAAAAATACTCATGCAGATTGAAGATTGTGAGAGCAGCCATGAAGCATGGGAAAGACTAAAGCGGAATTACGAAGTGAGGACTGTCGCTTCGATGATGTATCTTCACAATCAACTACAATATATGCAATGGGATGGCAACCAGTTGGGATCAGCATGTTGAAAAGATCAAAACGATCTTCACTCAACTTGCTGCATTAGGGTAGGAACAATAGGTCCCAGCACCACAACAGTTGATGTACTTCATAAAATCTCTACTTGTGTCCTATCAGCCATTGAGAAGGCTCATACTGACCCTACTAGATATGACATTCGAGAGAGCAATCAGTCTTGTCGTTGATGAGAGACTGATGAGGGATGAAGGACAAGGAAACAGTGACCAGGAGAAGGCCCTTCTCATCAAGGAAAAGTAGTAGAACAAACCTAGACCTAGATTCGACAAGGCGAATACAAAGTCTTCGAGCAGAGGCAATGACAACCAACAAACATCCTCCTGTGATCACTGTCACAAGCCGGGACACGCAGCCAACAAATGCTGATTTAACCCGACAATACCTTGCATGCACTACAAGAAGAAGGGACACTCTGCATAGGATTGCAGATTCAACCCAAAAAGAAAAAACAAAGCTGACAAGGTGAATGTTGCAGAGTCATCAAAGGATGAAGACAAAAGTGATAAGGCCTTCACGATATTCGATGAAGCCTCGACAAGCTACACTGAACAAGACTATGATGCAGTCATTCATTCAAGAGCAACCTCACACATCACTTGCAACAAAATAATCTTGATCGACTACAGAGAACTCAAAAATGACAAAGCAGTGATTCTAGGCGATCACGATGTCAAGGGCATCGGAACTCTACAACTATGAACACTGTCGGGACAAGCAGAGCTGCCAAGAGCACTCTACGTACTCTCATTAAGAAAGACCTATTATCAATCTCCAAGATGGCAGATCTTGGAATACAAATTCTTGATGATTTCAAATGTGTGGACTGTCCAAAACATGTACTTGTGATCTCCTAAGGTGTGTAGATGCACCAAGATCAAGACTAGATTGAGATTCAAGATCTATCTTTGATTCTATGGCAAAAACACACTAATACATGCATTCAATCACTTCCAACTCTCACTCACACATGTGGGAAGTATTCAAAAATTATTCCAAGTAAAAACAAGCTACTCTCCTCGGATAGAGAGAGAAAAACCATCATGAGCTCTCGGGTAGAGAGAGAAAGCTAGAAATCCAATGACACTCAAAATCCACACAATCACCAAATCAACTAGATCCAAAATGAGGAGTACAATGATACTAGTAGATCCACGAACTACCACTATGCTTAAATATGATTGGACCACACTTTGTCACCTCTTAATCCTATTGGACCATTGATCCATGCACCTCTTAATTCTATTGGACTATATTCAAGCAAACCTCAAATTCCTATTGGACCTCACATGGTTCCACCTCTAAATCCTATTGGACCTCTTAGAATTCATCAAACAAAAGCATTACACTTGTCTACACTCTAATTGGCACGAGTTTAGCCTCTTACTCTATTTTGGCTCAATAGTGGCATTACAAGTGGAAATGCATAATTTGCCATCTATGCCAATTTGTTCCTATCAACATCCTACACCTAGATGCTTGATGTAAAAAACATAAGACCCCTATATCTAACATAGATAATCTTTTTCAATTCTTCACACTCCTCCTAAAAAATTATCTATGAAGATTTAAGCATTGATCTTGATATAACTCCAAGATTAGATCTATGCTTGATTAAAGCACTTTTGCTCAAAGGCTTGGTGAGTAGATCGGCAATACAAGAGGACGAGTTGACATGCTCCAAATAGATTTCTCCTCCAATAAGCTTTTCTCTAACAAAATGCTGTGCCACTTCTATGTGCTTGCTTCTTGCATGAAATATGGGATTATTGGCAAGAGCTTGGGCCGAGATGTTATCACACTTGATCATTGGTAGATCATCTTCCTTGATGCACTTTAGCTCCATTAATAACCTCTTGATCCAAAGCACCTCTTTGGTAGTTGTAGTGAGTGCTTTGTACTCGGTCTCACATGAAGAGAGAGATATAGTATCTTGCTTTTTGGAAAGCCAAGATATTAGATTGCCTCCAAGAAAGATAGTGTATGCACTAATAAACTTTCGATCCATCTTGTCACTTGCAAAGTCCGAATCCGAGTAGCCAACAATGGATAGATCTTCACTTTTATAAAGTAGACCATAATCACAAGATGAAGATACATATCTTAGAATCCTCTTGGCCATCTTCCAATGATGGATCTTAGGATCTTGCATAAATTGACTCAATTTGTGCACACAAAAACTTAGATCAGGCCTAGTAATGGTAAGCCAAATCAAGGAGCCTACAAGACTCCTAAAAAGTGTGATGTCCTCAAAGGATCTTTCATCACCTTTATTAGGATCTTTGACAATTTGCTCCTTTGGAGTATCTATGCTCTTAGAATTTTCCATATGGAATTTTTTCAACATAGAGTGAGCATATCTAGATTGGCATATAAAGACATGATTTTCATAAAAATCAATTTCTAGGCCTAGGATGTAATGTATCTCTCCTAGATCTTGCATTTTAAACTCACATCCAAGTGCTAGCTTAGTTTCATCACATTAGAGGAGTTTTGAACTCCAAAAAGATCCTTTAAAAATTTGTGCAAGATGTAGTTTATATTATTAAAATATTATAACACTAATACATTTGACTTGCCATAACTTTTTAATCATAGCTCAAAAGTAGTTGTCTAACATATCATTGGAAAGCCCTTGTTGAGCGCTTTCCAATGCACCAGACTCCGCTAAATTTAGACTTACCACTAAAAAGTTATGCCATTTTTAGTGGAATCAAAATGTGGACTCAAAAAGTTACGTTATGTAAATTTCAAATTTGAATGTTTTGATTGGTCCATGTGTAAGAAAAAATTGAGAAAAAATATAAAAAGAATCTTTACAAAGGGTCTATTTTGGGTTTAGAACTCATCTAATGACTAGCTTGAGACAACTTCCACAAAGAAAAATGTCATCAACATAAATTAGAAGAATGACAATATTGCTATCAACAAACTTTAGATTGGAAGGATCAGAGTGACTAAGAGTACTTCCTAGTGAGATAAGAAAAGAATTAAGTCCTGAATACCATGATCTTGGTGCTTGCTTGAGTCCATAAAGACTTTTGAAGAGCAAGCACACTTTGGACTCATCCTTGATGAATCCTTGAGATTGTTCCATATAGATCTCCTCCTCAAGATAACCATTTAGAAAAGCATTGGATACATCTAATTGGAACACCTTCCACTTAAAGAAACAAGCAAGAGAAATAAGAATTCTTATTGTCACCATCTTTGCAACGGGTGCAAAGGTCTCCTATAATCAAAGCCATGGATTTGAGCAAATCCTTTGGCACATAATCTTGCTTTATAGTTGTTGATGGTGCCATCATGATTGAACTTGATCCGAAACACCCACTTGCAACCAATCACATGCTTGTTGGATGGAGGATCCACAAGCTCCCAAGTACTGTTGGTGATCAATGCATCATACTCTTGCTTCATGGCATCATACCACTCCTTGGTATTGAGTGCCTCTTGTACATTCTTTGGCTCTCCATGAGAGACATGAAAAACATAATTAGTGGAATCAAGATCCACTTGTTTGCCTTTGTCAACATATGAGAGCCTGTTAGGCTTGGGTCTATCTCTCATGGATCTTCTTGGTGAGAAAATTCGAGGAGAGTCTTCTTCAAATCTTGACCCCATCACATCATGATTGTCTTCAAAATAAATAATTGGTGATGCATCCATAGACTTCTTGATCTCGGCCTCTTCAAAAGATGAGTGTTGATCTTCATGAAAGACAACATCTCTACTTTCAATAACTTGAGAAGTAGAGAGTATAAAGACTCTATAGGCGTTCTTGGTGGATGAGTATCCAACCATGATCCCTTTGCATGCACTAGGATCTTCCTTCTTCCTTGTTTCCAAGGGAATATGGGCAAAGCATATGCATCCAAAAACTCTAAGGTGATCAACCTTAGGCTTCTTCAAATATAAGATTTCATATGGTGACTTTCCTCCAAGAGCTATATGTGGGAGCCTATTGCAAAGATAATTTGCACAATTAATGGCTTCTCCCCAAAAATCTTTGGGCAAAGATGCCTCAATTCTCGTAGATTTTTCACATTCACATAGAGATCTATTCTTTCTCTCGGCCACTCCATTTTGTGATGGAGAGTAGGCACAAGAGAACTCTCTTTTGATGCCTTCAAGCTCACAAAAATCTTGAAATTTATTGGAGATATATTCACCACCTCCATCACTTCTAAGAGCTTTAATCTTGAATGAGAATTGCTTCTCTACATAAGCTTTGAAAATAAGGAAATGATCAAACACCATAGATTTAGAAGCAAGAAAATATATCCAAGTGAATCTTGTGAAATCATCAATGAAAGTAACAAAACAAGTGGCTCCTCCCTTGCATGTAGTTGATGAAATGCACATCCAAGTGGATTAACTCCAAAGGATGCTTTCTTTTGATAGAAGATCTTGTAAATGGCTTTTTGTGAGATTTAGCAATAACACAAGCCTCACAAGGCTTGATGCCATAATTTCTCCATAGAGAGCTTGTTCAAAAGAGCAACATTACAAGCATTCACATACTCATTTGGACCTAGTTTATAGATGCCTCCAAATCTAGATCCTAATGCAAGTATTGAAATATTGGAAAAATCTATCTAATGTTGTAAGTAGGGGTCCTAAAAATGCCAAAGATGAATTGAACTCTTTTGGCATAGTAAAGACCCATCTTAGAATAAAATATTCAAGGTAGGTAGAAGTAGAAACTCGAGCTACCATAGGAATTGCCATTTGTACTTTGCATGTCACATTTAATGCATGAAAAGACTAGGTGACACAATTAGACATATTGAGGTGGCTTGAATAAGTCTAGATAGCTTGAGAGGTGGATTCATAACTCCAATTCAGCTCAAAGTAGGAGGAGAGTCCATGGATCTATATATATGTGATGTACTCTCATTGAGAAGATGATGAAATTTGTGTGTAATGCAAATTTGGAGACTAAGCTCTTTGTGCCCTCTCTCTCTACTCGAGTTTTGTACTTTCATATTTTCTCTCTAGCCGAGTTGAGGCATTTATTGTACTTAGTTTCATGTTTTGTTGACAGATCTTGCTTGTAACACAATAATATTTCTTGTATGATCAGCTTTCCTATTGTCAATCAATGCTAGTCTGATCTTTATGGTATTATTGGGCTTAGGAGATCAAAAGTACATGTGTAGGGCGTCCCACACGTTTGAATTCAACAGCAAATATCTCATCATTCTTCTTGATAGTGCAAGTATCAACATTGAATTTTACATCAAGGTCATTATCAAGCAATTGGCCAACACTAATAAGATTCTTAGTAAGCTTAGGTACATAAAGAACTTTAGAGAGAGAAAGAACTTTAGAGGATGCAAGCTTCAAGGGAATGTTTCCTATGCCTTCAATAGGACATTCAAAATCATTTGCAGTGTATATTGATTTCTTGACTCCATCATAAGGTGCAATAGAAGAGAAAGAGTCCTTGGAGCTACACATATGTGAAGAGGCTCCACTATCAATATACCATAGGCCGTCCTTCTTGAAAGGAGTAGATGAGAAACTAGAGACCATAAGAGATCCCTCTCCATCACTTGCAATAGTGTCTTCCTTCTCATTGGCAATGTTGGCTTGCTTGAGTTGATTCTTCTTCTTGAAGCAATTGGTGGCATAATGGCCTTTCTTGTCACAATAAAAGCACTTGATCTTCTTCTTCTTGAGCTTGGATGATGCAGCATTAGAGGAATCATCTTCCTCCTCATCTTTGTCTTTGGATTTGACTTTGTCCTTGCTTGAGGATTGTTGATGTTGGTTCTTGCTCCTCCCTTTGTGCTTATCCTTGGCAAAGAGAGCTTTGCCATCATTATGAGTGAGAGAGAGCTTGTCCATCCTCAAGAGCTTGTACTCTTGTCTTGATTCTTTTGAAATTAGCACACTTTGGAGAGCCTCCAAACTTGGTAGCTCCTCTTTAATGGCATAGGATTGGACAAGGTTATCAAATTCACTTCTCAAGCCATTGAGAATGACTTGAACTAGCTCATTTTGATTGATGGAATCACCAATACAAGCAAGTTCTCTATGAATATCTTTTACTCTCAAAACATAACTAGATGCACTCTCATCACTCTTTTGGCTACTTTGAAAGATTTGATTCCTAAGAGTGAGAAGCCTAGAGATATTCTTAGCCTCATAGATAGCCTTGAGACAATCCCAAGCTTCTTTGGTTGTTGTACAAGTACCTATCTCCCTCAATATCTCATTAGAGACATTCATCTTAATGTAGTGGAGAGCCATCCTAGCTCTCTTTTTGTATTTTTGAACCTCTTGAAGAACTTGTGGTTCTTCTTCAAGGCTTTCACTTGGTTTCAACAAGGATGAACCCATTGAAGACATTTGAAGTGAAGAAAACTCAAAGGATGAACAATAAATGTTGCTATACACTCTCAATAGGATGCAATAATAGAGTACTATCTCTTCCTATGAAAGATCTTGCAACTATTTGTGAATTGATTCTCACTAGCTACACAAATCTCTCTAAAACAAGATCTATTTTCACATCAAATGAAGTTAGGATCAAACACTCTTAGCACGTGTGAAGTACGCTAAGAAACCAAATTTGACTCAAATACAATGATATTGCATGAAACAAAATGGCTAAGATCTCAAAACAGTGCCTAGATCACATATAGATGAGATTGGTAAGCATACAACTGTGATTCTGGATCAACCAAGCAATCTCTTGACCAAACCAAATGTGTCCACATAGGTCTAGGTGCCCTACCTAACCCTCTTCAAAAGCTAATAACTTCTGATTGGCTCAACCAAATGGAATGAAACTGATTGGTTCAGAAACTAGACAAAAATAGCTTCAAAACAAGCTATCAAGCAAGATAAATGGATCAAGCATGAGAGAGGACTTCCAAACTAACATTGGGTGTTCCTCATACGTGTCTGAGCACCTGATTTCTTACAGTACCAGGTCAGACCCAATCAATGTCCTTTTGATCTCTTTTGATCCAAAATTGAACAAGATAGCTAGGAAAATGGACCTTGACAATTTGTAGCTCAAGATTGATGAATAGTTTTCACTTAAATGGATCAAAATGCATGGTAACCTTAGGTAGGCTCTGATACCATGATGATTTCAAACGTGTGGACTGTCCACAACATGTACTTGTGATCTCCTAAGGTGTGTAGATGCACCAAGATCAAGACTAGATTGAGATTCAAGATCTATCTTTGATTCTATCGCAAAAACACACTACTACATGCATTCAATCACTTCCAACTCTCACTCACACGTGTGGGAAGTATTCAAAAATTATTCTAAGTGAAAACAAGCTGCTCTCCTTGGGTAGAGAGAGAAAAACCATCATGAGCTCTCAAGTAGAGAGAGAAAGCTAGAAATCCAATGACACTCAAAATTCACACAATCACCAAATCAACTAGATCCAAAATGAGGAGTACAATGATACTAGTTGATCCACGAGCTACCACTATGCTTAACTATGATTGGACCACACTTTGTCACCTCTTAATCCTATTGGACCATTGATCCATGCACCTCTTAATTCTATTGGACTATATTCAAGCAAACCTCAAATTCCTATTGGACCTCACATGGTTCCACCTCTAAATCCTATTGGACCTCTTAGAGTTCATCAAACAAAAGCATTACACTTATCTACACTCTAATTGGCACGAGTTTAGCCTCTCACTCTATTTTGGCTCAATAGTGGCATTACAAGTGGAAATGCATAATTTGCCATCTATGCCAATTTGTTCCTATCAACATCCTACACCTAGATGCTTGATATAAAAAACATAAGACCCCTATATCTAACATAGATAATCTTTTTCAATTCTTCACATTCTATTTGATGGTAATGTATGCCAAATGATCGAGAAAACAACAAACAAGTTGCTGACAGTAGGATGCAGAGAAGGCAATCTCTACCAAGCCAAGATAATTAGCAATTCTGATAGCATACTAAATGTATCAAAAAGTGAAGATCAACTCTGGCATAGAAGAATGTATCATCTAAACATAAGGAGCCTCTACGACATGAGCAAGATGGACATAGTCACAGGTCTGAAAATATTCAGACTCGATACTGAGTTCTGAGAAGCCTGTCAGAAAGGGAAACAACATCGAAATCCATTCATACACGAGGGAAGAAAAGCTAAAGAAGTTTTTGAGCTTGTCCACACAGATGTCTGTGGACCGATGAAAATTGATTCGCTCTCAAGATCGAGGTATTCCTTGACGTTCATTGATAACTATAGCTGGATGACAACAATCTATTACGTGAAGAAAAAATCTGAAGTGTTTGACTCTTTCAAGAAGTTCATGGCATTTGCAGAAAGACACACCTCAAAGAAGATTCAGATCATCAAGTCTGATAATGGAGGCGAGTACAAGAGTACAGACTTTTCAAGATTCTGTCAAAACAAGGAATAGAGCATCAATTTACTCCTGCGTACACACCCGAATATAATGGTATTGCAGAAAGAAGAAACATGACACTGGTCGAAGAAGCCAGATGCATGATGGCACAGGCTCGATTGTCGAGTCAATTTTGGGCTGAGGCAATAGCTGCAGTGGTACACCTGCAGAACAGATCAACAATGATAGCCCTGGAAAACAAATCACCATACAAAATGTGGATAGGTAGAAAGTTTGATCTGTCATACATGTGTATATTTGGATGTGCAGCATACAAGCACATACCAAGGAACAAATAAACAAGCTCGGCGAAAAGTTAGAACAGACAATCATGGTTGGATCCTCAAATGGATAACAAGTTTACAAACTCTACAACTCAACCATGTGAAGAATTGAAAAAGATTATCTATGTTAGATATAGGGGTCTTATGTTTTTTACATCAAGCATCTAGGTGTAGGATGTTGATAGGAATAAATTTGGCATAGATGGCAAATTATGCATTTCCACTTGTAATGCCACTATTGAGCCAAAATAGAGTAAGAGGCTAAACACGTGCCAATTGGAGTGTAGACAAGTGTAAACCTTTTGTTTGATGAATTCCAAGAGGTCCAATAGGATTTAGAGGTGGAACCTTGTGAGGTCCAATAGGAAATTGAGGTGTGCTTGAATATAGTCCAATAGAATTAAGAGGTGCATGGATCAGTGATCCAATAGGATCAAGAGGTGACAAAATATGGTCCAATCATAGTTAAGCATAGTGGTAGCTCGTGGATCTACTAGTATCATTGTACTCCTCATTTTGTAATTAATTGATTTGGTGATTTCATGGATTTTGTGAGTTATTGGATTTCTAGCTTTCTCTCTCTACCCGAGAGCTCATGATGTTTTTTATCTCTCTACCCGAGGAGAGCAGCTTGGTTTTACTTAGATTATTTTTTGAATACTTCCCACATGTGTGAGTGAGAGTTGGTAGTGATTGAATGCATGTAGTAGTGTGTTTTTGCCATAGATTCAAAGATAGATTTTGAATCTCAATCTAGTCTTGATCTTGGTGCATCTACACACCTTAGGAGATCACAAGTACATGTAGTGGACAGTCCACACGTGTGAAATTCAACCTGGTATCAGAGCCTACCTAAGGTTACCATGCATTTTGATCTATCTAAGTGAAAAAAATTTCATCAATCTTGAGCTAGAAGTTGTCAAGGCCCATTTTTCTAGCTATCTTGTTCAATCTTGGATCAAAAGAGATCAAAAGGACATTGATTGCGTCTGACCTAGTACTATATGAAATCAGGTGCTCAGACACGTGTGAGGAATATCCATTTTTAGTTTGGAAGTTCTCTCTCATGTTTGATCCATTTATCTTGTTTGATAGCTTGTTTTGAAGCTATTTTTGTCTAGTTTCTGATGCAATTAGTTTCATTCCATTTGGTTGAGCCAATCAAAAGTTATAAGCTTTTGAAGAGGGTAAGGTAGGGCACCTAGACCTGGATGGACACATTTGGTTTGGTCAAGAGATTTCTTGGTTGATCCAAAATCACAGTTGTAAGCTTGCCAATCTCATCTATATGTGATCTAGGCACTGTTTTGAGATCTTAGCCATTTTGTTTCATGCAATATCATTGTATTTGAGTCAAATTTGGTTTCTTAGAGTACTTCACACGTGCTAAGAGTGTTTGATCCTAATTTTGCCTATACTCCATCATTTGATGTGAAATAGATCTTGTGTTAGAGAGATTTGTGTAGCTAGTAAGAATCAATTCACAAATAGTTGCAAGATCTTTCATAGGAGGAGATAGTACTCTATTATTGGATCCTATTGAGAGTGTGTAGCAACATTTATTGTTCATCATTTGAGTTTTCTTCACTTCAAATGTCTTCAATGGGTTCATTTTTGTTGGAACCAAGTCAAAGATTGACCACTTCAAACTAGTCAATTTGGAAAATGAGGATGGAGTCCATATTGATCCTTCAAGACGTGATGGACATAGTTCTTGGCCTTGAAGAAGAACCACAAGTTCTTCAAGAGGTTCAAAAATACAAAAAGAGAGCTAGGATGGCTCTCCACTACATTAAGATGAATGTCTCTAATGAGATATTGAGGGAGACCTTACTCTTGATGGGGATGGTTTGGATGTTCAAAATACAAATGATGATGCTTTTGTGATGTCTTCATGTATGCTTGCTAATGATGGCGATCTAGATCCTTGGTGGATTGATAGTGGAGCAAGTTCACACATGACTTTTCACAAACAATACTTCACTTCTTTCTTGCATATGGAGATGACAAGAGGGTGATCTACACGACCAATGATGGTGAGTGTGCAATCAAAGGAATTGGCACAATTCCTATTTCTCTCTCTATAGATAGGAATG
This sequence comes from Diphasiastrum complanatum, assembly GCA_029204225.1. NCBI lineage: Eukaryota > Viridiplantae > Streptophyta > Lycopodiopsida > Lycopodiales > Lycopodiaceae > Diphasiastrum > Diphasiastrum complanatum. The sequence goes on from CM055109.1 coordinate 43,146,299, forward strand.
TTCATTTGGAGGATGTCTTGTTTATTCCATCTATTACCAAGAATTTGCTTAGTGTGAGTCAAATGCTAAGTAAAGGCCTCATGGTTGAGTTTGATGGAGATGCTTGTATGATAAAAAAGAAGGATGTCTTGATTGGAAAAGGTAAAAGACAAGGGAAGTTGTTCAAACTAGATGCTTGTGTTATTGCTAACCAAGTTGGATGTGTTGCAAGGGAGCAAATACCTATTCAAGAGGTTTGGCATAAAAGGATGGGACACCTCAACTTCAAGTCATTGGAGGTAATGGCTAGAAAGAAGATTGCGTTAGGTCTTCCAAGTTTCTTAAGTGGCATCAAACCTGTTTGTGAGTCTTGTGCTTTGTCTAAGTCACACAGACTACCTTATACTAGATCTATAAAGCCTTTTCAACTTGTACATTTGGATATTCATGGATTTACTACAATTAGCAATAGTGGAGCTAAGATGTATGTAACATTCATTGACGATTTTAGTAGATTTTGTTGGATCTATCTACTAAAGAGCAATGATGAAGTGTATGATGTCTTTATCAAGTTCAAGAATGCAAGGGAGAACCAATTTTCCACAAAGATCAAGTGCTTAAGGAGTGACAATGGTGGTGAGTACATATCTACCAAGTTCAAGGCCTTTTGTGATGATCATGGGATCAAGAGGGAGTATACAACATCAAGGACCCCACAACAAAATGGAGTGGGTGACAGAAAGAATAGGACTTTATGTGAAAGTGCTAAAGACATGAGGTTAAGTGCTAATCTTGATAAACCATTTTGGGATCAAGCTTTGTTGTGTGCCAATTTCTTGTGCAATAGGTGGTCGAGTGCTATTTTGAATGGAAGGACACCTTTTGAGATGCTATTCAAGAGGAGGCTGAGTGTCAACTTTCTAAGAACCTTTGGATGCACATGCTATGTCAACATTACTCTTGATGATAGAACCAAGGAGGATCCATCTTCAAGAAGAGGTATTTTTGTTGGATATAGTGAGGTGAGTAAAGCCTACAAGGTCTACATTCCTTCTACTAACAAAGTGATTGCTGGTAGAGATGTCATCTTTGATGAGGGGAACATTCCAAAAGTGTCTTCAAGCATGATTGATAAAGTGTGGATAGATCTAACATTCTTGATATTGATGTAAAGGATCCTACTTTAGATGGTGATGATGATGGACCTTCATCAAGTCAAAAGCCAAAGGCAATATCAAGGGAAAGACAAGTACCTTCAAGGCTCACATATAATGAAAAGAGTAAGCAAGTAGTTTCTGAAAATTATGTTGCTCTCCTAACCTCTTTTGATGAACCTACAAGTGTAGATGAAGCAAGGAAAGAATAGGAGTGGATCCAAGCAATGGAACTTGAGTATCAAGCTCTTATGAAGGATGGAACATGGAGATTGGTGGAGTTGCCTAAGGACAAGAAAGCTATTGGATGCAAATGGATCTTCGAGGTGAAGAAAAACCAAGATGGATCTATCAACAAGTACAAGGCAAGGCTAGTGGCAAAATGATATGCTCAACAACAAGGGATTGACTATGATGAGACCTTTGCACCCCTGGCAAATATGGTAAGCATTCGAGTCATCATCTCACTTGCTACACTTTACACATGGGATCTATGGCAAATGGACATTACAAATGCATTCTTGAATGGTGATCTTGAGGAGGAAGTGTACATGGAACAACCCGAGAGCTACATTTAATCAACAAAGCCAAATCATGTGTGTCTACTACAAAAGAGTTTTTATGGCCTTAAGCAAGCACCAAGGAGTTGGTATGATAAGCTTAACACTTTTTTACTCTCTCAAGGCTTTGTTATGTATGAGTATGATCATTCACTTTATTATAGGTCTTCTGAAAATGATATTACTATCGTGAACGAGTTTTGTATCGCAAACAAATTTGTTTCTTTTGAATTTTCTTAATGCGAAAGCTTTCAGGGTCCTAGACATGCGACTACAGATCATAAAACAGAAATCATTCTAGCAATCAAGATAGCGGAAGACAAGGAGATGTACAAGATAGAGCAACTATATTATCAGTTTGATTTTTAGAGCGAGATGATCAGTGTCTCGCTCGTTGGCAATGGCCTAACACTCTACTCTTTCGTTGTGTTCTACTCGTTGGTAGACTTTCATCCACAACTATTTCATTTCTATTGTTTTCTTTTTCTGCTCTACTCACACACACTCTCAGTGTGTTCTGTTGATCCAGAAAGAATGCTTTATATCTCCACTATGTGGAGTTTACAAGATAACTAAACAGAGAATTACGAGAGTAGTTAACACTAATCAACTAGTTAGTTACTCTCTGTTATTGCTAATTGTTTCAGCTGAGCATGGAGTTTAAGTCTCCATCCCCATTGAGCTGCCAGTTGGCAGCACAAAAGGCTTTCTTTCATTTTCTTTTTTTGTCGTGTCATGTCTTTTGGTCCTAGAGGCATGTTTGACTTTCGCGAATCATTCGACCTTCAAGTTTTGCTTTGTTTCGTGTGTTAGAGTTTTTGAGGTACGTTGACTTTTACGAATTGTTCGCCATTCAACTTTCGTTTTGTGTCGCGAAAAAGTTGTAGGAGTTCACCATTTCTGGCACTCCCTCTTGAAACTTGCGGCTTTGCATGTTTAATCCAATTGTCTTTCTTTGCTTTGTGAAGAGTGGCTTGTCGAACGACTTTGTGAGCAAATCTGCAATCATGTTTGTAGGTTAGTCCCATATTTTGGGTACCCTTCAGATATCGTAGGATTCATTTTGCCATTTGCAAATGTGCCATACCAGGATTGGAAGAGAATTGGCTTAAAGCATAAACAGAGAAAGCTAGATCAGGTCTGGTACAAATTGTAAGGTACATCAGACTACTAATTAGATTTTGGTAGGTTATACCTTCCATCTTCTGTTTTTCTTCTTCTATTTTCGGGCAATCCTGCTTCGTCAGCTTGGCTCCAGCTATCATTGTTGTGGCCTTTTCTTTGCAGTCCATCATGTGATACTAGTTTAACACTTTTCTGGCATATTCAAACTGACCCAAGTACATTTCGTCTTTTATTCGATCTCTTCTAATCTCCGGCCCGAGGCATTTTGTTGCTTCTCCTAGATCTGTGATTTCATAATTTTCAGAAATCTGACTCTTCGTGTCTTTGATCAGCATCAAGGAATTTCCTATCATAAGGGAATCATTCACAAAAATAGTCAGTATCACAAAATCTTTTCCTACTCTTTTTATGTAGACATTATAGTCTGATTGTGTAGGATTGAAGTCTAGAGACTTCAAAAGACTGTCGAGCTTCTTGTACCAAGCTCGTGATGTCTGCTTTAGACCATAAATGCATCTCTGCAACTGACAGACATATTGTCGATTGTCAGGATTTTCAAATCCTTCAGGCTGCTTCATGAAGGTTTCTTTCTCTAGATCTTTGTGGAGAAAGGCTGTCTTCACATCAATCTGGTGAATTTTCAGATTGTGTTGTGTAGCGTATGCAAGAAGCAGTCATATGAATTGTCATCTTGACCATCATGAATATGTGTCGAAATAATCAACACCATATCTTTGTGTGTAGACCTCCGCGACAAGCCTTGCTTTGTAATGACCAACAGTGCCATCTGATTTCATTTTCTTCTTGTATACCCAGTTGTAGTCGACAATCTTTTTGTTTTTTGGTAGTGGCTCTAGTGTCCATGCCTTGTTTTGCCTCATCGACTCGATCTCCTCTGACATTGCCTACTTCCAAAATTCTCCCTCTGGACTCTGAACAGCTTCTTGATATGTTGTTGGCTCTTAAGTAAAGGTATAGTACTCAAATTGCGTATCTTCGCTCAACTGAAAATTGTCAACGTATCAATCTGGAGGTCTTCTTTTTCTTGTTGACCTTCTGGATTGGTTTCGTCATTGTTCGAACATTTCTTATTCGTGGGGTTGATCTTTTGCTTCCTACTACTCTGGAGTCTATGGCTCAACATTCTGATTTGATGTATGTCCTAGATTTCCTTCTTGAATTGGTAGCAGTTGAAGATCTCATGGCCTTTTTCATCTTTTAGTCCAGGGAATGTGGACTCATCAAACTTCACATCTCTACTCAAAACAACCTTCTTCATGGTTGGATTGTAGAGTCTGTATACTTGTGATCTGTTTGAGTACCCGACCATGATTGTTTGCTTTGATTTATCATCGAACTTGCTTTTTTTTTCTTTTGGAATGTGCTTGTATGCTGCACATTCAAACACACATACGTATGATAGATCAAGCTTTCTACCTATCCACATTTCGTACGGTGTCTTGTTTTCCAGTGCTATCATTATTGATCTGTTCTGTAGGTGTATTGCTGCAGCTATTGCCTCAGCCCAGAATTGACTTGGCAATCAAGCCTGTGCCATCATGCATCTCGCTCCTTCGACTAGCATCATGTTTATTCTTTCTACGGCACCATTATATTCTAGTGTATACACAGGAGTGAACTGATGCTCTATCCCCTGTTCTTGGTAAAATTTTGAGAATTCTTTGCTCTTGTACACACCTCCATTATCAGATCTGATGATCTGAATCTTCTTTGAAGTGTGTCATTTTGCAAATGCCACGAACTTCTTGAATAATCATCTATGAACATCAAAAAATACCTCGATCTTGAAAGCGAATCCATTTTCATTGGTCCACAGACATCTGAGTGGACGAGCTCAAAAACTTCTTTGGCTCTTCTTCCTTCATATGTGAATGGATTCCGATGTCGTTTGTCTTTCTGACAGGCTTCACAAAACTTAGTATCGGGTCTTGATATCTTTAGACCTGTGACTATGTCTTTCTTGCACATGTCATATAGGCTCCTCATGTTCAGATGATACATTCTTCTGTGCCAGTTCTAATATTCATTTTTTGATGCAATTAATATGCTATCAAAATTGCTGATTATCTTGGCTTGGTAGAGATTTCCTTCTCTACATCCAACCGTCAACAATTTGTTTGTTGTTTTCTCGATCATGCGGCATGTATTGTCATCGAATTCCAAGATCTGCCATCTTGGAGACTGATAGTAGATGTTTTCTCAGTGAAGGCATGTAGAGTGCTCTGAGGCAGCTCTGCTTGACCTGACAGTGTTCATAGCTGTAGAGTCCCGATGCCCTTGACATCGTGTCTGCTCCCATCACCTAGAATCACTGCTTTGTTATTTTTGAGTTCTTTGAAGTCGATCAATATTTTTTTGTTGCAGGTGATGTGTGATATTGCTCCTGAATCAATGACTACATCGTAGTGTTGTTCAGTGTAGCTCATTGAAGCTTCATCAAGTATTGTGAAGGCTTCATCACCTTTATATGTATCTTTGGATGACTCTGCAACATTTGCTTTCTCAGTATTGTTATTTCTTTTTGGGTTGAATATGCAATCGTATGCAGCGTGCCCCTTCTTCTTGCAGTGCATGCAAGGTATTGTTTGATTGAATCAGTATTTGTTGGCTGTATGGTCTGGTTTGTGACAATGATCATAGGAAGAAGATTGTTGATTTGAGGACTTTGTCTTGTCGAATCTGAGTTTGTTCTTGTTCTTCTTCTTTCCCTTTGTGAAGAGAGCTTTCTCTTGATCACTGCTTCCTTCTCCTTTGTCTCTAATCAGTCTCTCATCAGCAACAAGACTGATTGCTTTGTCGAATGTCATATCTGGTAGACTCAGTATGAGCATTCTCAACGGTTGATAGGACGTAGGTAGAGACTTCATGAACTACATCAGTTGTTGTGGTGCTGGGACCTAGTGCTCCTGTCTTGATGTAGTGAGTTGAGTGAAGATCATTCTGATATTCTCAACGTGCTGGTCTAACTAGTTGTCATCCCATCGTATGGATTGCAGCTAATTGTGAAGATGCATCACTGAAGCTACAGTCCTCACTTCGTACTGTTCTAATCTTTCCCATGCTGCATGGCTGCTTTCACAGTCTTCAATCTACATGAGTAGATCTTTGTTGATGGACGAAATGATGATCGCCATTGCACACTCATCCTTTCTGATCCATTCAGCTCTCCTCGGGTCTCTCTCTGGAGGCTACACCTTTGAAAGCTCGGTCATCGACCAAATGCCTTCGTCCTTCAGAAGTGTTTTGATTTTGAATTTCCATATCTTGTAGTTTGCGCCGTCAACACTGACTGCTACTCTTGTTTGGATCATTGTAGCCATATTGTGTTGCCTAAAAAATCACTACGCAAATATCAGTAGTGATAACCTGTAGTCTCTCATACCATGTCACGAACGAATTTGTTTCTTTTTAATTATTTTAATGCAAAAGCTTGCAGGGTCTTAGACATTCGACTACAGATCACAGAATAGAAATCATTCTAGCAATCAAGACAGTGAAAGACAAGGATATACACAAGATAGAGCAACTGTATTATCAGTTTGATTTTTTGAGCGAGATGATCAGTGTCTCGCTAGTTGGCGACGGCCTGACACTCTGCTCTTTCGCTGTGTTCTGCTCGTTGGTAGACTTTCATCCACAGTTATTTCATTTCTATTCTTTTCTTTTTCTGCTCTACTCATGCACACTCTCAATATGTTCTGTTGATCTAGAAAAATTGTTTTATATCTCCACTGTGTGAAGTTTACAAGATAGCTAAATAGTGAATTATGAGAGTAGTTAACGCTAATCAACTAGTTAGTTACTTATTGTTATTGCTAATTGTTTCAGCTGAGCGTGAAGTTTAAGGCTCCATGCCCGTTGAGTTGCCAGTTAGCAGTGCGAAAGATTTTCTTTTGTTTTCTTTTCGTTTCATGTCGTGTCATGTCTTTTGGTCTTGGAGGCATGTTTGACTTTCGCGAATCATTTGACCTTCGAGTTTCACTTCGCTTCGTGTTTTAGGGTTTTTGAGGTACGTTGACTTTCGCGAATTGTTTGTCGTTTGACTTTCGCTTCGCGTTGCCGCAAACTTGCAAAAGTTCACTTTTTTTGACAGTTACCATCTTGTTGAATGATATCATCTTGAGTGGTGGAGACAATCAAGATGTGGAGGATATCAAGAGTGCTCTTAATAATGAGTTTGAGGTGCATGATCTTGGTAACTTGCATTACATTTTGGAAATAGAAGTCATTAGATCTTCTCAATGTACTTTCATTTGTCAAGAGAAGTATGCTAATTCTATTCTAGAAAGATTTCATATGGTAGATGCAAAAGCGAGTGATACACCAATGGAGTCTCATGTAAAGCTAAATATAAGAGGTAGTGAAAGATCCTTCAAGGACATTACTCTCTATAGAAAACTTAAACTAGACCATATCTAAGCTATTGTATTGGAAGATTAGGTCAATTCATGCAAGATCCTAGTGAGAAACATTGGAAGCTAGGAAAGCGAGTTTTGAGGTACATCATTGGAACTCGAGATTTTGGCATATTGTATGAGGAATCTGAAGCAGCAAATTGTTTTTGGCCACAAAGCTATGATAGCTTTAGAGCTCAAGGCAAAAAAGAAACAAGGGAGCTGCGTGGTCACGAACAGAAAAGTTGCGAGGACCAAATACATGAAGACGACGGTCAAACAAACACGAACACGAAGATAAAAGGTTCGTGGACCCAAGGCGACCTAATGACAAAGCCAAAGGCACAAGAAGACACGAAGATCCAATGATGGTGGATCTCCACATGTGAAAGGACAGATGAGATCGTGGAAGTACCAGGAGGACGTCATCCTCTGGAGATTGACAAGATACCGTTAGGACATGCCTAATCAACTATTCTTGTAATCTTTTGATTTGCTAATCGTGTCCTCCTCTCTATATACATGTAGATCCTGATTATTAATAATGCAGTTGTAGTAGATTTGCAATATATCAATGTAAGCTGAGCACTATGTAGTCAGCAAGCTAAGGTTCAAGAAGTCTTCTGGTAAGCACGACAAATTTTGAATCGCGAAAAACAGAGTTTCTTTCGCACCAACGCGCTGTGGGGTCTGTCACAACAACGCTTAAGGAATTCTCTGATAATGCAGTAGATGTTTTTTTCTGAAGAGTTTCTTGTCTTGAACATGATCGAATGCCTAATTGTCTGATAGTTGTATGTTTGTAATCAGCTGGTTTCAATCTTATTCCGCACACTGGTTTTACCTTGTCGAATGCATAAGTAAATTCTACGTCGGTCAACAGTGTTTGTCCTCACTTTGGAGGACTGTAGATCATGTCACAGAGGGTAGTAGACCCAAGGACAGAATAAAATTCCCTTTGGGTTTGTTTCTGTGAGAATCTCAACAACGAGTATCAAAGGACGAAACAATTTGTGTCTAGATACCCACTGCACCCTTTTTGCGAAAGGAGATTTCTCCCATCAGTGGTATCAGAGCCACGACATGCTCATATCCGAGACCTGATATAGATAAAAATCTATCAGATTCAGGAGACAAGCATTCAGAACAAGAAACCAGAAAGAACAGCTAAACCATGGCATCGATCAGCAGTATACAGTTGAAGATTTGCAAAATCCTCGACTCAAAGATAGCATATGGGATGTGTGTGACGTTGTCAAACGAAACATGTAATGTCGTTGAAGCCAACACCAATATGTTGATCACACAAGGAAGACACAAAGGCAACCTGTATCATTTGAGAGTATGCCTACCAGCAGATCAAGCACATCAAGCCCATGATTCTGCAGATGTTCTATGGCACAGGCGACTATGCCACATGAACTCAATGACATTGTATCAAGCAAGCCAACATGGAGCTATCACAGGGGTAAGCATCTTGGATGCAACTAGTTCGACCACTTGTGACGCGTGCATGAGAGAGATGTCTCGAACATCATTTACCAGAGACTCCTACAGAACAACAAAGATTTTGGAGCTGGTACATTCGGACATCTATGGAACTTTTGATGTGATCTCAATAGGAGGCTTGAAGTACTATATAACCTTCATTGATGACTGTAGGAAATTTGTCCGAGTCTACTTCATTCACAACAAATTAGAGGCATTCGACAAGTTCACAGAATATGTGAACTAGACAAAAAGATACACATGAAACAAGGTGAAACAGATCAGAATAGATCATTGTGGAGAGTACATCTCAAACTGATTCACTGATTTCTGAAAGGATCGAGGAATCCTTCATAGAAAGACAACATCCTATACATTGCAACACAATGGTATTGCAAAAATAAAGAACATGACTCTCATGGAAGCCACAAGGTGCATGATGGCCTATTCAAAGGCACCAAGAGTGCTACCGGTTGAAGCAGTAGCTACAGTTGCCTAACTCCAGAACAGGATAGGCAAATCAGGTGTTTCTCACATGACATCACACGAACTATGGTGGAGTAGAAAACCCAATCTGACACGTTCGGATTTTTGGCTGTGCAACTTATGCACATATTCCTGATAAGCTTCGAAAGAAGCTTGACGAGAAGGTCGAATTAAGATACCTCATTGGATATGACAACCATTCATCATATTACAAGATTTACATACCAGAAATGAATCTACTGAAGGCTGTCAGAGACGTCAAGTTTCGTGAGACCAGAACAATGGTTGACAATGATTTTGTCAGCTATGAAGTCCTAGGAAGCAGTATTATGACCTGCCAACCATGACCGAGGGAGCAGAACCCGAACAGTCAAACGAAGATGTTCGAGCTCCACATCAGTTGAGCGACGAAGAAAGGTTCACAAGCCTGCTCGCTGCTAGAACTCTTGTAAACCGAGATGGTTTTGGATCTAGCCAAAGAGACAAAGGCAAGAGCATTGCAGTACCAGAAGAATCTCCTAGGAGATCAAAGAGAGAGTGAAGAGCGCCAACAAGATTTGTGCCAGGCAGCTTAGCTTCTACATCCAAAGAATTTTGTGGATTCAGTGGCGAACCACAAACATTTGAGGAAGCCATTGATAGTCCAGAGTAGGACAAATGGATCCAAGCCATGAACGAAAAAATTGAATCCATGAAGAAGAATGAGGTATGGACACTGCAACCAGTGCCTGAGAAACGAAAAATAGTGCAATGCAAATGGGTTTACAAACTCAAGTATGGACCGAATAGAGATGTTTTGAGATACAAGGCCAAACTTGTAGTGAAGGGTTTTTCTCAGAAGAATGGCATCGACTACACTGAGACTTTCTCTCCAATGGTGAAACATGCTTCCTTATGCCTACTATTTGCATATGTAGCTGCATACGACCTCAAGATTCACATCGTTGATGAGAAGACAACATTCCTGCATGGCGAATTAGGGGAAGAGGTCTATATGGATCATCCTCCAGGTTATACCTTCGAATGACTTCCTACCTATGCATGCCAAATGCATAGGAAATCGATTATACCCCAGGTTACACTCACACACGTATTTAGAAATCAACGGTGACGATGTCAACACAAAATACAAATGTTATCATGACATGTGCCACAATGTGTTCATTGTTACGTGTATCCACATGTGTGAGCCATCTCCTAAGGATGGACATATAAAAAAAAGACATGTATATGAATAGAATACCAACATGCCAGCCAAACGTGTTTGCACATGTGTGAAAATTATAACCAAGTTAGAAGACGACATGTATATGTCACATGCGTATGTATGTCACACACATGAGTCAATGTTGACAGTATGGTTGGACTACCTGATGGCACGTGCCCGAATAGAAAATTAGCTAGCTTGCCGCACGTGTGGACACACGTGCGCAATATTGGTGGTCGTGTTGAAATTGAACACATGCGCTTATCATTTGTTGACACATGTCAGTGACACAGACATGTGGAGTTTTTATACTACAAAAGATAGACTTTCCTTCATTTCTGAGCTCTTTTTTTTTTTCAATCTTTACTCTTTACACTTGCATATCACCATGGCATGGGATAGACCATGTTCTCTGCTTGAACCCTTGCCCTCCCATGTTGTTGTGATATTCCAAGGTCATATTGCTAGCACACATGGGGTCATCCACTCTTGAACCAAAGGCTATCCATCTCGTGTCGAATTGATATCCCAAGACCATATTGCCACCATGTTTTGTAGGTTGTGTTCTTCATTCAAAATTTTTCTATCTTGTGTCACTGCAATATCTGGCCTTCTAATGGCCTATACAAGGTAGCCGACAAGTCTCCCAACTTTTGTCCCCCCCCCTCATGGGCCTCCTCCTCCACCAAGGGCTAAAGGGACAAGGAGAATATGAGGTGCGGGGAGACCTATATGTCCATGTTTGAGGGATATCAGATATCTACAGAGGCAGGCCAGACTTCTGATTCCCAAAGCTACTTTCTACATGGATGTCAAACAGGTGACATTGGAGCTGTCACACAATGCTAGGTGGAATCTCATTGCCTTGGAAGCCCTACATACTACATACGAGAACTTCCAAACAAAAATGTTTGAGGTTCAGTGCCTTGCGTTGTGCACGCAAAGAGGGTGACAATGATGAACAAGGACATGAACCTTGTGATGAAGCTTCAAGTCTTCAAGTCTTCAAGTCTTCAAGGCAAACACCTATGATTAGGTCTTCAAGTACGGCTGCACTTCTAGGTCAACACCTACTCCGAGGGCACCCACCATGCCACCTAGGAAAAAGAGAAAGCACACAAATCACAAATGGGCAACAAAAGTGTTACTCTCACCCAACTCCTCAACTCCTCCGTATGATGCTTCTATATCAAGGGCTATATGTGAAAAAAATTAGATCCAAAATGCACTTAATGGATCAACAAGATCTTGGCCTAATTTGAAATTTATGTGTCAGATTTCCTGTTAGTCCTAAGGAAAGGTATATTGTTTTTTATGAGTATATAGCCAATAGAATTGATGATATGGGAGGATAGTTTCAATTTTGTATAGATGAGATTAATTATAAAAACTACATTTTGTAATGAGTTGAAGGAAAAAAAACCTCGGACATTTTAGACGCAGTGGTGGAAGTTGGGTTGATATACTTTGTACATGGATATACAAATGGCATCACCAAAGATATTGGTGTTGTATCATAATGGTTTTTTCATTCATTGGATCATGTGCAGTTGGCAAAGAAATTCATGAAAATACAAGCTTGGAGACAAACGTCTTTATCATTCCGTAATGCAAATAGTAGACATGTTTATTTGTTCTATGAATCGATGTCCTAAACTCTCACAGATTATTTCCACTCATTGGTTTTCATTCGTTGGTAGAAAACATTGGAGCATGCATATAATTTTTTCAAAAGTAGATGAAGATGGAAGGTGCACTCCCATATGCATAAAAATAAGTTCCCTGAAGGCCACCCATCGACTGTATATAGTGAAATATTTTAAGTTATTCTCTGATGGAGTTTGCATACAAATAGTAGAAAGCATTCTACTACAAATTATAGTCCATTGATGCCAATGTATGGTGTTCAACCTAGTATTAATGTGAAAATAAAATTTGCTAAGATCCAAAAGGTTGCGAATTTCCTACATGATATGCAAGAAATGGTGTAAGTGGAAAAGGATAGTATCTATAGTAGTGTTCAAGACAAAGCTAAGCACTATGTCGATCTTACCACGTTATCCTCTTCTCCTACAAAGATGCAGACTATTGATACACATGCAAAAGAAAGTCAAGCAGTATGTTAAGCTCACCTCTCTTGCCCCTGATGTAGTGATATCTGATCTCAATGTGCTTACTCCAAGAATGAAATCTAGGGTTGGCCAATAAGGCAATAGCACTTTGTTATCACAAAACAAAATTGTAGGGCTGTATTGATACAGATTGATGTCTGACAACAAATTTCTCAACCAAAACGCTTCCTTAATAGATTGAGAAACAGCAATGTATTCTGCTTCAGTAGAAGAAAGTGCGATAGAGGTTTGCTTACGACTGTTCCACAAAATAGGACCATCGGTGAAGAAGAATGTAAATCCAGATGTGGACTTACGATTGTCTGCATCTCCTCCCCAACTTGCATCAGAATAACCACTGAGTTGATGAAGATTGTCGTTGCTGACATCTCCATAGCAGATGCACTGGTCCATGGTAGCTCGAATATACCTCATGACTTGAATAAGAGCCTTCCAATGAGTAATGCCAGGATTAGCCATGTATTGGCTGAGTGAGCTAACAACAAAAGAGATATCTAGTCTTGTACAGACCATTGCGTACATGAGAGATCCTAGTATCGATCGATATAGATAGTCTCTCATTTGCTCCTCTTCCTGCTTGGTCTGGGGACATTGGTCCTTTGACAAATGCAAGCCTGGATCCATTGGTGAGTGAGCTAATTTACAGTTCACCAAATTGTATCTATTAAGAACATTATGAAGATACCTTTGTTGAGTGATGTAAATCAGTCGATTTGCTCTATCTCTGTGGATTTGAATTCCCAGACAGAAGTGAGTTTCACCCAAATCAGTCATGTCGAATTCTGAGATAGGCAGACTTAGGAGTATACCTTGTGGGTTGTGTGCGCACTCGGCTTGATCTTCTGGGAGGATTCAACTGATGAACTGCTCCTGGGACTTGTTGTTGGGTAGCAGCAACATCTTCATCTGATTCGCTATCTCAAAGTGGGTCGACAATACATACGCCTGAGCCAGAAGCTCGAACTGTCATGTCAAGGGCAGGTGATGAAGATTCTTCTTGAGCAACATCCTTGCCTTTGAAGTCGACAAACTGATCCTCGATAAAGACTATATCCTGGGTCTTGAGACCTTGGAAGTCCAATTTCTTCCATGTGTCCTTTGGGATCTACGCATAGACAATGCACCCAAACACTCTTAGGTTCTTCAAAGAAGGCTTAGAGCCTGTCCACACCTCGTGGGGTGTCTTGTCTGAGAGGGCCTTGGTTGAATGTCTGTTCTAGATGTAAGCTGTAGTGGAGACAGCTTCAGCCCATAATCTCTTGGGCAACAATGCATGCGATAACATACATTTAGCAGATTCGACCAGAGTACGGTTCTTCCTCTTAGCTAAGCCATTAGACTGAGGACTGTAAGGAGTGATGAATTGCTGCTCAATGCCTTGGCTTTGGCAGTACTCCTTAAACTCGATAGAGATATATTATCCACCGTTGTCTGACCTTAGGGCCTTGATCGTCCTTCCAGTCTCCTTTTCTGCACGCTCCTTGAAGATTCTAAAGCAGTTGAAGGCTTTTGATTTCTTCTTTATGAAGTACACCATAGTTCTTCTGGAGAATTTCTCAATAAAGGTTATAAAATACTTGGCGTCCTTTAGCGAAGGATTTTTCATTGGGCCACAAATATCTAAATGTACAACATCTAGCAATCCTCTAGCAACATGTTGATGGCTTGACTTAAATGGTTTCCTAGTTTGTTTACCAACTAGACAGTCTTGACAGACAGGTAACTCGACCTTTTCGCGAGGATAGTCGAGATCAAGAACAATAGATTGTCTAGACATTCGTTGTACAGCAGCATGATTTAAATGACCAAGTCTATAATTCCAAAGTAAACCTTTATTTGAATGAATTGAAGTACTGAGAGCCCGACTAGAGGCAGAAAAGCAATGACTCAACTTATACAAGTATCCATGCCTCTTTCCGAGTGCTAGGATCTTCCCTGTCCTATCAACTACTTTACACTGATCACATTCAAACTCTACTCTATGTCTTAGATTTGTGATTCTGCTTACAGAGAGCAGATTCGTAGATAACTTTGGTACATACAGGACTTTAGAGAGTAGCTTAGACTGATCATTTGCAAAGCATAATCTTATAGTGCCTTCACCTTTAATAGCTTGTGTGCTATTGTCGCCAAGGTGAATAAATTTTTGAGTACTGTAAGGTGTATAGGACTCGAAACAGCCAATGAGACTAGTCATGTGCTGAGTGGCTCCAGAATCCAGGAACCAAGAACTATCACCAGATGCTCCTTGATGATTGGTCATAAAGGCATCATGGTCTGCTTCTTGAATAGGCTATGGAACTTCTATAGCTGCATTTGCCACTTGATTCAACTGCCCTTTGTTGTTGTTCTTCGCTTGAAGTATGCGGCAGTCTTGTATTTCGTGGTTGTTTCGTTTGCAGTATCTGCAGAACAGCTTCTTCTTTGTCTGCGGATTCGACTGTCCCTTGTGTTGAGCTGGTTTCTAGTCTGGCTTTGATTGCTTCAGGTCTTTCTTCTTCTTCTGCTTTGTCATGCTCTTGTTGGTGTACAAGGCGTGAGAATCAGCTGAGGAACTCGAGGTTTCGTTCCTTCGCGTGTCTTCCTGCAACAACATAGTAATGACTCTCGAAAGAGTCAATTCTGGATGAGTTGTGATGATAATTACCCAGCTGTCATAAGAACTTGACAAGCTTGTAAGAAGTTGCATCACTGTGTCTTGATCGTCTACGACAGATCCGACAACGGTTATTTGTCTTAGCAGGTTCTTGAACTGATTAATGTGATTCTACAGAGAATCATCATTCGTCATCTTGAGGGAGTAGAGTTTCTTCCTGAGATGTAGCTTGGAAGCTATATCTTGCACTTCGTATAGTGTGCTCAAGATGTCCCAGACTTCTTTCGATGTCTGGGCCTCGGATACATGGCCGATCTGGATATCCGTGATGTTGAGGATAATCAGCACGAAAGCTTTTCCATCCTTCAGCTTCCATCTGGCGATTGTTGCGTCGTCCACTTCGGGTTTCCCTTCTGCACCTGTAACAACGTCATACAATTCTTTTGCCATTAGTACAATTTTCATCTTAAATTTTCACAGATGGTAATTGGCTCCATCAAGCTTGTCCATGATAGGACTGGCTTTTCCTTGGGAATCCATGTGGAAGAGTTAGTCTGAGTGATAGGAAAAACTACCAGTGACTTAAGTATGAAAATCTGATACTGAAAAATAAAGAACAAGAAAACAATTACTCTATCGGCTAGTAGAGTCTTGTACTATATAAGCTTATCAAGCTATGAAAATAGCTTAGATACCATGTTGGAGAGAGGAAGATGAATGAGTTGAGAAAAGGTGTCATATGTTACAAACGAAAAATAAGCTCAAAGAGGTAAGATGAACACGAACGAGAAACAAACTCGAACAAGAAACGAACTCGAACAAAAAATGTTCGTGCGTAGCGGAACGAACTATACGACTCTCTCCGAAAGCATGACTACGCCTATCAGAACAAACAAAAAGGTAGTGATGGAAATCAAAGTCGTTCTTAATTACGTAGCCAAACTTTAATAAATGAATGAAGCTCCAGAAGAATGGTTTGTCGCAAATAGTAAGATAAACTATTTGTCGCGAATGATTCGCGAAGAGCTAGACGATGCTCAACTGATAATTAGTCGCGAATGATTCGCGAAAGACAAAACTAAATGTTAGTCGTCTATTACCCGAAAGAACAACTAGAAAGATCAGACAAAATGAATGATAGGCATAGCAATATTAACATAGAATACAGAACAAAGAACTGTATCAGATTAAGTATATCATGTATACATGTCAATAATGCGGTAGAGCACAGCACAATAGCGGACGAAACTGCGTGCCCTACAAAGCTTGTACAATCTGTTAAAGGAATAAAACCTTATATTTGACAATCAAGAATCAATGCGCAAGGCATCTACTTCGTCTCATTCATCAACTCTCAACTCATTCACTCATTAACCTTGTTAACCTCGTTAACCTGAATACGCAAATGGTATCTAGTATATACACATTATATTACAGGTGTGCAGATGTGGAAAGTATAGAGTGGATGTGTTGCTTGTAAGAGATCGTGGGTGGCTGCAGTTGTTGTCCAGTCTATTAGCGCAGCTGCATGGGGTGAGCATGAAAAGGGTGTGACGTCAGTCAATGTTGAAGTGATCATTGGTGATGACAATGCAAAAAGTGCGTCACTCTTATGAGTAGCCTTAGGATTAGATTTACAGGGTGCCTTTGCTTTTAGGGCACCTTTGGCATTCTGTAAGATAGTGTCCCCTTTTTGCCTGTCACCATAATGTGTGTAAAAACACAGTGTCGCGATTCTTTCGTCTTTTCTTCGTACCTAGTAGCAATAGACAACCACTTGTTGAGTAGAAGTTGATAAATGAGATAGTGATTCTAGTTCACTAGTCAAGAATCAGACATGGTCTATTGTAGAAATCTCACCACAAAAGAAGGTCATCAATTCAAAGTGGATCTTCAAAAGGAAGTTCAACCTAGATGGGTCTATTGCCAAATGGAAGCCAAGATTTGTAGCTAAAGGCTACAAACAAGTTCAAGGTATTGACTACAACAAGACTTTCAGTCCGGTAGTTAAATTACAGTCTCTTAGAACTCTATTCGCACATGCTGTTGTTAGCCCCAAGGAAACCCTTGTAATTAATGGCGGCATTAGAAGAGTCACTGTGGCATGTGTTTTGTAAGTCCACAAGTAAACAGAATTTTGTAAGCAATAATGCTTGGGAACCAAACTTAGAATCTTTTCCATTTAAGTTTAACTATTACCAAGAAATATTTCTAATAGTTTAAACTTAGAAAGTCTAAGTTTAAAGTTATTTCTAAGTTTAGAAGTTCTAAGTTTATTGTGAACTCCATATTGATACAAGAAGTCACTTCTTAGAATAGCTTAGCAATAAGCTTTGGGAGTATCCCATAAGCATCTTAGCATATGGGCCTACCACTCATTGTATATATAGAAGTGAATTTGGGGGCCTTAGGTAACACTTGTATAAGATAGTCATTTTTTTCATTTTTTGAATTGTTTTCTTACTTTTTGCATCAAACCTACATAACAGAACTCGTCCATCACTACAGAGCCCAAACAGAGCCTCAAGAATCCAAATACTAGCTCCGCAAATTTCTATATGACCAAAAGTGGACCAATCAGCTGTTTTGGCCTATTTTTTGACAACGATTCCATACCAAACTAACTCAGAAAAACTCGCCCATCACAAAGAGTGCAGATTCCATAGTGCCAAATCCATTAGACCACAATGCGAGTTCTCTAGAGCTTACCCTTGTCAAAAAACATTGACTCAAATATAACTTTCTCTAAAATAATCTTCAAGACAAAACTCGTTCATAGTACCATTGGAACCAGCTCATCACGGGCGAGTTCCTAGGCCCTTGCGTGAGTTTGTTTCATGGGAAATTTTTTTATTTTTTGAGCAGTCAACCCATTTTTGGTCAAAATCGAACTTGCACAACTATCTGGGTTGCTGTAGCCTCATCAGTACTTGCCCAATCCATCTGTGGGTCACACGAGTTTTTATCATGCCGCAGAATTGAGTTTTTTGTATTTTTATGGTATTTTGGACCTAAAACAAACTCGCACAGCTATCTGGGTGCGTCAACAAAACTTGTCGGCCGTACTGTAGCCTCACGAGTACTTGCCAAATCCATCATATACATAAAGTAGTTCCATCGTGTCTCCCAGATGAACTTCAACTCGGTCATCCTGCATGTGAGAGAGGCATGTGGTTTAGGGTTCAGGCACGAAATCGAAGCGAAACACGGAAAAACATAACTTCAACAGAAAAAAAAAACTGGCAATCACTGAAAAAAGTTAAAGCACAATTACATTGCTATATTGCTTACCTCTCTGGCTGCAAGATGGGTAGCTGTAGGAACTGTCCAATCCGGTCCATGAGCTCATACACCAGTCCAAGTGTGGACCCCTCATTGTTAGCCATGCAGAGCACAATGTAGAGTCCCGACAATGTCTGCGCATCCCTCCAGAACTGGTCTCCCCTCACCGTGGAAGAAAAGTGCTCCCCATCCTCTATGCACTGAAATGTACTGGCATGCCAAAGATCACTGGCAACCATTTGTAGAAGCTGTGCCTTGCACCTGATCAGACGGTCGATGACCACCAAGTCGAATGCAAGGCGTCTAGATTAAAAAGTATGTTACATAATGGTGATAACTTGTTGTCCTAGATTTCTATCAATATTTGACAAATCATCAAAGATTGTAAGAGAATGGCACCAAAAAGAGTTTGGTTTGATCTCAACATAGAAGTGAGCAAAGACAACAATAGGCTCCTTTGTGGATTTGTCCAACAACGGCCAACCTTCCTGTTGGAAATAAATCCTCATCAACAATGGGCATCATTACATCACAAGCCTCATCTGCGCCAATAGCAGCTTGCAAAAAGCTTACAAGAAAAATGTGACTCTGTTGAAATAGGTATTGTATGTCAATGTAATTGTCTTCCCAACAATCAAACAAGGGCATCTAGGATGACTTGAAGCAAATAAGGGAGTAGATCCATTAAGGAAGAGTGTAGAGCTTTTAGCAAAAGAAATGGGGGACTTGAAAGTACAGATGTTCAACGTTAAAGCTAAGAGAAAGAAAGCAAAATGAAATGCTAACGTTTGGTATACAACTTGCGGTAAAGAGGGGCACTCTGAAATGAACTGTCCTAATTTACAAACCAACCATGTAGAGGAAGAATTATTCCTCTGTCCAGTTGAGAACCATGAGGAGCTACTCCTTTTAATCAAAAGAATTTCACATCTAAACCACGCAATAGTCAACAATATACTATTCTACGTAGAGGAGGGACAAGAGATTCCACTCCACCATCCAGAGTAAAGAGTTCATGTTATAATTGCGGAGCCCCTGGTCACTATTTGCCTGACTGTCCCAAACCTAGGAGGTCAGTAGGATATGTGCCACTTTGTGCTAATTGCAAAGGCGGAGGACATGTCACTACCGAATGTCCTCACCCACAACAATGGAGGACATGTCACTATCAAATGTCCTCACCCACAACAGCCACGATCTAAACCGCGGTTTGGTAATACACCTAGAAAAGATATTCCCAGACATCTAAACCTAACATTGACATGGTAGTCCAAAGGATAGAAGTAGAATATGAGATTTTAGAAAATCAAGACCAGGATTAGCAGACTTAGATCTAAATAAAGTTACAACTAGAACTAGGAAAAATATACCAACTCTTAGAGATAAAAAGAAAACTAAGAAGGATAAAAATATGAACTCAGTGAAAAATACGAAGAACGCGAAAAATGCGACAAACAAAACACAAATAGCAGAACAGTCCGCAAAAACTTCTAATAACAAAGATCCAAACTTTGACAGGTCTGTTGAAAAATATTATGAAGCCAATATTAGTTCAGAAACTAAGAAGCTTCTGGATGAGGAAACTAAAAAGATTAAGAAAGTAACATTCTCAGATCTAATAATAAGTAATGAGATACCTAGAGATCCATCCCCACTTAGACATCATTCATACAATATAGTGGAAGCTTTTGCCTCTAGAATGCCCAATATAACTTTCAAATAATTATTAGAGGATAATCAATATTATAAGAAAGAGATTAAACAATTCTTACATAAGGAAAAGAAATAAGAAAAAAAAGCTAAGTTGCCAATGGTTGACGTGGGATTGGTAAACCATGGTGACAAAGGCCCACCTGAAATCCAGGTGATAATCAATGGCTGCATTTTAGATAGTGTACCCATAGATTCCGGATCCAATGTAAAAATAATGACTGAAGAGACAACATATGAGTTAGGCATTCATCATAGAATAGTCCCTACACTTAGACATTTGAGATTACCAGATGCAACTAGAAGAACTCCAATAGGGGAGTTGTCTCAGGTCACAGTTTAAATTGGCGACCATAAGTTTTTGATGGATTTCATTATATTAAAAACCACTAGGGAATCATCTTACAAAGTCTTATTAGGTAGACTGTGGCTATATCAAGCAGATGTTATTACCCACTGGAGGAAGAAAGAAATTACCTTCTGAGACTAGATGGCAACACCTGAAGGAAAAATCCATAAACAGATTATTGTATCCTGGGTGAAGGATAAGTACAAAGGCGAGATGCCTACGTCTTCCTCAAGTTACACTTCAGAAGATGAAGGAGTTCATTCCGTAAGGACTGAGGAAGGGGAGAGGTTTGTTACATTATCCATACATGCATATAGTAATAGAGTAGAATATGTAGATAGAGGAGACGATGGAAATTCCGAGATAAGTGCCATTATAGGAGGCCATACTATAAATAGAATACTAGTAGACTGAGGATCTAGCATCAACTTAATGACTGAGAAAATGGTTAAGGAGTTAGGATTAGAAGACCAAATTCAGCCTACTACTCATCATGAAATCCATTTAGCAGATGCATCTAGATGCATGTGAGAATTACAGCAAATAAGGATCCTAAAACACTTGAAATGATGAGGGAAACAATAGATTATGATTTCATAAGATTAGCACAAGTTGAACCATCAAAATCCATCAAAAATCTATGCTTGAACCTCACTAAATGGCCCAAATCCTTGAAGAAGGCTTCACACGTGTGAAAGTACAGCCTCCCACAGTCTAAGTACTGTACACCAGAACTACATTCAATCCTATAATCATTAGTAATCACAAGTACTCAAACAATTGTGAACATAGAGAGCAATTGCACCATTATGAGAGAAAAAACATGAAATTGCTTGATTGATTTTGGTGAGATATCATCACCTATATATACATGATCCATCACGGTTTTGGGCAGGTATGAGTAGCCCTAAACCTATCCCTAATGCTAATTTTGGTGGATCTTTCATCCCTACCAAGTTAGGGTTGGAATCTTGGAGATCCCTCAACAATGCAAAAATTACCAAAAATAGCTCCTATTTTTTCTCCCTTGTATCTAAGCATAATTTGGACTCATTGTCAAAGCTTTGTACTTGGCCTCAGTTGAAGATAGAGATATAGTTTCTTGCTTTTTGAAAGCCATGAAACCACACCTTCTCCTATGAAAGTTGAATAGGCACTTGTTGATTTCCTATCCCTCTTGTCCCCTGCAAAATCTGAATCACTAAATGCATGAAGGTTAATCACATCTCCTCTATATAGAATCCCAAAATCCAATGTACCTCAGATGTATCTTAGAATCCTCTTAGCCTTTTTCCAATGGATATTCAATGGCTTTTGCATGGATTGGCTCAACCTACATACACTAAAGCTAAGATCTGGTCTAGTTATAGTGATCCACATTAAGGAACCTATAAGTTGCCTAAACAAAGTGATGTCCATGAAGGATCTTTCATCATCTTCATTTGGCACTTTTACATCTTGCTCCATTGGTGTGTCAACACTTTTGCATACTTCCATCTTAAACTTCTTCAAAAGACTTTGAGCATAGTTTACTTGACTTATAAAGATAAAATCAGACCCTCTAAGTACTTCTATGCCTAAGATGAAGTGAAGACACCCTAGATCTGCCATCTTGAATTCTAAGGATAGATCTATCTTGATTTTTTCAATACCATCAATACTATTTCCACTAATGATGATGTCATCTACATAAATGAGTAAAAGTACAATACCAACATCATGAAACTTAATGTAAAGAGTGGGATCATATTCACTTTGAGCAAAAGAAAGTGAAATAAGATAGCAATGTAGTCTTAAATTCCAAGATCTCGAGGCTTGCTTCAAGCCATAGATGCTTCTTTGGAGATGACATACTTTGTTCTCCATTCCATGCTTGATGAACCCTTGTGGCTGCTCCATATAGATATCCTCTTCCAAAAAACCATTCAAGAAAGCATTAGAGACATCCATTTGACATAGAATCCATCCAAAATGTGATGCAAGTGCAATGATTAGCCTTATTGTGACCATCTTGGCCACGGGTGCAAAAGTTTCCTCATAGTCTATCCCTCTCTCTTGAGCATAACCTTTTGCAACTAATCTTGCTTTATGTTTGTTAACACTCCCATTTGCATTCAACTTAAGCTTGAAGACCCACTTGCATCCTATTACATTCCTTTGAGGTCTCTCAACAAGCAACCAAGTTTCATTCTCAATCAAGGCATCATACTCATCCAACATAGCTTTATAACATTCTTTGGAGTTCAATGCATCTTCAACATTAGATGGTTCTTCAAAACTAGATAAAGCATAAGAAGTGGATGAGATACCCTCAACTTGCTGTCCTTTGCCTTCAATTGCTTTGCAAGACACCCTATTCATCAAGTAGTTTGCACATACAAGAGACTCACCCCAAAAGGATTTGGGCAAACAAGCATCTAATCTTAAAGCCTTAGAACATTCACATAATGTTCTATTCCTTCTTTCAGCAACTCCATTTTGTTGAGGAGTGTAAGGACAAGAAGTCTCTTTCTTGATCCCTTCCTCCTCACAAAAGGCCTTGAACTCATTGGAGATGAATTCTCCACCATTGTCACTTCTAAGAATCTTGATGCTATGATTATGATGATTTTCCACAAACAACTTGAACTTTACAAAAGTATCAAATACTTGAGACTTGAGGAAAGTAAGAACACCCAACAATATCTTGAGTAGTCATCAATGAAGGTTAAAAACATGGATGAACCTCCATTAGATTTGGTGCTAGCAATGTGCACATCCGAGTGTATGAGTTCAAGAGGATGAGATGACTTTGTGATGGAGTTAGGAAACACCTTCTTATGTGCCTTGGATAAGGCACAAGCTTCACAAACCTTGTCTTCCTTCCCAATAGACCTTGGTAGGCCTAAAGCATACTCCTCCTTGATCATAGCCTCCATGGAACCCGAGTTGACATGTCCAAGTCTTTTGTGCCATAAAGTAAAGGTAGATTTCTTGCTCTTCTCGGCCAACATGACAACATTAGTATCCACAAATGCATCCAACTTATAAAGTTTGCCAAGTCTAGTGCCCTTAGCCACTATCTTACCCTTCTTCTTGATGAAACATTCATTTGAAGCAAAGTCAACATTGAAACCATTGTCTACCATTTGGCCAACACTTAGTAGATTCTTTGTTATTGTAGGAATGTACAAAACACCTTCTATGTTGATCTTTTTGGAAGATCCTAAGCAAAGGGGAATGCTACCAACTCCTTCAATCTTACAAGCTTCATCATTTGCTGTATAGATAGACTTTATAGGTCCATCATAAGATAAGAGAGAAGAGAAAAACTCCCTTTTACTAGTCATGTGTGAACTAGCACCCGAGTCAATCCACCAAGGATCTTCTCCTTTGAAGCTTGTTGAAGAAAATATGGACATCTTGAGAGAGTCCTCATGTGAACTCTCCTCCCCCTCCTCTTTGCTCATGTTGGCTTGGCTTTGATCTTGCTTCCTCTTGAAACATTCCGAGGCATAATGCCCCATCTTGCTACAATAGTAGCACTTCACCTTTGATTTGTCCTTCTTGACTTTGGTGGTTGATGGAGATGCCTTTGAGGGTCCTTCTTGATCCTCAAGCTTTGTAGACTTCTTGAATGTTGATACTTTGCCTTTGGACTTGCCTTTTCCTTTGGTGAAGAGAGCTTGGTCATCTCCACCTTGGATGGAAAGCCTATCCATCCTCTCTTGCATTTGGCTCCTTCTTGATTCCTCGGCCATGAGTGTGCCTTGGAGTTCTTCAAGTATGGGTAGCTTACCCATAATTGCATATCCCTGAACCAAATTGTCAAATTCAAAGCTAAGTCCATTCAATATGAGTTGAACAAGCTCTTCATCCTTGATAGGATCACCTATAAAGGCTAGCTCTTTGTTCAATTCCTTTACTCTTAGGACAAAAGTATGTGCACTCTCTCCTTTCTTTTGATAGCTTCTATAGATTTGATTCTTCAAAGCTAACATTCTAGTTTGGTTCTTGGATTCATAGACCTTTTGCAAAGTCTCCCAAGCATCTTGAGCTGAAGTGCAATCTCCTACCTCTCTTAAGAGTTCATTTGCAACATTCATTTTTATGCAATGTAGTGCAACATTGCACCTCTTGATGTATTTGGCTTTTTCTTGAGGATGAATAGGTTCACCCTCCTTACCATTTACAATTTCCATCAGATCTTGCATGATCATGATAGATTCCATTCTAACTTTCCATATGGAATAGTTAGTTTTGTTGAGCCTTTCATTAGTATCCAAAAGATATGCATTTATAGATGCCATCTAGTCTCCTAATCAAGGACTTGACACAAATGAAGGTTACTTCTATTGATTTGATTGAAGGTCTACCTTATCCCACTTCTTAGGGACCTGAAAAGATCAGTAATAGACTTCCTATAAAGATCTAAGAATGATCTCTAACAAAATCAAATCATAGAATACTAGAAACAATGCACTTGCTTGATTGAAGTAGACAATACTAGTAGAATTGCCCCTCTTTCTATAAAGAACATTAAAGCTTCCAAATGATCTGATCAAGAGTGAATTTCAGCAAACTAATATACTTCCAAAATCACTTGTAAAAGATCTAAATGGAACTTAATGAGGATGCAACACAATCTACTATCCAATCACAAGCAAAAAATGATCAAAATTGATGAAAAATTGATCTAATTTGGTGCATAAGTCAAGCAATGGTTGGACTTAACCTGAATCACTTTAGGAGGTGCCTACTACACCTTAGAACAGCCTTGAAGAGTCCCCAAAACTCTGATCTTCCCTCTCCTTAATGCTAGAAAGCCTCCTCTATGAAATCACCTCCAAAACTCGCTTAGAAATCAATGCTTGGAGCAAGCAAAACTTGCTATCTTGGTAATGTGAATTGAATTCAACTTTGCCTCTGGTTTTAGACACCTAAACACCTGCAAATGAAGTCACACAACACCAATCTCCAATGTATTTAACTCACTTTGAGTTCTAGAATCAATACTAGATGCTAAGATCCAATCTACACAAGATTTAGATCAAAAATTGTGATCAAATTGAATGAAAACCAAGGATTTAGCTCATTTCAGCCTTTAGGCTCTGATACCATGTAAAAATTACAGAAAATAAGGATTCTAAAACACTTGAAATGATGAGGGAAACAATAGATTATGATTTCATAAGATTAGCACAAGTTGAACCATCAAAATCCATCAAAAATCTATGCTTGAACCTCACTAAATGGCCCAAATCCTTGAAGAAGGCTTCACACGTGTGAAAGTACGGCCTCCCACAGTCTGAGTACTGTACACCAGACCTACATTCAATCCTATAATCATTAGTAATCACAAGTACTCAAACAATTATGAACATAGAGAGCAATTGCACCATTATGAGAGAAAAAACATGAAATTGCTTGATTGATTTTGGTGAGATATCATCACCTATATATACATGATCCATCACGGTTTTGGGCAGGTATGAGTAGCCCTAAACCTATCCCTGATGCTCATTTTGGTGGATCTTTCATCCCTACCAAGTTAGGGTTGGAATCTTGGAGATCCCTCAACAATGCAAAAATTACCAAAAATAGCTCCTATTTTTTCTCCCTTGTATCTAAGCATAATTTGGACTCATTCCAAAGGTTCTAACACTTAGGTCTACTTGAGAAAATCCTTATGAATGGAATCCTATTCTATTTGGCACGTGTGACAAGCCACATCATGACCATCTAACTATTTACAAGTCATATGACCAAAACTAGTCAAGCCAGAATTGTGAATTTTTAACACACCAGTAGGAGAGCTGAGGGGTGTTAACGTAAATATAGAGACAAAGACTTTTGTCATGAATTTCTTTGTCATAAACCCAATAGATATGCCACCCCATACTCAGTATTATTTGGAAGGCCATGGTCATACCAGGCAGATGATATTATAAATTGGTCTACCAAACAAATATTCTTTCTAGGCATTCTCATAGCCAGTCCATTAGGAGGTCACCTTATGAGATGGGGTGAGGAGATAGTAGAACCTACAAAATCCTTAGTCAATTTCATAGAATGTTATAAAATAGACAAGAAAGAGGAAAATGAGTTTCCAACATCCAAGTCAAAGGAAGTTCTGGGTGGAACCAGAGCAAGCCTGACTGAGGGAAAGTTAGATAAGACTGATTATGTAGAAATAGAAATCACTAAGGGTAAAATTATTTTTAGGCCACGTAGGATACTATCATAGAATAATAAAAGAGTATGTTATAGTAATTACTCCTTTAACAGGATTATTAAAGAAATCTGTTGAATATCACTGGTCACAAGATCACCATGACACTTTTGAAAAATTAAAGTAGTCCTTAGTAGAAGCAACTGGAGTTAGACCTCCAGATTAAAAGAAGAAATTTCACATATATGTAGACACTTCATCATTTGCAATTGGTGTAGTGCTGAGTCAAAAGGATGATCAAAATATTGATTATCCAAAATATTATGCTGGTAGACAATTAGCAGCATCTGAAAAAAATTATTCCGCCACAGAGTGAGAGGCATTAGGCATGATCTACTCAGTGAAAAAATTTAGGCATTATCTACTAGAATACCCTTTTGTTTTCCATGTAGACCACTATGCATTAAAGCATCTAGTAAATAAACCTGACCTTTCATGAAGGATAGCTACATGGGTTCTATTATTAGATGAATTCAATTATCAAGTAGAGTTCAGGAGGGGAAAGGACCACCTATATATCACGACTTAGAACTAAGAATCAATTTGAACCAATATTAGATGAATTTCCAGATGAGCACATCATGCACATTCAAGCGGAATCATCTATTTGTGAAGATATCATTAATTTCTTACAGGATCAAATTTATCCTGATCATTTCAATAAATAGCAGAAGATAGTTTTTCTTGCGAAAGTAGGACCCTACATGATTATAGATAAGGTATTATATAAATTAGGAGCTGACGATAATCTTTGCCACTGTCTAGAACCCACCGAAATCACCATCGTAATAAGAACACTACATGAAGAAGATTCGGGGGGCCATTATGCCCTTAAAAATACTATCAGAAAAATTCTAAATGCTAAGTATCGGTGGCCTACACTTTATAGAGATGTTAAACTTTTCATTCAAAAATGTGATGCATGTCAGAGGATGGGGAAACCCAGCTTCGCGACACACTGGCCACTTATACCGATCATTCCCTTAGCACCTTTTGAGAAGTGGGGAATAGATTTTGTAGGGCCTATCAAACCAACCACTCGTAAAACCTGCCGACATTACATTCTCCTTACAGCAGACTATGCTACCAAGATGGTAGAGGCCGAAGCTACAGTTAAAAATGATGCCAAAACAATGGCAAAGTTTTGCGCTCTTTGCCTGGCTAAGCTCTTGGTGGAATCATAGGCCTCCACATATCCCCTTCCTCATCTATGCATTGGCTTGCAAACAGATTGATCATGTTCTTCTTTGTCTTTTTCTGGTAGTTGGCTTTCTAAGAAAGATTTCCTTTGGTCTTTCTTCGTTCTCTTCATTAACTTCTTCAAGTGTTTTGCCTTTGGTAGCCAAGAAGTAATTGTTCCTCTGCATGTAATCTTCTTGAAATGACAAATTGGGATAACCACCCATTCCTCGATTGCCCAATGGTCCAAACGGTTTGTCAATCAAAGATTGTTCACAAGATGATCATACCAACTATCCTTAGTCAGGATTTCAGACATCTTAGAGGAAGGAACAATTAGTGATAGGGCTGCATATGAATATTTTAAAATATTTTCTTTTATGTACAACCATTAGATGGATAGAAGTGCATAGGAAATGAGAGAAGCAATATCTACATCTATCTGTTTCGACCCGAACACGGCCATGGCATCACAAAAAGTTGAAGACCAACTGCTAGTGGCCCGAGTGTACTATAGAGCGGCACTCCTCGACGACCCATGGCAATCACGATTTCAAACATGGATTGAGCAACATTGGCTCACCAACATCCATAAGTCCTTCCACCTCACCAAGGACAAGAAGAGCACGGAAGTCACTAGTTATGTGATCCAACAACAACGCGCAAAACACAGCATCTACTAAGCCAGCATCCTAGTGCCGAGGGACCGGCACTACTTCAGGCCGAAGGCATAAGAGATATAAAAATTTCCTTGTCTAGTGAATTTAGGATGATAGATCTAGGACTTCTAAAAGTTATACTTGGAATAGAAGTCACTAGAAGTAATGATTTTACTTTCATATCTTATGACAATAGGGAGCAAAAGTTTATTTTGGAGTCCAAATTGAGAGGTAGAGTTACTACAGCAGAGCTGCATCTAGCACATGAACCTTTTTGTTGCAGATTGAGTGATTTGCTTTAAAGACTTTCTGAAGTCGTGATAATGCAAGCATGCCAACTTTGCTGAAACTTAAAGACAATTCTTGATACTAGTTTTGAATCTGTCCCCACAATCATATAGCTTGTGTATTCCATTGTGCAGAATTGCACTTTCTTCGACTCTCCTTGCTCTTGTTGATGCCCCATAGGTAACAAGGGCTAAACCAGATTGATTTGTGAAGTGAAGCACAAAGCCATCAGTTTCAAAATCGCCGGTAAGATAGTACAGATTCTGCATTTGGCTGATAATGAAAACAACTGTGTAACAGACAGCCTCTTCAAACTCTTCAATGAGAATGAAAATATGCTTGAAATTCAACCTTACATCTTACACCAGACAAAAGCTTCTATCATAGTGGCATTTCACTTCCTGATACAAGACTATTGGAAGAACTTTCCAAACACTAGGATCAAAATGACTAAATAATAGAAAATATTGATGTTATATCTAGGGAAGTAGTCAAAGGCAACGTGTGATCAACTCCACCCATTGAATCTTAGACAATCAACTACATCTTGCATAGTGCGGACTAAATCCTACAACAGCCCGAGTCACCTCAAATGAAAAATAAGTATTTGGGTGTACCCAAGAAGCTTGTCATTTGAAAACAGAAGGAAAGGCCTTATAATGCTAAGCAAAAACCTCAAAAGCTTTATACTCAGATTGAGTGGGATTTTTGCATTTAGGCTATGCCCAGATGCAAGAGAGCTTAAAAACCATCTATTTGAGAGTCTCTAGCCTCCCTTAAGACTACATTCTTATGCATGAGGAGCTTAGACTTGGGAATGTTACTGGTGATTCCTAGTACATCGCATGCAAGCTATCCTTTTTATTTTCCATTTTGTGTATGTATTTTCTGATATGAACAAGAGAAAAAAAATCACGGCTCGTTCCGGAAATATGGCCTGCTGTTTGATAGCTCCATTCCTCACGTTCAGGTCTGAAGTTTGATTCCACTTACGCACACATGGACTGTGGATATACATGATAATAATAGGAGGATGATATTTATTGAATTCAATCATAACAATTCTTGATGAGAAGAGCGATTAGAATAATTCAAAAAAGCTTCAATTCACTTAGATTTTGAATCTTTCTTGGATTAATTCATTCCAATATTTGGCTCCATCTTCAAGCAGACTTGACTTTAACCTCGTAGTCAGACTCCTCACAATTAGAAAACAAAAAAAGGAACGAGTCTCATTATAAAGGATAATTATAGGGAAGAGCTACTTTTGAGAGCTGCAGGAGAACATAAGCAACAACTTGGACTACTCTGGCGACACAGTACCATGCACATCAACATTTGAAACTACAATGATTAAACACATCATAAGATCGAGATAAGGTGCTGCTACTCGATAATTTTTTCAAAAGCAAAATGGGAGCAGAAGCTCCATACATGAACCAAAAATTGACAGACATGGTGAGGAGTCAAATTGGACCTTACCTTGGACAAAGCCGAGTACGTCTGAACTATTCAACAATCCCCTAAGGTTTTAAGAGCAAGACTACTCTTTAAAAGGCTGCTGCAAACCATATTGTATTTGTTCAGAAACTGAATATTTTGCTAGCTCTAGAACCAAGGGTGAACTTATTCAGCACACTATACAAGGTGAATGTACAATTACCTACAGGAGTTCACCTTATTGACCCCAATTGTGATGTATGGACAATCCTAATTTACTGGCTCTCATTAACAGTTTCTGGATGATAGTGGCACATTTCCATCCACACTTTTTCCCTCAAAGCCTCCTCTTTCAATTCCTCATCCTCAAAATCAAAATCAAAAGGAGCAGCTGCTGATGGCTCAACAGTCGCGTCATGGAGCATAGCTAGGTATGGATGCTCTAGAGCTTCAGTTACAGTGATCCGCTTCTTTGGGTCAAAAACAAGCATTCTGTCTAAGAGATTGATCGCCAAGGGGTTTGCATGTGGATACAAAAGCGGAAGGGGAATTCTTGGTTCAAAAGGGAGAGATCTGATGTAGCTTCGAGCTTTATGACTATTGATGAACTGCAGGTCGCTTTCCTCCGGGGAGCCAATTTTGTTCACGATCAGCTTCAACTGATTAATGTAATCCTTACCAGGAAATATAGGTCTCCGACCCAACAACTCAGCAAAGATGCAGCCGACAGACCACATATCAATAGCAGTTGAATATTCTTCGCAAGATAGTAACAACTCTGGCGCTCGGTACCATCGGGTTACCACATACTCTGTCATAAATTGACCCTTGTCACTTCCTGTCCTCGCCAATCCGAAATCACAAATTTTCAGATCACAGTTCGCATTCAAAAGAAGATTGCTGGGTTTCAAGTCCCGATGGAGAACATTTGCTGAATGGACATATTTCAGACCCCGGAGAAGCTGAAACATTGAGATATCGATGAAAGGTTATCAGAATTTGTTTGGGAAATAATCAAATAGTTCAACAAGCGTGAACTGGAAACGATATGCATTGATCAACATAATGAATGACCTGATTAAGTTATAGATTGAGAGATAAACATGTTGTATTTTGGAATGAGAGAACTAGAACCAACTATCTAAATAACAAAACCACTGGCTTCAGATTCTCTCCAATAACTTAATTTAATAGAAATCTTTGCTTTGAGGTGAGAAAAAAGGGTTCCGAGGATGCAACATATCGGAAAAGCATGAGTACCTGGTATATGAAGTACTGGTAATGATCATCTGTTAAAGTCTGTGAAGATCCGATTATTTGATGTAGGTCCGTGTCCATAAGTTCATACACAAGATAAACGTCATTGAAGCGGATTCTTTCAACTGGCTTCATGATATCCTTTATACAGATGATGTTCTCGTGGTAAAGATGTCGAAGAAGCCGGATTTCCCGTAGTGTTCTTCTGGCATCTGTGATATTCTCAAAAGCATTGGCGATCTTCTTAATGGCCACTTTTTCACCTGTCTCTGAGTTCCTGGCAGAGCACACTATGCCATATGCACCTTTCCCTATAGGCTTTATGGGAAGGTACTTAGTATCCACTTCAAAAACGCTTCGCGATAGCATATAGTGATGCTTTCCGGGAGGTGAGATTCCATTTGGAGGATCTACCCTGGTTGCCATCAACTAGTTACTGCTGGCTACTTAAAAACGCATAGACCTGATCCCTCATGGAGGCCAACCGGCAAGGGGATGACATCAATTCTTACTAAGCACATAAATAACAGGGAAACTAAGATTTGAGCTCCTCAGTTCAGAGTGCAAAGATGATCTATACAATGAAGTGTTAATACATCTGAATACAATCAGATTTGCAGAATGCGTCCTTATACGTGAACAGCACACCAGCAGAAGAGCTTGCTTCTAAGCTTAGGGTTAAATGAATGCAAATTTAAAAGAAATATGATGACACACTACCGCGGTCTGAAAAGATAACCGAAAAAACAAAGTCTATAGATGGAAAACAATGATACAGTGCAAACCGGCACATGGACACACCAAAAGATGATCGATAGAAGCCAAACAACAGAAGATCTAGCCTTACAATTCTCACCAAATCCTGCTGTACCATACACACGCACACACAGCACTCAAAACCCCTGTGATTATCCGAAACTAAGCTGGAAAGGGAGCAGAAAAAGCCTACGGAAGCTGCCACAGGTACCACAATCAGACTGAAAGTGAATTGCGGGTCCGGGTGCTGACATAGATCGATCGATCACGCAAAAGGGGAGCGCCTCCACAAAGAGAGAGAGAGAGAGAGAGAGAATGCGACGCCAAGAGGAAGCGAAGGCGAGAGCGAGAGCAAGAGCAAAGGAAATAGAGAGATGGAAGGGGACAACCGTCTGAAGGGGCAGCCGGTCGGTCTCTCGCCGCTATTTTTAGCGGGACCCACCCGCTAAACAGGCATTAAGTCGGTAGAGTTGGCGTTGGGCATTGGCATTGGTCACCCGTCCCCCTAGGCGCACGCGCTTGTAGGCTTTAGCTGTTGTTGGTGGATGGCACTAACTTCCGGCCATAGGCGAAAGGCCCTTAATGCCCTTGGTGGAGGGCCCTTTTGACCATGGAACGACATAGGAGCCAGACCTTCCTTGACATGACTTCTTTTTGACCTTAATCCCCCTCAGAGGCCATTTCAATTGCGCAATGTCTACGTCTCCTTGCTTTTGGCGTAAATTTTTTATTCCATGCACCTTTTGAAACCCAAAGGTGCCTGTAATAAAGAAGAAGAGGCACATGGATTCCGTTGAGGGACCGCACAATTCTCCTTATAAAAAAGGAAAAGTGGTTTGACATGAGGAGAAAGAGTTCAATTGCATGTTCAATCCTAAGGAACCGTAAAAAATGAGCAACACACGTCCATATGACAAGTACTGTAAGTCAAAATCCAAGGAAGGATTAGAAGCGCAATCGAGCCTTCTTATGACCTCATTATAAAAGATATTTTGAAAACCCCCTCACTTAGTATGGGGGAAGACCTGAGAGTGGATAGCATTATGGTATCA
The DNA here is from genome assembly GCA_029204225.1 of Diphasiastrum complanatum. NCBI lineage: Eukaryota > Viridiplantae > Streptophyta > Lycopodiopsida > Lycopodiales > Lycopodiaceae > Diphasiastrum > Diphasiastrum complanatum. The sequence goes on from CM055109.1 coordinate 43,179,624, forward strand.
TGCCAATTTTTCTGAAGTAAGGTCAAATTGTAAGTGTTTTTTAACCTCTTGACCCTTGTTGACATCATTTTTAAGTGGGGAGGTTACATATATTTGTGCTTTGATTCATCGTGTCCATTTGAGCTCACATCTCTTGCCATTCTCTCGCATAAGCATATGTCATAAATACTTGAGTATGAGAGGACCCGTTACCGATTGGTCAGTTCCCTCCCGCTACTAACTTTCACTTAGAAAAGGAGTAAAATCTTCAACAAGTGGTAACTTTCAACAAGCCATAACTAGGGTAAATTTACAGCAGGTCTTTTTCATTATGAAATGTCTCCATCCTCCAGCCTTCCTCTCCCTACCTTACTCCACTTGGACCCTTGATCTACAAAGAACCTCATGTGACAACCCCCCCCCCCGTACGGAAATAATTGTTAGAAAATTTTAAGGTCCTCTTACGTGGTAGAATATTATGGTGGTTTAAATAGGACCTTGCAAAATACAAAGATGAATTTTTATGAATTTTCTATCTAACTTATTTTAAAGTTAGTTTTCTAGTGGTTCTTTACCTTCCCCTACATAATTTCTTTTATATTATTTGAAAATATTGCCTATATTTCTCATATATCACAAGATAAAAACTAAAGAGAACAATTTAGGCTAGTTACAAACTAGGAACTAGTGAAGCGTGTCCACGTAAATGGGTGACTTTCATTGGTTTGACTTCAAGACAACAATTTCCTTTTTCTCTTGTATGCTAAAAATAGAATTGAGATGGCAATATATGTACATGAGGTGGTACTCCCCTTCGTCACATAGGGGCAACTTCTCTTTTGGGCCATATTTTTTATGTGGAACATAAGGTGGCAATCCTCTTTGCAGCATAGGGACAACTTCTCTTTTGTGTCGTCGAGCTTTCTACGTGAGAAATGAGGTGTCCATGCATTTTGCCCCATAGGGCAACCTAAGTCCTTTTGGGTTGAGCCTTGTTACATGTCAAGTTGAGTTTCCTTGAGTTGCCACATGCAACTCAAGGCCAATGGGTAAATCATGAAGCATAGTTTCGCTAGGACTTACCAAGACAACTTGCTTGCAATATGAAAGGAAGGTCATTTAAATTGTGCATGATTTTAAGTTCGAGAATGGGAGGTGGAACAAAAGGGCCATGCCAAATGACCTACAATCCCCTCCTAGATTCCACTCATGCCAAATAAAAGGACATACAAGAGGAAAACAAATAAAGAGCTTTCAAGAGTTGAACTTTTGTTTGGAGCGAGGACAAGCAAGGAATACTTTGACAAACATGGGGCCCTTGTTCCTCCACTTGACAACGGATATTCTTTTTGTGTTGTGCTCATAGCTTGGGATAAGAATTTTGGATGGCTAGCTTTGTGTCTCTAGGTACCTTTTGGTTGGCAAACCTACTTGATATGCTTTTGCAAGGGATTCAAGAAATCGACTCTCTTTTTCTTTCTTTTTTTAGTTATGGCTTTCAAGAAACCAGCACTTGTTTTTTTAATGTAGGGAGTTTCATATTCAACAAAACTATTAGATAATTTTAACCTTAAGTTTTATGATATGCTGGATTCATTAGATCTCAATAAGATAATTTATTAAATCTTAGAAAATATGGCAAGAAAAATCAAACCAATATGGATATGCTTGATATATGCTACATGCTTGGAAGAATAGTTGAACCATTGAAATGACATGAGGTTGAAAAGTCGGCCCACTTTGCATATGTTTGGCTAGAAAAAGTCCCAACATTTAAGGATGTCATTCTGTCACATATTTATTTCTTTGATCTAGAAATTTTCATATAGTTGACTAATGTTTTTTTCATGCCTTATAATAATACCAAGAAAGGAGCACATAAAAGTTTTGATTTTCAATCATTCAAAAGGACACCTTGAAAAATTAACCAACTATCATACAACTACCTAATATAATCTACACACAAGCATTGTTTATTGTATTACCTGCTATAAAACTTGTAACACTATCGTTAAATCCTCTATAAAAAATCAGACCCCTGCTATAAGGGAAGCTCCCTAAGATCCTGCTTACAAGACAAAACACAATAGAAAACACACTATGGAGCAACCACCCAACCAAGTAGAAGCAACCAATCAACTCTAGAAGCTTCACTCCCAAGCCAAGGAATAGCAAGCATGAAGGTAGAGTGAAACCCTGGCAATGAATCAATGACCACAATGAGGAGTAGGGCGAATTCGGCCTCAATATATAGAGCCAAAAGCAACCTGGGCACATAGTCATGCATAGCCCTAAGTTCCCTATACATAGATTCACCTAGAATAGAGTCCTAAGCATGGACCAACTATTCATAGATTTGCTATTGATAACTCTACACATGCATACACTGTCTCATACCTTGTCTAAACTCCATTTAGTGTGTTTTGGGCCTCACAAGGATATTAGTTACTTTCGGGTCACATCCAGTATGACGTGGCATAACTAACAGCTTGATTTACTGGAGTACAGTGCATCCAAGACTAGGAGTATACTGAATCCTACTTCCTGGCCATGGACATGACATTCTTCCCTCCTTAAACTGCTTCTATCCTTAGAAGCTTTCTAAATAGGAAAGAATAACATGACCAGTTCTTTTAACTTTCAATGTCCACCTAGAAAATCATCCTTAGTCTAACTTTCACATCAAACAAGTACTCAGAGATAATCTCTGCACTGGAGTACAACTCAGGTTTGAAAAGTACACTAAGCAATAAATTTTCCATCTGGGTTACATTCACCACAAGTTAGTAACATCACTTTCATGAAACACTGGGTGAAATAACCTAACTTAAGAGATTAAAGTTAAAAAAATAATAAAATAATTATAATTACAGTTATCCACAACTCTGACAGATAATTCATAAGCTTTCAAGTACAAATATCCTTAGAATCCAAATGCTAAGATATGATAATTCATTCAATTAGAATCTCTAGGAGAATCATTAAGATATAGAATGATTAAAACTCAACTCTAAGTATCCCAGATCCTTTTTTGAGTTAAATGCTCATGTTTCTAGCACCAAATGCAAGAAAATAACATTCATTCATTTTAATAGACTTGTCTCTTCCTATGATAACTGGAGACCAATCAAAAGAAAAAATTGTACTCAAGCATCTGCAGACCATATACTGTAGCAGAATAGCATCCACTGGACTAATTAAATTCTCCACAAATAAGATAACTTATCTTGTGAGAATATCTGTGAGATCCATAAGCTCTCAATAAGATACGGGAGTAGAGAGATTCAAAACACTGATCTAAATTTTTACTTAAATAATAAATCAAGAACTTATCATCACACTTAAGAATCATCACAATACCGAATAATCCTCTGACAATAATTAAGTGTCTATTTATGATCTATCAATCATAAATATTTAAATTCGTATGATTCGTCAATCATAATTTCCTAGAATCCAAATTATATCTAATCATTTATAGGATACTGGAGTATATGTCCAACATAACTTAGGAAAAGTAAGAATCATTCCAAAATCTTTCCACTAAGAAAATACTAGATTTAGGAATATTCTTCAAACATGATTCTTTAACTGAAGTGCAAGTTTCAAGTTCTATAAACCATTGGTAATTAAAGATTGAACGCATACCAAAATGACAATCATCTTCAACTACAATTTTTTTTTAAATTCTTGTCTAGAGTCAAATCTAGATACCCAAAGTCTTGCTGAATATCAATTCAGTTGTTATTCTTGGATTCATTATGATTTGTTATCCATTTGAGCTCTCTGGGATACAACCATCGATGATGTTGAGTCTATCCCTTAACTAAGGAAAACTCTATCCCAAGAATACTGTATATCCAATGCACATAATTTTAACTGATAAACCCAAATGATTTACTAATCATGTGTCTTACAAGCAATATAATTCAAAAACCATCAGTTCCTAGTGAATCCTCTTCACACTGATCGCTTTACCAATCAACTTCATCTTGGAGTAATCAACTATTCAAGTTAATTGCCAATGATTCAGAAATCTCGAATGTCTAGGTGAAGAATTCAATTATACCAGTATGACACCACATTTAGATCCTTACCCATTTATAAGTTAATCCATAAATCTTCTATACAAATATTTATTAACTCTGTAAGTATATGTCAAAACAATACTTGATCATATGCTTATGTTCGCCGACTAGGTTAAGTGCACCAACTAACCCTAGTAACCAGAAATACACAGTAGATTCATACAAGATTAATCGTGCACATATGTGAATAATCTCACTATGACCCAATACATAGACACATTTTTATCTGGTAGATTCCTCCAGAACCCACATATGTTACTCACATATCTCACTGAGATCTTGCAATTCAGTTACAAAATAGTTTCTATTTCTCATGAGTAAATAACATATTCGAGAAATCTCTGAGATGAATAACATTCACTCTCAACAGTTTTCCCATCCAACTTACCTCTAATTACATAATTTCTTCCACTCAATCAACCCCTCTCTGATCCTAGTACTCAACTAAGATTAGATTGATCCAATATAGAACTCTTAGACTTGAATTCTGATCAAACTTACCTCTATTCCAATCAAAATGGATTTAGTAACCTTTGACCTATCACTGTACTACTAATAGATAATAATTCAAATATCAAACCGGTTCTAGTTCCAGATGTCCACACAATCCCTAGAGAATTCCTCTTATTCGAAAAGTTCCAATTAGGCATCTTACTTTGAATCTATCCAAAATTCCTTTCAGACCAAATTTCATTTCTATACCCTAGCTGGTTCTCTTCCAAAAACTATGCAACCCACAGATTCCCAAATAGAAATTTGTCCCACCACTTCACCCCTCCTTTTAAAGAAATTATCAATTTCAATAGAAGTTAACTGAAAAGATGACATATGAAAATGTGCAAATCCAAGAAAAGTCAGTAATAAGTACTTCCACTAAAGGATTCACTTCATTACAAACATGAATTCTCCTTCAAATATTTTCAATCTGAGTGATAGAAACTACTATTCCATCGAAATCCATTTATGCAACAGAGATATTCTAGGTTCAAGAAATTGAAATATTTTAACCTTAGAATTTATCTAAATTCCAAGTCTATTCACACAAGTTGTAATTTATATGACATAACAGTCTTTCAGAAGAATAACTTCATGCCGAAAATGATCATATAAATCAGTCTGATATCTTATATTTGAGAAATTACTAAGAAGTAAAGGATTGATTAAGAAAGCGAGAAATAGATTTGAGGGCCTCCAATTTTGTAAATAATGAGATACCACATAGGGATCTAGATTAAACCTCAAAATTTTCGAAAATATCCCATATTTGATCAAATGGTTTTCTTTTTTTCCCATATCGCGACTAGGTACTAAAACGCACCATTGATCATCAGATCTTTATAGTCCTAGAATTCCCTTTCCGAAATTACTGATGTCCCATACCATCAGCTTTTCCTTCCAGAAAACCCTTAACCCCCTTATCTGATATTCTAGAGATCCATTAATTATCTAGCTGTCCTATAATCCATATAGGATATTATCTCTTGCTCCCAACACTGGAGAATCCATTTATTTAGATGATTGGCATGTCTATCAGATGGATACCACAATCCACACCTAATCTTGTGATCTAAACAGTAGAATTAATATGGTTCAATATTACATTATGATCCTTTCCATCCTTTCTGGTTATTGATAAGCTTTGAATCCCACTGGATCCAAGAGCATTAACTCTAGACACAAGCTTCTATCAATTAACAGATCCAATGTAATCCATGTATCAGATTCTACTTCTAACATCATAATTGACATCCAAAACTGCGGATAACTCAATGGTTACAAAGATATCATTTACAAATTCAATTAAATGAACTTAATCCAATAAATTAATATCCGGTATTAAGCAATTATTTACTGGGATTACCAAAATCCTAACCACACAATACATTTCCCGATTACACTTACTACCCCTGATGTCCACTCATCTTCCCTCCTTAGAATTTTTAGTTCCCTGAAAATCTTTTTCAACTAAGGTACAAAGAAGACATAACGACATTAGTAAATGTTTTAAAATTAATTACTGTAGGAAAAAATCTGAAACAATTTCATTTCTATCTTATACTAGGGCTGAATTACCGATCAACTACTAGTCAAAAACACTACTAGTCTGATCTTTTGAATATAATTCACCATAGGATTTAACTGGAAATGAATTCAGTTTTTTAATTCCTATTATTACGATTTTCCAATAAAATTGGACTATTTTTCTTTTTTATGACTGGTCTGGCATTACTCCATTTACTCCATCAATATTGATAAAAACTATCCAAATCCAAAATATGAAATTACATGAATGGAAATCCTACCAATAGGATTTCAGAACTTTTAAGCTGTATCCAAACAAGACTCTATTGATCAGATAAAGAGTTCTGTCATCACTCATTTTAACTGGCCATTTAATATTGTTTGACGGTTTAAAATCAATTTTGACGAGTATCTTGCACAAACGTTAACTTGATCTATTTCCAACAATCAATATTGATTAGAAATATCCCGGACAAGTAACAAATTTCAAACTTTAACCCAAGTTTGGAATTCAACAGAAAAGAAAAAATTCAATTTTAACTTTCAATCTGGAAGAAATTTGCTCCCAAAGTTTAGTCACCACCAAACACAGTTCCAGAAAAATTAAATTTTCTTTGACCGGGTACCGTTTTGGAAAGGTAATTCATGAGGAACGAATATCTTGCTCTCAATGCTAAATCTATGAACCGAATTCATAGATGGCCTACTATGATAGCAAATTTTAGATTGTCACCTCCAACATCGGTTATGGCCTTGAAAATCCATACATAAGGTTACTTATGGTAATCCATTATTTAAACTTAAGTGTTTCCCATGCCTTTGCTGGAAAAGTAGCCAACGAATGGAAAATCTATTACCAAACATAGACTCTCTTCACATGCAAAAATAGTTCAAACCCTGGATAATCCAAAACTAACCTTCCAATGCAAAGTTTTCTACAACTAAGCAAAAACCCTAACCTTTATTCCTAAGGCATGCAACCATCACATCCTCAAAAGTCCTAAAGAAAGGTTTATCCATTAAAAAGAAGAGCACAAAGCCCTACATCTGCCACCCCAAAAAATTCTGATGTACACTCAGTCGCAACCCCCGAGAGAGAGAGAGAGAGAGAGAGAGAGAGAGAGAGAGAGAGAGAGAGAGAGAGAGAGAGAGAGAGAGAGAGAGAGAGAGAGAGAGAGAGAGAGAGAGAGAGAGAGAGAGAGAGAGAGAGAGAGAGAGAGAGAGAGGAGAGAGAGAGGAAGAGATTACTGGCATGCCTTCCAACCAGAAAAAGAGGGCTGGATCACATGCGAGAGAGAGAGAGACAGTAATAGATAGCATGGATCGCGCTCTTCCTCGGCACACCCACTACTTACTTCCATCCATCTCCAATACGCTACAACATCCAAGGCATTCCTGGCTGCCAAGAATGATCAAGCTACTCACATTTCCACTTCTCACAGCTGTCTATTCTACTTCAGATGCACACACTCCTTCTCACCGTACCAGCACTTGGAAAATCGTAGACAGGATAGGACAAGATTCAAGCTTCATAAAAGAAGACTAATCAACCAACCCATCAGACCGGTCTGAAAACTAGAGAGCAGTGTCTTCCAACACAACCAGTTCTCAGGTCGCTACAACTGTCCAAATGGGATAATGCCTTGCTATAGTCAAAAAATCTCTTTGACAGGCTTTAACTAGTAAAGCAAGATTTTTCTGACTTTTACAGAATCTAGACAGTTGCAAGAATTGTATAAACCAGAGTTTCAGAAAATCAGGCCACGCAATACCTTGTTTATCAAGTTTGATTCTTAAACAAGGTTGCAAGATTGCTTCATACCAGACAATTGACAGCTTTGCAATTTCATTCTATGCCATTTGGTTTGCATGCATCACATAAAGATCAAAATTAGAAAAATAATTTCAATTCTTTCATGCAATGATTTGATTCAAGAAACAACATCACTAATTGCTTATACAATTGGATAAATTGACCTTTAACAATTTATCAGTAAATAGAATTAGTTGTGCATGAATCGAATCTCCCAAAACATTATGAATCTTTGCAACTATCAAAACTCTCCATGTTATGCAAAATCCATACAACAATCAGGTGATTAACAAAATGCAAATCATTCTACATGAATTGAAAATCTTCTCAAAACAAAACCAGAAAATCCAGAATGAAATCACTTGACTAACTCTCAGCTTCTCTTTCAAAATCAAAACATGATGATAAGCATGTTACCAACAATTTTGAAGAGCTCCAAGAATTAACAATTCCAATTCCAAATCTCCTTTGAGAATTCAGCACTCAAACCGGGATGTAACTCCAAGTGCTTCGATCTTCCTTTCCCATGTAGAGCTTGCCTCCAAGTTCTCCAATCTTTGTAAGCCTTGCTCTGATACCACTATAAGGGAAGCTCCCTAAGATCCTGCTTACAAGACAAAACACAATGGAAAACACATATAGAGCAACCACCCAACCAAGTAGAAGCAACCAATCAACTCTAGAAGCTTCACCCCCAAGCCAAGGAATATGAAGCATGAAGGTAGAGTGAAACCCTGGCAATGAATCACTGACCACAATGAGGAGTAGGGCGAATTCGGCCTCAGCAACCTGGGCACATAGCCATGCATAGCCCTAAGTTCCCTATACATAGATTCACCTAGAATAGAGTCCTAAGCATGGACCAACTATTCATAGAATTGCTATTGATAACTCTACACATGCATACACCGTCTCATACCTTGTCTAAACTCCATTTAGTGTGTTCTGGGCCCCACAAGGCTATTATTTACTTTCGGGTCACATCCAGTATGCCGTGGCATAACTAAAACAAGATTTGAATCATCAAAAAAGATGAAGTATGGCAAAAGTTATGGTTTTTTAAATTTCACACGTGTGAAATACTCCAAAAATGTCAAATTGACTCAAATACAATCTATTTGTATGAAACAATTTGCCTAGAACCTATAAATTTTGTCTAAATCACATATAGATGAGATTGGTCAACTTTTGGATGATTTTTGTGATCATTCAAGCAATAAATGACATGTACTCACGATTTGCCACAGGTCTAGGCGCCCTACTTACAACTCTTCAAAAGCTTATAACTTTTGATTGGCTTATCCAACTGTCATGATTCAAATTAAATCAAATTCTACAATTTTTAGCTTTCTAGTGGGCCAATTTGCATGAAATTTGGATCTAAGGTGAGAGAGAACCACCAAATTGAAAATGGGCGGATTTCACACGTGCCAGCACCTAAACTTCCGTACAATACCTGATCTGGACCATTCAGTGGTTTGAAGCTCTAAATCACCAGAAAACTGCAAACTAGCTAGAAAGTAGAATCTAGACAATTCCTAGCTTGAAATCTGCAAAATTTTTGATTAGATTTGCTTGTAAATCTTAGGTAGGCTCTGACACCATGTTGAATTCAAAAGTGTGGGACGCCCTACACATGTACTTTTGATCTCCTAAGCCCAATAATACCATAAAGATCAGACTAGCATTGATTGACAATAGGAAAGCTGATCATACAAGAAATATTATTGTGTTACAAGCAAGATCTGTTAATAAAACATGAAACTAAGTACAATAAATGCCTCAACTCGACTAGAGAGAGAATATGAAAGTACAAAACTCGAGTAGAGAGAGAGGGCACAAAGAGCTTAGTCTCCAAATTTGCATTACACACAAATTTCATCATCTTCTCAATGAGAGTACATCACATATATATAGATCCATGGACTCTCCTCCTACTTTGAGTTAAATTGGAGTTATGAATCCACCTCTCAAGCTATCTAGACTTATTCAAGCCACCTCAATATGTCTAATTGTGCCACCTAGTCTTTTCATGCATTAAATGTGACATGCAAAGTAACAGGGGACTCGCTCTCCTTTAAAAATTGGACCTGTTTGCCCCAAAAATCACTTTGATATGACAAAAGAAAAGTAGCTAAAATGTATGACTGCTAAGAATAAATAGAACGTCAATACAAAAACGGTACATGATTGTAAGCCCTAGCTGCCTTCAACCCCTTAAGAAATAGAAGACATTGGCTGAAAGAAAAAATTAACTTCTTTAAAAGCATCAATTTTCTTTCTTTCAGAAAAGGCTAGCCAATATAGACTTATCTACCTTCAAGTTAGCTTAAGAGGCCAAGTTCTGGCCAAAGAGGGGAGGCACGTGTTCTGTCCTACCATCTATGCAAAACTCTAAACCCCTCTTCTTCTGCGAAGCATCCCTCTTGATCTTCGGAAACTAAACAATACAACCATATGTGCCAAATAGTGAGCACATGGGTGAAACATGGACCATATGAATCTTAAAATCCAAACAAACGATGTGCCATTTAACAACATCCATTTGAATGCACCAAGAGGAGTTAAGCAAACTATCAAAGAGTATCATAATGATAGATGAGTGAGAATGAGTATATGTAAGTAGCTACTATGTAGTAGAAGCTATCATTGATCCTATGTACAATATTAGCATGATAGTAAACTGTATTAAGGATGCTAGATGCCAAACTGTTAACCACTTACACAAGCACTTTGTTTATGTCAAAAGAACGACCATTTTATGTAGAATCTTTGTTGTTTCTCTCAAAAGCAAGAGAGCAACCTTTCATTTCACAAGAAACCGCAGATTAAGCAGGCCTTCCATCACTAGACAACGGAGAGACAAGGAAGATATCATCGCAAAAAAGCATAATCAAAGAGTGTATCAGCAATTGATCGCTGGACAACCAACATGTATATATAAAATGGAAATCATTTGCATGAGCCAAAAAACTATAGATTGCTGGTGGGCGCATTTTGGTCAAATGTGAAGAGACCATAATGTCCTCTAAGCACCATCGCTACTGATGTAGCGTGGGCAGCAGTGTAATATCCATAAAAAAGTATGGCATGGCCAAATATGCTCATAAAATGCATGCGTATATGCCCACCTTTCACCTACTCCATCGCTGGACAACAGTTCTTTATCTATTATCAAATCGTGTGACACAACAAAGAATTGGTTGATAGCTGTGGTCCATCATTGGACAACAGACCATTATTTGCCAAGAAACACTTTATTAACCTCTTCTATTGCAAACGAGTGGAAGTATGCATGGGAAAACCCTTCAGAGATATGCATGCTCAAGCAAGGAACATGAAAACATAAACCAAGCAAAGATAGTCATAACGAGAGAAGACATGCTGTGTGATAACAGAAGAACTATGAGCATATGGTAGGGCGCACTTTCTGCAATAGATGGTATGCAGAACTCTCCTCCCTTAGTAAAGTAAAAAATCGTAGGTCGAAAATGGATGTATATATAGTGGTTTTTGAGGAGGCATCCATAAAGGTAGCATAATGCCCAGATTACGTAGCATCCAATCCTGTCCGTTCGTTTTAAGCTAAGTTTCAAATCCACTTAAAACTTATCCAATAAAAAATGGTGGGAAGCAATTTTTTGAATAGTAACATAAAAGTAGAGGTAGTTTTAAGGACCTTTTTTCTTGGAGGCCTCTTTTTTTTGGCAAATTTTGGCGTAGGGAGGTTATTTTTGGTTTAGAAGAATCCATGAGAGAGAGAGAGAGAGAGAGAGAGAGAGAGAGAGAGAGAGAGAGAGAGAACCCACCAACCAACTCGCAGTTAGTGAATTCCTTAGGGGGCAATTTGCTCCCCGTAAGGGATAAAAGACTGTCAATAGTGTGGTAAGACATAAAATATACGAGAAAATGTATCATGAAAAATTTGTTTTGTTGATGACAAGGCACAATTTATCCCTCATTATACTGTTTCTTTACAAAATATAAACTAGAATTCCTACTTCTTTTATGAACGTTTGCTGCTAGAGATTTTTTTGATATAGCATTTAAAAATATCTATCACCCACATATTGACGATCTTGGATGGTAAATATAAATCAATGGATGACTCACATTGCCAGAATAAAGCTATATCCACATTTAGGATACTCTTGTATGTTTTTGCCTTAAGGCCTGCACCTTCCCTGAGGAATGGTGACAACATACCAAGAGCTCCTATGAGAAATTTTGCAAGTCTGGTAAAACAATAATAGTGAGTATTGATTCATATAAATAAATTAAATATAAGCAAATTACTTGCTTAAGTGGTAGGAGCATAGTCAAAGCTATTCTAGACCATGGTTTTTCTTTGTCAAGTATCTCCATTAAATCGAATAAAAGAAAGACAATGGTAGGAATGTGAATTTTCTATTTCCAAGTTGAAAGAAATTTAAGAAGAGAGATACTTGTCATTTTTAATACTTGGTAAGTATGAGCAACCAAGAATAAAATCATGAAAATGTTCGTCTACAACACCAAACAGTCTGGATAAAACATGAGCATAAAACTGTGAAAGATTCAACTAGTTTCATCACATTTTGCAATATTTCCATATTTGGCATATTGAGGCCAAAACTTGTTTTAGACTTAGAGGTTGACTTTTCAAAGTTCATTAGTCTAAATTTCATTTGAATAAACACTTTTTGAAAGTGTGGGAAAGATAGAATGCGAGTTTGAGTAGATTCAATTTGAATAAGCTGGGTACATTGAATCTAGACCCAAAATCGGTAGGGTTAGCATTTTGGTGGGAAAACCAAGTGGCCAAATAGGGTTTGGACCTGCTATAAAAGGATGTAACTCATGGAGAGAGTCATCTTCTCTCTTCTCTATCTCATTTCATGCTTATACATGGTTCTCTTGGGTTCTACTATCCATTGGTGCACTATCTTGGTGATTGCTTGCAATTCTATGTGTAGAATGATCTATATTTGCTATTTTTGGATCCACACGTGTGAAATACAGTAGCTTGCTGGTTTTGTACGGACAACAACAGTAAATAATCATTTCATTCAAGTTTGATCAAGTTCTATTAGTGTTTGCATCTCAAATTGTGTGTAGATGCTGATTTTTTTACATTGGTGAAATTGGTAGTGTATTTCTCTTTCTAACCAAAGATCATTCAAGTAGATTGGATCTTAAGGATCTGAAATCTTTCACATGGTATCAGAGCTTGTGTTTCAGGTTATGAAGGAGAAAATCAGATCTATCAATGATTTGGTGAAGATATCAAGTCTAGAGCATGCTAGAGAGGATTCTACACCAAAATCAGATTTTTTGCTTTTGTAGATTGGATCTTTTGTAGATCAAAACACTAAATAGGTCAATATACTTGTTCAATTCCGTTTTTTGAATTCACATGCTGGATTTGGCCGATTTTTGGATCATTGGTTCAGCCTAAGTGGTGGCTTATAGATTGCATATCAAATTTTTAGCATTTGCATGTAGATTTGGAATAGTCAATTTTTTGTGATTTTGTCAAAACCCTAATTTTGATTGGATCTCTAGATAGTGAGGTTGTTGGACTGCATTTGAGTGTGTTTCAATCTTAGGAAGTGGCAAAAGTCATTAGATTGAGGATAGATCATAGGTTGATCAAGATTCCATGATTCTATGTGTTGATTTGCTTGGATAAGTGCTAGAAGAGAATTTGTGAGATAGTTTCAAATCTTGGTGATTTCTTTTGAAAGCATTTGTTGTTGTTCAAAGAAGTGCTTTGTGCATTGAAACAGGTTGAAAGAGAAGATCAGGTCATTGCTACATGGCAACCTCAATTGGAGTCATGTTGGAAGCCAATGATAGGCTTACCTCAAGTAACTATTCATTATGGAAAGTGAGGATGGAGTCACTTCTTGAGATGAATGATGTTTTGGATATTGTTGTAGGTTTGGAGGAGAGACCAGCAACACAACAAGATCAATTGAGGTATGACAAGAGGGCCAAGAAGGCTCTACACATGATAAAGATGAATGTTACCAATGAACTTCTCAAGGAAGTTGGTAAGTGCACATCATCTTTGGAAGCTTGGAATTCATTGAAGAAGCTTTATGAATCCAAGTCTACTTCTAGAGTGTTGACTCTAAGAAGGCAAATCTTTTCTTGTTTGCAAAAGAATGAAGAAAGTCCTAGTACTTTTGTTTTGAGAATGAAAGCATTGAATGATGAGTTAGATTGCATAGATGAAAGCATTAAGGAAGGAGAACTTATTCAAGTGATTCTTAATGGCTTGTTGGATGCTCATGCTAACATTGTTCAAAGTATTTCTATTCAAAAGACTTTGCCAAATTTGATGGATCTTCAAGAGATCTTGATCAATGAGGAATATAGGCTTCAAGCAAGAGGTGGATCTACATCGACACTTCAAGAGGATGCTATGTTCACAAAGGGCAAATTCAAGGGCAAAACCAAAAGCAAGTGGTCTGAAGGGCAAGATCAAGTGGATGCTTCTTCAAGTGACAAAAAGAAGGATAGATCAAAGCTCAAGTTCTTCTATTGTGGCAACAAAGAACACTTTGCAAGTGAGTGCTACAAGAAGAAGAGAGATCAAGGAGACAAGCAAGGTAATCTTACTCTTGATGAGGATGGTTTGGATGTGCAAGATGCAAATGGTGATGCTTTTGTGATGTCTTCATGTATGCTTGCTAATGATGGAGATCTAGATCCTTGGTGGATTGATAGTGGAGCAAGTTCACACATGACCTTTCACAAAGAGTACTTCACTTCTTTGTTGGCATATGGAGATGACAAGAGGGTGATCTACACGGCCAATGATGGTGAGTGTGCAATCAAAGGGATTGGCACAATTCCTATTTGTGAAAGTGCTAAAGCTATGAGGTTAAGTGCTAATCTTGACAAACCATTTTGGGATCAAGCTTTGTTGTGTGCCAATTTCTTGTGCAATAGGTGGCCGAGTGCTATTTTGGATGGAAGGACACCTTTTGAGATGCTATTCAAGAGGAGGCCGAGTGTCAACTTTCTAAGAACCTTTGGATGCACATGCTATGTCAACATTACTCTTGATGATAGGACCAAGGAGGATATATCTTCAAGAAGAGGTATTTTTGTTGGATATAGTGAGGTGAGTAAAGCCTACAAGGTTTACATTCCTTCTACTAACAAAGTGATTGTTGGTAGAGATGTCATTTTTGATGAGGGAAACATTCCAAAGGTGTCTTCAAGCATGATTGATGGTAAAGTAGATGGATCTAACATTCTTGATGTTGATGAGAAGGATCCTACTTTGGATGGTGGTGATGATGGACCTTCATCAAGTCAAAAGCCAAGGAGAACATCAAGAGAAAGACAAGTACCTTCAAGGCTCACATATGATCAAAAGGGTAAGCAAGTAGTTTTTGGAAATTATGTTGCTTTCCTAACCTCTTTGGATGAGCCTACAAGTGTAGATCAAGCAAGGAAAGAAGAGTGGATCCAAGCAATGGATCTTGAGTATCAAGCTCTTATGAAGAATGGAACATGGAGATTGGTGGAGTTGCCTAAGGACAAGAAAGCTATTGGATGCAAATGGATATTCAAGGTGAAGAAAAACCAAGATGGATCTATCAACAAGTACAAGGCAAGGTTAGTGGCAAAAGGATATGCTCAACAACAAGGAATTGACTATGATGAGACCTTTGCACCCGTGGCAAAGATGGTAAGCATTCGAGTCATCATTTCACTTGCTACACTTTATGGATGGGATCTACGGCAAATGGACATTTCAAATGCATTCTTGAATGGTGATCTTGAGGAGGAAGTATACATGGAGCAACCCGAGAGCTACATCTCATCAACAAAGCCAAATCATGTGTGTCTTCTACAAAAGAGTTTGTATGGCCTTAAGCAAGCACCAAGGAGTTGCTATGCTAAGCTTAACACTTTTTTACTCTCTCAAGGCTTTGTTATGAGTGAGTATGATCATTCACTTTATTATAGGTTTGTTGGAAATGATGTTACCATCTTGCTAATCTATGTGGATGATATCATCTTGAGTGGTGGAGACAATCAAGATGTGGAGGATATCAAGAATGCTCTTAAGAAGGAGTTTGAGGTGCATGATCTTGGTAATTTGCATTACATTTTAGAAATAGAAGTCATTAGATCTTCTCAATCTACTTTCATTTGTCAAGAGAAGCATGCTAATTCTATTCTAGAAAGATCTCATATGGTAGATGCAAAAGCTATTGATACACCTATGGAGTCTCATGTAAAGCTTTTTATAAGAGGTAACGAAAGATCCTTCAAGGACATTACTCTCTATAAAAAGCTAGTTGGTTCACTCATCTATCTAACCATTACTAGACCTGATCTAAGCTATTGTGTTGGAAGATTGAGTCAATTCATGCAAGATCCTAGTGAGGAGCATTGGAAGCTAGGAAAGCGAGTTTTGAGGTACATCATTGGAACTCGAGATTTTGGCATATTGTATGAGGGATCATCACCTAATCTTTTTGGATTTTCAGATTCGGACTATGCTGGAGATGTAATGGATAGGAAATCCATTAGTTCTTATTGTATTTTCATAGGTGATGGAGCTATATCATGGATGTCAAAGAAACAAGCCACTATCTCATTGTCATCTAGTGAGGCCGAGTACAAAGCTCTTACACATTGCACAAAGGAGATGGTATGGATCAAGAGGATGATCAAGGATCTTCACTTGCTGGATTTTTCAGACAATCATCTTTTGTGACAATCAATAAGCCCAAAGAACGGCATCCAATCCTATCTTTCATGCTAGGAGCAAGCATATTGAGATACAATATCATTTTGTGAGGGAGCGAGTCATTGCAAAGGAGGCATAGCTTCAACGTGTGTCTTCAAGGGAATGTGTAGCTGATATCTTCACCAAAGCATTGGGAAAAGACTTGTTCATGAAGCATAGGACTTCACTTGGATTATTATCAAAGTCTATGCTAAAACTAGTTGAAGAGGGAGTGTGAAAGATTCAACTAGTTTCATCACATTTTGCAATATTTTCATATTTGGCATATTGAGGCCAAAACTTGTTTTAGACTTAGAGGTTGACTTTTCAAAGTTCATTAGTCTAAATTTCATTTGAATAAACGCTTTTTGAAAGTGTGAGAAAGATAGAATGCGAGTTTGAGTAGATTCAATTTGAATAAGTTGGGTACATTGAATCTAGACCCAAAATTGGTAGGGTTAGCATTTTGGTGGGAAAGCCAAGTGGCCAAATAGGGTTTGGACCTGTTATAAAAGGATGTAACTAATGGAGAGAGTCATCTTCTCTCTTCTCTATCTCATTTCATGCTTATACATGGTCCTCTTGGGTTCTACTATTTATTGGTGCACTATCTTGGTGATTGCTTGCAATTCTATGTGTAGAATGATCTATATTTGCTATTTTTGGATCCACACGTGTGAGATATAGTAGCTTGCTCGTTTTGTACAAACAGCTCTTGTATGCTAAATATAGAATTGAGATGACAATATGCATATATGTATGAAACATGAGGTGGTACTCCCCTTTGTCACATAAGGGCAATTTCTCTTTTGGGCCAAACTTTCTATGTGGAACATAAGGTGGCAATCCTCTTTGCAACATAGGGACAACTTCTCTTTTGGGTCGTCGAGCTTTCTATGTGAGAAATGAGGTGTCCATGCTCTTTGGCCCATAGGGCAATCGAAGTCCTTTTGGGTTGAGCCTTCTTACATGTCAAGTTGAGTTTTCTAAGTTGCCACATGCAACTCAAGACCAATGGGTAAATCATGAAGCATAGTTTTACTAGGACCTACCAAAACAACTTGCTTGCAATCTGAAAGGAAGGTCATTTAAATTGTGCATGATTTTAAGTGCTAGAATGGGAAGTGCTGAAAGGGCCATGCCAAATGACCTATAATCCCCTCCTAGATTTCACTCATGCCAAATAAAAGGAATATAAGAGTAAAAAATATAAAGAGCTTTCAAGAGTTGAACTTTTGTTTGGAGCGGGGACAAGCAAGGAATACTTTGACAAACATGGGGCCCTTGTTCCTCCACTTGACAACTAATATTATTTTTGTGTTGTGCTCATAACTTGGGATAAGGACTTTGGATGGTTACCTTTGTGTCTCTATGTACCTTTTGGTTGGCAAACCTACTTGATATGCTTTTGCAAGATTGGCTCTTTTTTTTTTTTTTATTATGGCTTTCAAGAAACCAACACTTGTTTTTTAATGTAGGGAGTTTTATATTCAACAAAACTATTAGATAATTTTAACCTTAAGTTTTATGATATGATGGATTCATTAGATCTCAATAAGATAACTTATTAAATCTTAGAAAATTTTGTTGCTACACCGAGTCATACTTATTGGAGTCCAAAATTTGCACAATGGCAAGAAAAATCAAATCAATATTCATGCCTTCAAGAGGGAGTAAAAAGCTATATTAAGATGAGGCATTTTAGAAGTTAGTGAGCAATAAGCTTAAGTTAGTCCCATAAGCACATTAGAACATAGGCCCACCACTCTTGGCATATATAGGAGTGGAGGTGGGCCTTCCATAACACTTGTATAAGCTATTGATATAATAGACCACTCTTTTGTCTTATCTTTTTATGCTATCTTGTGTTCTCATTGGTGTAAAGAATACATTGTGGTAGGTGCTAGAGCCCCACTAGGCTTTTCTCCAATTGGTTTATTTTATGGTGAATGTACTTATGGGATAATTATTATCTCACTTAGTTTCTCTAATTCCCTTGTGGAGTCAAGTAGGATTTTTTAGAAGTTCAGTAAGAGATCACTAGTTGGGGGTAGCCATAGTGGTCCTAGAATAAAAGTACACTCTCTTCTAGGATGTAGATTAAAGATCAATTTTTCGAATGAATCACTTCGATAGTAGAATAATCCAACACTCCCCGTTAATCTGAATCCATAAATGCTTTGACCTTCAAACATAATTCTACACAAAACTTTTTGTGTGCATCCAAGCTTAGTGCCTTAGCAAAAATTTTAGCTTTCATATCTTGCGTTCGACACTAGTGCAAGTTTATAATCTCTTTGTCGCGAACTTTGCTTCAGACATAGTGATACTTAATTGTGAGAAATCCAATGCTTGATACATGCCAAGAGGGTGACACTTGATGCCCAAGGACATGCTTCTTGTCATGAGGCTTCGAAACACCTATGACAACATTTTTAAGTCTGGCTTCACACAAAGGCAAGTTCCTCTTGAAAGAGGGCCTGTCCCACCCCGAAAAAAGAGAAAGCAAGCACATCCAAAGCGTTCACAACCCAAGCCTAGGTCTCCCAGCTCTTCACCCTCACCTCCTCGCATTAGAAAAGATTTGGCAAGTACGTCGGGTATTCCACTGGTTGAGAGTCCTCCCACAGCCTCTGATCTTGAAATACACAGTTCTCCTTCTCTACATGCGGATGATTTAAATATAGTGGTGGACATGATTGTTTCTGATGTTGATGCAACTATTAAAGAGTTGCACATTAGACTCCCCAATGATCCAAAGGACACATTCTTTGATTCTGAGAGGTACATTGATTTTGACATGTATATAGCCAAAAAATTAGACGATCTTGGAGGAGAGTTTATGTTTTGAATAGAAGATATTAATTTTGCAATGCTATCAAAGACCCGTATTAGGGAGCTAAAGGAGAAGACCTCCCATATCTCAGACACAGTAGTTGAATCCGGGTGTATATACTATGTACATAAATACACATATACAGTCACGAAGGAGATTTTTGTTGTATCTCCATATTTTGGGCATCTGTTGAATAAAGAGAGGAAAGCATTAGAGGAGTTTCAAAATAAAAAAAGATCCTTCCCAAAGATGCTTTTTATTTTTTTCTTAGTTTTGTCTGCCATGTGGCCCAATGAAATTGCATATATTTGAAATCTACGTAACATAGATAGAAATAATAAAGTTATAAAAATTAACTTTTAAAAATTTTGTATTTGTTGCCGGGCAGGATGGGAAAATGCTATTGGTGGATAGTGTCTGCCCCAAACATGTGAATCTGCCGGACAACATTGTCTCTACTTAATTATTTAACCACACTGGTTAATATGTTCATAAACTTCAAACTACACAGGTTTGCCAACTGTAAGTCATCACACGCAAAGGAATTGGTGAATGCCAAATCGACTCAATGTTATATGATACTTATTCAATGTGAATGGATAACTGGACCACAATAACAACATGTGGTAACTATGCTTACTGTCTAACTGTGATGCATGTATAGATTTGAGAATTTGGTGCTAAACTTTGAAAGCAATCGGTATGGCCAGGAGACCAAGATCTAAAATTGAATCAGTGATTCTTCACAATGAGAAGGATGATGCCGGATTTTGGAAACCAACAAATTCAAATCATATTGGAAAGCAAATATCCTTGATTTTAGGACTTCTCCAAGAGGGCAATCAATCTCAAAAGTCTTGGTTCAACATGTCTTTAAGCATTTGTCAATAATCAAATATGCAACATCAAGCATTCACCATAAGCAATCACCAAAGAAGCCAGAAGAAGAACACACACTATCAATCTATCATGCCGCAACATACTGAATGTAAAATGTACATATAAACCTTGAATCTTGATAGAGAGGGAGAACCTAGGAGTAGACTACTAGACTAACCAACAACTAGTTACAGCTAGTAATAAAGTACATCATAAAAAGTAACTAAAAAGTGTAACAATGAAGTTTATCACTGATTTCTAACACTCTCCCTCAATGATAAAATTACATTCTTCTATTCCTAGTAGAGTATGAAGCTTTTCAAATTTACATCTACCTAATGACTTAGAAAAAATATCTGCCACTTGATCTTCAGATTTACAGAAAACAAGATCAATGGCTCCATCAAGAATTTTCTCTCGAACAAAATGATAATGTATTTCGATGTGCTTGGTTCGAGCATGTAAAACTGGATTTTTGGCAAGGTGAATGCATCTTTGATTGTTGCAAGATATAGTAGTTGCATCCACCTATGGTTGACCTAAATCCACAAGCAATCTTCGTAACCATACCGCTTCTTGTGCAACATTGATGAGTGCTCGATATTCAGCTTCCAGGATAAGACTATTGTAGGTTGCTTTTTGCTGCTCCATGAAAATGTAGCTGTACCATAACTAAATGTATGACCACTGGTAGACCTTTTGTCATCAATATTACCTGCCCAATTAGCATCTGTATATCCTATCAATATTGGCACTTCAAGCTGATCATACTTCAAACCAAAATTCAATGTCCCTCGAATGTATCTGAGAATACGTTTAGTAGACTTCTAGTGTGTTTGACTAGGATCTTGCATAAATTGACTAACAACACCAATAGCATAAGAAATATCAGGTCGCGTGTGTGTCAAATAAATCAAACTACACACCAACTGTCTATACAAATAAGCATCCACTTTCTCAGATTTATCATATGAAGTAAGCTTCGTGTTGACATCCATAGGTGTACTCAAAGGCTTACAATCCTGCATATTAAACTTATAAAACAAATCTCATGCATATTTGTTTTGTGTAAGAAAGACCACATCTTTCTTTTGCCATACTTCAATGCCAAGACAATAGTGCATCAATCCTAGATTGCTCATGTCAAAAGCATTGGAAAGATCTGATTTGATTTCATCAATTAAGCACTCATTACTTCCTGTAATAATCAAATCATCCACGTACAACACAATGAACACTATATCTGAATCTTGCCTTAGAATGTAAAGATTAGGATCATCATCACTCTTTACCATTCCCCTTCGCTTAAAGTGTTCATCAATGCAAGAGTGCCACGCCCGTGGTGCTTGCTTCAATCCATAAATAGCTTTGTTGAGCTTAACAACAAGGTGCTCTCTCCCTGGTTCAATAAATCCTTGAGGTTGTACTAAGTATACCTCTACATCCAGCACTCCATTAAGAAAAGCAGATTTAACATCCATTTGCAGGATCTTCCAAGCATAGAAAGCAAAAATAGCAATGACAATACGTATAGTTACCATCTTAGCTATGGGTGCAAAGGTTTCCTCAAAATCAATACCTTCCTGCTGCTCAAATCCTCTCGCAACCAACCGTGCTTAGTATTTGTTGAGTTGCCCATCAGCTCCATATTTGATCTTGTATATCCATTTGCAAGTGATAGACATCTTACCATCAGGTAGCTCAACCAAGTTCCAAGTACTATTTTTTGATATAGCTTCCATTTCTGTTTCCATAGCTTCACGCCACTCCTCATACTCCTTTGTTTTATCAAAAGTTTTTGGTTCTTGAGCCTTGATCACAGAACCCATTAGGGCTAGATTCATCTCTAATCTTGCAGGAGGTTTTCGATTTCTACTTGATCTTCTAAGCTCTCCCCGCTCACTAGATTTGGGAGCATCTCCCTTCTTTGCACCATCTATGATTGATAAGGGCCATTTAGGTACTCTATTGGGAATTTCAGCATCAGGCTTGCCTTTGTCTAATGGATTTTCTATATCAAAATCCACTTCCTTCTTGACTTGTACTTTCGCTCCCTCATCAAAAGGTTCAGTGATTACTTTAGATTGTTCGCCTTGGCCCATCTCGTCAAACGTAGCATCCCTAGAAATTACAAGCTTCTGTGCATTTGTGTCATACATCTTGTATGTCTTGGCCTTCTCATCATATCCAAGGAAAATACACTTGATAGCTTTTGCATCCAATTTCCTTCGCTTCTCATCAGGAATATGAGCATAAGCCTCACAACCAAATACTCTCAAATGAGAAATATTAGGTTTCTTTCTAGTAACAGCTTCATGAGGTGTCTTACCTTCCACGGAGTTTGTAGGACACTGATTCAGGATGTGCGTAGCTGTGCTACAAGCTTCTGCCCAAAAGGTGTTTGGAAGACCTTTGCTTTTGAGCATCGCCCTGGCCATCTCAACAATAGATCTTTTCTTTCGTTCTGCAACTCCATTTTGCTGTGGTGAATAAGGAGTTGTAGTCTGCCTCTTGATCCCTTGATCTTTGCAAAAATCAATAAATTCTATCAAAAAATACTCACCACCTCCATCAGATCTCAAAGTTTTGATGCAACATCCTGTTTGCTTTTCAACTAATGCCTTGAATTTCCTGAACTTAGCAAAAGCATCTGATTTCTTGCTTATGAAATAAATCCAAATGCATATGCTATAATCATCAATGAAGGTGATAAAGTAATAGTAGCCACTAAGAGATCTAGTCTACATAGGTCCACATAGATCACTGTGGACAAGATCTAGGATGCCACTGGCTCTCCTTGCTCCACTTTTGAGAAACCTCTTTGTGTGTTGTTTTCCCAAAATGCAACCTTCACCCTATAACTAGATTACCTCTTTTGAGAATCTGTAAACTTTGAGCACTAATATGACTGAATCGTTGATGCCAAAGATCACTTCGACTATCAACCGTGCTTACCATAGCTTGAGCAAAAGATCTCACATTCAATTTGTAGAGTCGATTCCCGTTGACTCTAGCTCCTATAGCAATCACTTTGTAGTGATTCTTGATGTCTTTGACAAGACATCTGTCACTGTCAAACTCAACCTTGAGTTGTTGATCAGCCATCATCCCAACAGATAGTAGATTGTTAGCTAAGCCAGGTACATATTGCACATTGCTTATCCGCTTTATCTTCCCGCTGGCTAGCTTCACTGGTACCACTCCAATTCTTTTAACAGATAGCAATTTGCCATCGGCTTGTCCAATTTCATCACCATTGTGAGTTTCCTTGAGTTCTGAAAACCACTCTTTTCTTGAAGTCATGTGCTTGGATGCACCACTATCAATGTACCAGGTATCCTTGGCTTCATCACTTGTCATTAATGCTGTAATGAACAAGTTTGAACTCTTACCTGTATCATCTTCATATTGATCATCATCGTATTGATGTTGATCAGCATAATTGTCTTCATAATAATCATCATCAAATTGATGTTGATCAGCATAATTGCTCGCTTGCCATTTGCCTTTTCTTTGTTCTATCTCCTTCTGTTTCTTGAAGCATTCATGCTCCCAATGGCCAGGTTTGTTGCAATACCTACAATTTCTAAGTTTATTTTGCTTGGAATAGCCGCATCCTTGACCTCGGCCTTGATTCCAATTGCCTCGATCTGGGCCATCATTGGATTATTCTTGAAATTGTTGACTGATCAGGCACACAAGACTATCGTAGCTCTGATACGATGTCAATAATCAGATATGCAACATCAAGTATTCACCATAAGCAATCACCAAAGAAGTTGGAAGAAGAACATGCACTATCAATCTATCACGCTGCAACATACTGAATGTAAAATATACATATAAATCCTTAACCCTGATAGAGAGGGAGAACCTAGGAGTAGACTACTAGACTAGCCAACGGCTAGTTACAGCTAGTAATAAAGTACATCGTAAACAGTATCTAAAAAGTGTGACAATGAAGTTTATCATTGATTTCTAACAGCATTTGGAGCTGTATCTACAAGATTTCAATATTCATGATCGCCAAAAATGTAACTGTAAGTTTAAAATTTTTTGGGATCTATATTATAACATTCATGCTTTTGAAACTTGTTGAAATCATATCAGTTATCATATATGTATTGCATTCTTGCAAATTTATATCCATCCAACATAAGCCAAAGTGAGCCAACCCAATCCCTAGCAGGTTAAACTTCACAGTAGGTGAGCAAGCACCAAGGATACAGTGCCACAAAGTGTCGTTGTTGTCCTTGATGCCTTGCAGGAAAAAATTGTTGAGAAGCGCCACTTCTTTCATGGAATCCCTTGCTATTTTTTGTGAAACTCTTATAGATTCTAGTAATTCATTGCTTGTCATTTGCTGGCAGCAAACATTGGAGCATGCACGTCATATCTATGAAAGTGGATTCTACTGGAAGCTGCACACTTGTGTGCATGATAATGAATTCCTTGCATGCCACCCATTCCACTGTTAAGTCCATGTACAAGAAGATGGTGGAGCTATTTCCCAAGCTAGATGGGCTGATTGTAAATACTAACACAGAGATTGTTGATGCAAAGGTAAAAATGATCTTTTCACATTTTTTATTTACATGATGGCATGAAGTTTAGAATTATATTGAATTATAATTTAATAATTTTTCGCTGTAATTTCTCAATCTTCGCAACAAGATGATGCTTTCAACTGCAGATGGTTTTTCATTTGGAATGTTAAATCATTCTTGGATTGGTATATGGTGCAACCTCAAAATGCTAATATCCATGAGGTGTTTTTCTCAACTTCTAGTATACTGATGATATTATGTTAACTTTGTGTATTTATATTTTTTTAAACGTTGGCTAATATATACATACACTCGATGTTTTATCTTGCAATTCCAATGTCCTGAGGTATCAACAAATGCTGTTCATCAATATCGACACAAAATGTTGGAAATCTTACTATCGTGTTAACGTCCATGATGCCGACAAGGGATTGTATAGGTTGCCATTCGATTATGCTTGATGGTGTAAAACTTATAGCAAATAAGAATCCTAAAACACTTGAAATGATGAGGGAAACAATAGATTATAATTTCATAAGATTAGTACAAGTTGAACCATCAAAATCCATCAATAATCTATGCTTGAACCTCACTAAATAGCCCAAATCCTTGAAGAAGCCTTCACATGTGTGAAAGTACGGCCTCCCACAGTCTGAGTACTATACACCAGACCCACATTCAATCCTATAATGATTAGTAATCACAAGAACTTGTGGAAAAAGTACAAAAAGGACCAAGAGTGGATCCTAATCTGATCCTCAAGAGGGATTGGTTGTCAGATTACTTGATCTATCAATCTACTTCAGATTAAGATAAATGTAGATCAATTCTAGACACAAAATCCTATTTCTCCTATGAAAGTTGAATAGGCACTTGTTGATTTCCTAGACCTCTTGTCCCCTGCAAAATCTGAATCACGAAATGCATGAAGGTTAATCACATCTCCTCTATATAGAATCCCAAAATCCAATGTACCCGAGATGTATCTTAGAATCCTCTTAGTCTTTTTCCAATGGATATTCAATGGTTTTTGCATGGATTGGCTCAACCTACATACACTAAAGCTAAGATCTGGTCTAGTTATAGTGATCCACATTAAGGAGCCTATAAGTTGAAACAAAGTGATGTCCATGAAGGATCTTTCATCATCTTCATTTGGCACTTTTACATCTTGCTCCATTGGTGTGTCAACAATTTTGCACTCTTCCATCTTAAACTTTTTAAAAGACTTTGAGCATAGTTTACTTGACTTATAAAGATAAAATCAGATCCTCTAAGTACCTCTATGCCTAAGATGAAGTGAAGACACCCTAGATCTCCATCTTGAACTCTAAGGATCCATCTATCTTGATTTTTTCAATACCATCAACACTATTTTCACTAATGATGATGTCATCTACATAAATGAGTAAAAGTACAATACCAACATAATCAAACTTAATGTAAAGAGTGGGATCATATTCACTTTGAACAAAAGAAAGTGAAATAAGATAGCAATGTTTGTCGTCTATTCTGTACCGTGCTGCACGACACAAATTCACGGGATAATGATTCATGGGAAGAGTTAAAAGCATACAAATTGGATTTTCCCTAGTTACTCGTTTTGAGGACAGAACTAGTTTAAGGGGGGGGAAATGTTACGTCCATGTCCTGTATAAAGGAATCAGAATAATTCCTGACATGGATAGCCAGTCACTCCAGATGTATATAGTTATTGGTTATGCCTCGTCATTCCGGGCTTGGCCTGCAAAGTAATTAATAATCATATGAGGGCCCAGACCTATAATTGGACATAGGAGCACATGCATAGTGAATGACTACTTTAATGCAAGAATAGGAGGTCAATAGCTCAATATAGGTTGCATGGGAATCCTAGGGAGAATATTCTCTCTCTCATGAAGAGAATTAGTCCATTGGAAACTTGCCCATCCTCCTATTGGAAATTCAGTTTCTTGAGCCTGTCTCTCCTCCTCTCTCTTAGGTTCTTTAGTATGGCTTGGGGGCTAGGTCCAGGAGGAGATTCCAAGAGGGATCTAGGTTTGGATGGGTGGTTTTGCTCCACAGGTGTCCTTTTGGTTGTTTTGCAACAAGATCTAAATCGAAATAATTCCTGACGTGGATAGTCGGTCACTCCAGATGTATATGGACGTAACAGCTATCATATCTTACTTCATTGTGATCTAGTGAACAATTTTTCTATATTTGCTACTATAACATGTAAGATCATGTTATCTACAAATCTAAAATTTCTCAAAAAGGTCAAAGAACTCTGTGAGTGATTCAAAAGAGAAAAGATAAGTTGTGAATAGGCAGATTACTTGTACCTAGACTTGTCAAAAATACAAACATCACATATCGACCTAAGTAATCAAGTGAAAAATATCCCCAATAACTCTAGAAATCTCTTGGCAATATTAAACATAAAAAATAGTAGCAAGAACAACAAAAAAATCTCTAAATTTGATGAACTTTTTGAATCAAGCACTCTCTTTAATATCAATGCCAAAAAGATGTTGCTCGATAATTTTGCTCCCTAGACTCCACCATACATTTGAGCTATTCTAGAGGCAACAAGGGTCTGTAAAGGATATGTGGGTGAACATAAGAGGTGCAATATGGGTCCAAGTCCATTTCATCTACACTTTCATCTTTTAAGCTCGTTTGTAAAATACAAGACTCAAGAGTCTCCACCAAAAGTGTGACAAAGAAAAGAGAGCATGTGAGTATATGAAATGTTTATTTGGTGCTTTGCTTTCCAAATTCAATTACCTTATTGATCTCATGATGCTTGTGGAGTAAGTGATATATTTTTTGCACTTTGAACACTTTCCTCATTGCACCATTCCCATTTTTAATATTTTCTTAGCACTATTACAACCGGACCATTTTTCAAATCATGAAGTATATTATATTGAACGACATGAACTTTACTTCTAAATAATCAACTATTAAATAAAAAACCATCTGGATTCAAGAAATCTAAATACCATGAATTTAGTCATTCTCTCATTGAATCTGAATTAATTGCAATTTCAAGTCACTCTTTTGTTTATGGTGCAAATTACACTGCAACTTGCCATTGGGTGATCCGAAAGCTGTGATACCATGAACGATTATCCTCTTTTTGCTCACTGAAGTTATTTGTTGTATTATGGAAATGTCCAGGTTTCCAGCTCCAATAACTTGCATGTCACTTGGACTGCTTCTGTTGTGTCTCAGTCACACTTGCTCCAGTCGCCACCATCTTTACTACCTCTCTTTTAGACCCTGAGACACAAGGGTGTAATGTCATGAGGAAGATTGGAGTCATGTACAAGGGTGAGCTACATGATGGCGCCAACATTGATGTCACTTTGATGGAAGTTGTTGTGGTCAGTAGTAGAGGGATTAGTGAATTTCAAGCTGAGATAGCAATGTTGACAAAGGTGAGATACTGCCAGTTTTTGCTTTGGGCTGATAGCTGAGCTCGCCTATGAGGTAAACAGTACTGGACTGATGCAATGATCACAGGGTGGGAAAATGTGGCGCACTTTGTCGCACATGCTCGTTTGTTGTTATAGGAACCATGAGGATCGTTTAGCACATGCACCCAATAGTTTTGAATTATTCCAAGAGATGGTGTATATGCGTATTGCATAGGTTTTCTATCTGTCAGACGCAGCTTACTAGATATAGTTTTCACCTCCTCACATGTACTTGCTAGTATTGCAGGTAGAGTGATAGTGTTCCAGGCGGTCGTAGTGCATTGCATTTTCTGTGACATGCATTTTCATTTCTTTCTCGAAGATTTTGTAGGTTTTGAAATAGTGCCCATGGCTTATATTTGGGGCGAGTTGCAAAAAAAATAAAAAATGCTACCACTAATTTCAGAATACCAATTTTTTTTTTTTGGGTCACATTTAGTTTAACGCTCGTTCTATATGCATTTGGAAATAAATAGTACTATTATCCCAAATAGGCCATGCCATGGGCACCATTTCTTGTGGATTTTGAAAATAATTAAGGGGTCAGGGTCCACAACCAACTGCCATGATTCTGTCTCCCAACTTTCTGTGCCTCCATCGCTCTCCTGTTGTTCCCTCCTTTGCTCTCCTGCCTTTCCCTCCATCGCTCTCCAGCTACTTTGCATGCTATTCACTCTCTGATAGCACGCACTCTTTGTTGTTCGCTCTCCTACTCTACACTCTCCTGCCTTTTCCTCCATCACTCTACTCTGTCTGCTCTTCACTATCTATTGTTCCCTCCATTGCTCTCCTGCCCTTTCCCTCCATCGCTCTCATGCTCTGCTATTTGCACTTTGATCCTCGCTTTCCTACTCTTTGCTCTCCAATTGTTCACATTCGCAAGCGTAAAACAGATGGCCTGATTTAGTATGTAGCAGTAAATCAAAATGAGCAACTACTCTTTCTTGGTAGTGATATTTTTTTATAAAACTCCAGTTTGTAACAACTGTTTTTTATCTAAACAGTACCTCAGTCAAGGAATAATACACCCGAGGGCCTTTTTGGGTCTCAAACTCTTCAATTGTATTGCAAAATTCTCTCTCTGTACATTGCTTCCACAGAACTCAAAACAACCATTTGAGAAGAATTAATGAAGGATTCCACCAGGTCCTTACACCTTGTAGTCAATCTTCGATATGCTATATTTCTCCCATCAAAATATGATTGGTTGTAACACTGAACCCTAGAAAATTATGATGTACTGCCATCTTTCCCTTCTTTCCTTTCTTCTTGCCCCCCCCCTTATTTTCAGGAAATGAACTTGTAGGTCTAGGGGCATCAACCAAAATCACTTTATCTTCAGTCTCTATATTTAGAGATGATCCACTGCACCTCTCTTTGCCTTGCTTCCCTTGATTGACTCTGTCAGACCTAGAATCATTTCTAATCATTGAATCATTGCACCAAATTTTGCTTGAAGTACTTCAAGTGGATTCTATGCTTTTCTCATTGAAACTTCAGGTGGATATTTTGTAAGGGCTAGCAATGCCATACAGTGTGGAAAGATCAAAGATAGAAACAACTAGGTAGTCATCAAGTGGCATAATATTCTACCTAGGTCTAAAACCGTAGTTCTTTGGACCACCTTGTACTTGATTGTCCAGAATCGTTCGAATTCGTCCGGAATGTTCTTGAATACTGTTCAAAGGTTTGTGAGCCCAATATGCACTAGACGGATCCAGCCTTGTTCGATTTTGATGTCGTATGGTCAAAATGGCCCATCCGACTTGTTTGGTCCGGAAGGTCCTTCCAAAGTTGTTTGGTCAAAATGACTAGTTCTACAACTTTCCGTGCGATGGCCCAGCTTCTTCTAACAGGATTCATTTCACGTGCCGTCTATTTTGGCCAATGGGCAACCTTCAGGGGAATCTGTGGGAATAGACAGGACGAGGAACATACTAACAATTTTTTGTGTCGTCTGTTCTAGCCAATCAACAACGTTGAGGGGAACCTGTGGGAACAGACAGCACGTCGAACAAACATGCAGACAGCTTGTAATCTCAGTTCGAACTTCGGCCATAGAATGGGCTTTGGGGACAAGTGACCTGGTGAAGCTATTCTTGCCCACTTCTGACATCATTTGGTCATAACAATCATTCGTACCATGGAAAACACTTTTGGGGCAATGGAAATGACCTAGTTTGGCAATTTTTTGTAAAATAGTCCATTTTCTCTGAACGGCATCGGTTTCTCGTGCCATCTAATCTGCCAGTCGGCAACGTTGAGGGGAACCTGTGGAAACCAAGAGCACGTCAAACGGGCATACAGGCAGTCCGTCGAAGTTAGGCCTCAGGGACAAGTTGTCCATAGGGTTACTGAACTGGTAAGAATCATCCGGATTTCCAGACGGGGTGTCCCCAGGTTTGTAAACCCAATACGGACCCAACAGAGCCATTCATGCCCAATTTCGACGTCGTCCGGTCAAAACAATCATTCGTCCCAAGAAAACACTTTTGTGGCAATGGAACTGACCTAGTTTGGCAATTTTGCGTGAAACAATCCATTTCCTCCGAACGACGTTAGTTTCTCATGTCGTCTATTCTACCCAGTCGACAATGTCAAGTGGAACTTGTGGGAACAAACAGCACGTTGAACGAGCATACATGCAGCCCGAAACCTCCATTCAAAGTTTGGCCCTGAAATGAGCTTCGGGGACTAGTGGCCCATCGGGTTACTGAACTAGTAGGAATCGCCAGGATTTGCAGACGATGGGTGTCCCCAGGTTTGCAAAACCGATACAGATCCAATGGAGCCACTCATGCCCAATTTTGACATCGTTCGGTCAAAACAATCATTCATCCCAAGAAAAACGCTTTTGGGCCAATGGAACTGACCTGGTCAGGCAATTTTCTGTGAAACGGTCCATTTTCTCCGAACAGCGTCGGTTTCTCGTGTCGTCTGTTTTGGCTAGTCGACAATGTCAAGTGGAACCCGTGGGAACACACAACATGTTGAACACACAACACACGCATAGCCCGTAGCCTCCGTTCGAAGTTCGGCCCCAAATGAGCTTTGGGGACAAGTGGCTCATTGGGTTACTGAACTAGTACGAATCGTCCAAATTTCCAGAGGGGGGGTGGCCACAGGTTTGCAAACCCGATACGGACTCGATGGAGTCATTCATACCCAATTTTGATATCGTTCGTTCAAAACAATCATTCGTCCCAAGTAAACCGCTTTTGGAGCAATGGAACTGACCTAGTTTTGCAATTTTCCGTGCAATGTTTTCTCGAAACGCGTTTCGAATGTTGAAACGTGTTCAAAACGGGATGTACAAAACGACTCTGTTTCGAAACGTTGTTTGTGTTCGAAATGACTGAAAAAAAAAACCATTTTTTTTTTCTGAAAACTGTGTTTTCTTAATTGAAAATACTTGTTGGATAACTTCTATTGATCGTCACTTTTACATTGGTTTTTCACTTTAGATACTCATGACTATTGTAAACAAAAATTACGCACTATGAAATAAAATTTCTGAACATTGTATGTATGTTTATTTGTTTCAATGTATCTTTGCAATGATCATAGCATTAATTGTAGATAATACCAGCACTATATTTGATTTTTATGTTTGTATATATTTTCTTGTGTAAATTGTACAATGTTTGGATGAATCTATATTCACATTCTACAATGTTTAGAAATAAGTTATGCTTGTGTTGACGTGAATACTATCACCTGAAATTGATAAGTCTAGTATGCTTACATAATATACAAGATTCAACATTAAGAAAAAATTGCCCATTAAAATTACATGATAATATATTTAGGCAATTGAAAGTACATGATTCAAGTAAAAGTTATTTCTAAACAGAATATATAGTTCAGCAAAAAAAGATTGCAATTCAAGCATGTTGTCAACAATAAATGTCGTATAATGTTGCATATGAAAAACATCAATTCATCATTCTATAAGGGCATTTTGCAACTACCATACTAATTTAAAAAAAAACAAAATTTATCAAATCGAGATATCTTCTTTTCATATTGACAATACATGATTTAAAATAAATTTATTTTCAAAAGACCTATTTAGTTCGGCTAAAAACTTCCAATACAAGCATGTTCTCAACAATAAGAATTCGAAATGAATCATGAATAGATGAAAAACATTTGTTTATAATTCTATAATAGCACTTAGCAGTTTTCAAAATATTAAAAAAGAGTCAATATTTATGAAAGTAATATATCTTCTTCTAAAAAATGAGACTTGCAAGAGTCTCAAATTTTCTAAAACTATCTTATAGATGCTTCTTTGGAGATGGCATACTTTGTTCTCCATTCCATGCTTGATGAACCCTTGCAGATGCTCCATATAGATATCCTCTTCCAAAACACCATTCAAGAAGGCATTAGAGACATCCATTTGACATAGGATCCATCCAAAATGTGATGCAACTGCAATGATTAGCCATATTGTGACCATCTTGGCCATAGGTGCAAAAGTTTTCTCATAGTCTATCCCTCTCCCTTGAGCATAACCTTTTGCAACTAATCTTGCTTTATGTTTGTTAACACTCCCATTTGCATTCAACTTAAGCTTGAAGACCCACTTGCATTCTATTACATTCCTTTGAGGTCTATCAACAAGCAACCAAGTTTCATTCTCAATCAAGGCATTATACTCATCCAACATAGCTTTATACCATTCTTTGGAGTTCAATGCTTCTTTAACATTAGATGGTTCTTCAAAACTAGATAAAGCATAAGAAGTGGATGAGATACCCTCATCTTGCTGCCCTTTGCATTGATATGTGAGCCTTGATGGCTCCACTTTTGCCCTTGAAGATCTCCTTGGTGTGATAGGTGGATTTGGTGCTTGCTCCTCCATGAGCTCCTCCTCAAAATCAAGATCTTGCTCCTCGGCCATATTTGCACTTGAGCCTTCTTCAAGCATATGCATATGATGTTCATCAAATATAACATCCCTTGAAACAACAAATTTGTTCAAAGATGGGCGATAGATTTTGTAGCCCTTGCTTGAGCTCGCATATCCTGTCAAGAATCAGATATGCAACATCAAGCATTCACCATAAGCAATCACCAAGTAGGGAGGCGGAAAAAGAACACACAATATCACTCTATCACACTACTATCATACTGAATATAAAATGTACATATAAATCTTGAACCGTGATAGAGAGAGAAAACCTACGAATAGACTAATAGACTAGCCTATGGCTAATTACAACTGGTAACAACTGTCAACATTAATGTACATTGTAAACAGTAACAATGAACTTTATCATTGATTTCTAACACTCTCCCTCAATGATAAGATTACATTCTTCTATTCCTAATAGAGTACAAAACCTCTCAAATTTACATCTACCTAATGACTGAGTAAAACTATCTGCCATCTGATCTTCATACTTACAAAAAACAAGATCAATGGCTCCATCAAGAATTTTCCCTCGAATAAAATGATAGTGTATTTTGATGTGCTT
The DNA here is from genome assembly GCA_029204225.1 of Diphasiastrum complanatum. Taxonomy (NCBI): domain Eukaryota; kingdom Viridiplantae; phylum Streptophyta; class Lycopodiopsida; order Lycopodiales; family Lycopodiaceae; genus Diphasiastrum; species Diphasiastrum complanatum. Next base: position 43,213,475 of record CM055109.1, read on the forward strand.
GGTTCGAGCATGTAAAACTGGATTTTTGGCAAGGTGAATGCAGCTCTGATTGTCGCAAGATGTAGTAGTCGCATCCACCTGTGGCTGACCTAAATCCACAAGCAATCTTCGTAACCACACCGCTTCTTGTGTAGCATTGCTGAGTGCTCGATATTTAGCTTCCATTGATGATAAAGCTACTCATTAGAGGAGTTTTGAGTTCCAAAAAGACCCTTTAAGAATTCGTGGAAGATGCCTTTTTTATTATTAAAATATTATAACACTAATACTTTTGACTTGCCATAACTTTTTAATCGTAGTTCAAAAGTATGTCATCTAACATATCATTGGAAAGCCCTTGTCGAGCGCTTTCCAATGCACCAAACTTTGCTAAATTTGGACTTACTACTAAAAAGTTATGCCATTTTTAGTATGGAATCAAAATGTGGACTCAAAAAGTTACGTTACGTAGATTTCAAATTTGAGTGCTTTGATTGGTCCATGTGTAAGAAAAATTTGAGAAAAAATATAAAAAGAATCTTTACAAAGGGTCTTTTTTGGATTTAGAACTCCTCTAATGGTAGGTTGCTTTTTGCTGCTCCATGAAATTGCAGTTGTACCATAACTGAATGTATGACCACTAATAGATCTTTTGTCATCAATATTACCTGCCCAATCGGCATCTGTATAGCCTACCAACATTGGCGCTTGAGGCTGGTCATATTTTAAACCAAAATTCAATGTCCCTCAAATGTATCTGAGAGTACGTTTAACAGACTTCCAATGTGCTTGACTAGGATCTTGCATAAATTGACTAACAATACCAACAACATAAGAAATATCAGGTCGTGTGTGTGTCAAATAAATTAAACTTCCCACCAGCTATCTATACAAATAAGCATCCACTTTTTCAGATTCATCATATGCAGTAAGCTTCATACTGACATCCATAGGTGTACTCAAGGGCTTACAAACCTGCATATTGAACTTATAAAGCAAATATCGTGCATATTTGCTTTGTGTAAGAAAGACCATGTCTTCTTTTTGCCATACTTTAATGCCAAGACAGTAGTGCATCAATCCTAGATCACTCATGTCAAAAGCATTGGAAAGATTTGATTTGATTTCATTAATTAACCTCTCATTACTTTCTGTAATAATTATATCATCCACATACAACACAATGAACACTATATCTGAATCTTGCCTTAGAATGTAAAGATTAGGACCAGCATCACTCTTTACCATTCCCCTTCGCTTGAAGTGCTCATCAATGCAAGAGTACCATGCTCATGGTGTTTGCTTCAATCCATATATGGCTTTGTTGAGTTTACAAATGGCCAAATGATCTCTTCCTGTCTCAACAAACCTTTGAGGTTGCTCTAAATATACCTCTTCATCCAATACTCCATTAAGAAAAGCAGATTTGACGTCCATTTGCTAGATTTTCCAACCATAGAAAGCAGAAATTGTAATGATAGAATGAATAGTTACCATTTTGGCTACAGGTGCGAAGGTCTCCTCGAAGTCTATAAACCTCTTGCAACTAATCGTGCCTTGTACTTGTTGAGTTGCCCATCCACTCCATACTTCGTCTTGTAGATCCACTTACATGTGATAGGCATCTTACCATCAGGTAGCTCAACCAAGTCCCACGTTTTGTTTTTCAATATAGCCTCCATTTCTATTTCCATAGCTGCACGCCACTCCTTGTGTTCCTTTGCTTCGTTGAAAGTTTTAGGTTCTTGAGCCGTTAAGATGGATCCCATTAGGGCTAGATTCATCTCTCTAATCTTGCAAGAGGTTTTCGATTTCTACTTGATCTTCTAAGCTCTCCTTGCTCACTAGATTCAAGAGTATCTCCCTTCTTTGCACCATCTATGACTGATAAGTACCATTTAGGCACTCTCTTGGGAATTTTAGCATCAGGCTTGCCTTTGTCCAATGGATTTTCTATATCAAAATCCACTTCCTTCTTGACCTGTACTTTCGCTCCCTCATCAAAAGGTTCAGTGATTACTTTAGATTGTTCACCTTGGCCCATCTCGTCAAATGTAGCATCCCTAGAAATTAAAAGCTTCTGTGCATTTGTGTCATACATCCTGTATGCCTTGGCCTTCTCATCATATCCAAGGAAAATACACTTGATAGCTTTTGCATCCGATTTCCTTCGCTTCTCATCAAGAATATGAGCATAAGCATCACAACCAAATACTCTCAAATGAGAGATATTAGGTTTCTTTTTAGTAACAGCTTGATGAGGTGTCTTACCTTCCACGAATTTTGTAGGACACCGATTCAGGATGTGCGTAGCTGTGCTACAAGCTTCTATCCAAAAGGTGTTTGGCAGACCCTTGCTTTTGAGCATCGCTCTGGCCATCTCAACAATAGATCTATTCTTTCGTTCTCCATTTTGATGTGGTGAATAAGGCATTGTAGTCTACCTCTTGATCCCTTGATCTTTGCAAAAATCAATAAATTTTATCGAAAAATACTCACCACCTCCATCAGATCTCAAAGTTTTGATGCAACATCCTATTTGCTTTTCAACTAATGCCTTGAATTTCTTGAACTTAGCAAAAGCATCTGATTTCTTGCTTATGAAATAAATCCAAATGCATATGCTATAATCATCAATGAAGGTGATAAAGTAATAGTAGCCACTAAGAGATCTAGTCTGCATAGGTCCACATAGATCACTGTGGACAAGATTAGGATGCCATTGGCTCTCCTTGCTCCACTTTTGGAAAACCTCTCTTTGTGTTGTTTTCCCAAAATGCAACCTTCACAAATTTTTCCTTCAAAAGAAATATCAAGCAATCCTATAACTAGATTACCTCTTTTGAGAATCTGTAAACTTTGAGCACTAATATGACCGAATCATTGATGCCAAAGATCACTTTGGGGTTCTTTGTAGATCAAGGGTCCAAGCGGAGGAAGGTAGACAAAGGAAGGCTAAAGGATGGAGACATTTCCTAATGAAACAGACCTGTTGTAAATTTACCCAAGTTATGGCTTGTTGAAATTTACCACTTATTGAAGATTTTACTCCTTTTTTAAGTGAAAACAAGTTAAGAAAGTTAGTAGCGGGAGGGACTTGACCAATCCATAAAGGATCCTCTCATACTCAAGTATTTATGACATATTCTTATGTGAGAGAATGGCAAGAGATGTGAGCTCAAATGGACACGATGAATCAAAGAACATTTATATGTAACCTCCCCACCTTCTAAAAATGATGTCAATAAGGGTCAAGAGGTTAAAAAACACTTACAACTTGACCGATGCCTCACTCCTCTTCCCCTATACTAGGTGAGGGGGTTCTCAAACATCTTCTGTAATGAGGTTGTAAGAAGGCCCAATTGAGCTTCTAATCCTTCCTTGGATTTTACTTGCTTTCACTTCTCATATAGATGTGTGTTGCTCACTTTTGATGCTTCCTTAGGATTGAACATGCAATTGAAATCTTTCTCCTCATGTCAAACCACTTTTTCTTTTCTATAGTAGAAATTGTGCGGCCTCCCTCAACGGAATCCATGTGCCTCTTCTTTATTACATGCACCTTTGGGTTTCGAAAGGTGCACGTAATAGAAAAATTATGGCAAAAACAAGAAGAAATAGAAATTGTTTTCACGTCCAATCCGTCTTTTTGGCCGTTGGGCAATTGAAAGGGCCTTTCGCTGAGGGTGACCATAGTAAAAAAAAAGTCATGTTAGGGAAGGTCTATCTCCTCTTTCGTTCCATGGTCAAAAGGGTTGTCCGCCAAGGGTGTTAAGGTTAGAAATAAATAAAACTGTGAAGTTTTGTCTTCTCTATGTTCATAAGGGCCTTTTGCCTATGGACGGAAGTTAGTGCCATCCACCAAGAACAGTCCTAGCCTACAAGCACGTGCGCCGAGGGGGACGACGAATGCCCAACGCGAACTCTACCGACCTGCTGCCTATTTAGCGGGTGGGTCCCACTATTTTTTGTGGCGAGAGACCTTTGATGACCGGTTGCCCCTTCAGATAGTTGTCCCCTTTCATCCCTCATCTCTTGCAGTCACGATATGGATTAGGAACGGAGCAGCTACGTGTCAAAGGCATCATTGCAGGTGCCCAGTGTTGTACCCAGGGTTTTGAGCCCCACCTGCCATCCTGCCCATCCTCTTCCCCTCTTCAAACCTGCCCTCTTGCCCATCCTCTTTCCCTCTTCAAACCTGCTCTTCACCCTTCACGTGTGCCTCTCCCATGATTTTCAAAGAAAATGTAAATGCCCTTCAGGCTTTTAGCTCAACACTTGATAAACTTTGGCAGTTGGTTTCAAATTGTAGTTGGTTTGAAAAATTGAATTTCATACAACTAGTTGTGTAATTGATTGTGAATTAATTGCACATTAATATGGGCTATAGGTTGGACTGCACAAATTTTCTTTCAACTAATTGCCAATTAATATGGGCTACATTGTGCAAATCTTGGAAAATTAATCAAACACAATATTGTAAAGACTTTAATCCATATACAATATATTAAACATAAGTTTAAAAGAAAAATTTGACGTCTACAATGAAATGAAATCGTTTCATAGTTAAAGTAAAAAAATGTTATGAGCCAGTGTTTGGGAAAACTCTTTGGAGTTATCCTATATTTTCCTATATACAAGTTCATGTATTGATTTTTTGAAATTAATACTAGGAGAATCTTGGATTTTGGTAAAAATAGCCTCATGAATCCTACAATTATACAAAATTGTCTAAAAGATCCTATTAAAACAAAATGTCTAAGGTACAAAACTGCGAAATTTTTTAGCTTGTCATCTAATTTCATGCACTAATTCAATGAAACCTTAACATTCAACTCACAACTTCAACTCAATGGACTAATTTAATAAAGCCTACATTGTGTAACCACATACCTCTCTCTCTCTCTCTCTCTCTCTCTCTCTCTCTCTCTCTCTCTCTCTCTCTCTCTCTCTCTCTCTCTCCCAACAATATGTATGGTATGGAGTTTACCTAAATTCATAAAGCTAACTGATTTTTTTGGAATTTTTAAGAAACATGTCGATCATCTCCTGTCGAAAATCGTAAATAGATTCACTTGGGTAGTTTGGAGATCCATACTATCACAAACCCAATGTTGTTAGAGGTTGGTAGTGTATAAAATGAAAAAAATTAAGGTATTTGGTTTAGGGCTCAAGTTGCATATCGAAGACAAATTGATATTACTTTTTGTCCTATCAAGCCATTCAAAGAAAAGTTCCATTTCAAATCGTATGCCATCCGCAACTAAAAAAGTCATTTTCTTGATAACACTGCATCAACACTCGAGGCACATGCAGTTACTTTGTCACAAACAGTTTCGTTTTGTTGTCATGAACGATTTTGTTACTTTGGATTTTCTTTTGCATGGAAGCTCACAGGAACCTAGACATGTGACTACACATCACAAAACACATTTCATTCTAGCAATCAAGATGGCGAAAAACAAGGAGATGCGCCATTTGAAGAAGCATCCACTTGATCTTGCCCTTTATACCACTTACTTTTGCTTTTGCCCTTGATGAACATAGCCTCCTCTACAACTAGAGATGTTCATGAAGATCCACCTCTTGCTTGAAGTCTATATTCTTCATTGATCAAGATCTCTTGAAGATCAATCAAACTTGTAAAGTCTTTTGAATAGCAATACTTTGAACAATGTTAGCATGAGCATCCAACAATCCATTAAGAATAATTGCTGCTGTATCCATTTCATCCTGCTCTCATTAGCATCATACTTTCGAATCAAGAAGGCCTATATTGATCATAAACCACCGGAGCCCCACCTTGGATAAGCTCACAAAGTTGAAAATAGCTTTCTGATCAAAAATCACAAGTAGCAGGCAAAAGTTGTGAATTATCATGGGCTGGGGTAGAGAGATGGCCATGTCCTAGTTGCACTTTCATCCATCTGCTGATAACACGTAGCATTTTAGATATGGTTGATTCAACAAATCATATACAGAAAAGAGTTCTCCACTATGAAGATCCTTCTTCTGGTGGGCGATCATTGTATCACTGAGCTGGCCATAAAAATCAAGCCTCCGTATGGTGGGCAATTCTCCATTGTCTTAAGACTTGCACTAAGATGAGATACATGAGAACACTCTCAAATATGGTCCATTGAAAAATGACTATCGAAGGTGAAGGCACTGTAATATTGATATTCCAGCATGATCAATTCAAACTACTATCTAATGTTTTGTATTTACCTAAACTCTATGAATCTGCTATCAATAAGTAGAATCACTGATTTAGGTCATAGGGTAGAGTTTGAGTCTGATCGATGCCAAATTAATGATAGGACAAATAAGATCATTGCACTCCAAGAGACATAGATACTTATATAGATTGGCTCACTAACTTGACTATTAGGCATTGCGACATTTAATTCTCGCAAAAAGGCCTAAAGTTCTTTTATTAACTTCTAACTAATCAAATAACTATGTGATCATTGGGTTGGACTTACACACGTAGGGTGCCAAATCCCTCTCACTTATTAACCATGGTTAGGATTGCATCGAGATATGCAAACCCTCCAATAGTATCCCCCACCAAAATTGGTGGCAGTCCCATGACACCTCATGAGATTTTTATTTTGGACTCTGATTTGACCTTTATGAAATGGTATTGGACTTTCTTCATAAATTCCAAGCGCGGCTCGTTGAAATCTCTTATTTGCAGTAGAAAGCACTTATTGACTCCAAACAATCAATTAGTTGTTGTCCAAGAAATAAATTCATGTTTTTTTGAACCACCCAGCATCACCACACAGTAGTGCAGTCTGGCTATTGGCAATTGATCTTCGATTTGTCTGATGCCATCGAAAGTTTCGGATCAAAACAAAGTGCTGGTAATAGACAGTCATCCCATGAATTGACGCCAACATAGCCAAATCTTTTGCACAAAATGCAGACTATATGACCATCAAATTTGGTGAATTCAAATATTCTCAGTGAATAGGCTTGGAGAGCCCTATGAAAATCCACTGAAATGTTTCAACTGGACCCTTCTCGGCATGGGAATATAGTATGAATAAACTTTCAGTTGGTGCAGGCTCGTCACATAACTCCTGATGAAATCTGTCGTTTTCTCGAAAGCAGATTTGTGCCATGGAGGAGCTGGAAGCTTATCCAGTTCCTTGCCAACTTCAATTTCGAACATTTTAAACTTTATTACCCAGCAACCGCTCGCAACTCTATGCTCGCCACATGAAAGGCATCCAAGTGGTGCTCTAGTCCATTGTTTAGCTTGTTGTTGTTGCCCGGCATCATAAATAGCCTAGTGCTCTGAAGGACCAATTTCTTGATCCATAGCGTAATTTCATTGCTCATTACCATTTGAGAGTCTGGTTTCATTAGATTCACAGGAGGAGCATGTTGTGCTTGTGGAGCTGGCAAAGCTAATCATTCAGAAAATCCAAGGCCAAAGTTTTGAGCCTGGTTCTTAGGATCAGGTCTGTTATAGATAGTAGATTTCCAATATTGAAGCTTAACATATCTTTGTTGGATAATCCGAGGATTAAATGAGCAAAAAGTTGTTTCGTATTCCGTAGAGTTGCATAGATTACAAATAGTATCTGTCATACGTCTTTTCGTTGTTGGACACTCATTGATGGTATGATTGCTTGCATAGATCGCACACCAAACATTTTCTTGACTAGGAAAAGTCGTAGCAAACTTTTCACCTACTTTAGCACTCTTGTCCTGCTGCTCTTTCCAATGCTTTCATTTTCTCATCAAATTGAGACTGCATCTTTTTCAACTGCATCTGCTACTTTTGACCAAGTTTCTCAAATTCCTTAATCATCAACTATGTTGCTGCATTGATATTCGTGGATGCAATAGTGGTGGATGTTGTAGTGGGTTGCCCTACTGTATATGGAAGCATTTCAATATTTGGTTCGCATCAGATTTTTCATCCTCCTTCCGTATTGCATCATCCATAGCATGTTGTAAGGAAACATAATTAGTTCGATGTTTCAGCTCGCATCTATTTCTTTTAGGGAGATTTGCAAAAAACCACATAATCATGGCATCATTACTGATGTTTTGGAAAAAGGATCTTGATCAAGCGATCGACGCTTGGATTTCTCAAAATCAATATCAAATTGTAGTAAAATGCTCCAAAAATTTGACAGAGGCTAGATCTAGTAGATCGGAACTCTAACTAGTATTGGCAAAGGTTTTCTAGGATCGACAAAGGTTCTTCACTATTATTCTGGATAAAAATCACTTATCTAACCGTTTCTGACAGATTTGGTATATTAATACCTTTGTCGGATGGACAATGCGTAAATCTGACAAAGATCAAACTAGGGACTGACGAAGGTTCTTCTAGCAAACAATAATGTTTTTGCAGCTTCGTGAGAATTAAAATGACTTTTGTCATGATCTTGATAGATCACCGAACTCAAAAGTGATAAAATACTATATTTGAAATCCTTAGACAAGTTGGCAAAAGTTCTGGTGAAGGATCAAGAGTAATATTGTTATTTTTACATAAAAGAGTGTTTTTTGACAAAAATAGATCAATATGACAACTACCATGAAATAACCTTTGCCCAACTCACTGATTATCAAAAACAGTATATTGGACTAACCCTAACTTTGTAAGGTTTCGGCTAAGGTTCTTCTCAAAGAACTGATATTTTTACAAAAAGGTGTTAAACCTTCCACAAAAGATTACCAACAGCTAGATGAATAGTTACTTTGGCTTTTTATTTTAGGTATTATCCTTCACAGACCTGACAGTAAAAAAATCTGAATCACACCTACGTGCAATAAATCGGAAAAAGGTTCTTCTTTTGTTTTTCAGGATTTTTGGTGGTTTTCGGATGTTTTTTTGTGTTTTTTGTTCTGTTTCTGCAAATTTGTTGGGAATTAACCTTCGCCCTTCACACTGAAGTTTCTTTGTATGAAGGCGGTGTTGTTTGCAAGTTAGTGAAGGTTCTTTGCCAGGGAACAAAAATTTATCAAGATTGATGACAATTTTGCCTCCTTCACCAAATTTGACAGAAAAAAATGAACAATTTTTGTAGGTTTATCTGATTTCTCAGATCCAAATGGATCTTAAGAATTGTGATCTGTATGGTTTCCCCTGTTCAACAATCAAATTAGATTTCAAACAAGAAAATCCACTCCAAATCAAACAAGATATCTCCCAATTTAATCCTAAAATACAGTTTTAACCCTATTATGCCAAAACAAGATGCCTGAATGCAAACTGACATCCATCCAAACATGTTGAAAACTGAGAAATTGGTGTAGCTCCCCAGCAACTTCGCCAAAATTGTAGTGGGTATTTCCTATCCTAAGCCTCAACCCTAGATCCAAGCACACAAGCATCAAGGAGATGAAGCTAGTTGTCATGCGAAGGTTCATTCCAATGAGAGCGATAACATATTTTATAATCTAGCATGTGCAAATGATTCACATCTAACACCTAAGATCCATTGACACTAAGCATTAACACTACATCCATTAACCCTAATCCACAACAATGATAGAAACTTATTCTTCTCTCTTTCCCTTTCTCTCTCACAAAAAACATAACAAGATTCAATCGCAATAAGCATCAAATCCAACAAATAGCAAATCCAAAGAAAACATGAGAGTTAGAGGAGAAAAGATGGAGAGCAAGGAAATTCCATATCCATTTCATAAGAGGGCCAACTTGCTTGTATTGAAATGGAGCACTCTACGTGCCTACACTCAGAAAAGATCTACTATTAGTCTCCAAGATGGCAGATCTTGGAATTTGAGTTTAATTCAACAACAAGACATGCCACATGATCGAGAAAATGACAAACAAGTTGCTGACGTTCGGATGCAGAAAAGGAAGCCTCTACCAGGCCAAGATAATCAGCAACTCTGATAGCATATTAAATGCATTAGAAAATGAAGATCAGCTCTGGAACAAGAGGATGTATCATCTGAACATGAGGACCCTATGTGACATGTGCAAGAAAGACACAGTCATAGGTCTCAAGATATCAAGGCTCAAAACTGAGTTTTGCGAAGCTTGTCAGAAAGGCGAAACAACATCGAAATCCATTCACACATGAGGGAAGAAGAGCCAAGGAAGTTCTTGAACTCGTCCACTCTGATGTCTGTGGACCGATGAAGATGGATTCGCTCTCAGGTTTGAGGTGTTTTCTGACGTTCGTAGATGATTACAACCGAATGACTACGATCTACTAACTAAAGAAGAAATCTGAAGTGTTCAAATCCTTCAAGAAGTTGGCATTTGCAGAGAGACACACCTCAAAGAAAATACAGATCATCAGATCTGACAATGGAGGTGAGTACAAGAGCAAGGAATTTTCAAAATTCTGCCAAGTACAAGGGATCGAGCATTAGTTCACTCCTACATACACACTAGAATATAATGGTGTCGCAGAGAGGAGAAACAAAATGCTAGTCGAAGGAGCCAGATGCATGATGGCACAGGTTCAATTGCCAAGTCAATTCTGGACTGAGGCAATAGCTGCAACTGTACACCTGCAGAACGGATCAACAATGACAGTGCTGAAAAACAAGACACCGTATGACATGTGGACAGGTAGAAAGCCTGATCTATCATACGTACGTGTGTTTAGATGTGCAACATATAAGTACATTCCAAAAGAAAAAAGAAACAAGCTCGATGATAAATCAGAGCAAACGATCATGGTCGGGTACTCGAGCGAAACACAAGTGTACAAGCTCTACAACCCAACCACGAAAAAGGTTGTTTTGAACAGAGATGTGAAGTTCGATGAGTCCACATTCCATGGACTAAAAGATGAAAGAGGCCATAAGATCTTTACATTGCTTCCAATTCAAGAGAAAAGGGATAGACATCAAATCAGAATGTTGAGCCTCAGACTCCAAAGTAGTAGGAAAAAGAAGATCAACCCCATGAACAAGAAACATTCGAGTAGCAACAAAACGAACCTAGAAGGTCAACAAGGCAAAGACGACCTCTAGACCGATACGTTGACAATGTTCGCGAATCATAAGAGAGAAGACGAACATGAAACGAAAAAGCTTCCGCGACATGGTATCAGAGCCTACAGGTTATTACTACTGATATCCCAGCAGTGATTCTTCCAGACAACACAATATGGCTACGATAATCCAAACCAGAGTAGCAATCAGTCTTGATGGTGCAAATTACAGAATCTGAAAATTCAAAATCAAAACACTCTTGAAGGGCGAAGGCATCTGGTCGGTGACCAAGCTCTCAGAGGTGCAGCCTCCAAAGGGAGACCCAAGGAGAGCTGAATGGATCAGAAAGGATGAGCGCACAATGGAGATCATCGTTTCGTCCATAAATGAAGATCTACTCATGCAGATTGAAGACCGCGAGAGCATCCATGCAGCGTGGGAAAGATTAAAATAGAAGTATGAAGTGAGGACTACAACTTAAGTGATGCACCTTCACAATCAGCTACAATCCATATGGTGGGATGACAACCAATTAGATCAGCACATTGAGAAGATCAAAACGATCGTCGCTCAACTCGCTGCAATCCACTTCTTGTCCAGGTAATATTTGTAATTTTTTAATCTTTAATAGTTTTTCTTTATGCTTAGTATAGTATTGTGCCACCATATTCTTAAGAGAAATGTTTAATTTCTTTTAAATTCTATGCTGAGCATAGAAAATAATTTTATTTTGCAACTATTAGCTATGCTCAACATAGAAACCTTCGTTCCTCGCTCCCATGTCTTATGCTGAGCATAACACCTCTTCAATCTTAAAGTGGTTATGTTATGCTCAGCATAATATATTCTCTTAATTTCTCCCTAGTTCTACGTTGAGCATAAAGTGATTTCTCTCTCCATGCATTTATGTTATGCTGAGCATAGAAACTCCTCTTTTGCTCGTGGCTATTTCTAGCAAGTATGGTGTGAAATTAGAATTCCTCAAGTTCTTTGACCTAAAATGAGTTTTTATCTACAAATGATCCAATCTACATATGCAAGAAGCTTGATTTTTGGGTAGAAGTTAATCTAGCATCCTCTAGCATTGATATCTCCAAATCCTTGATAGATGTGCTTGATCCTTTCAAAACCTGCAACACAAGCTCTGATACCATGTGATGAAATTCAGATAATATAAGATCCAATTCCATAACCTGATATTTGGTTAGAAATAGATCAACTCTACCAATGTTGCCAATGTAGAAAAATCAACATCTACTCTATGAAAGAGATGCAAAATCAATAAGAACTTGATCAAACATCAAACATTAATATGATGAAGTCTCTTTCCATACAAAAATAGTAAGCTGCTGTATTTCACACGTGTAGATCCGAAAATAGCATAAAATGAGCATTCTACACACAAGCTTGCAAGATATCACAAATATAGTGCACCAATGGATAGATGAACCCAAGAGAATTCATGTACAAGCATGAAGTGAGATAAGAGAGAGAGAATGTGTCTCTTCTCACGAGTGTACAACTATGTTACAAATGGTTGTTTGTGATAGTTAAATCTCAATTATAGTAAAAAGGTCTAAATATAAAATTTTCCTAAGCCTTTATTTGCTCTACCGATAGAATTACTTGTGGGCTTACAAAACACATGCCACAATAAATTCTTAATATCTATTGATAACCATAGTTTATAAAGTAAAAGATATAAGAAGCATTGAAATTTGAATTAATGCAATTTAAAGACTATTTGTGGGAATGATAATCCTATATTCTACAATAAAAACTCATATTTAAAATGAGTATGCTTGGTAAATCATTCAAAACATTATTGTTTTGTTGATTATAAGTTTATTGGTTTACCAGTCATAAACTATGTCTCGTATGTTGTAGCAAGACTCATGGTGAATGCTCTAAATATTGACTGTGAATATGTATTCCAAATATCTTGAATACTGACCATAATTACTTTTAATATTGAACTTGAATACACAAAATAATATAATTACTCTAAATATTGATCATGAATATGTTGAATAGTAGTTAATAATATATGTGAATATTCCTCATGATATTCAACATAAATATTGCTCATGAATACTAAGCAATATGAATATTGATTGTGAGCATTGAATGTGATTTTCTTGAATATTAATCGCAAATAATTTGAATACTAACAGTGAATATTTAAAATTTTGATTGCGAATATTTCAAAATTTGTTGTCTAAGAATGCTTTGAATTCTGATCATTAATATTATGAATATTATTGATAGTCAATATAATGATACTAATTTGGAAAAGAATGATCTTGAACTCATGAGTATTTATTAGTTATATAAATCAACATTAATGTGGACTACTTTTGAAATTATTGAGTCCCTAAACTTGGACTGCATAATTGTGGATTGCTTGAAATCCGTTTAAAGCGTGAATATACATTGACTATCGAATTCCTTTTGTAAGAAAAGTTGTGAATAACAATTCAAGAATTCTCTTGATATTAATATTGTAGATATTGAATATTGAATTTTTTTAAATAAGGAATCGTGATTTTTCTTGATATCGAGCCTAAAATTCAAAAGCAGTAATTAGTGAGTACCAAAATTTAAAATTTAGAAGCACTTTCGAGATAATAATAATTGAATTCGTGAATGTCGGTTGTGAAAGTGTGAGTATTAAATTGTAGAAATTGAATATTTCCATAAAACTAATTGTAAAATTGTGAGTTTTGATATTCATAAATACTTTCAAAACTTTATAAAGGCCACATCTTGAGCTTTACAATTGTTACAATCACCAATTTTGCAGCCGTTTTGTAATTGAGCCATAAATCTATATGGAAATTTGTATTATTTGTGACTATTTTTTGTGACCATCTATGGATAAACATTTCAAACACTATGCAACATTCATTGGACAATTTTATTTACAAAATGACTAGTACTTTTCATTCAATGATACTTTGCATTTCAAACATCTACACCACAACGCTCTTGCTTTTTGTCTAAAAAAAGGTCCAATCATATAATTTTAAGCCTTGAGTTTTAATTTGGTTATTTTAATCCTTATCTTTAAGGATTCAACTTTTGTACTCAAGCAATGCTTGTTAACATACTTTCCAATTACCTCGTCAGCTTTGCCACCATAGTGATAAGGTATATATTCATATCGTGATGATTATATTTAAGGAAACATGTCTTTTCTATGTGCATTTCAAATTTTCAAGTGAGTTTGAGTATAAAAGTACAATTTAATTGCAAGACCATTCGTTCTTTTTCTTAATTAGACTTGCATGACAAAGTTGATCTAAATAATAGTCAAATATGTGAAACTGTGAGTATTCAATTGTAGAGATGATATGTAGCTCTATTGAAGGCAAAACACCATTTGAAGTCTTGTATGGGAGGAAGCCAAATCTCAAGGACTTAAGAGTGTTTGGATGCATTTGCTATGTGCACACACGAGACAAGGACCAAGGAAGATCCATCATCAATCAAAGGTATCATGCTCGTGTATGGCAAAGTAAGCAAGGGATATAAGGTATACATTCCATCTTCAAACAAGTTTGGAAGGATATGCTCAGGCAAAGGGCATAGATTATGAAGAAACCTTTGCACTCGTGGTCAAGATGGTCACAATAAGGTTACTTCTTGCACTTGCTTCACATTTTGGTTGGATGCTCTTTCAAATGGATGTTTCTAATGTATTATGGAAGGAGTCGGGCACAGGCCATTTTGCCAGATAAGGATTTCCAAAAATATTTGGGCGAGGCTCGGAGGGACCGAGCCTAAATTTTTTTGGAAAGCCGAACCGGGCAGAATGGCCTGTGCCCGGCTCATTCCATTGCGTAATGGAGTCTTTGACTTTTTCACATGCCATTTACAAAGCATAATTAGCAGTTTGGGTTTTTTTGGACCAATGAAAAACTGCCACGTGGCAGTCTGACGTGCGCAATCTGACGCGGACTGATGCGCGTCTGGAATGGGCTTCAAAATTTTGAAATTTTTTTAAAAAAATTCAGTGACATTTTATGCTTTTTAAAAAGCCCAAAAATTGGGCGTAATCAGCACAAAGAATCCATTACGCATTCTTAAATGGTTATTTGGAAGAAGACATCTTCATGGAGGCAAGGTGTCTTTTCTATGTGACTTTGAGTTTAAAATTTGTTCTAATTGCATTACTCTTTGTCCGTTTCTTCTCGTTTTCAAACCTGCACGATAAAGTTGATCTAGATGTTTCAGATGACTTGTGAGTCTGTATTTAATTATTGGCGTGCCCACATCAAAAGAAGGCTGCATTTCTATCGTCAAAAATCAGCAGTTGCTATCGTCGCTACTTTTTCAGCTTCCACCTTATCCATTCTGCACGGTGCTATTGTTATTGGCAGTCTTTCTGAAGTAGGTTGCACTACGTGACTAGTGTTGAGCAGCCGGATCAGAAGTAGTGTGCATTATTGACGATCAAAAGCAGGGTGCAGTACTATCTAAAGCAAGTCACAGTACTAACAGGTTCAATGTCACAACAGAAGTGATGATTCTTGCAATGTGAGTTGCACAATGTGAAGAACCTGGGCAATATATATACCACCTCGACCCAACAAGAGCGGCACTCACTCACACACATCAGTAGCAGTTTCACTAGAGAAGACAGCTGTTCTTTTAATATTGCTGCGATAGATAGCTAGCTCTTTTGGAGAGAGTCGCATATCTCTAATTAGATAGACATTTCAGCTCCGTTTTGGATTGGAGAGACCTGCATTTTTGTCAGGAATTAGAACCGGAGTTTAGTGTTGTGAGTCGAGACTCCAGAGAGTTATTGAAGGCATAAAGCAGTCTGAAGCGAGTAAGGAGTGAGTTCCCGTCTTTGTTGTTTTTCGAAGCCAAGGATCACTCGCTGTTTTCAGGGCTCCATAGCCAATTCCAAGAGGTTGAGGTCGAAGGGACTGGAAGGACTCCAGTCGTTGCAAAGCTAACAAGAAAAATCCGCCTTAACTGCAGGTGAGGAAGATGTCGTACCAAGATGCCATCGACCAGGGGTTGATCGATGGAACTAAAGCTGCAATTGATAACTGCTTGGGCTTGATCCCAGTAGTCGGCGGATTTGTGACCACCATCTTCGACCAATTCTGGGGGCTTGCATTCGCGGGACGAACGGCGGATGCACAGAAAGCTGCGATGGACTCTTTGTACAAGTCTGTCCAGAAGATGATCGATGCCTCCATCGACGAGGTTGTGCTCAGCCAAGGCCGAGAGCTGAATGCCTCCATGGTGGAGTTCGGCCAAGACTATCACGTCTCGGTACAGAGCTTCAAGAATGGGGAGACCAATGACACGGCTACAATCAAGGCGCGGTTTGAGACTTGCAAGACTAATCTGGTGCACATGCTGAACTTGTTCTCGCAGGAGCGGTACATGAACTTGCTGGTGCTCTCCTACGGCTCCGCCTTGTCCATGTACGTGCAACTCCTTTCCGAGATGGTTCTCAATGGAAAGGACACCGGCTACACACCCTCCGAGATTGCCAACTTCCAGAAAGAGATCAACAACAAAATCACAATTGGGCTGACAACAATAGGAGAAGCTATACGCAAGTTCGCACCATCTGTGGAGTCTGGCCACTTGAACGATGTCGAATGGATCACGGATTCCTTGCAGAAGCTCGTCGCTGG
Organism: Diphasiastrum complanatum; assembly: GCA_029204225.1. NCBI lineage: Eukaryota > Viridiplantae > Streptophyta > Lycopodiopsida > Lycopodiales > Lycopodiaceae > Diphasiastrum > Diphasiastrum complanatum. The sequence goes on from CM055109.1 coordinate 43,230,064, forward strand.
TCTCATGAGCTTTAACAAGGACTGGTACCCAAAACCCGTTGTGCTAGCAACCGAGGACTACAACTATTACCCCTACACTGATGCCGTCGACAACAACGCTTGCTACCAGTTACGCACCCAGAAAGACTCCCGTGCCTCTCTTGGCACCCCCGCTCTGCAGATCTACATGGCCGGCGACCACTTTGTGCATCACATATACGAGAATCTGACCACTCCATTGCGTCTCGGTCGCTTCGGCTCCAAGAATTCCATGACCGCCAAACTTCGCGCTGTGTTCCTTGCAGACATCGACGACCCCGACGCCTCCGATGTTGTAGTGACTCTTTCCAAAGTCGGAGTTACTACTTCCACCATCGCCTCATTCAATCTCAGAAACCCATCAACCACCATCTGCACCTTCCCATGGGTGAAACTATATCGGCCAGGCTCCCAGGGCTACCCTTTCAGTGGAAATCCAGATCTGATTAGCATCAAAATGACCATGCGATTTGTTGAGTTTGACAATGCGGTATCCCTGGACTCGGATAGCGTATACGAGATCCACACCAAGGCGGGTAGCGCAAGTGTCAAAAGCTACTACATCATCGGGTTCCAACTGATTCCTCAGTAACTAAGTGGTACACAATTGTTCACACACATGTCTGATGCTGTTGGATTTGTGACTTGGGATCGTTGTATAAGGAGAGATAGTGATTGTTAGATTTGTATCTTCTGATGGGCTTACAAGAGAGCAAAAATGTATGTCAATCTGATGGTGTGGGATTTGTTACTGGGATCATTGTAGTAGAGATAAGTAGCAGATTTATATCTTCTAATTTATATTTTTATGGGCTTACAAAAGAAGGCATCTACATTTGTGGTTATCTAGCTAGAAGGTTTTGGCAGAACCAAGTTAATAGGTTCATGTGACACAATAATCATTACTTGGGCTGAATATATCCACCATATTATATGCTATTCCACATAATATAAACAAGAACTATGTGATATTGTATCAAAAAGGCCTTGCCCTATATGATATTCCACATAATATAAACAAGAATGATGTGATGTGCTATTGTATCAGGAAGGCCTTGCCATGTCATATTGTCGTATTTTGACTTTTTGTGAAGATTAAAAGAATGTAAAAGAATAGCTTGATGAATTGCTTTGCAAGTAAATTTTCGGGAAGGCCTAATTGGATGGATGCGAGCGCATTACGGCTATTTACCAATTGCCATTAGAGGAGTTCCAAAATAAAACACAAGAAAAATATGACATGTTTCTAGATAGGAAGATTGTAAAATTTCCTAGTTCCACATGTTTTTCCCTAGTTTAAAAGTTGATTTGGACCCCTTCTAACTAGGAAAACATTTTTTCTAGTTAAGAAATGCATGTGCACAAATTCTATCTAGGAAAACACTGAGATTCCTACATACATTTGCACTATCTCTAACTAGTAAGAAGATTTCCTAGTTATAAAATGTATCTTGCATAGATTTCATCTAGGAAAACCCTTAATTTTTTATAGATTTCTAACTAGGAAAATATTTTCCTAAAAGAATTATCTCTTTGATAGTACATTAGAACATTTACTAATCAATACTCTAATTCAAACTATGACAATGATAGAGCGACCAAAATTGATCAATCTCAACTTTAGGACATTTAGATTGCTTGAGTTCGAACCCTTGCAAATGAGATTGGCCCCTATCACTCAAGATAACTAAAAATTGATGTGTTTGAATCAAGGTAGCTCAATTTTGGCCACTGTCATTATATATTGCTCCTAAAGAGATCAAATATAGCTTACAAGTTCATAAAGTTCAAATTCGATGCACGTTGCTCAAGATACCTCAAACTCAATGCCTAGCATGTGATTTTGGTCCCAATCACTTGGCATAGCTGAAAGAGTGTTCAAACTTAATCAGTCTCAAACTAGGTTACTTGAATTTCATCTGGACTCATTGATGAATTGGGCCTTACACTTGAAATAGCTCAAATTTCATATTTATCACTAGAGATAGCTCAAACTTGATGTCTACGTACGACTTGAGATAGATCTACTTTGATGTGCATCACTTGAGATAGCTCAATTTTGGACAAATACTGAATTTTCTAAACATTTGAAGGCATTTAGCTACCTCAAAGGTCATGCGCATAATTCAAGATAACTCAAATTGGATGCCTAAGATGTGATTTTGGTAATTGTTCAATATTTAGAAAAAAGAGTAATGGTAAGTCAAATTGGAGGCCCAATATGTGATTTTGGTCTTTATGGATCCACATAATGCATCTAGTGATCAAACTTGATCAATCCCAAATTTGGAATATTTGGATTGCTCAAGTCCCCTTGCAGATGATATTGGCCCTATCACTTGAGAGAGAGAAAAAAAACATGTGTTCGAATAAAGATAGCTCAATCTTCACCGCTATCATTAGATATTGCTCCCAAAGATATCAAATTAGTAGAATCTAGAGCTTATGAATTTTTGAGACTGCTCTATTTTGATGTCTATCACTTGAGATAGCTCAATGAGATAAATATTGAACTCTTGAACATTTAAAGGCATTTAGCTACCTCAAAGTTCATGCTTATGATTCAAACTAACTCAAATTGGATGCCCAACATGCAATTTTGGTCATTGTCCAATCTTTAGAAAAAAGAATGATGATAAGTCAAATTGTAGGCTGCCCAATATGTGATTTTCATCTTTATGGTTCCACTTCATGCATCGAGTGATTAAACTTGATCAATCACAAATTTAGAATATTTAGATTACTTAAGTTTTTGATCCCTTGCATATGATATTGGCCCCTATTACTTGAGATAACTAGAAATTGATGTGTTTGAATCAAGGTAGCTCAATTTTAGCCATTATCATTAGAATTCTCCCAAAGAGATCAAATTAGTGGAAACTTGAGCTTATTGAATTCTTGAACATTTTAAGGCATAATGAGATTTGTAGAGGAGATAACTCAAAATTTCTATTGTCAATGGAAATGACCTTACCACAAGAGAAAGGCCCAATTTAAGGTCTATCAATAGAGATAGCTCAATTCTGGCTATTCTCACTTAAGGTTGTTCATAGAGTGATAAATTCAAAGAATCTCAGCCATAAAAATTTTAATTAGATCAAATTTTATGCCTGTCACTCAAGATAGCTCAAGTTGGATGCGCCTAGCATGTGATTTTGGTCTTTATGGCTTCACGTAATCCATCGAGTGACCAAAATTTGGTAAATCTCAAATTTGGGATATTTATATTCCTTGAGTTCGATCCCTTGTAGATGAGATTGGCCCCTATCACTCAAGAATACCTAAAATTTGATGTGTTTGAATAAAAAAGGCTGAATTTCAGCCACTATCATGTGATTTTAATCTTTATGGCTCCACATAATGGATCAAGTGATCAAATTTGATCAATCCCAAACTTGGTATATTCAGATTGCTTTTGTTTGACCCCTTGCAAATGATAGATAACTAAAAAATGATGTGTTCAAATCGAGATAGCTCCAATTTGGCCATTATCATTAGAGATTGCTCCTAGAGAAATCAAATTAGTGCAACCTTGAGCTTAGATGTTCGAGAAAGTACAAATTTGATGCCTTTCACTTAAAATAGCAAAAATTGATGCCTAGCATGTGATTTTGATCCTAATCACTCAACATAGTTGATAGAGTGTTCAAATTTAATCAATCTCAAATTTAAAACAGTTAGATTGCTTGAGTTTCATCTCGGCTCATTGATGGAATTGGGCCCTACACTCAAAATGGCTCAACTTTCATATTTATCACTTGAGAAAGCTCAAACTTGATGTCTACGACTTGAGATAGCTCTGTTTTGATGTCTATCACTTGAGATAGCTCAATTTTGGATAAATACTAAATTCTTGAATATTGAAAGACATTTAGCTACCGAAAAGTTCAAGCTTATTATTTAACATAACTCAAACTTATCTTGGTAATTACGGCTCAATAAGTCAAACTGGAGGCCCAGTACGTGATTTTGGTCTTTATGGCTCCACATAAGGCATTGAGTGATCAAACTTGATCAATTTTAAATTAGTGGTCCATCTCTAGTCTCCAAACTTTTGAGCTCACAATTGAGTGGCTGAATGCAAATGAGTAAACTTGAACCCTTGACCTATTCCCTTTCAATCCAAGAGACTCACCAACTCACCTAGAGCGAGTGATAGTTAATTAGATATAAGGCAATAGAGAGATGAAGGGAGTTATATAGAGATTTTTAAAAAATTGACATTCAAATTGCTATAGTTTGATTTCACTTTTATTAAATAGACCCTTATCATTTCAAACACCTCAAATTCAATCTCTTCCAAATTGATTTTGGATTGTACCACTGAGGATTCTATCATTGAGATCAAAGAATCCCTAGTTTTGAAAGTATAAGTAGCTCAAACTTGAAGCATATCCATAATTAGCAAAGAATATAGTCCAATACATCGATAGAATACTGTTGATGCAAACAAACAACTTAGAGAATAGACTTTGCCAATGTTTGCCAAGTTATGTCTATCACTCGAGATAGCTTGAGTTTGATGTCTAGCATATAATTTTATTTCTTATTATTTGAAATTGTTCATTGTGTGATCAAGATCAGCCAATCTCAAATTCAGGATATTCAAATTGATATAGTTCTCTCTCTTTTGCTGAAATAGACCCCTACCACTTGAGGTACCTTAAATTTGATCGCTTGCACTCGAGATAGCTTGGCTTTGGACCATATCACTCAAAACTCTCTCTCATTGAGTGATCAAAATCAAGGAATTTGTAGTTTTGGAAATGTAAATGACTCAAACATGAAGCATATAAATCAACATGGCTTGATTCCAAATACACAATTTTTACCACCCGAAGTTGCTCATATTTGATTAATATCACTCTTGATAGCTTAACTTTGGTCCTTATCTCTCAATGTGAATAGTTGAATTTTTAGCCTTTATCACTCGAGATTATCCTTTAAGTGATGAGATTAGCAAAACTTTGACTTTGAGGCGTTGACATAGTTGGCACCTATCACTTGGAATAGCCCAAATTCGATGTCTTTTTCTTGACTTAGCTCATCGAGTGATCAAAATCGACCAATATGCGGTTCAGTACATCCAAATCTATTATTTTGTATCCCTTATCAATGGAATTGACCCATGACACTTTGAGTATAATGCACATATATGAGAAAAGTCAATTCCAATCCATGTTGCTTTACACGGCTCATTGACTCATCCTTATTGTCCAACATCAAGTTTAGTACATCAACTCTATTCAAGTTCCACCATTTGTTGATGATATTTGATTCCTATCACATGACCTAGCTCAAATTTGCTATCTATCACTCGAGATGGTTGAATTTTTGGCCTTTCTCACTCGACCCTCCATTGAGTGATGGAATTTGCAACATTTTGAGTTCAAGACATTGTGATAGCTCAAATTTGGTACCTATCACTTGGGATAGCCCAAAGTCCATGTCTTTTTCGTTACTTAGCTCATCGACTGATCAAAATCAACCAATATGGAGTTTATTACATTCAAATTGATTATTTTTTATCCCTTATCAATGGAACCACATAACTCAAAATTGTTTTCTATCACTTGTAATGGGGGTGTGCACAAATAGTTGTCTTTGAGCACAATTGCTTTCTATCATAGTAATGCTTGGAATTGAACAAAATCGAGTGCAAAAGAGTGACCCTCTCTCTCTCTCTCTCTCTCTCTCTCTCTCTCTCTCTCTCTCTCTCTCTCTCTCTCTCTCTCTCTCTCTCTCTCTCTCTCTCTCTCTCTCTCTCTCTCTCTCTCTCTCTCTCTCTCTCTCTCTCTCTCTCTCTCTCTCTCTCTCTCTCTCTCTCTCTCTCTCTCTCTCTCTCTCTCTCTCTCTCTCTCAAACAATGAACAGGGATCATTGATCTTGAGATTACTTGAGTTGGCCCCTTGTTGATGGAATTGACCCTGATGACGAGAGAGAGAGAGAGATGTCCGTTGGTACTCCACGTGCTACATCAAGTGGATACATGTCAGAAGGCAATGATGGGCTTACCTCAAGCAACTATTCATTGGAAAGTGAGGATGGAATCACTTCTTGAGATGAATGATGTCTCGGATATTGTTGTAGGTCTGGAGGAGAGGCCAACAACACAACAGGAACAATTGAGGTATGACAACAGGGCTAAAGGATCTCTACACATGATAAAGATGAATGTTACCAATGAACTTCTCAAGGAAGTTGGTAAGTATATTTCATCAAGTGAGGCTTGGGAAGCTATAAAGAATCTTTATGAATCCAAGTCTACTTCTAGAGTGTTGACAGTAAGAAGACAAATCTTTCAAATTTTTCAAAATAATGAAGACAGTCCAAATAATTTTGTTTTGAAAGTGAAGGCTATGAATGATGAGTTATCTTGCATTGATGATTGCATTAAGGAAGGAGAGCTTGTTCAAGTTATTCTTAATGGTTTGTTGGATGATCATGCTAACATTGTACAAAGTCTTGCCATTCAAAGAACTTTGCCAAGTTTGATTGATCTTCAAGAGATCTTGCTCAATGAAGAATATAGGCTTCAAGCAAGAGGTGGAGGCTATGTTCATCAAGGGAAAATTCAAGGGCAAAAGCAAAAGTAAGTGGTCTAAAGTGCAAGATCAAGGGGAGGCTTCTTCAAATGGCAAAAAGAAATATAGTTCAAATCTCAAGTGCTTCTATTGTGGCATCAAAGGACGCCTTTGCACGTGAGTGCGACAAGAAGAAGAGAGATCAAGGAGACAAGCAAGGTAATCCTACTCATGATGAAGATGGTTTGGATGTTCAAGATGCAAATGATGATGCTTTTGTGATGTCTTCATGTATGCTTGCTAATGATGGAGATCTAGATCCATGGTGGATTGATAGTGGAACAATTTCACACATGACTTTTCACAAAGAGTATTTCACTTCTTTGTTGGCATGTGGAGATGACAAGAGGGTGATCTACATAGCCAATGATAGTGAGTGTGCATTAAAAGGGATTTGCACAATTCCTATTTCTCTCTACGATTACTTAGTGTGAGTCAATTGCTAAGTAAAGGCCTCAAAGTTGATGAAGATGCTTGTATGATCAAATGGAAGGATATCTTGATTGCAAAAGGTAAAAGACAACATAAGTTGTTCAAACTAGATGCTTGTGTTATTGCTAACCAAGTTGGATGTGTGTCAAGTGAGCAACTAACTATTAAAGAGGTTTGGCATGACATAAAAGGATGGGGCACCTCAACTTCAAGTCATTGGAGGTAATGGCTAAGAGGCAAGTTGTGATTGGTCTTCCAAGATCCTTAACTAGCATCAATCATGTTTGTGAGTCTTGTGCTTTGTCAAAGTCACATAGACTACCTTATACTATATCTATATCTGGATCTACATAGCCTTTTTAAGTTGTACATTTAGATATTCATGGATTTATGACAATTAGCAATAATGGAACTAAGATGTATGTAACTTTCATTGATGATTTTAGTAAATTTCGTTGGATCTATCTACTAAAGAGCAAAGATGAAGTGTATGATGTCTTTGTGAAGTTCAAAAATGCAAGTTAGACCCAATTTTCCACAAAGATCAAGTGCTTGAGGAATGCCAATGGTGGAGAGTACATATCTACCAAGTTCAAAGCTTTTTGTGATGAGCATGGGATCAAGAGAGAGTACACAACTCCAAGGACACCACAACAAAATGGAGTGGACAAGAGGAAGAATAGAACTTTATGTGAAAGTGCTAAAGCCATGAGGTTAGGTGCTAATCTTCCAAAACCATTTGGGGATCAAGCCTTGTTGTGTGCTAACTTTCTATGCAATAGGGGTGAAGAATGGTAAAAAATATCTTTCTATGTTCACTTTGGGGGCTATGTTCATGTTATTTTCATTGTACATATTTGAGGTATGTGAATTGAGCACATAACCTTGCAGAACAGGTCGAGTTTGTGTTAGGTAGATTTATATGTGTTGGCATGCAAAATGTTAGATGACATGCAAAGTTAGGTAGAATGTAACTTGTAAATTCTACACGTCTAGATTATCTAGGAAAAAGATATGTAATTCTTCCCACATCATGCATGTAGTTTGAGATGTGGATCTATGATAGTAGAGTCAACCAAATGATGTGGATCAACCATTGATCACATGCAAATCCACCTTGGAACTCGAGCCTTAACATCATAGGAATTTTTGGCTAGTTTGCATGTTGTAAGTTTCTTGATATGAATAGATATTTCTCTCCCTGCACGAGATTTCTTGGTTGTACGTTCTCTCTCTACCCGAGAGCAAGCAATCTTTCCCATAGTAAGCATTTAGAAATAATTTTGATCATTATCTCTCATAGTGAATACTTACTTTTTTGGGCCTGTGATATGCTATTGTGCTCTTGTCTTGAATTGTCATGCTAATTTGTTGTTTGATCATTCATGTGCAATCACACCACCTCATAAGATCCATCAAAGTTGTGTTGAGAAATTCACACATGCCAAAACTTCACATGGTATCAGAGCTTTGTAGAGGTCAGTGTGCATTCATAGCTTGCTCAATTTTTGAGAGGAATGCTTGAAGGAACTGAGATTTTGGAGAGGAACAAAATCTCGATTGCAATAAAAAAAAATTGGATAATAGGTACAAATTATTCATCTAGCACTTCATCCATTTAAATGTTTGGCTAGGCATAGTCATGCTTAGGGAGAGAGTCATTTAACTCATTCCACTGTGCACGAACATTTTCTGTTCGAGTTCGCTTCTCGTTCGTTTCTCGTTCGTGTTCGTCATTTATTCTTCCTCCCTCTCTCCCAGCATGGTATCTGAACAATCTATATAGCTTGATTAGCTCCCACAGTACAAGACTCTACTAGCCGATAGAGTAATTGTTTTCTTGTTCTGTATTTTTGAGTATCAGATTTTCATTCTTAAGTCACTAATAGTTTCTCCTATCACTTAGACTAATTCTTCCACATGGATTCCCAAGGGAAAGCCAGTTCTCTCATGGACAAGCTTGATGGAGCCAATTACCATCTGTGGAAATTTAAGATGAAGACTGTACTAATGGCAAAAGAATTGTACGATGTTGTTACAGGTGCAGAAGGGAAACCTAAAGCGAACGACGCGACAATCGCCAGATGGAAGCTGAAGGATGGAAAAGCTTTCGCGCTAATCATCCTCAACATCACGGATACATAGATCGGCCATGTATCCAAGGCTCAGACATCGAAAGAAGTCTGGGACATCTTGAGCACACTATACGAAGTGCGAGATGTAGCTTCTAAGCTACATCTCAGGAAGAAATTCTACTCCCTCAAGATGACGAATGGTAATTCCCTGCAAAATCACATTAATCAATTCATAAACCTGCTAAGGCAAATGGCCGTTGTCGGATCTGTCATAGATAATCAAGACGCAGTAATGCAACTGCTTACAAGCTTGCCAAGTTCTAATGACAGCTAGGTGATGATCATCACGACTCATCCAGAGTTGACTCTTTCAAGAGTCATCACTATGTTGTTGCAGGAAGACACACGAAGGAACAAAGCCTCGAGTTCCTCAGCTGATTCTCACGTCTTGTACACCAACAAGGGCATGACAAAGTAGAAGAAGAAGAAAGACTTGAAGCTATCAAGGCCAGACCAGAAACCAACTCAGCACAAGAAACAGTCGAATCCGCAGACAAAGAAGAAGTTGTTCTACAGATACTACAAACGAAACAACCACGAAATACAAGACTACCAAATACTTCAAGCGAAGAACAACAACAAAGGGCAGTCGAATCAAGTGGCAAATGCAGCTGCAAAAGCTCCACAGCCCATTCAAGAAGCGGATCATGATGCCTTCATGACCAACCATCAAGGAGCTTCTGCCGACAGTTCTTGGTTCCTGGATTCCGGAGCCACTCAACATATGACTAGCCTGATTGTTTGTTTTGAGTCCTATACACCTTACAGTACCCAAAAATTCGTTCACCTTGGCGACAATAGCACACACAAGCTATTTAAGGTGAAGGAACTGTAATATTATGCTTTGTAAATGATCAATCTAAGCCACTCTCCAAAGTTCTGTATGTACCTAAGTTATCCACAAATCTGCTCTCTGTAAGTAGAATCACAGATCTAGGACAAAGAGTAGAATTGAATGTGATCAATGTAAAGTAGTTGATAGGATAGGCAAGATCCTAGCACTTGGAAAGAGGCATGTATACTTGTATAAATTAAGTCATTGTTTTTCTGCCTCTCAAGCTCAATACTTCAATTCAATCAAATAAAAGTTTACTTTGGCATTATAGACTTGGTCATTTAAATTATGTTGTTGTACAATGAATGTCTAGACAATCTATTGTTCTTGATCACAACTATCCTCGCGAAATAGTTGAGCTACCTATCTGTCAAGCTATCTAGTTGGAAAACATACTAGGAAGCCATTTAAGTCAAGCCATCAGCATGTTGCTAGAGGATTGTTAGATGTTGTACATTCAGATATTTGTGGCCCTATGAAAAATCCTTCGCTGAAGGAAGCCAAGTACTTTATAGCCTTTATTGACGAATTCTCAAGAAGAACGATGGTGTACTTCATAAAGAAAAAACTAGAAGCCTTCAACTACTTCGGAATCTTCAAGGAGCGTGTAGAAAAGGAGATTGGAAGGATGATCAAGCCCTAAGATCAGATAACGGTGGAGAATATATCTCTGTCGAGTTCAAGGAGAACTACCAAAGCCAATGCATTGAGCAGCAATTCATCACTCCTTACAGTCCTCAGTCTAATGGCTTAGCTGAGAGGAAGAACCGAACTCTGGTCAAATCTGCTAAGCGTATGCTAGCACATGCATCGTTGCCCAAGAGGTTCTGGGCTGAAGTTGTCTTCACTGCAGCTTACATCTAGAATAGATGTTCGACCAAAGCCCTCTCAAACAAGACACCCCACGAGGTGTGGACAGGCTCCAAGCCTTCTTTGAAGTACTTAAGTGTTTGGGTGCATTGCCTACGTGCAGATCCCAAAGGACACAAGGAAGAAATTGGACTTCCAAGGTCTAAAGACCATCCTGATCGGATATACTTCGTTTGATAACACCTACAAGCTGTACGATCCTGATACCCAGCACATCTACTATAACCGGGATAAAGTCTTTATCGAAGATCAGTGCGTCGACCTCAAAGACAAGGATATTGCTCAAGAAGAATCTTCATCACCTGCCATTGACACGACAATCCAAGCTTCCGGCTCAAGAATGTCTATCATCGACCCACTTCGAGACAGCGAATCAGACGAAGATGTTGTTGCTACCCAGCAACATATCCCAGGAGCGGTTCATCAGTCGAATCCTCCCAGAAGATCAAGTTGAGTGTGCACACAACCCACAAGGTATACTCTTGAGTCTGCCTGTCTTTAAATGTAGGAACCGATGATAGTCGAAGAGGCACTTAGCCAACCAGACTCTGATCTCTGGAGAGAAGCTATGGATAGAGAGTATTTCTCTCTAATCAAGAATCAAACATGGTCATTAGTCAAAGCTCCTATTGGATGCAACATTATTGATTGCAAATGGATCTTTAAGATCAAATATAATGCCAACGGAGCGATTGATCGAAGGAAGGCTAGATTAGTAGCACGATTCACCCAAATCCCAAATGTCGACTACAGTGAGACTTTTAGTCCAGTCGTCAAACATTCGTCGATCTGAATGCTCCTGTCTTATGCTGCAGCTGCCAACCTTGAAGTACATCAACTCGATATACAAACAGCCTATCTAAATGGAGTTGTACAAGAAGATATCTACATGATCCATCCTAAAGAATACGTTCTGGAAGGCATGAAGAATCATGTCTGTAAACTCCATAAAGCACTGTACGGCTTGAAACAGTCTGCCAAAGTTTGCTTTCAAAGGATCAACACATTCCTCATTGAACAAGGATTTAAACCAAGCATTGCTAATTGCAACATTCATTCAAAGTCAGTGCAATAATCCTTCATTATCATCACCTTGTATGTTGATGATACGTTGCTCTTCAGTAACAATACCAATATGGTCAAGGATTCAAAACAAATGTTGTTCTCAGAATTCGACATGACTGATCCGGGTGAAGCTCACTTCTATCTTAGAATTTAAATCCATAGAGACAGAGCAAATCGATTGATTTACATCACTCAACAAAGGTATCTTCATAATGTTCTTAACATATACAATTTGATGAATTATAAATTAGCTCACTCACCAATGGATCCAAGTCTGCATTTGTCAAAGGACCAATGTTTCTAGACAAAGCAAGAAGAGGAGCAGATGAGAGAATACCCGTATCGATCGATACTCGGATCTCTCATGTACGCAATGGTCTGTACAAGGCCAGATATCTTTTTTGTTGTCAGCTCACTCAGCCAATAAATGGCTAATCCTAGAATTACCCATTGGAAGGCTCTTATTCGACTCATGAGATATATTCGAGCTACCATAGACCAATGCATCTGCTATGGAGATGTCAGCAACGACAATCTTCATCAGCTCAGTGGATATTCTGATGCAAGCTGGGGAGGAGATGAAGACCATCGTAAGTCCACATCTAGATTTACATTCTTCTTAAATGGTGTTCCTATTTCATGGAACAGTCATAAGCAGACCTCTATCGCACTTTCTTCTATTGAAACAAAATATATTGCTACTTCTCAATCTATTAAGGAAGCATTTTGGTTGAGAAATTTGCTGTCAGACATCAATCTGTATCAGTACAACCCTACAATTTTGTTTTGTGATAACCAAAGTGCTATTGCCTTATCGGCCAACCCTAGATTTCATTCTAGGAATAAGCACATTGAGATAAGATATCACTACATCAGGGGCAAGGTTCTCGACAGAGAGGTGATCTTGACATACTGTAGAACGCAGGACATGGTTGCAGACATTTTTACGAAAGCACTCAGTGTTAATGCACACAACAAATTTTGTGCATTGCTAAGTCTGAAGATCAAGGCATTCACGGATCCAGATTACGGGGGGGTGTTGGATTTACTCCTCCTACACTCCTAAATCCCAATTTTAATCTGCCTCCATTCATGTTGCATATTTTTCTAACGTTGTCACGTAGTCTGCATTTTCTACATGCAAATTTGCACAGATGAAGAAAAGACAAATGAATTGTGACACTGTGTTCTTACACAGGTCATGGTAATAGGTGAAAAGGGGACACTACCTTACTGAATGCCAAAGGTGCCCTAACACATAAGCCACCCTATAAATCTTATCCTAAGGCCATTCGTAAGAGTGACGCACTTTTGCGTCATCACCAACGTTCACTTCAGTACTGACGGACGTCGCACCCTTTTTACGCTCACCCCATGCAGTTGCTCTAACAAATCGAACAACGATTGCAGCCACCCACGATCTTTTATAGACAACACATCCACTCTGTACTTTCACATCTACACACCTGTAATATTATGTATATATATATTGGATATCATCTACATATTCGATGATGATGATTAGATGATCAAGTGAGTGAAGAAGAGACTAAGAGAAGAGGTTTCATTTCTCATTACAAATAGAAATAAGCTTTGTAGGACACGCGGTTTCGTCCGCTACAATCTTGTGCTCTACGACATTATTGACTTGTATACTTGATATACTTAATCTGATACAGTTCATTTGTTCTGTGTTTTAGATCTGTCAATATTGCTATGCTTATTCTTTAATCTGTTTGATCTTTCTTGTTGCTCTTTCTGGTAATAGACGATCAACTTTTAGTCTTGTCTTTCGCAAATAATTCGCGACTAATTATCAATCGAGCACAGTCTAGCTCTTTGCAAATCATTCGCGACAGATAATTTGTCTTGCAATTCGTGACAAATTATTCATCTAGTGCTTCATCCATTTAAATGTTTGGCTATGTAATCTAGAATTTTGGCCAAATCTCATAGAAGACCTTTTCCAAGATCCAACATCAAGACTCATCAACCACTTGAGCTCGTGCATTCACATGTTCACTTCTCTTCTTCCAAGAGCACAAGAAGAGCAATATGTTTTGTATCCTTTATAGATGATTACACAAGATTTTCTTGGATTTATCTTCTATCTGCTAAAGCCATGGGTTTTCATGTCTTCCTTACATTCAAAACATACATTGAAAAGCAATTTTCTATTATAATAAAAGCTTTGAGATGTGATAGTGGAGGTGAATATACCTCTAATAAGTTTAATGGCTACTGTGAGCAAGAGGGAATACATAGAGAGCTTTCATGTTCTTATACTCCTCAATAGAATGGAGTTTCTGAAAGGAAAAATAGAACACTTTGTGAATGTTCAAAAGCCATTAGGCTAGAAGCATCTCTACCCAAGGAATTTTGGGGAGAAGCAGTTGCATGTGCTAATTATCTTTGTAATAGACTTCCTAATCTTGCTATAGAAGGAAGAACACCATATGAAATGTTGTAGAAAGAAAAGAGTAAGGTAGATCATCTTAGGATCTTTGGTTGTTTATGCTATGTGCATGTTCCTTTAGAGACTAGGGAAAAGGATGATCCTAGTGCTATTAAAGGTATTTTTGTTGGATATGCATCTTCTAAGAAAGCATATAAAGTCTATGTACCCTCTACTAACAAGAATGTTGTAAGTAGAGATGTGATCTTCCATGAAGATCAAAAGTATAACTTGGATGAGGCAAAGATCAAGGATTCTCATGCAAGGTCTACCATTATCAATCTTGATGTTGTTCAAGACATGTTGGGGTCGAGGCTTGAGGAGGAGCAATCTCAAGCACATGCACCCAGAAGATCCGCAAGAGAAAGATTCAAGCCAAGTAGGCTCACATATGTGGCAAAAAGGCACGCAAGTGGAGGATGGCACCTCCTATCATGCATTTTTCATATCACATGAAGAGTCAAGATTAGTCCAAGAAGCACTCCAATCCAAGGAGTGGGTTGAAGCAATGACCCTCGAGTATGAATCCTTGATGTCAAACCATACATGGGAGCTTGTCAATCCACCTAGCAACATGCATGTTATTGGATGCAAATGGGTGTTCTGGATCAAATACAACAATGATGGATCCCTCAACAAATTCAAAGCAAGACTTTTTGCCAAAGGATATTCTCAAGTCAAAGGTCTTGATTATGAAGACACTTTTGCAAAATAACAATGCGAGTTGTTAGAAACGAAGGAACAAATCAATTTAATGAAAATATGCTATAAAGTACAAAATTTGTGTTATGCGTTAAGTACCCGAATAATGATGTGACACTATGGTCACTCCATTTGTATGTTGCTTGAAGGTTTAGAATAAGAATTGATGTAACTAGTCTCAAAATGGATGCTCTTGGATAAAAAGCAGTGTCTGCCTCCTTGCGCAATAGAATCTTGTCTTCATCCATCTCAACTTGTTCGTGATCTCCATTTTCACTAGAAGATGTGTGCATAATATCATGCTTGTTTGTTTCAAAGTAAGATTCAAACATATTGCGCATTTCTTCATCGCGTTGCACCTCATCATCATTATCACTAGAATCAAGTTGATTAATCTTTTTCCCAACTGTATTTGCCTCTTGAATTTGTTTTGTTATTTGTTCTCTCATGTCCATCAAAACTTGACGTTGATTGTAATTAAACACAGATGGATCAACTCTATGAAATGGCATTCGATTTATTGGCTACACACATTAAGCAAATAAAATAAAAGACGTATATAGATTGATGAATATTATAATAAAAAACAATCATATAAAGTTAAAAAACCTCAACGTCTTGCAAATTTGATGTTGACCCTTATTTTTTCATCCAAACTTCCACAAATGATTTTCAGCAATGCATCTTTTGCCCATCACACTTGACACACCATATTTTATTTTGAAAATAGTTTTTCTGCAAGAAACAAAAATCAAGTACATGTCACTTTAGCACAATATTGGAGGTCATGTTTAACTTATAGTAACAAAGTCTTTATGAACAAGAAAACATGCATGTTTATTATCTACTCTGTTGACTTGGTAGTGTATTCATCGCTAGACTGATTTGAATGTAATTCATCTCCTTGTGATAAACTGCATATATGCACAAGCACAACACACAAATAACATAAGCCTAGTGAACTTGAAAATATGTTGATTCTTATCTTTCAATATTTAGATAGCATGATTCTTATATGCATATTATTGTATGCTTCTCATGTTTTGATTCTTATACGTGAATACTTATATGACTTTTTTACATCATGTTGTAGGTTATAAACGCATATGTATCCTTTTTTTTTTGTTATCATTGGTATGAAAGTCTAACTCTAATATGCAATATTAAAGTTTTGTAGTTGATTTTCTTTTTTCTACTTCATTTTAATATATTAGGGTTTATTGTAATGTATTGTATGTTTATGAATGTAGTAATCATGTCGGGGTCCGGCTGTGGTGAGAGCTCGGGAGATTATGTTTTAAATTTTATGTATCATTAAATCCCAAGCAAAAAACACAATTGCAAAGTTTGATGCTTAGCCAAGACGAGGGTGGTACCTCACAAGTGGTCGCGGCTCTCGCCATTTTTGAATGTGAAAAAGCACTAGAAACTCTTATGGTTTTGCTAAGATATCTGAACCGATAGTCTTCTAGCAATTAGAAAGCTTATAGACACAATCCTACTACTCATGAACCAATCTAGAATGATGAAAATTTAGATTCTAGTCTCAAACTTGCAAAATCACTCCTTAATCTATGATTTTTAGCAATATCTCTCTTCAGCTTCAACATGCACTCAAAAAATCAGAGAAGATCAATTAATGCACCTAATTCAAGCTTGAAATTTAATTTTTTGGCTGATCTAATCCAAGAACTAATCAAGGCATTAGATTTTCTATAAAAAAAATGCTTGATTTTGCACTAAAAATCTCTCAAATTGGGTGTGTGAGTCAAATTGTACAAATTTTTGAATTTTCTCAGCCAAAATTAGAGTTGTATGGCCTCACACGTGTGAAAAGTGTTCCTACAGACAACAACAAGTTCTGGTCCAAAAATTTTGAGAATACCTATCAAATCCAACTCGCTACAAAAAAATTAGTTAGTTTCCAAAAACTTGCTAATTTTGGCTTTGATTTGAATGAACCTATCCATTTCAATAAAACCTCTTGTACTTGGTTCTGATACCATGTGGAAAAAGTACAAAATGGACCAAGAGTGGATCCTAATCTGATCCTCAAGAGGGATTGAATGTTAGATTTACTTGATCTATCAATCTACATAAGATTAAGATCAATCTAGATCAATTCTAGACATAAAAGCCTAACAAGAACAATCATTAATGAAGGTAAATGTACTTGCTAGTTTCACACGTGTGAAACCTTGTCAGAGTATAGACTCCAACTTGAAAACAATGTACACTATGATAGAACCTCAAAATAATCAAAACAAATGTAGACAAATAGAGAGAATTACACAAAACTGCTTTCAAAATCAAAATTGATGTTTCTTATTGATTGTGGCCAAATATGCCTCTATATGTACACTTTTTGGAGCTCGAGGTATTGATCATGCATCAGATCTCAGATGTGTGAGGATGCTTCATCGTCATCATGCAATTTTGACACTTGGATCAAACTTTCTATTTTGGGCATTTTTGGTACAATTTCCTAATAAGTGAGAGGGATTTGGCACCCTGCATGCGTAAGTCCAACCCGATGATCACATAGACATTTGATTAGTTACAAGTCAATAAAAGGACTTTAGGCCTTTTTGTGGGACTTTTAATGTCGCAGGGCCTAAATGTCGAGTTAGTTCATAATGTTGGATTTTCCTCCAATTTGGATGGTTCCCACTCTTTTTTAAATTTGAATAATTAGGGAGGCAGGAATGGACCAATAGGATTCATAGGCCAGGGTCCTCCTCTCTACTATAAAAAGGGACCAACTCGAGTTCCTACACATGTGTCATTTCTTCAATTCAATAAGGTAGATTGGTTCTCTTGTGAAATGGATTGATGAATGTCCTTGCTCTCTATCACTTTTGCTCCATCTCTCATGTTTTATTTGTGTTTTGCTAATTGTTGGATTTGATTGTTATTGGGATTGCATGTTATTATACTTTCTATGAGGGAGAAAGGGAGAGAGAAAAAGAGTAAGCTATCTTGTTGTGGATCTAGTGTTAGTGGATGTCGTGTTAATTTTTAGGGTTAATGGATGTTAGAGTTAGATGTGAATCTTCCATTCATGCTAAAATTTGAACTATACTATTGCTCTCATGGGAACAAATCTATGCGTGACAACTAACTTCATCTCTTTGATGCTAGATTGATTAGATCTTGGGTTGAGGTTAGGCAAGGAAAGAAACCCACTACAATTTTGGTGCCATTGCCAGGGAGCTACACCAATTTTTCAGTTTGCAGCATTTGCATGAATAGTATTAGATCTGCATTTAGGGTTAGTTTGAGAGTGATTGTGCTTGATTTGAACTACGTCATGAAGCATTGCACAAATTATGTGAAACACAATTGATGGCAGTTCGTGCGTTAGTAGCAGAGAAAATCCATCGCAAGGCATGGCACGATGGTCGATTGCACAAAAATGATGTGAACGAATGAATCACAAAAGCGAAACAATCTCGAATAGTTCAGATGGAGTTCCGAATGGTGATCACTGGACACTACTAGCTGAATCACTCCTACAGTCCTCCAGGATGTAGTTAGGCACTGCTGATCTACGTTTATGAATTAATATAGCATTCAACAAAATTCCACCATGTGCATAATTAAATGAATGAGAGAATCAGACACACAAATAATAGCGGACACATTTGCATTCAAGATCATACATTATAAAAAATGACATGTGCACAACAACTACAAGATCATCTATTAGTTTTCCAGCACTGCATACAGATTCACGCAATGCGTTGGCATGAGAGAAATACGGTTCTCTCATGAGTAGTGTCTTGCTTACTAGCGGACTTGTGGATCCTGTGGATCCTGCTTACAGAACTCGTCTCGCATGCAGGCAAACTTCTTCTCTGTATTTTTCGACTGCTGGATCGCAAAAGATTTGTTGAAATTGAAAAATTATCCATCTTGACTTTAGCTTGCTACAAACTTTGTACTATGCAAGTATGTTGTTTCACAAATGTAAATGCCAAATTTGGCCTAGATAGAACTCAAGCTATATGGATTTTTCATATCTAGTTTGATGATTACAACTTGCATATAGATTGTAGACTTATAGATAGCAAAAATATGCTTGTAGAAACTCGTGGCATTTCACATGCATTAATTGTAAGTGATCCATAGTGACATGCAAGGCATGCACAAAGTGAAATGGACACATGCATGATGATTTGTACAATTCTAGTTAGAACTAGGACACTTGGTAAAATAGGTAGAGATTCATGCATGAGATGTGACAAATGTCACTTAGACTCTAGTTTTTACTTTAGATGTCATTGAAAGGTGGATAGATGTGGTTCTACCTCGAGCTACCTCAAACTCCATAAATATGTGTAGCTATTCTCATATTTTTTGATAAAGAACCAAAGCTTTGTAGCTATCTCATGCCATTTTGGATCTACAACATTTTTGCTTGATATCTCTCTCTCTTTCTCTCTCTAACTCGTGTTGAGACTAATGCTCATACACTAATTTCTTGTACTTTTGCTCATTTATGATTCATTGCTATCATTCATTGATTCTTAGCATGCTAGATTGTGGTTAAGCCATAACTTCTGTACTAGATCTTGTTATTCAATCTAGAATCAGGTTATTGTGCTAATCATAAAGCTTAATAAGATCTATCATACTTGTAGATCATCCCCACACATGTGAATTCTGAAAATTTTGTCTAGTATCAGAGCCAAATTGAGCTTTGCATGTTAACATCTCTAATTGTATAAGAATTTGAGAGCTAAATCAAGCAAAAAATCAGTTATAGACTTTTTCTCACCTTTCTCTAAAGTGTGTTTGGATCAAATCGGATTGAAACTGAAATTTTAGGTCTAAAAAGTGATAGTACGGAATTTTGGAATTCCTCACATGTGAAAATCAGAGATTTTTAGTCCCTTCTATCTCCTTGCTAGTTAATCCAAAGATAGTGGTGTTATAGCTTGATGGAAAGCTTATAAGTGTACTTTTTATAAAAACTGAAACCAAATCAATCTGATGTGTCTATCAAGGGTTATAAGCTCTTAAAGAGGGTAGGGAGAGGTCCAAAATCCGAGTGACCACTTTTTGATTTGATTCAACCTTGCTTTGTTTTGAGTCCATTGTTTTGAGCATCCTATACAAGAAATTGAAGATCAAGGCTAAGTTTGATGTTAATTGAACATATTTGAGCCTTCTGAGTATCAATAGTGTTTTCTTTTGAAACATTTCACACGTGCCAAAAGTAGGATTCAAACTTGTCAAAGTGCCTTAAACCATTTTGAGTGTCTGATCTAGATAATTTTGTTTTGTGGAATATTTGAGATCCATCTCAAATACAGTTGCAAGTTCTTCACATAGGAAGTAGCATATCCTTGAAAATACCTATAGTGAAAGAGAGCAGCAACATTAAGTCTGATTGAAACAAGCTCAAACATATTGTTGTCCAATAACTAAGAAGTCTTCACATAATGGCACCTCTGGGAGGATATCTTCTAGAAGCAAATGAAAGACTAAATACTTCTAATTACTCAATTTGGAAGTTCAGAATGGAGTCTATTTTGATACTCTAGGATGTTATGGACATTGTGCTTGGTATTGAGGAGGAGCCTCAAGCAGAGCTTGAAATACCTAAGTACAAGAAGAGAGCTAGAATGGTTCTACATTTCATTAAGATGAATGTATCTAATGAGATTTTGAGAGAGATAGGTTCTTGCACCACAGCTAAAGATGCTTGGGATGCACTTAAGTCCATCTATGAAGCAAAGAATACTTCTAGAATACTCACTCTTAAAAATCAGATTTTTCAAAGTTTGACTTTAGCCTTGCTACAAACTTTGTACTATGCAAGTATGTTGCTTCACAAATGTAAATGCCAAATTTGGCCTACATAGAACTCGAGCTATATGGATTTGTCATATCTAGTTTGATGATTACAACTTGCATATAGATTGTAGACTTAGAAATGCAAATATATGCTTGTAGAAACTCGTGGTATTTCACATGCATTACTTGTAAGTGATCCATAGTGACATGCAAGGCATGCACAAAGTGAAATGGACACATGCATGACGATTTGTACAATTCTAGCTAGAACTAGGACACTTGGTAAGAGTAGGTAGAGATTCATGCATGAGATGTGACAAATGTCACTTAGACTCTAGTTTTTACTTTAGATGTCATTGAAAGGTGGATGGATGTGGTTCTACCTTGAGCTACCTCAAACTCCATAAATATGTGTAGCTATTCTCATAATTTTTTATGAAGAACCAAAGCTTTGTAGCTATCTCATGCCATTTTGGATCTACGCCATTTTTGCTAATGCTCATGCACTAATTTCTTGTACTTTTGCTCATTTATGATTCACTGCTATCATTCATTGATTCTTAGCATGCTAGATTTTGGTTAAGCCATAACTTTTGTACTAGATCTTGTTATTCAATCTAGAATCAGATTATTGTGCTAATCATAAAGCTTAATAAGATCTATCATACTTGTGGATCATCTCCACATGTGTGAATTCTGGAAATTTTGTCAAGATTCTCATTCGCGAATCTTTCGTGTTTGTGTCCTCTCGTCAGGTGTTCGTGAATAATTCGTGCTTCGTGTCTCTTGACTTTCGTGTTCGCAAACATTTTCGTCAGGCAGAGGGCTAAAAGCTAGCAAAGCTTTGTAAATATAAATGTTTTGTTTCTTCAGCTCTCTCTTAAAGCATGATAACTTTACGATCCCAAGACTGCTCCTCTGTCTCTCAAAAAGTACTCTGTCCAGGGCTTTGGTGAAGATGCCAGCAACTATGTCTTTCATTTCGATGAAGGTGGTCTGCAGCATCTTCTTTTCAATTAGATCCCTGATCAAGTGATACTTAATCATGATGTGTTTCGTTCTAAAATGGAACACAAGATCTTTCGTCAGATGTATTGCAAAGGTGTTATCCATCTGCAAGACTAGAGGCTCGTTTGTTGTTTTGCCCAATTCGTCTAGGAACTACCTTAGCCAGATTATCTCGTTGGTCATCTTTGCTGCTGCAACATATTCTGCTTCGCAGGATGACTGGGCCACAAGGGTCTGCTTTTTGTTGATCCAGAGAACTGCTGCTCCTGATGCGATGGTGTATTTTTCTGAGATGCTTTTACAGTCATCCTTAAGGGATGCCCAACTAGCATCACTGTAGAAAAGCATCCTGAAACCTACATCACCCCTCGTTAATTGAAGATATTGCAAAATGTGTTTTGCAATCTTCCAATGTGTCGAGCCTAGATTCGTGCAAAATTGGCTCATCCTGAACACTTCATAAGCAATGTCAGATCGTGTGTTGTCTGCAAGGTACATCAGCGAACCTATCAGCTTCCTGTAAGGTGTGAGCTGCATCTGTTCTCTCTCTTCCTCAGTCTTCAGACAGTCATCGCTTGTTAGCACCATTCTTGCAAGCATTGAGGGCATGAGCTATGGTTTGATTTGGTATGCAATTGCAATGTAAATGTTTTGACTAGACATTTTCTATAAGAAATTGTTTATAACATGTTTTGGAAATGTATAGAATTTCATTGTGTATATATTTCTTATTTTACTATTTTTGAACAATCGAGAGATCTTTTTGGAGTGTCTGCTATAATTGGAAAGGCACACTATATAAGGGTGTGTGGGTCCCCATTTTGCCATTTCATCCTTAGTGTCAGAGAGCTTCCTTTGTTTTTCATAGGTTGATATCATCCTTCTATGCTCACACAAGTGCAAATTAGTGTCATTATTGCAATTCCTATACATTAGTACTCTATTATATCTGCATGGCGACCTAGTTTATGGCACGTACGAAACAAACAGCAAGGAGGAATCCAAGGGAAACAATGTTATTGCACCAAGCTGCTTTAGAAGCAATAGAAGCACGGGATAGGCGCTCGAGGAGTGGGAGTAGGAGCAGAAGTAGTAGTATTGAACCTGTGCCGGTGGAAATGGACCAGAATCAGGACGAGCGGGCAGCAGTGGATGATCCTGGGGAAGTTTCCATGGATTGTGAGCAGGTGCAGGGGGAGCAACAGGTGGCAATGGAAGAGCTTGGGCAACAGCAAGCGGCTATGGATGAGCAGGGGCAGCAACAACCACCTCTGGATGAGCAACATATGGCCAAAGAAGCAGAGGATATCTTGTTGTGTGATTTTGGTGTGAGGTTGCTGGGAATTCCCTCTTCAACACAGAGCCAACGTGATGCCACTCAGGCTTTTCTGGACAGTAGGGTAGCTACTTTCGGGCCGATTCTCAATGATTTTTTTGGGATCTTCGACGATCAAGGTCGTCAGGAACAGATGCCTCTTGATGGCTTTGTGGTTGATTCGGCAGGAGTCGGATCTGCTTCAAGGGACTCCACTCCAACACAATCACTCGAACATGTGCAAGGGCCTGTAATAGGGCTCATGATGTCCTTGCTCGTCGGCTCGGACCAGACACCCCACGCAGAAGCTGTTGGGGAGGCTTCTCAGCATGTCACACCCACATCATGGCCGACATCTAAAGTTGTTCATCGAAAGAGAGGTCGCTCGAAGCCTCGAAGCCTTTCGTGGATCATCCCTCAACCACAGCCGTTGCCGAAAGATCCCCAGGTGCCTCGAGCTCAGTCATCAGCACCAGAGGTGCCACAGGACCCCCCGTTGGACCCTCCCATGCAAGATGAGGTAGGTCCTAGCCAGCCAGCAACATGGAGAAGGGCAACCACACCGCCACCACCTTGGCAAGGCAAGGTTCTCAGAAGGATGCAGCCTCCGCAACCATGCCGCCGAAGAAAGAGCCGAATTCTGAACTGGTATAAGGAGATTCGAAAATACCAGAAATCCATGGATTTCCTCATACCGAGAGCTCCATTTGTCTGGACCATCAAGGAGATCATGGACGAATTCTCACTTGGGCTCAGAATTACGGGCGAAGCTGCTTTGGCTATCCAAGAGGCGGCAGAGATGTATGTGAAAAATTTCTTTGAAGACTCATTTTTGTGTGCTGTCCATTGTAAGAGAGTTACTATACTTCCAAAGGATATGTTGGTGGCAAAGAGGCTGAGACGTGAGAGGAATTAAAAACAATGTACTCCAAATTTTGATATAATATCAGAAGATCATTTTTATCATCCGACTCTATTGAATTATTGTGTGAATTCATTTTATGATGAAATACAGTTTTCTGTGAATGTTTTTGGTTATCTAAATTTTATATCAGTGTGTATATCAAATGCGGATTTTCATGCAAGGGCGTGGAAGGGGGATGTTTGACTAGGTCAAACATCCGCTCTCCGCGCCCTTGCGTGATTTGCACGAAAGGGCACGGAGGCGAGGTGTTTGACCAGGTAAAACGGACCCCTTCCGCGCCCTCGCGTGATTTGCATGAAAGGGCGCGGAGGCGGGGCGTTTGACCGGGTCAAAAAGCCCCCTTCGGCGCCCTCGCCTGATTTGCACGCAAGGGCGCAGAGGCGAAGCGTTTGACCGGGTCAAACGGCCCCCTTCCATGCCCTTGCGTGATTTGCACGCAAGGGCGTGAAGGGTAGCCATTTGACCTGGTCAAACGGCCCCCCTCCGTGCCCTTGCATGCAAACCACGTGAGGGCATGGAAGGGGGCCGTTTGAACTGCAAAATGGCACTTTAATGGTCAAACGGCCCCCCTTCGCGCCCTTGCATGCAAATCACACGAGGGTGCAGAAGGGGGCCATTTGAATTGCAAAATGACACTTTAATGTCTTTAAATTTTTAAGATTGGTAGAAATTATATATCATTTTCGACTCACACCTCCTTGATCACATGCATAAATTATTTCTTTAACATTTGGATTCGGTTGAAACTTGGTAGCAAGTCTTCTTGCAATCTTTAAGCGAAACAAATCATTAGTTTCATTTTCCACAATCTGCATCAAATCTTTACTCCATGAAGCGTGATTTAGAGATCACGTACTGATCTATTCCAATTTGTTGTGTCCTGTCTGTGGCAATTCTATTTCTTGCCCACAGGCTGGTTGCTGGTCGTGGTGCTCTGTTGTGAAGGTCTGTGGCCTGCTAACAGGCATGTGGCCTTGACTTTGCCTGGTCCATCCTCTCTAGAAGCTCGTATGCTTGGGTAGAATTGGCTTCTCCCACTTCCTATCGCTCTCCATTTACACCCTACAGGGCATCGCTCCCTCACCAACGACCATTTCCCACCCGCTACAGACCTTGCCTTGTCTCCCGCTGGGAAATCTTCCACAATTCTGCCTGCGACCGTCTGATCACCACCTACCTAGCCTGCGGGTTGTTGAAATGTCGCTGAGCCGTGCAAACCCTGCTAGCATGCCCAATCTCCCTCTTCGCTGACCTTCCTGCGTGCCAGAAAACTCTACTAGCGGCCATCTGACCCGCTCTCCCTCTTCCTACGAATTACCCTTCCCCCCTCCCTCATCAGCGGCCTCTTACATTCCCTTATCTCCATTCCTTCTAACCTGTGGCCCTCTTCGCTGTCTACGACCTCCGTTCTTGCTGTTAAACGGCCCACACTCCTTATTTCTTTTTTCTGCCCGTGCGGGTCGTGCCCTCAGCCTTGCGACCTCTTTACTGCCAGCGGTCCTTCCTTGATCTATCTCGTCCATCTTGCGAACCCCTGCCTTGCTTGCGATCTGAGACAGCTTGCTGTGGGTGGTGCCGTTTGTCCAGCAACTCCCTATTGGCTTGTCCACGACCCCGTTTGAGCCCATCTAAATCCTAATCCTGTCTTTGTTAATTAGACAGATTGTCCCATAATTTTGTTCAAACATTGCCATAAGCATTTGTCTACAAGATTAGTTTGTCTTAATTTGCAAGTCATCTTGTTATCAACATTTTGCCAATTTAGTCAGCATGAGAGATGAATAATAGTCCATCTATTCACACTCGACAATTACCATTTGCCCATATGCAGTGTCGACTTGGAATTGCCACTCTTTAACAAACCCTAAATCGTAAATTGCGATATTCTCGGGTGTGTTTCTCACAATGACTCCATAGCCCAATTGAGGAGAGGAGTTGGTTTGACTGTTTGCTGCATCCGAAGGGGAGTGTAGAGTCTATAGTATCTTCTATTTTGCTTGTCTATCATTGCTCGGGTTGCGCCTCATCACATTTTGGCTCTACGGTATTTGAGAAAGACTCCAGCTCATGGTTTTGGAGATCTTCGTGACTCTCAACTTGTGAAACTTTATACTATCCTCATGGTCTAATTGCAGACCATATCACCATCAGTAACAAGTATTTCTGAAGCCTATGCAAACGATTCAGATGAAGATTAGACATTTATTCAAGATCTAACCTTGTTTTACCTCACTCGTTAAGTGAATTTCAGGTTATATACGAGTCATGCTTGTACGTCTCATCGGTATCTCAAAAGCCAAAGCTTACACGCGTGATCTCTTGTCCATTTCAAAGTTCCCTAGGCTACCTAAAAATTGTCGGTAGACCGTTAGGAATTTGCCTAGCCGATTGCCATTGAAAGTGTCGGTGGTCATGAACGGCCTTATTTTCGACTCCATACCCAATGGAGCTTGAGCTGTAATTGTGGTATAGACCGACTTCCGTTAGAATTTCCTTAGATTGGCAGTCTATTTGAAGGTCGTTTTATAATCCTTCAGGCCTATTACATCCTTTAAATATTCCTACCGGAAAGTGAAAAAGTATATCTATGGATTTTGTGGTCGGGCTTCCACGTACAGGGAAGGGCCACGATTCGGTTTGGGTCATTGTTGACAGACTTACGAAGTTTGCTCAATTTATCCCAACAAAAACTAAGCTTCAGAACTAGCTCAACTATTTGTTGAGAAGCTTTTTCGACTGTACGGGCTGCCTTGCGATATTGTCAGTGACCGTGACCCAAAATTCACTGGAAATTTTTGGCAAGCAGTATTTGAAAAGTTGGAAACAACTTTAAGTTTGAGTTCTACAGATCATCCGGAATCAGACGGTCAAACGGAAAGGACCAATCAGATGATGGAGGATATGCTTCGAGCATATGTGGGCCATTGGCAGTCTGATTGGAAACAGTACTTTCCAGTGGTGAAATTTGCATATAACAGTGCAAAACATTCAGCGACCGGATTCAGCCCTTTCATGCTTATGTATGGTTTTCAACCTCGATCACCAATTAGTGTTGGCATGAAAAACCTACGAGTGCAAGCCGCAGCTGATTTCCTTGCGGATATGCAAGAAATGTTATAGCTGGCTAAAGATAGCATAAGACGTGCCCAGGACAGGGCAAGGCACTATGCTGATCTATTGCGGAAGCACAAGGTAT
Source organism: Diphasiastrum complanatum (assembly GCA_029204225.1). NCBI lineage: Eukaryota > Viridiplantae > Streptophyta > Lycopodiopsida > Lycopodiales > Lycopodiaceae > Diphasiastrum > Diphasiastrum complanatum. The sequence continues at coordinate 43,257,406 of CM055109.1, forward strand.
TCATGGTCAACGACTGGGTGTTTTTGAGAGCACCCAGTCACTCTAGGGGCTTGAAAACTATTAAGTGTGCAAAGTTGGCGCCTACGTATTGCGGTCCTTTAAGGTTATCCAAGTGATAAACAAGGTCGCATACAAACTAGACCTTCCAGCTAACGTTGGAATTCATCCTGTTTTCCACGTTAGTAAGTTGAAATCCTTGTTGGGGGTTGGGGAGACCCTGGTCCTTGTGGAAGATCTAGTGGAACTTCTTCGTGATGAGTCCGTGAGTGGACCACTTGAACCCGAGGTGATTGTTAATAGCCGGCAGAGAACTCTATCGAGTAGAGTGCTTCGGGAATTTTCAGTTAGGTGGAGGGGCAAATCAGAAGAGGAGGATACTTGGGAAAGGAAGCTGATCAGCACATACCTCTGAAGTACCATCACATTCGAGATTTAATCTCGAAAGGAGAGCTCCAAGTCCAATACATAAAATCAGAAGACATGATTGCAGATCTGCTCACGAAGCCGCTTGACAAGCCACTCTTTGCCAAGCAAAGAAAGGCAATTGGATTAAACGTGCAAAGCTGCAAGGTTAAAGAGGGAGTGTTAGAAATGGTAAACTCCTGCAACTTTGCAACGATGCGAAAGTCAACATGCCTTGACTCGAAGGTCGAACGATTCGCGAAAGTCAGCGTGCTTCCAGGACAAACGAAGGACGAACGATTTGCGAATCATTCACGAATCGTAAACATGCCTCCAAGACCAAAAAAACTGCAAAGCGATGCAAAACGAAAGGGAATTTTCGGCACTGCCAACTGGTAGCTCAACGGGCTTGGAGTCCTAAACTTCATGCCCAATTTAAATGAAGAGTAACTGATTAGTTGATTAGCATTAACTAGTCTTTTAATTCTCTGTTTTAGCTATCTTGTAAACTCCACACAATGGAGATAAAAACAATCCTTCTGGATCATAATATAGACTATAAGATATAGAGAGACAGTGAGACATAGAGAGTTGAGCAGAAAAAAGAAGAAGACTAGAAACGAAAGAGCTATGTATGAAAGTCTACCAACAAATAGAACACAGCGAAAGAGCAGAGCGTCATGCCACCAACGAACGAGACATTGACGATCTCGCTCTAAAAATCAAACTAATAATTGATTGCTCTATTTTTGTGCATCTCCTTGTCTTCCGTTGTCTTGATTGCTAGAATGGAATCTGTCTGTGATGTGTAGTCGCATGTCTAGGTTCCTCTGAAGCTTCCATGCAAAAGAAAATTCAAAAGAAATAAAATTGTTCACGACAACGAAGCGAAAACTGTTTTGCGATATGGTATCAGAGCCCACAGGTTATTACTACTGATATCTAAGAAGTGATTTTCTAGACAACACAATATGGCTACAACAATCCAGACAAGAGCAACAATCAGTCTTGATGGTGCAAACTACAGAATCTGGAAATTCAAAATCAAAACACTTCTGAAGGACGAAGGCATCTGGTCGGTGATCGAACTCTCAAAGGTGCAGCCTTCAGAGGGAGACCCGAGGAGAGCTGAATGGATTAAAAAGGATGAGCGTGGAATGGCGATCATCGTTTCGTCCATCAACGAAGATCTACTTATGCAGATTGAAGACTGCGAAGTCAGCCATGCAAAAATAACAAATCTAAATTTTAACTCCACCAATTGATCAAGAATTACTCATCATCTTAAGAATCATCATATTTCCATATAATTATCTAATGACCTTCAAGTATCAATTTATGATTTGTCAATCATAAATATTTAGAATCTTATGATTCATCAATCATAATCCATCGGATTCTAAGCCCATACTTAATCATTTAGAGATGCTGGAGTATATGCACAACATGCCACTCAGGAAATATAAGAAACATTCTGAAATCTTTTCCACAAGGAAAATTCTTGGATTCCAAGAATATTCTTCCATCTTGATTCCTAACCAGATTATGAGTTCCAAATTCTACAATCAACCTAGTGATTAAAGACCAATATAACATTTGTCTTTAACAAATATAAACTTTATACAATCACCTAGAACCACATCTATAGATTATAAAGTTCTGCACTCTGTCATCCGATATATATATATATGAGCTCACTGGGATATAGTCAAGAACTTAGGATATTTCTCCTTCAAGAAATATTCTATATCAAGAATCTTCTATATTCTATGCACAGTTCTCATAAATGAATCCAAATGACTCACTAATCATGTGATTTATAAGCAATATAGATCCAAATAAATAGTTCTCGGTGAATTCTCTTCACACTGCTTATTTATCCAATTAACTTCTAATCAAAATTAATACAATTACTCAAGTCAATTGTAAATGATCAAAAATCTTAAATGTCTAGGTGCAGATCACAATTAAACTTGTATAACACCACATTTAGATCTTTTTCTAAACCATAAATAAGTTAATGAATTATCCTTTCCACAGAAAGAGACATTAACCTACAAGTAGCTGTTCCTCACATTACTTGTTCATATGTCTATGCACTCTGACTAGTTTAAGTATACGATATAAACTCAGTACATAGGAAACACATAGTAGATCTACAAGATTAAGATGTACATAAGCAACTTATCCAACTATGTTTCTATACATAAACATAGGCTATAAACTGACAGATATCCACAATCTGCATATGTTACTCACATAATTCATTGAGAATCTTGCAACTCAGCTACCAAACAACAATATTTCTCATGAGTAAATAACATATTTGGGAAATCTTTGAAGTGAATAACTCCACATCACAAGTTTTCCAACCATAAATTCCTTCTACCAATCAGCCTACAACAGATCTTAGTGTACAAACCAAGATTAGGCTAAATCATACAGACATCTTTGGACATAGAGTTAAGATTAAAGCTTTATTCCACTGATCCAATCCATATCAAAATGGTACTTGGTAACAATCAGTGAATCTTAATTTAATCTTTACCACTACTTCCCATATTAATGAATATCTCACAGCTTAATAACCCCAAAACTCCTCTAGTTATGTTTTTTTTGGATTAGTGATACATTCTATTGTACTGAGATGATACATTATGTTTTGTCCCTGATGGATACAATGTGAAATGGTATTTTTTGAGTAACACTACTAAAGAATTATGAGATATTTCAATTGTTAGGATTATCTCTTGGAATTGGTTGTGAGTTTGATCCTATATTTGGGTATAGAATAGCTGAATCATCTTTTTTGACTTTTTGGGCAAAATAGATCTGGATGCAGAGGATTCTTGGAGGAAAAGCTGGTGGTATGGGACATCAGTGATTCTAAAGGGGATTTCTGGGGTAAAATGATCTGTAGACCGATGGTTAGTGATTGCTGTAATGGTAATACTAACAGAGTCCATTGCTTTTTGTTAAGGGTATTTTGAGAATTATGAGATATAGATCGATCCCTTAATGGTATCTCATTAATTAAAAAATATGGAAGCCCTTAAATCTATTTCTCTATTTTATTAGACCTCTACTCTTTAGAACTTTCTTAATACATGACAATTGGATTGAAATTCATATAATTCCTTCCAGTGTAGAACTCTGTTATGAAGGACTATTAAAATTATATGAAATTGTACTTCCATATAAGATTTTTGAATATGGCTCGGAACTTAGGTTTCCTGAATCCTAATGTTAGTCTCTATTTGATAGTTGATTATTGAGAGGTAATATTTCTATCATTCGGGATAAGATATTCAATGATTATGAAGAAAAAAACCTGTTTGTAATAGTATTGGATACTCATTACTGACTTTTTTGAATCTTTCATATCTTATACGTTGTCAATACATCCATCTCATTACCTCGAGATAGATTACCTAAGGTAGAAGCTGGTTATTTGACGCAATCTCGAGCAAGACGACCCTCGCCATTGCACTTGAAGCATAGTGTCTTTTTTTGCATAAATGAAGTGTTTGAAGTTCTGATTTTCATTTTGAAGTTTTGTTTTCAGACTTGTAAATCTAAAAATCAGATTTGAAAAGTGAAGTTTCCATTCAAACTTCATTAGTTACACCTTTTTATCTCCTAGTTTCATGAAGATGGCAATGTAGAAAGGGAATGGTAGTGTAACTTTGTGCATAGAACAAGTTTTAAAATTATGTTTTTTGTCATTTTGAAGTTCTGATTTTCAGACCTGTAAATCTGAAAATCAGATCTGAAAATTGAAGTTTTCATAAAGCTTCATTAGTTATCCATTTCTAGACACTAGTTTCTTGGTTTTGAAAGTCTAGAATAGTGAGAAATGTGAAAACTTTGGTTGCTTTTGAAATGACAAATGAAATTCGGATGTAAATGGGAACTTTATGTAAACATTAGCTTGGATTAGTTAATTGAAGTTTACATAAAGATTTGGTTTTCATTTTTGCTTTGGATTAAGGCAAATGTAGCTTGTTGTTGTTTTTCTCTTAAGCTTGGATTAAGCTTGCAAATAGTAGGCTTGGATTGAGCTTACAAACAATAAGATTGAATGAATAGAAGTAAATGCTTTTTATTTGCATTGGATGTAACAATTGAAGTATTTCTATCATTCTAATTTGAGCACTTGTTGTTGTATTTGCATAATAGGAAAACACACAAGCAACCCCAATGGATCAAACCAATGAAAACCCAATATTTGATCTATCAAACCCATCCAATGTGGCACAAGCTCTTGAATTTGAATACCAACAAATTCAAGCCACTATTAAGTAGCTTTTTGAAACTTATCAAAGAAACCAAGACTTAGAATCTAGGTTGGCCAATCAGAAGAAGCATGTAGTTCTACCTCCCGTAAAAGTGTTTAAGGGAGAGAAGAATGATAGGAACTTACAAGTGGTAAGTTCTTGGCTAAATGTTTGGAACAAATACTTTGCCATGAACCAATTCCCTGAGATGAAAAGCTATCCACTATCACCATGTTCCTTGAAGGAAGAGCCTTAGTTTGGTGGGATGACTTAGTTGCAAAGGGCAATCAACCTTGTACATGGGATGATTTTTGCAAGCTTTTTAGAGATTATTTTCTACCACTTTTAGATGACTATGAACACTTTCAAAAGTTGAGTCATTTATCAATGAATAAAGGTTTGGAACAATTTATTTAAGATTTTCATGAGTACCTGAATCCACTTTATAGTGACATTCCGCCTAAGGTACAAATGTTAATGTTTATTGATGGGTTACCAAAAGATTATCAAGTGGATGTTCGTAGGAACCATCCAAAAACCCTAGAAGATGCTATTAGGACTGCAAAATACTTTGATGACACACCTAAGCCACCTAGGGGTCAATAGCCTAATGAGCAGAAAAAAGGTTTTCTTTAAGATGGGGGATAGGGAAGCTGTTAGTGAAAACATCCCAATTCCAACAATCTTAAGAAAACCAAGAAAAACTTTAAAAACCATCAAGGTGGCATTGATAAAGCTTTTTGATCAAAACACATAGCTAGTCTCAATCTTTTTGCCAAAAAAAGTTTGTGTATGTAGAGGAAGACTTCCTCTATCCATCCCACAAATCTTTTTTCAGAACTTTTAAAAATACAAAGCCCACTTTAAAACTTCTCTAACATGATAAAAAAATCAGCCCCTAATCAATTCTATAAGCATCACTACTCTCTTCCAAAAGAGAACTAGATTCATTGGGTACTTCAACTACAAGCTTCGTACAACTAGAAAAGCCTATAATCTTTCCCGAAAAAATTCAGTTGGTGATCTTAATAGAACTTGAAGAAGGTTAGAAAGGTTACCATCCTTTGTCTAGCTCTGATACCACTTTTACAAGTAGAGGTGAGGAAGTCCTCCAAATCCAAGGTAGAGCCTCCAAATGTCCTCCAAGCAACCTGCAAGCTTCAAGATGCTCCCCAACTCCAAGCTAGGATGCCTCCACCTACAAGTAAGGATCTGCTTGCCTCCAAGAATCTCTCCTCCACCTGTGTCCCTACTCTTTAAACACAAAGATAGATAACAAGTTGGCCTCAAGTATTCACCACCCAACCATAGCTAGATCCAAGATCCAAGCAAGACCTATCTAGCACCCCCCTTGCTAACCACAAACAAATCACAAGCATACCACAACATTTCATAGCATTCTCAAGATCCCCTACTTATGTCCCATACCATAAGCAAGATCCAAACCTCAAGCATACTACCACAAGAAATCACTCTACACACTAGTAGCAACACTAGAGCATAAGCAAAGCAAACAAGAGAGATCTCACCCCCCCAATGGGCGCCCTACTACCCTCATATAGATGGCCCATGGACCCCTCAATGCACTATGGAGTTCCATGCTCATCCAATGAGAGAGAGAGAAGCCTAGGGGAGTTAAAGAATCTCCAAGAGCATGCTAATAAGATGATGACAGAAATAGAAGAATCTGATAAGAAAAGTTGGATAGATAGATCCTTGGATGAATTTGATGTAGGAATCTCTTCCTACTATGCTAGAGTATCATCTATTCCTAATTTTTTTTTTTAAAAATGAATCTTGCTCTGATGATCCTATTCAACAAATCAACTTCTCAAAGTTAAAAAAAATATTATGTTGCAAGAAAAATGTAGTAAAAATGTTGAGTATGACTATAAGATTGATCAATCAAATGAAATTATTGTTGTCATTGAAGAAAACAATTGTTGTGAAGATACTCAAGATGTGGTGCATTCCATTGATGTATACTTGAACTGATGGAGTCTTTAGATGATAATAATGAAAAAATGAAAAATGTATATGATGCTACAATTGATAAATATACTATTACAAGTCACCTCGTGTCTACCACTACTTTCCAAAAAGTATTCAAAGATAGTAGACTCTCCAATGTTCACCACCCTTGCAAGATGCACACTTGAATGGACAATTTGCATGCAATTTGATGACTCAGCCATTGTCATTGAAGACTCCCTTGGAACTCTCATGCTTTGAGGCTGATCCTCAAGATCTTCCTCCTTTTGATGCTCCTCCTCAATGCAAGCAAGATCACACTTTGCCAAGATCTCCTCTTGAGTGATCTCCTCCTTTGCCAAGCTCATTCTTTCAAAAGCAACACTAGCTTCCAACTTAAACAATCTTCTATGTTTCAATCCCTTTGCAATGCAAACATCATTCTTCAAGATGCTTAAAGTGGACATCCAAACCACTTTCTAAGAGTAGACCAACACTAAGCATATTCTTGGTGAGTGATGGTACATAAAGGACATTTTCTAGATCCATGCATTTTGAGGATTCTAGACACAAAGAGATGGTGCCAACACCATCTATCCTACACTCCACCATTTGCGGTAAAGACAAACTTTTTAGCAGCATTGAAAGAGTGTAAGTTGAGAAAAAGTATTTTTCACAAGACATGTGGGAGCTAGCCCCACTGCCGATCCACCAATTGTCTCTTGAATTGCTATTGCTTGTTGGTGAGGATGTAGATGCCATCAATAATACATCTACTTCATCATCATCCTCCTCCTTTGCAAGGTTTCCTTGTTTGTCCTCCTCCACTTGTGCTCTTAGCCTCTTGTAGCATTCAGATGCATAATGCCCCTTCTTTTCACAAAAGTAGCATTTCTGCTTTGACTTGTCCTTTGAACTTGATGCATCCTCTGCTTCTTTGGCCTCCTTTGGATGCTTCTTCTTTCCATTGGTCTTCTTTTTGCCCTTGAATGAGAAATTGGCTTTCTCATCACCATTCTGCAAAGACAAGGAACTCATCCTAGATATTGCATGGAGCATCCTACACTCTTCAGCCACTAACACACTGTGAAGGTTTTCTATAGTTGGCAAAGTGTCTTGGATGGCAAAACTTTGAACCAAATTTGCAAAGTCATCTCCTAGACCATTAAGGACAATTTGTACAAGCCCTCCATCATGAATCTTCTCTCCAATGGAAGCCAACTTCCTATTTAGAGACTTGATTCTAAGTACATAATCTTGTGCACTCTCCTCACTTCTCCTCATGCTTTGCAAAATCTGTTTTCTAGGCATGAGTACTCTTGAAGTGTTACTAGATTCATAGATTGATTTTAAAGACTCCAAACCCTCTTTAGCACTATTACATGCTGATACTTCTCTCAACAAATCATTGTTCACATTCATCTTCACACAATGAAGTGCAAGCCTAGATCTCTTCTTGTATCTAGCTAACTCCTGTGCACCTAGAGGTTCATCTTCATCTTCAATCAAGAACTCATAAAGGTCTTGGAGCACCAAGAATGACTCCATACTAACCTTCCAAATAGCATAATTTGTAGAATTCAATCTCTCGCTAGCTTCTAGAAGGTATGCTCCAGTAGATCCCATCTTACTAGTGACTTCTACAAACAAGAAATAGATTTGATTGACTTGAAACTCACAAAGGTCTCACACTTGTAGTGTTTCACTCAAATTTGATTTCTAATCCAACAAATGGACTTATAATCACAGTTCTATCACTCCCTCAAAAAGCTGGAATGAAGATAAGATGAAGTGAAAACTACTGTCAAACAAATCTTGCCAAGAAATGGATTTGATTGTCTCTAGAAACTCACTAAGGTCTCTCTCTTGTAGTTTTTTCACTCAAATTAGATTTCTAATCCAACAAATGGACTTATAATCTCAATACTAGCACTCCCTCACAAAGTTGGAATGAAGATAAGATGATGTAAAATCTACTTACAATCAAATCTTGCCAATTTTGGTTATTTTTGGACAAAAAATGACTTAATCTCTTTCACACTTTTTGATGTACTTTCAAGACCTGCCCTGTTGCAAGCACTCATAAAAATCCTTGTACAGTTTAGGAAAAACTTCCCTATGCTCAATAACAAATCTCTCTATGTCAAACTGAAAATCGAAATAGGACAAAAAATGGGCCTGTCTGTCGCTAACCTCAGCATCAACAAGGAAAAAACTAAGAGCTCTATAATAGATCAAACTAGTAGAAGAGGAGGCCATATCGATATGAGGCACTGGTTATCAAGGGGACATAAACGGTGTAATCGTGGGCGCGTGATGGCGATATGCACTGTACACGATTCCAAATATCGGAACCACGTGCCAGGGAAGCAGTGCAACTATGGAACTATCTATTGGGCGCATGGTAGCGATATTGTATATACTGATTTTGGAGCAGGTCGGTTTCCTAGACTCAATATGCAAAACTGAATTCCAAAAACGACACTCATATATATAGTCTAATACAAAGCATCTGAACTGTACACGTGTTTCGGTAACGTGCGGTCAAAATCGCCACACATGTGGAAACGACGACCAAATCAATTACATGACATGTGTACACTTTGGATCCTTACATGTGTCCTCGCACGTGCATGCCAGCGTTATGATCGTACGAACCGCTGATGTCCTGACATGTGACAGCTCTGTGTGATGACATGTGTGACCACACGTGTGGGGAGTGGAGGTGTCACATCACATGTGCGAATATGATGGGACGTTCTATAGGTATAAAAGGATGTTTTCGGCTCATATTTCAGTTTCAGACTTTTTCGTTCTCTAGCTCTCCTCATCTTTCTTCGTTCACTTCTGCTCCTCGCTATTCGCATATCGCTACCACGCACCCAGAGACTCACATACCAGTACAGCTCCCCCCTTCGCGCGTCGTGGCGATGCGCCATCACGCGCCTCCCCTGTTAGATATGCACTTTTCTTTCTCATTGGCGCGTCATATCGATACCTTTGCTTGAAATGGCCTGTAGCAAGCAGACATCACACCTTACCACATTTATCCCGCCTCCTTGCCCTCCTGTACAAAGGGCAGTGGGCACTGGTAGGAGAGTAGGTCTTTATTATTCCATACTTCCAAAAGTAAGTGATTACATAGAATATATTCAAGTAATATTTTTAATAGGTATTGTAATTCCTTCAGTTTAACTAATTATCTCTTGTTTGCAGTAAGCATTAGAGTATGCATATAATCTTCCTTAGGGAAGATTTAGATGGCATCATTAATCCCATCTGTTTAAAGATGAATTTCTTGAAGTCTACCCATGCTGAAATGGACGTGATGTACAACAGAATGTTGCCATTTTTGCCAAGGCCGGATGGGGCCACTGTAAATAGCCACCTGGAGATTGTTGATGCAGAAGTAAGTATTTCTCATCAAGTATCTGATAGGTAATATGATTTTTTTTTCCAGAGTGCACAACTAACCTATTATACGTTTTGTGATTAAAGTCAGCTCAACAAGATGATGGACATAGCTGTGGATGGTTTTCCATCCGCAATGCACAGGACTTCTTAGAGTGGTACATCATGCAATCTGGGGCTCCAGATATACGAAAGGTAAATAGACTAGTGAATGGCCTAACTAAGTTATTTTTGAGTTGGTTTCTAATAAGCCAATTGACTCGGTTCTTTTGGATTTGCAGTATAAATGTCGAGCATTTTCAATGAATGAGATATATGAGCTTCGTCAACAGATGTTGGTGAACTTATTATCTCATACAACACCCAGTCCAGCTCCGGAAACGGGCGGCCAATCAAGTCCACAGCTGACACTAGTGCAGGGTGGAGATAATCCATATTACTGTGAGCTGTAAATAATAGATTAAATAGAGATATACATTTTTGATGTAATACCCTGTGAATAATTATGGTCATATAGAAAGATAGAGACAATGGGAAAAAAGCATCCATTGTTAAATACAAAACACACATGTACATTCTCAGAAAATGAGAAATATTTTGACATTTATAATCTTGTATCATGATTGCTCTATTATCTGAACAATTCCACCCAAATCTTTGCTTTTGATTTGTCTTTTACGTCTCTGGACAAACATACATTAATCAGATTACATTTAGTGATCTGAATATTGACAAAAAAGATAATGAATACAAATTAATATACAAATCCACATACCAATTTTCCATCCAATATAAAGCTGAAATATTCGGGGATATCTTGCTGTAAAAGTGTCAATTCTGTTCTAATGTAGAATAAGGTCCAGTCTTGCTCAACCTCAATAGTAGTAAGTAAATCCCCATTTGCCATGATATCAATGCATATATGATCAGTGTGTCCAATGCTCTCTAGATCTTGATCTAATGGGGCCCAAGTACCATTGTGTCCTTTCCATCTCTGATAATGAAACACCATACTAAGCATTTGCTTTTCTATACTGTATCTAAATGATATGGATTGATGTTTGATTCTACAAGAAATATCTGCAATGGATCTTATATCCCAACCATTGTCCATGAATTTGAATAAAAAATCATTTGATAGATTTTTGCAATCAAACAATGTGGGAGTTCGATACACTTCCGTGTTTGAAAAAGAGCTGACAAACAATGACATTGGAACAAACCAGCTTAAGTGCACATTTCTTGATCCAGTACTAGTTTTGAGTGACTTTTGTACATCATTATATAGCTTGGAACGAAAACATTTTATTATATTGTCGTTGACTGCAATTCACCACACGTTATCTTGAAAATTAGGTAGAGGTATACACTCTAGTTTTCTCATTCCTCCATTTGTGTCTGGAATATACATAGCATCATAAAAAAATATTCCAGAATCTGCAAGTTCTTTTGTCGTTTGTTCTCTGTATTGCAATTTGCCAATTTCTGAATGGATGACATCTATAATACCTGAAAGAGACGCCACAGGTTTCCATTCATGTATATTTGAAGGATATAGACCTGCAATACAAAATCATAATAAACTCTGATTCATAAATACGATTACGTTTTAAAAATGACAAGCAATTCAAAAAATTAAGATACTTACAATTACACTTTAAAAAAATCATGTGAATTTACAGCCTCCACATTAAGTTCTGAATGCATATAAACATGTTGAATAAGCACCTCTGAAATGGTTTGTCCTTCTGGAGAAACTTTGAAATCAATAATCCACCCTTCCAATAAGATCTATATGTATGCTTGGCCTTTTTCTTTTGGCGAAAAGCCCCTCTCGCCGATGGATGCATCAGTACCCAAGAAGCCTTATGATATTCACGAGCAATCCATGTGCCATCGTTTTCCCTCTCATTATAAAAAATTGCAGAGCATATCAAGGATCTCGGTCTCCTTCTCATCACCATAGCTTGAAGAGTCTCACGTTTGAACTTGTCAATATGAGAGTCCAGAGTATAATAGGCACCAAACCTATTTGTGAGTCCCAAGATAATTTTAACTTGAGGTTAACCCAAGCAATTTAGTCAACCAGTCATCGTGCACGCCAGTCAATAGTATGCTTCCAATCTACCGGACCCGAAATTCAAATTTGCCCAAACATGAATTGTGTTTTCGGGTCAGGCGAGTTATGTTACATAGAAGCCACTATGTCAAGAACCGATTGGGCCACATGGACATAAACAGTGAGGAAAAAAACAAAAAAAACTCGTAACAAACGGCCCTTCTAAGTTTGCGAACTCCTGTAATGTATGTTGTAAGTCTGATTAGTCAATTCATGTCATCACCCACTATGGATCATTGGAACGTCGCAAAGAAAATTTTGAGGTACGTGAATGGTACACCTAACTTTGGCTTGGTCTACAAAAGACAAAGTACTTTACCTAAGTTGCAAGGCTATGTTGATGCTTATTGGGCAGGAAATGTAGAAAGTCAACAATAGGTTATGCTTTCAATTTGGGTAGCGGTTGTTTTCCATGGTCTAGCAAGAAGCAGGACACCATTTTTCTTTCTTCTACAGAAGCTGAATATAAAGCGTTAACTTTTGCTACTTAGGAAGCTATTTGGCTACGTAAGTTGTTGAGTGAGATTGGCATGAAACATGTACATCCTACTATTATTTTCTGTGATAGCCAAAGTGGGATACAGTTGGCTGAGAATCACATTTTTCACGTGAGAACAAAACATATTGAAGTGAAATATCACTGTGTGTGTGAAAAGCCACAATCTGAAGATATAAGTATTACACATTGTTCTACGATGTTACAAGTTGCTGATATATTTACGAAAGCTTTAAGTAAAGAAAAGTTTGAAATTTTTAGAGCTAAACTTGGCTTAGATTTGGTTATGTAATAAGCTTTTACTTATGATACTATCATGGAGGTATGTTTCATGAATAGAGTAAACCTTAAAATAAAGAGAGACATTGATAATTGAGGAAGAGAGTTCAAATAACAATGATTGACTTATGCAGTACTTTCTAATTTTGACGGTACCATGTGTGCCCAGTTCTACAATTATCGAGCCTTCTTTCTTTTACGAGCCCTTTGAGTTCTCTTAACCAATTTTATCTTTGTACTTGCTAAGTATTGCGTATAAATAGTTGTGTGCGAGCAATTTCATCACGTCTTGTCTTGAAGCACTTGATGGTGTGCTATGGTGATTGAATCGGTCGTTTTTATAGCGTAATGTCAACTTGGATTACTGCCGATTATGATAAATATATGTGATAAATAGAGTTATATATCAATTCATGCAAAAAATGGAATAAATGATGTCCCAGAAAAACCGTCATTTATTCTAGTTTATATAACAGTTTTTCAAGAGCCGTCATTTATGCCAAAATTACGTTTGATACATGTCGCTAATATGTATTAGTGTTGAATCCGACAATATAGAATATGTCAATAGGTATAATATACCATGTATAACCCAAGTCGGTAATTTACACATGAATGGATGGATTATTGAATATTATGATAAATATATGTGATACATAGACTTAAATATGAATTCATGGAATAAATGGAATAAATGACGGCCTAGAAAACCGTTATTTATTCTAGTTTATATGAAAGTTTCTCAGAAGCCGTCATATATGCCAAAAATTGCTTTTTTTTTTTTAAAGTTTTATGGTTTCAAGTTTAGATGGGTGGGCAGATAAAAGTTGTAAGATGGATATCATAGTATAACATACCTTTAAATTGTTATAAGTGTGTCATATATTGTGTGATACATGTCGATGATATGTATTAGCGTTGCATCCGACAATATAGAACATGTCGATATGTATAATATCCCATGTATAACAAAAGTAGATAAATTTACACATGATTACTGCCTATTCTGAGAAACATATGTGATACATAGACTTAAATATCAATTCATGCAAAAAATGGAATAAATGACGGTCTAGAAAATCGTCATTTATTTTGGTTTATATGACGGTTTTTTAGAAGCCGTCATTTATGCCAAAAATTACATGTTTTTGAAGTTTTATGGCTTCATGTGTAGATAAGTGGGCAAATAAATAGATATGATAGTATAACATGCCTTTAAATTGATATATTTGTGTTATATATTGTTTGATACACGTCAATGATATCTATTAATGTTGAATCCGACAATTTAGAATACGTGGATAGGTATAATATCCCATGTATAACCCAAGTAGGTAAATTTACCCATGAATGGATGGATTACTGCCTATTATGATAAGTATATGTGATACATAGACTTAAATATCAATTCATGCAAAAAATGAAATAAATGATGGCCTAGAAGATTGTCATTTGTTCTGGTTTATATGACAATTTTTCAAAAGTCGTCATGTATGCGAAAAATTACATTTTTTTGAAGTTTTATGGCTTCATGTGTAGATAAGTGTGCAAATTAAAGTTGTTAGATGAATATGATAGTATAACATGCCTTTAAATTGATATAAGTGTGTCATGTATTGTTTGATAAACGTTGATGATATGAATTAGTGTTGAACCAACAATACAGAACACATCTATAGGTATAATATACCATGTATAATCCAAGAAGGTAAATTTACACATGAATGGATGGATTACTGCCTATCATGATAAGTATATGTGATACATAAACTTAAATATCAATTCATGCAAAAAATGAAATAAATGATGGTCTCAAAAATCGTCATTTATTCTGGTTTATATGACAGTTTTTTAGAAGCCGTCATTTATGCCAAAAATTTCTTTTTTTTTGAAGTTTTATAGTTTCATGTGTAGATAAGTGGGCAAATAAAAGTTGTTAAATGGAAATGATAGTATAACATGCCTTTAAATTGATATAAGTGTGTCATATATTGTTTCAATACACGTCGATTAGAACACGTCGATAGGTATAATATACCATGTATTATCCAAGTAGGATTATTCACACATGAATGGATGGATTACTACCTATTATGATAATTATATGTAATACATATACATAAATATCAATTCATGCAAAAGAAACTGGAATAAATTGACCGCCTCAAAAACCGTCATTTATTCTAGTTTATATGACAGTTTATCAAAAGCCGTCATTTAGCCAAAAATTACATTTTTTTGAAGATTTATAGCTTCATGTGTAGATAAGTGGGCAAATAAAATTTGTTAGATGGATATGATAGTATAACATGCCTTCAAATTGATATAAGTTTGTCATATATTGTTTGATACACGTCGATGATACGTATTAGTGTTAAATTCAACAGCTTAGAACATGTCAATAGGTATAATATCCCATGCATAACCCAAGTAAATTTACACATGAATGGATGGATTACTGTCTATTATGATAAATATATGTGATAAATAGACTTATATATCGATTTACAGAAAAAATGGAATAAATGATGACCTAGAAAAACCGTCATTTATTCTGGTTTATAAGGCAGTTTTTCAAGAGCCGTCATTTATGCCAAAATTACGTTTTTTTAAAGTTTTATGGCTAGATAAGTGGGCAAATAAAAGTACTTAGATGGATATGATGATATAACATGCCTTTAAATCGAGATAAGTGTGTCATATATTGTTTGATACACGTTGATGATATGTATTAGTGTTGAACCAACAATATAGAACACATTGATAGGTATAATATCCCATGCATCACCCAAGTAGGTAAATTTGCACATGATTACTGCCTACGCTGTTAAATATATGTGATACATAGACTTAAATATGAATTCATGCAAAAAATGGAATAAATGACGACCTAGAAAACTGTTATTTATTCTAGTTTATATGACATTTTTTTAGAAGCCTTAATTTATGCCAAAAATTACATTTTCTATGAAGCCTTTTTATAAAATGGGGAAGGCCCTTGCCCCTCAATCTTATTGGCTAATATTCACAATGATCCTATCCATTCATCTTGGACCCAACTTGATCCAAGGGTCCACAAAAAGTACATTCGAAATCACAAGATTCATGTGAGTCCCAATTTGGACTCAACTCTAAAAAGTGATTTCTAAGTTTAAAAATGACATTGGGACATTTGGGTGAAGATGTACTCGGTTCTGGATCTGATCCATATTGACATGCCTAGCAGTCAATAGTTGCTAATGCATCTGTCCATCTCATGATATTCGTCTCTGAATGATAGTGACCTCCCTTGGATGGCCTTGGGCGATCAATCGTATGATCTGTCGTGGATGATCCGTCATCAGCCTTGGGTGCAATAGGTTTCATCGCCCATGTGGTTGGATCTACCTTTACAGCTTGTTCTATGTTCTCGAAGGTGAGTTTCCCTGTACCCCAATTGTATACTACTTGCGCAGTCCTCACCCATGGTCTTCCCAGTAAAACACGGTATGCAGATGGAGATTCAGGTATATCCATGACCACAAAAGTAATCACAAACTACATGCCTGCTATCTTTACGGGAATATCGGCAACTACACCTTTTGGTTTCACATAGGATTGATCTGATAGCTTGATGGTGAATCTTGTTGGCTTCAATCCTCGTAAACCTCATTTTTTAGTACAAAGTAGTGGAGATCAGATTGACACCTGATCCTCCATCTACCATTGTCACCTCATCCTCGTATCTCTTGTGTTTGATTGGCAAAGTGATGTTGTGTTCCTCACTTTCAACATGCTGCTCCGATGTGGAGGACGTTACTTGTTTCATCATAGCCCGTACAATATATGGGCTCAGGTGCTACTGGCTCCTCATCCGCTTTGGCCCATTCAGCTAGAAGGCTTTTCACTTGTGGTGCAATCCGTAGTAGTTCTCCGAGTGGTAAACTAACATGGCTTGACAACAAAAGTGTGAGCCTTTCAATGCATGGTTCCTCGGGCTCCACCATGTGAAAAGGTGGTTCATATTGATGCAACCGATCATTCTGATCAGTGCTCAGTGGTAAGCCCGCTTGCGGTTCCCATTCGATGCCCACTGGAGGTTCTATGGGATTGTCACGTTCTCTTCCCTCACATTTGGATATGGCGCTGAAGTTGAGGGTTGGTCGTCAGTGACTGATGGTGGTGGTGAGGGAGCCACTTCCTTCCTCTTTTGTGCTTGCATAACAACTAACACAGGAGCGTGGTCTTGTCGACCTTTTGATGACATCCCTGTTGGAACTGTTGGTTGCTGTATGGTAATGAGGTTAAGAGGTGCACTGGTTCCAGGTTTAAATATACAATTCTTGAAACAGTGTCCATAACCGCAATCTCGACAGGAGGTTGTATATTGTCCCTTGTAGGGACATTCTGCAATCCTATGTCCTTCGCCGCATCCGTAGCAACCGTAATTTCTTCCACCTTGACATTGAGTTTGAGTTGCATAGGCTGAAATATATTCATTTATGGCAGGATCCATAAATGGTTCATTTGGTCCATACCACTGCTGCTACTCAGGTTGAGGTGGCATTTGCATCTCTTGTTCCGCTGCTGTCAAGTTTACATGGGTCACTTGTTGATTGGCTGGCCCTGGTGGAGCAGGTAAGGCCATGCGTTGTGGTTGATTGGGTGTGCCATACCTTGGTGCCACGTTAGCCCTTGATGATAAGGATAAGAAGTCTGATAAGGACTTCTCTTCTGTTGAACAACCCTAGGGTTAAACGGGCAAAATGTCATATCGTGCGATGTTGCATTGCACAGATGGCAGATTCTATGTGTCAGTCTCAAATTTTGCTTTAGGACTGGACACTCGTTTGCTATATGGTATTGCATGCATACTGAACACCATACATTTTCTCGTCGAGGATACTGCAGCTGGTTTGGTTCCGGTTGATGTAGAGTTATTGCTACAGTTCCCTGTACCGCCTTCAGTTTCTGGTCAAACTGCGCCTTAAGTTGCTCCATCTACTGTTTGTGTAATTTTGTCATTTGCTCCAACAGCAGTTTTGTGGATAGAGCGGATGTTCTTGATGATAATGATGCAATCGAGGGAGTAGGAGTGTGGGTGGAAGGATATTCGTCGTCAGATCTCTCATCCTCTTCCATGATGGCATCTTCCATCGCTTCTTGTAGAGTAGCGTACTACTCCCGTCGTTTCAGTTCTCTTCTGATGCTTCGTGGTAATCTGGCTAGGAACTAGATGATCACCGCATGATTGGGAGTCAGGGTTGCACTACACTCTAATCGTAGATGTTTGACCCGTTCAATATAGTCCTGGACCCTTTCTCGTTTTTCCATCTTAACTTTGCTCAGCAGGAGAAACGGGTCTCCAGAAATTTTCTGGTTTAAAGCGCGTAATGAGAGTCGCTGTAACCGCTTCCCAGGTGGATCTTTCTTCCTCTGACAGGTTGAAAACCCAATCCTGAGCCACTGCTAGTAAGGACATAAGGAATAGCATCAACTTCTCCATAGGTGTCCGTACGTTGTAGATTTCACAAACTTGCTCGTAGATCTGGAGGAATCAGATGAGATCTGATGATCCGTTGTATTTTGGTATCTCCATCCATGGTGCTCTCTGAACTGCTTGCAAGGGTGCGACAAGTACGGGTTGGCCCATTGGATCCATTGGTGCTGGTTCCAGTTCTGCCTCTTGTTGCACAGTTGCTAATCTGGGAAGGTGTGGTGCTTGATTTGCTATCCTTCGTGCTATTGATCGTCCCGATCTCAGATTCATCTGATGGTGGGTTCCAAAGTGATTGGACTTTACTTATACAGTAGGATGCAGTCTGGATCTTCAAGGATCTGATCGATCTGATCGGCCTTAGTGAATTTTAGACCTTTTACGGTGGTTTTTCCTTGATAACTTTTTACTCCTTGCAATGATTGACCTGAGATTTTGACAGTAGCTAGATCTGATGCAGATCTTTCCACTGATCTAGTCTGCAAGAGTTATCTTGTGCGAGGGTTGGCTGTGTGAGGGTTCTTCATCTGTTTTTGCAGGTAACAAACTTGAGATCTTTCATATCTCTAGGAAGTAACTCTCTCAAGGTTCACAGTAGGTAGATCTGGGTCAAATCTCACTATAGAATTTTCTACGAGAGTTAACTCTCGCAAGAAGTGAAAATTTTACTGTCTACGAGGGTTTTTGCTTGATCTTCATACTAATGCACATGCTTCATCACTGATGTAATTTGACATTCTAAATCGATTGAGAGGGTCTGCAAGAGTTCTTACTAGAAGGATTTGCTGGATCTTTTTCTGCTCACTAGAATCAAACTAACTCTCGCAAGCTCTTTTGTGTCCTTGACTCACTGAGATCGAACTTCAGAATCCTCTACAAGAGTTCTTAACCACTAGAACTAAAAATTTCAATGTCTGCGAGGGTTCATTGGTACTTTCTCATCTTTTTTTCACTGGGATTTCTCGCACATGCACTTATACATCAAACCAGCTCTCGCAAGCTTTTCTGTGTCCTAGTCTCACTGAGATGGAACTTCAGAGGGCTCTATGAGAGTTCTTATGAAGATTTGAATTTTTTTTGGATTTTTTCAAGGGTTTTTTATGATTTTCCTCTGATTTTTACAATTTGCTTGGAACCAACTCTCGCAGGCTTCTATGCAGGTCTGGGACAGTACCCTGGAGCTGCTGCCAGTCATGCAAGGGTTAATTTCCACTGATTCTAGAGATATAAATTTTTTTTTTTTTGGCTCTTTTTCCCTCCAAAATACAGATTGGTGTGTTTTTTGAGTTTTTTGGCTGGTTGGTTTGGGTTTCAAGCCCTTAGAGGTTGTTCAGGGCCTCCTCTACCCTCTCACACCCCCTCCGCTAGCTGTGAACAGTCCAAACACAAAAAAAATATAGAAAACTAACTCTAACTCCCACAAATCTACTTAAACTACTCTAAAAAACAAGAAAATAGCTAAAATGTAGCTAAACTAGTTAGTGGAAACCTATCCCCAGCAACGACGCCACTGTGGGGTCGAAGACCTCTTGTAGTATATCCCTTCATCTGTCAACAAGGGTTAGATCACTGGATAGGTACCTAACTATGCATAGATGCTACTTTTCATTAATTTCCTACTTTCTCCCTTAGCCTATTCACCACTATGCTACTCCTCTTTAACTCTACCCCTCTACAATAACATTCATCATGGTTTTGGTTGAAGAGAAGGAATGGAGAAGAAGAGATTGAGAAGATAAGAGAAAGAGAGAGATAGAGAGTGAGGGTGGAGGTTAGCTCAAATGCTCCTTATGCTTGCTAATGGAAAAGCATTCAGTATGGCAACCAATAAACACGGAAATAGAAAGCAATGGAAAATACATTTAAGAGCATTAGCAAGTAGTGAATAGCAAATGAGGATGTTTCTCTTCCAAAAATGGTAGAGTTTCCTCCTTCTCATTAAGCATGAAAATAGTGTACAAATGGTGCCTTTTTATAAAATGGGGAAGGCCCTTGCCCCTCAATCTTATTGGCTAATATTCACAATGATCCTATCCATTCATCTTGGACCCAACTTGATCCAAGGGTCCACAAAAAGTACATTAGAAATCACAAGATTCATGTGAGTCCCAATTTGGACTCAACTCTAAAAAGTGATCTCTAAGTTTAAAAATGACATTGGGCCTCTAGTTTTATTTTAATTCCAAGGCCCAAGTCAAGTTTATTTTATTTACAACTTTAATTGTGTGCTCATTGGGCCATGGGCTTATACACGTAGGATGCCATGCCCTCGCAACACATTTTATTGGAGGATTTTATTTATTTACACTTTGTTGGGAATACCCCCAACAAATGGGCAAGTGGCACAGATGCCCTTCAAAGGATGCTATCTGAGAGCAGGGCATATGAGGCTAATATGTCGAGTGAGGAGGAGTTTTTGGCTTTTCAAAAAAAGTATCCGCCACCTCCCATATATATTATTCCAGCTAACCAGCAATCCACCATTATTGCTGGTCACAATTTAGAAGCTGTTGGTATGAGGCAAGCTGACGAGGAGGATTTGATAAGTACACATTCTCATGAAAATCATTTACTATCTAACGTGTAACTAATGATTGATCTGCTAGTTTGACGAACACTTGATTATGTGTTGTAGGATATCGTTGAAGTTGATGCTTTTGCTAGCAGGCATGGAGGATTGAGAGAGAGACAAGGTGGGAGACAGAAGGATGCCTCATTGGCTCATTATTTGAAACATTTTGTAAATAACAAAATTTGTATTCTTCATGAAAGGTTTTTTGTGAATGCGGGAACCTTAATCATGGCCATCAAGGCCCTATCTTATTTTGCCCAAGGGCATAAATATCCAAAAAATACATATAGGATCATTTTTGTCAAAAGAGATGTTGCTCTTAAAGTGTTCAATTACGTGTCAGAAAATGTTTCTATGAGATCATCTGCTCTGGCAATTCTATCAGGATATATAGATATGAGCAAAAGGCGATCCACTCGATTTTTGGATCCATTTGATAGGAAAAAGTTTATGACTACACAGCAAAAATTGTCCTTAGAGACAATGAAACAAAATGATTGTACTCTTTTCCATTTAATGTATGTGAAATTTGAGAATTTTTTATCACACGTGTTTGATCTTTATTGAATGCCATCAATCTAATTTTGGCTTATAAATTTACATGCTTTTTTGAATCTTTGATATTCAGTTGATCTTGTTGTGTATCGAACTTGAGCTCATCTATAAAACCATTGGAATAGCTGAATAATGTAACTATTTTTTGAGGATGTTCCACCATGTTGTGTATTTCGATGAAATGCTGCTCTTGCCTGCCAATGTGATTTCTCCATTCCTTGTGAGGACAATATACTCAAACTGCCATACTTTTTTGCAAAAAATGATGCATGATGCCTTAGTATGTGCTGCAATATCAAAGATTCATGCATTGGTTAGAATCTATCAAACAAGTTATACTAAAATTATAAAATTGTAAGACACTATTCAAATGTATCTTACCATGTAGTGGGTGATGTGATCTGAGCCCCAAGCCACCCGAACTGCATCTACAACCTCTATTGTTGTTTTCTCCAAAAGGAGTGCATCTGCAAATGAAATTGTGTCTTTTCTAAGCACTTCAATCATATTATCGAGCTGTTTCCAAACTTCAACCTTCTTTACCCTTGTTGTTCCTTTATCTTCAAAGTCTTCTGTTGCAGAAATAACATCTTTCCAAATCGAGTATTGGATCTTAGACGACTCTTTAGAATGATTTGATAAAAATCGACGAGCTTTGACTCCTCCTATGCTAGGTTTATTGGGTACGTTTTCTGTCTTTTCTGAAAGCTTTTCATCTTTTTGTATTTTAACATGGCCTTTATGAAGGCCTGCTTTTGACAACACTTCCTCTAATCGAGCGATTGCTTGTTTAGTGCGCCCGACCCAATCATGATGACTCTAGCTTAATATTCTATGCAAACAAGATATGAAAATATATTAATTTCTCTATGATCCTCATCTCTCTATGAAGTGTGCAAATATGCACATTTTGTAAAGGGATTGGTAGTACTGGTTTCTAGTTGGAATCTTCAATATCTCTTGAAACTCTTGTGTTCCTTGAAATGTCATTTGATGATTTCATACAATATAGACATGGATGTTTCGAATTTGCTCCATGAGATACATTGAACATACATTTCAATGACTTCAAGTCTCCAGCTAAATGCCATTCGACCAAAAATTCACCTCTTTCAGGAACACTAAGTACTTTGCCATTCATATGATCCTTTATGATATCTGGATAACTTGTTCTGCTAAAAATCCAGGAAAGAAAATTGTGATCCTCCTTGATAACATGTTCAACATATGGAATAACAAGTTTTTATGTATTCAAAACAATCACCAAAAGAAATTGCACATGAATAACTGTCATTTTTTACCTGAAAACATGCTAGCCACCATATGTTGTTTTCTGATTGGACACTGAAGTTGAGATCCCTTGAGTTTGTTGCATTGCTCAATGCTCCATTCATGAGGGTAATACTTACTCTTTCCAACTTTTGTCCTTTTATATCTTTCGATTCATCTAGCTTGACCACCAAAATAAGTTTGCTCATACTAACACTTGTAATATTATAGAATTTCACTATAAATCTCAATAAATGATTCAAATCCACAAATAAGTTGCTGGTAGAATTATATGACAAATTTTTAGACTTTGAATTGTAAATCTCGTTGAAGGGATTCCGATGACATTTTGCATACCCTTATTCAATACATCTCTCTCCAATCTTATCTGAAAAGGACGAGGAATGGGAAATTTTCTTACATGCAATTGTCCAAAAGCCTCTTTAATAATTTTAAATATACTGGCATATGCCTCCCTGCTAATACCTGAGAAATCACATGCTCCCTGAATTAACGTTCGGTCAATAACCTTACTGACCTCGTTCATCAAAGCCTCATTGACCTTGGACTTGATTCGAGAATACCGATTATTGTCCAATAAATACTTTGTGGACTTGGTTGTCAATACCGAACTTAGTCATTTTTTGATCAGGTCATTGTCCTTCAGATGCTCAGTTGCAACCAATGTTGATCTACAAATGATTATGAAAATCAAGAAACCCAAATAGGACACATAATAAATGTCATGCTACTTCACAAAACTAAGATAAAACTGATTCAAATCAAATCCTTACTTGAATGCTTGAATCTTTTTTCTCCGTTGGCCTCCATTTAGCGAAAGCTCATCAATGTCCTTCCGAATTTTTTTTCGCTTGTTTCTTTTTAATTTCTTATCTAGTATGCAAGTTTTTTCTTTTAACTGGTCATTTGATATACGTAATGTCTGAACAACTTGTCGGAATTGATCATTACTTGCATTCAAATTTAAGATAATATTATGTAAACGTGCATTATCTTCTTTTGTTTGTAATAATGTGGCCTCTTTTTCTCTATAGCTAGCAAGCAAACCATTTAACATACATTCTAAACTTTGTATTTTCTGAACCGCGTTTGCAACACCATAAGTCATCAATCTTTCACAATAACCCAGTAAATCATTTTCTTAGTCACACAAAAACTTTACTAGTTGTGTGATGGATTGGAATTGTGGAGCTTGCATCGAGCTTGGATCCAATGGATACAAACTTCCGTCAATCCACAAATCGTAATTTTTTCTTTGGTTGATTCTGTGAGCGATCATATCAAGTGGAGAAAGTGTGGATTCTTTCACTACTCCTCTTTTAGCTATTAGAGCATTCTCGGCAGGGAGAACAATGTGTAGATGAAACTGAGACATCTCCGCAAACATCAGCTGACAGACCAAAAAGAAAATAGACACTAACTATTCTTCATCCATGGCGTACCTGAGATTCTATGTTTATTTTCTCTCTAGTTAAAACAAGGGACACAATCTCATTTTCAAATTTGAAAAAGTTAGTTAATGAGCGTCATAGGTTCTTGAAGTCGCAGTTGCATGCATCATAATCGTGTCCTGTTAACTACACATTACTAGTAAGGTTAAGCTAAACTGGACCTGAAAGTCCGTCGGAGTTTTAAAATCCGACATTTTTTTTGTCCTACGTGGCATTTCTTAGACGGCCCTTTTGATGTTTGTAACTCCTCTAATGGCAGATATCAGGACGTGTAGTCATTAGATATATCAAACTCCCAACTAGCTGACAAAATAAAGTAGCGTCAACCTGTGCACTATCATCAACACGAGACAATTTCTTACCAGCTTTGCAAGGAGTGATGGAAGGTTTGCACTCTATCATGCAAAATATCTCTAATATCTCGCACACATACTTGCTTTGACATAGCTTGATATCATTGCCATTTTGCCATACTTTAACACCCAAGCAATAGTGCATAAGATCTAAATTTGTCATCTCAAATTGCTTGCACAAGTTGGCTTTGATAGAATGAATGAGATTGTCATCATTTCCCGTGATAATAATATCATCAACATAAAGTACAATCAAGGCAATGCTATTTTCATTTATAAGAACATAAAGATTTGGATCTGAATTTGTCCTTACAAACTCATGAGAAAGAAAGTAATGGTCATTTTGTCCATACCATGTAGGTGGCGCTTGCTTAAGGCCATAAAGTGCCTTGCGTAGCTTGCACACCTTATGTTCTTGTCCCTTTGCCATAAAGCCCTATGCTTGGACCATGTAAACTTCTTCCTCTAAGTCACCATTCAAAAATGCAGACTTCACATCCATTTGATGGATCTTTTACCCAAAATGAGATGCTAAGGTGATGATAAGGTGTAGTGTAGTCCACTTAGCCACTGAAGCAAATGTCTATTCACAGTCAATTCCTTTGTTTTGCTCATAGCCCTTCACTACTAGGCATGCCTTATGCTTTGCTATCGTGCCATCCGCATAAAACTTTGTTCTTAACACCTATTTGTTGTCAATGGGTTTCTTTCCAAGTGGTAGATCAACTAACTCCCATGTACCATGCATGTGGATGGATTCCATCTCTTCTTCCATTGCCCTTTGTCACTCTTTGTGATCCTTGGCCTCATCAAAGGTTGATGGCTCTCGACACTTCAAAATGTCACTCATTAGGACATAGTTCGCATGATAGCGATCAGGAGACTTCCTTTCCTGCGTTGATCTTCTCACTTCTTCTTGTGTGCTAGATCCTGGTTGATTTAACTTTGCATCCTTCGTGATCTTTTTGTACCATTTTGGTATCTTAGACTCAAGTGATACACTTTGTGGAGAGTATGTGTCCCAAGGAGTGTCCAAGTAATGTCTCTTACTTCCAACCGGTTTCTCCTTTGTTTCTCCTATTGGCAAGTACCTTCCCCTAGGCTCTTGGATAGGTGGTGTCCTCTCATACTCACCTTCTCGACCTTCGTCTTCTTGTGCATCATCCTGTGGAGCATCTTCTTCATCTTCTTCTTCCAAGATTGTGGGAAGTCTCTTGATGCTTTCATCAGCTGCATGGTCTTTATCTTCATATATGCGTCTCATCAAAGATTACATCTTTACTTATGTTAATGTTGTTCATTACAAGATCAAGACATTCCCATAACACATCCTTCACATATGGTGTGATGATCATCCTGTAGAGCTGGTAATCTTGTTACCATCTTCAGCGTCACCATCAATCTTAAGCTCTCATAGTTTAAGTGACCAAGTCTCTTGTGCCACAACTCAAATTGTAATGTTGTTGAGGTAGCCAAACCATATTCACCTGGTTTTGCAGCATCCAACTTATAAAGGCCACAATTACTATCCCAATAACCTTTCGCTACCACCTTATTGTTGTGGTCCATATTCTTCATTAGGCATCCATCCTTGACAAATTCAACCTTGAGATGTTGATTTGCCATCACACCAATAGAAATCAAACTCTTTTTGAGTCCAGAAACATAATGCACGCTAGGGATATTCTTTATCTTACCATCAAAAAACTGCACAGGTACATTGCCAACACCCTGTATTTGGCATTCCTCCCCATTGGCTTGTGTAACCTTGTCCCCATCATGGATTGGCGAGAATTTCTCAAACCAATCGTGTTTTCTAGTCATATGCCTTGTGGTGCCTGAATCTATGAACCATCTAGCACCATCATCAACCTAGGATGCCAATGTCGATGAGAAGACACTTGTCTTGTCATCTTTTCCATCATCTTCGGAAATGCTGCCTTGTTGCTTCACTTTTTCCGCCTTTATGTCCACTTTCTTCTTGTAACCAATGACCTGGTTTGTGGAAATAGTAACATTTGCTCTTCTTCTTCCTTTTTGCCTTCGATGATGACTCTCCCTAGTCATCATCATCCTTGGATTTCTTAGGAATCCTCTTCCACCCTTTCTGCTTGCCTTTAGCAAGCCATGCTTGATCATCCTGTGGGGTTTGCCTTGACTTCACCACCTCTCGATGTTGCTCCTCCTACAACATGATCCCGTGCAAGTCTTCGAAAGTAGGCAATCTCTCCCTCGAAGCAATGCCACTCACAAACATTTGTAGGCTTTCAGAAATGCCACTCATAGTGTATGCACCAATTCACCATCCCTGATTGGTTCTCCAATTGCCACAAGTTGATCTCTCAGCTCCTTTATCTTGGTGAAGAAAGTTCCCACCGATTTGTCTTCTTCCATCCTAATTGTGTTCAATCTCGACTTCAACAACATGGCTCGAGCTGGATTGCAAGTTTTAAATTGTGTGATCACATGGTCTTTCACTAAAGGGTTCATCAAGGACAATGCTCTCTGCGTCTTTTTATCAAAGGCCCTCATGTCACCTGGAGTAGTATTAGGCCGGACTTCAATGCTTGCAACAATGTCCCTTTAATACTCCTTCTCCATCAAAATGCTCTTCTTTTTGAATTTTCAGATGTTGTAGTTAGATGCCCCATCAAGTTTGCTTGCATCGCCCAAAATTGCTTCATTGATGTTTGTCATTTCCAAAGTACTTGAATCTCCACCTGTAGGCTATAAAGTGTATGCCGAAGCCAACCATGATGTCAGAAATAAAAAATAATGACTTGCAATTTTTGGCTTACTAGGCCACCCGCCACTTTTCTACCAAATTGAAAGCCAAATCGGCGTCGCCTTTTGAAATGCTCCTTGTCACCAACTCTCAACTATGTGCCCAATGGAATGGTGAAATCACTTTTGGCATGCTCCAAACACTTTTTCCGTGGCAATCACTCTGTTTTGATGTACTGTACTTGCAGATACAGTCAGGGTGCCCTTCATTTGGAGGCTATAGCCTTTCGTTTGGCCCAAATAGGCTAAACGAGGTGAAAATAGAGGCACTTTTAGTTTTTGAACTATCTTTTCACCTTGAAAAGACTTCACTCTTCACAAAAGTCAGGACCCAACTCCTATTTCAAATTTGAAAATTTTTAAAGAAGTTGAAGGCCCAAGTTTACTTCAATCCCTTGCAATTGAAGTTTATGATGGATTTAAGGAAATCCAGTGGTTGTGGAAAATCCAATGGCCCACGTTGCTCTCTGAGCTCACAATCCCAGCCATTGATCCTTTGAAGATCAGATCTTGCGTCAGCAAAAAAATTTGTGCGCCCAAGCTTGCACTTCCATGCACTAGCCTCTTCTATGCACCAAAGCCCCACTTCTAGTCAACGCGCGCGAGCCTCCAACACGACCTTCTCAAGGTCCTGGCTATGGAGATTGCAAAGGGTTTTAAAAGCCCACGACCTACAACACAAATTCTCACCTACAACTCTCCACGGCAGCCAACAGCTGTCTGTAGCCAGATTACACCTACTAGGCCGCCCCTCCACAAGTTTTCACAGATTTGAAAAACATTGTGAATGGAGAAAGATCATTAATTTTCCTGGGCTTCTTGAACTTCTTGGGCTATGCTTAGGTTTTCTCTGAGCTACTTTTTGCAACCTTGTACTGCACTAAGGTCGCCCTATTGTAAGCTATCCACAACTCTAGACGATTCCTGGAAGGATCAAGTATTGAGTGCATAGAAGATGCAAAAGCAAAGCTATCCTACGGAGTTTCAGACTTCTATTTAGCTTCCTTGTCCACAATACAATTCTGAACAATTTCTTCGAATTTCCGCAACTCGATTTTGTGCTACCCACAGCTTCCAAAAAGCTTTTCCGTTAGCTCAAATCATTATGAATTCGAAATTCTCCGTCCTTGTCCGGTGATCACGGCCACCAAGGGCCCTGATACCAAGTTGACATTACGCTATAAAAACGATCAATTCAATTACCATAGCACACCATCAAGTGCTTCAAGACAAGACAAGATGAAATTGCTCTCACACAACTATTTATACACAATACTTAGCAAGTACAAAGATAAAAGTGCTTAAGAGCACTCAAAGGGCTCGTAAAAGAAAGACGGCATGATAATTCTAGAACTGGGCACACGTGGTACCATCAAAATCAGAAAGCAGTGTATAAGTTGATCATTGACTATCCATCCATTCATGCGTAAATTTACCTACTTGCGTTATGCATGGCATATTATACCTATTGAGATATTCTAAACTGTCGGATTCAACATTAATACATATCATCGACGTGCATTAAACAATATATGACACACTTATATCAATTTAAAGGCATGCTATACTATGATATCCATCTTACAACTTTTATTTGCCCACTCATCTACACATAAAACCATAAAACTTCACAAAAAATGTAATTTTTGGCATAAATGACGGCTTCTGAAAAAATGACATATAAACCAAAATAAATAATGGTTTTCTAGGCCGTCATTTATTCCATTTTTTGCATGAATTCATATTTAAGTCTATGTATCACATATTTTTAACAGCGTAGGCAGTAATCATGTGTAAATTTACCTACTTGGGTTATGCATGGGATATTATACCTATCGACATGTTCTAAACTGTCGGATTTAACACTAATACATCTCATCGACATATATCAAACAATATATGACACACTTATCTCGATTTAAAGGCATGTTATACTATCATATCCATCTAAGTTATTTTTTTTTGCCCACTTATCTACACATGAAGCCATAAAACTTTAAAAAAACATAATTTTGACATGAATACTGTCATATAAACAAGAATAAATGACGGTTTTTCTAATTTGTCATTTATTCCATTTTTTGCGTGAATTGATATATAAGTCTATTTATCTCATATATTTATCATAATAGGCAGTAATCCATTTATTCATGTGTAAATTTACTTAATTGGGTTATGCATGGGATATTATACCTATCGACATGTTCTAAACTATCGGATTCAACACTAATACATATTATCGACGTGTATCAAACAATATATGACACACTTATATCAATTTTAAAGGCATGTTATACTATCACAAATTTTATTTGCCCACTTATCTACACATGAAGTTATAAAACTTCAAAAAAATGTAATTTTTGGTAGAAATGAAGGCTTCTAGCTAAAAAACTATCATATAAACTAGAATAAATGACGGTTTTCGAGGCCATTGTTTATTCCATTTTTTTGCATGAATTGATATTTATGTATATGTATCACATATGCTTATCATAATAGGTAGTATTCCATCCATTCATGTATAAATTTACCTACTTGGATAATACATGGTATATTATACCTATCGATGTGTTCTATATTGTCGGTTCAAGACCAATACATATCATCGATGTGTATCAAACAATATATAAAATACTTATATCAGTTTAAAGGCACGTTATACTATAATATTCATCTAACAACTTTTATTTGCCCACTTATCTACACATGAAGCCATACAATATCAAAAAATTTTAATTTTTGGCATAAATGAAGCTTCAAAAAACTGTCATATAAACCAGAATAAATGATGGTCTTCTAGGCCATCATTTATTCCATTTTTTGGATGAATTGATATTTAAGTCTTGTGTCAAATATACTTATCATAATAGGCAGTAATCCATCCATTCATGTGTAAATTTACCTACTTGGGTTATACATGGGATATTATACCTACCGACATGTTCTGAACTGTCGAGTTGAATACTAATACATATCATTGACGTGTATCAAACAATATATGACATACTTATATCAATATAAAGGCATGTTATACTATCATTTCCATCTAACAACTTTTATTTGCCCACTTATCTACACATGATGCTTTAAAACTTCAAGAAAATGTAATTTTTGGCATAAATGATGGCTTCTAAAATCTATCATATAAACCAGAATAAATGACGGTTTTCGAGACCGTCATTTATTCCATTTTTTTGCATGAATTGATATTTAAGTCATCTAAACTTGAAACCACAAAACTTAAAAAAAAAAATACAATTTTTGGCATAAATGACGGCTTTTGAAAAACTATCATATAAACCAAAATAAATAACGATTTTCTAGTCCGTCATTCATTTCATTTTGGCATGAATTCATATTTAAGTCTATGTATCACATATATTTATCATAATATTCAATAATCCATCCATTCATATGTAAATTATCGACTCGGGTTATACATGGTATATTATACCTATCGACGTGTTGTATATTGTCGGATTCAACACTAATACATATCAGCGACGTGTATCAAACAATACATGACACACTTATATCGATTTAAAGGCATGTTATAGTATCATATCCATCTAACTACTATCAAGTTCTCATTGTCATCGCATTGTTATAAACACCACCACTTGGGTTATGTTGACTGATCTGGTAAACTTGTTGATCATCATAATCATCAAAATATGTTTTATTATGTTTCAGATAGTCTCCATATGACACTTTTTCACACTGATTGGATTCTCCATCACTGTGCTCATAATATTGATCTTCAAAATCATAGTTAGATTGATCTTTGTATTCAGAGTCACTGTCATCTATGTATTTGATAAGCAATTTAAATGCTCTTTTCTCCACCCACTTAAAACTCAGAGTTCTATGATGAGTGAAATTGAAAATGAAAAAAACTTGTAGACCATGTAAAATTGAGCAGTTTTTCTTTTTACTGCATCGAATTCTGAGCTCAAACAGAGATGATATAAAGATTTGAAAATATGTAATAATATACAAAGATTTCAACTTTGAAGGAGGGGTATTTAACATGAAGACTTAATTGAAAAGTTGTAATTACAACATTCCGATAACTTATCAATGTCAGGCTCATCATTCTGATCACTTTCCATTTTTACTGCACTAGAATCCGAACTCACACTATAAAATTATGAATTTTCAAAGAAGTAGAAAGAAATGAAATAAACAACTTAGAATGGGGGTAAAGAAAAACCCAAATTGAATTCTATTAATTTTTTTGGAATTTATTAATGTTGGAGTGCCCTTTGAAAAACTTGTGTGAGAACTGTAAAATATAAAAAATTAAAAATTTGACGTTAAATTTTTTTTGGTGGTGACTTTCTCCATCTTTCATGTGCTCATCGAAGAAATAAATCTTGATGTATATAAAATAAACAATAATAAACAAAAACTTGTTATGCACACGGGCTGGAGAGAGAGATGTTGGAGACTGCAAGCAACCAAAGATCTGGACCGAGTGGGTATCTGGGCCAAGTAGGTATTTGGACAGAGTGAAATCTAGACCGAGTCGGGGAGGAGGGGCGTGAGGAGTCTCGACCAAGCCGAGAGTAGTTCGGGAGAGATCTGGATCGAGTCACAGAGGAGGGCATGAGATAGAACTCGACCGAGCCGAGTGATCAGAGCGAGAGGGATCTCGATCGAGTGTTACATGGTTGCAATCTCGATCGAGTATTACCTAGTTGCATGGAGTTGCAAAGGTAGCCGGATGCCAGAAGTTGAGTGATCATGAGAGGGAAGTTAGCTTACGACGGATGCAAAAGCTCCCAATGCCATAGATATCGATCTACGTAGAGATCTCTATCAATGCCTATGGGCCCGAAAGAGTTGATGCACGTTGGCTTGTTGTGGACAGAGATAACAATACTATCTCAAGTGAAATTAAACAAATTAACTTGAGATAAGAATACTATCTCAAGTAAAATTAAACCGATTAACTGTTGCGGAAGGATTGGTCATAGATTGATGTCACACCAATGATAGCTAGAGCCAGACTAACAAAACATGATTGCCCAAATACAGATGAGGAGAGACAGAAAATGGAAGGTGTACCCTACCGAACTTGATCAGTAGTTTCATGTACCTCACAATCTATACCAGACCCGATTTGGCCTTCTCTGTCTATGCTTTAACCAATTCTCTTCAAATCCTGGCATGGCACATTGGCAAATGGTGAAACGAATTCTACAATATCTGAAGGGTACCCAAAACATGGGATTAACCTACAAAGCAGACAAAGAAGACAAAGGATTCGAGCTGCAACACTACAGTCATGCAAGTTGGGCAAGCTGCAAAGATGACAAGAAGTCCATGATAGGATGATGTTCGATTGCGTGCAGAGCAGCAATCAGTTGGACATGCAAGAAACAAACCTTGGTGGCTCAATCCTCATGCAAAGCTAAATATGTCACAGCTTCAAGGATGGCGAACGAGGTTGTATGGTTGTAGATAATGCTGGAAGTAGTTGGCATACCACAAAGAGGACCATGCACGATGATGATGGATTCTCAAAGTGCCATATATCTGTTCCAGGATCCTGTTTTCATTCAAAGACAAAACATATACCTCTAAAGTACCATCATGTTCGAGACTTGATCTCAAAAGGAGAGCTCAAGATTCAATACATGAAATCTAAAGAAATGATTGTAGATTTTCTCACGAAGCCACTTGACAAACCACTATTCGTAAGGCAAAGAAAGATAATTGGATTAAATATACAAGGTTGCAAGGTTCAAGAGGGAGTGTCAAAGATGGTGAACTCCTGCAACTTTGTCGCAGAGGTTCCGAAAGGTGATGATTGTTGGATGATGGTTGGGATACGAAACAAAATCAGCAAGTTGAATGCAGAGTATATAACTCATCAATGACATTTAGATATCACCTTGAAAAACAAATGTCTGCTGTATTATAGAAGATGGATAAAATACAAAAATGTTTGGAAGCCACTTGATCAAGATTTTGGAATAAACCTCAAGAGCAACTTTAAATAAGAGTGAAAAGAAATGAGAACATTCTTGCAATGGTTGAGGTCGAGGAAGATTGGTGTCTCAATCACATTCGATCAGAACTAGACATGTTGCAATTTGATCTACCTTAGTGCTATCAATTTCGATTGAATGGTTTAAAGGTACATTATGCCATATTAAAATATTCATTTTTTTTCTATTTTTTAGTGAATCATTTTTAAAAAATAAACTAACTAAAACAATTTCTCTTGTGCAGGTAAGAGTAAGGCAAGAAGAGCATATAAAATGCAAAGACATTGGAACATCCATTGAAATTGAAGATTCATAGAATATGAACAATGTAATTTTGTATTATGTAATATAATTTTTTGTGTACATCATTTTTGAAAATATATGAACCACTTTTTCTATGAGGCTCTTTCTTTCCTTGATTTTCATCTTCATGGTGGAGGACACAATGTAATTACAACTGGATAATATGAGTTTTTCATAACAAGCTTAGTTGTCTCCTGCTGGAAATGCATTATCTCCATTGGGGAGATCTTCGGGCACTTGAACTCCAGTGACACTACAATCAGATATCGAATCGACGGTTGCCCTTGTTGAAGTCTCGAACGTTGAACCGATATTGGCTGTATTTTTTGTCTTCAATGCCTTGGTCTATATTGTTGGATAGGAACGTAACTAAGCTAAGATGCTACTTTAAGTTGATCTCTACTTTTTTTCCTAACTCTACTCACCTTTAACACTACCCCACTAACTCTACTCCACTAAACTAGCATTCAACATGGTTTTTGAGTGAAATGGGAAGAGAAGAAGAGAAGAGATAGAGAGGCAAAGAGAGAAAGAAAGAGCAAGAGACTGGAGAAGGAGGTTAGCTCAAATGCTCAAGATGCATGCTAATGGAAAAACCATAACTACTAAAACAATAACAAGGAAATGGGAAGCAAATGGAAAACACAACAATAGCATTAGCATAAGTGCTTCGCAAATGAGTAGCAAATGAGGATGCTTTGGCTCTCCAAAATAGTAGAGTCTCCTCCTTCTCATTAAGCATGGAAATATGGTACAAGAGGTGTCTTTTTATCAATGGGGAAGGACCTTGCCCCAAAATCCTATTGGCTACTTTTAAAAATATGTGCACTAATCTTAACCATCCATCTTGGACCCAATCTAATCCAAGGGTCCTAAAAAAAGTACATTGGAATTCACATGATTCATATGAGTCTCAATTTGGACCCAACTTAGAAAGTTTTATACGAAGTTTATTAACCTGACATTGTGGCCTCAAGTTTTATTTTACTTGCAAAAAGGCCCAAGTCCTTTATTCTATTTACAACTTGCATGCTCATTGGGCCATGGGCTTATATACGCAGGACGCCATGACCCTCGCAACTATTTTCACTTTACGATTTTATTTATTTACAATGTGTTGGAAATACCTCCAATAGGACCCACGACCTGAAGTAGTGTCGGTCCCTCGGCACTCTGCCGCTTTAATACAAGGTTCGTCTGGTGCGCCTCTGGTGGATGAGATATCTAGTGACGTCTTCCATAGATTCCAGTCTGGCTAGGCTTTTCTTGTTTTTCTGGGTATGGAAGGATTTATGTACACCGGTAAGCCAATCCTGGTCAATCCACTATTAAAATTGACTTGGCCAAGGATCGCCAAGTTGTGCCGCTCCATAATTGTGCCACTGGTAGTTGATCCTCAATTTTTTCTGAGACCAGGGCGGTATTTAGATTGGCTGGCAACATGTCGTCCCATTTGGTGGGAACTCCCATTAAAAATTCCAAGTCCCGGGCGTATGTGTATATCCTTAAATAATATTGGCCACCAGAATCCTGCCAACAATATTTTTCGAGATGTCATCTCAGATGAGAAGTTGTGAGAGTTTTCAACTAGTTTAGTCGTATTTGTTACATTTGTTTATTTGGCATTTGAGGCCAATTTCATATTAGACTCAAAGGTTGACTTTTAAAAGTTATATTAGTCTAAAAGTATTTGAATAAACACTTTTTGAAAGTGTGGGAAATGAAGAAGTCGAGTTTTAGTAGATTCAAACATGAAAGTTGAGTGCATTGAATCTAGTCCCAAAAATAGTAGGGTTTTTCATTATGGAGGAAACCCAAGTGGCAATTAAGGTTTTGGACCTGCTATAAAAGGATGTAACTCGTGTGAAGAGGAATCTCTCTCTCAATCTCTCTCTCTCTCTCTCTCTCTCTCTCTCTCTCTCTCTCTCTCTCTCTCTCTCTCTCTCTCTCTCTCTCTCTCTCTCTCTCTCTCTCTCTCTCTCTCTCATCTTATTCATGGTTATACATGGTTCTCTTAGGTTCTACTATCCATTGGAGCACTATACTTGTGATATCTTGCAATTCTATGTGTAGAATGCTCATT
Organism: Diphasiastrum complanatum; assembly: GCA_029204225.1. NCBI lineage: Eukaryota > Viridiplantae > Streptophyta > Lycopodiopsida > Lycopodiales > Lycopodiaceae > Diphasiastrum > Diphasiastrum complanatum. Next base: position 43,293,227 of record CM055109.1, read on the forward strand.
AAATGCTATTTTCATATCCACACGTGTGAAATATAGTAGCTTACTGTTATTGTATGGACAACAACATTATTTTATGTTTTGGTTCACGTTTGATCAAGATCTATTAGTTTTATGGATTTAGATCTTAATTGATCTAAAATCTTTCACAGAAGTGTCCTCCTCCACTTCCTTCATGAGTCAGGGAAATGATGGGTCTTGTTTTTCCTTCTTGTAGCGACAACTTTCAGGGATAGTTGGCTTGTTCTTTTGTTCTTTTGTAAAAATTTAGAATTTTGTCTTCGGGATCCTAAGCAAGCGACTATAGATCACAGATCATGAGAGAATCAATCAACAAGGCGACACGAACGATGAGGTGGAGAAGAGATCAATTGTATTTTCTGTTTTTGCATTTTTCAGTGAGTTGTTCAGTGTCTCGTTGGTTGGCAGCCTGACGCTCACCTCAGTTGCTGTGTTATACTCGTTGGCAAACTTTCATGCACAACTCTACTCTCTACTATTGATGCTCTCCATCCTCTCCATCCTCACCTTTGTGTTAATCAAAAATGTGTATTTATCTCCACTGTGTAGAGTTTACAATATAGTTAATCAAAGAATAACAAGACAAGTTAATACTAATCGACTAGTTAGTTATCCTCTGTTATCACTGTCTCTCTCGGTTGAGCGTGAAGTACAATACACCACGCTCATCGAACTGCCAGTTGGCAACACAAATTGTTTTCTTTCATTTCGTGTCTTCCTCCAGTGTGTTTCGTCACCTGGTCGTTGGGCTGAATCAAGTCCTTACAAATAAACATTCTTTTCGTTCGTCGAACATTGCATTTGGAAAAAAAATCAACAAAAATAATAAAAGATAGATACCAACTTAATCTACTATTCTTTGAACCAGTGCTACATTTTAATATACTCTAAATATCAATATATAGTCTAGATTGAAAACTTTCTGAAATTGTTGTATCACGAGAAATCCATTCCTCACTTGAAAGATCTGGTAGAGGATATGGCTCTAATCTACCAACTAAACTATTTTTATCAGGAAAATAAATGTGATCATAAGAAAAACTCCTAACTCTAAAAGTAATTTTGGAAAATGACCTTTATATTATAAAATGTCGATATCCCAATGTATGACATCAATTATTCCTACAATCGATTGAATTGTTTGCCATTCAACGAAATTTGATGGATACAAATCTACAAAACCAACAAAAATATTACAAGAAAAAATTAATTTAAAAAAAATGTTGACATTAGAGAAATTAAATCTAAAAACTTACAATTGCATTGGCTTCTATCATTTGAATTCAAATCATGAATGTTGAACTTTTTGTGAAGATAAGCATGCTGAACTAAAACTTCCGTGATAGATTGACCGGCAGGTGATACTTTGAAATCCATTATCATGCCTTTCCAAGAGCTTCTATATAGGTTATCCAATCTTTTTCTTTTCCAGAATGAGCCTTTTCCAGAGGGATGCATCAAGATCCATTGATATTTTTTATATATTCTTGGTATCCATTGATCTTTTGCATTTTTTTTCATTGCAAATATTGATTACATCAATGGTTCCTCTTGGTCTCCGATTATGTGTAGCCATTAGTCCAAAATATGTGTACGCAAGCTGAGAATAGAGAGAATGAAGAGAATGAGAGGTTGGGTGTTGAAGTGGAAGGAATCACAACATCATTTCCCTTAATCTGAGAGTAGATTCTAGACGTTTTTATACTGCATAGTTTTGAAGTAAACTGTGAACTTTCAAAGAATGGATGAAGACAAGTATTCCCTGTTGGTTGGTTGTTGTTCACCTTATAGGAGACCTGTGGCGGGATGGAGAGCATCCGGATGATTCCACATGCGTGGGATAGGAGGGTGATCTCTTTCTTGTAACCTCTCTCTCTCTCTCTCTCTCTCTCTCTCTCTCTCTCTCTCTCTCTCTCTCTCTCTCTCTCTCTCTCTCTCTCTCTCTCTCTCTCTCTCTCTCTCTCTCTCTCTCTCTCTCTCTCTCTCTCTCTCTCTCTCTCTCTCTCTCTCTCTCTCTCTCTCTCTCTCTCTCTCTCTCTCTCTCTCTCTCTCTCTCTCGCGCGCGCGCGTAGTACCTGCAATGGAGGCGCTGCTAGGATGGTTGGCCTCAGGTGACTGGAAAGAGGAGAGGCTTAACCCTCGAGTGAGGAAGAGGAAAAGAGGGGGGGGGGGGGGGCTTAATGCATAATGTGCTTTTTTTTGGGAATGGATCGAAGAAACCCTAAGTTGAACCACTACAAGGAAATTTGTGGTTTTTTTTTTTCGGATTATTCTTGAAAGTATCGCATGGTTAACTACCTAGCTTTTGGGTTGGTTTGGACAATTAATTTTCTTTTCATGGTGTTCCGGACAGTTTCCACATTTTTAATGTAGTTCTGTGTTGTGTTGGCAATTGTGGCCGACATGGAATAAGAATTATTCGATGCGGGAGTTTCATCACCCGTTCGAAGTGTGGGAAGCCTGAACAATGGCTAGCAATCTATTTTGGATGTGATAAGTCAAGCATTGCTTGAGATCCACCAAAGTAACAAGCAGCGGGATGAACAAATTAAATTTCTTTTGTCTAAGCATGATGCGACACCTTCTTCACACTTAGATTTTCAGCCGGAAGTTTTTTCGGGGGACAAGAAATTTAAGCAGCCGACAGCAGTGGAGTCTTGGATTAACATGTGGAATAGCTATTTTGGTCTGCATGGAGTACCTGAGGAGAAGCGAATTTCTTCAATACTGATTTTTTTGGTAAGGAAAAGCCATGTCATGGTGGCGGGATCTCGATCCTAAGCCAGTCACTTGGGATATTTTTCGGGATGTATTCTTGAAAGCATTTATGACTGTGGATGAGAGGGACTCGTATCGGCATTTTGTAGAGCTTAAAATGGGGTTGTGTGACTTCTTGAACACTTACGTCCAAGAGTTCATGGATCTTCTTACTAAAGTGCCGCAGTTTCTGAAGAAGTACGTTGAATGGCAGTTTGTGAATGGATTGCCAACGGACTTTTAGAATGAATGCAAGCACAATTTTTTGAACTCGTTGTGAAAAATTGCCTACATTGGCAAATCTAGCCATGTGGAATATTGTACATTTTGTCAATATTGTTTGTTGGTTACTTCAATGGCCAAAGTGCCACTTGTACATACACACCTAAAGTAGGTTACCACGAGTCAAGAGGAGTGGTTGTGTCTATTTGGTAGTGATTTCTACTTTGTAGGATCTAGACCATGATTTATGATGAGATTTGTACCTACCATGCACCTACCAAGCATGACTCTTGGATCTAGGCTAGGGTTTTCACATTAGGGCAAGAAAGTGGAGTCTACTTCCTTATTACATGCTGGATTTTCACCTAACTTTGCAAAGGAAGTGTGTTTTACTATGTATTCCCATTCTCCATAGTGAGAAGATAGAAACTTTTTGGAGCCTCAAGGAGAAACTCGAGTTTCCTCTCATTGTATGGTGATTACTCTATTTTTCCAATGAAACCCAGCTTTGGCACTTTGTAAACACTGTCTACAGGCTGTACTACAACCTTATTTCCACACGTGTGGAGTTCGATTATACTAATTGATCAATGCTTTGATTGTCTCTACTGGTTTCCTATCAAGCTGCTAAACTAGATCTTGTTTTCTGATGACTAGTTTCTGATAGATTGTTTAACAAGCATACAATCACCTTGTGGATCATTCAAAGATCCATTTATGGTCCTTAGTACTGTACTTTTCACATGGTATCAGAGCCAAGTACAAGGCCATTGATCTGTGTTTGAATCTAATCCAGTTTTAGCAGGTTTTGGTGCAAAAAGCTAGTATTGGAAGGGCGAGCTGGTATCCAGGTTTTGGTGAGGGGATTTGATCCCAAACTTTTTCAGGATCAAAATCCGTACTGTTCACACGTGTGGGCATCTCTGAACCAGCATTTAATAATCCATATTCATTGGATCATAGAAAATTCATCAGGTGTTAGTTTGATGTAATTTTTGGTGCAAATCCTAGGATAAGCTACCAAGATCACTTGCCATTGATTAGTTTTGAATTTGTTTCATGAAAACTAATTAATCTAGGCTGATTTCAGACCTTCTTAAAGTGGAAACCAGGTCTTGAAAGTACATCAAAGTGAATGAGAGAGAGAGAGAGTCAGTTTTTGTCCAAGAATAGCCAAGATTGGCAAGATTTGCTTGAGTGTAGTTTTCATCTCATCTTATCTTCACTCCAACTTGTGAGGGAGTGATAGAACTGTGATTACAAATCCATTTGTTGGATTAGAAGTCAACATTTGAGTGAAATACTGCAAGTTAGAAACCTTTGTGAGTTTCAAGTACAAACAAATCTATATCTTGTGTGTAAAATCTTGCTAGTAAGATGGGATCAGTGGGAGCCTACCTTCTAGAAGCTAGTGAGAGGTTATGCTACCAATTATGCTATTTGGAAAGTGAGGATGGAGTCACTAATGGTGCTCCAGGATCTTTATGAATTTCTAATAGATGATGAAGATGAACCTCTAGGTGCACAAGAATTAGTGAGATACAAGAAGAGGTCTAGGCTTGCACTTCACTGTATTAAGATAAATGTAAGCAATGATCTTTTAAGGGAAGTATCATCATGTAAGAGTGCTAAAGAGGCTTGGGAATCTTTAAAATCTATCTATGAGTCTAGTAACACTTTGAGGGATCTCATGCTTAGGAATCAGATTCTACAAAGCATGAAGAGGAGTGATGAGAGTGCATAAGATTATGTGCTAAGAATCAAGTCTCTTAATAGGGAGTTAGCTTCCATTGGAGAGAAGATTCAAGATAGTGAGCTTGTTCAGATTGTCCTAAATGGTCTAGGGAGTGGCTTTACAAATTTGGTCCAAAGCTTTGCAATCCAAGACACTTTGCCTACTATAGAAAAGCTACACAGTGTATTAGTAGCTGAAGAGTGTAGGATGTTGCATACCAATGCAAGAATGAATGCTATTTCTCTGCAGGATGGTGATGAGAAAGCTAATTTCTCATTCAAAAGCAAGAAGAAGACCAATGGCAAGAAGAAACACTTCAAGGAGACCAAGGAGGAGGATGAGGCTTCAAGCTCAAAGGGCAAGATCAAAGACAAGTCCAAGTACAAATGTTTTTTCTGTGGAAAGAAAGGACATTTTGCATCAGAATGTCTCAAGAAGAAGAAGGCACAAGAGAGCAAACAAAGCAACATTGCACATCAAGAGGAAGAGGAGGATGAAGAGTCATCCTTGATGGTTTCCAACAAACCACCATCATCCAAGAGCAACACCAATGATTCTTGGTGGATTGATAGTGGGGCAAGTTCCCACATGACATATCAAAAGGACATATTCTCCACCTTACTTTCTTACAATGACTTACATAGATCAATCTATACTGCAAGTAGTCAAGAATGTAAGATAAGTGGAATAGGAACAATTCCCTTGTATGTGGGATCATCCAAAAGGATGAATCTAGATAATGTTCTTTATGTTTCTAAGTTAACCAAGAATTTGCTTAGTGTTGGCTAGTTAATGGATAATGGCCTAGATGTACAATTTAGGCATGGAGTTTGTTTCATCCTTAGAAATGATGAATGTATAGCCAAAGGCTTTAAGCAAGGTAGATTGTTTAAGCTTGATGCTAATATTGCAGTGGAGAGTGTTAACTTGGCAAAGGTGGAGCTATCAAAGGTGAAACTGTGGCACAAAAGGTTGGGCCACTCCAACTACAAAGCCATGGAATCTATGGCTACAAAGGAGCTTGCAGTTGGACTCCCCAAGCATTTGTCAAAGTGTGGGAAGAGATGTGAAGCATGCAGCCTCTCAAAGGCTCACAAACTACCCTTCTCAAGATCTACATCAAGATCAAACTCTCCTCTTGAACTCATCCATTCGGATGTTCATAGTTTTTCACATGAGTCTAATGGTGGTGCCAAGTACTATGTAATCTTCATTGATGACTATTCTAGATTTTGTTGGATGTACCTCTTGTCTAGCAAATCAATGGTGTTTGATTCTTTTGTAAAGTTCAAGACTTTGGTAGAAAATCAACTTAGTACCAAGATTAAGGTATTAAGGAGTGATAATGGAGGTGAATATATCTCCAATAAGTTGATTGACTTTTGTAGTTCTAATGGCATAAAGAGGGAGTTGTCATGTCCATACACCCCTCAACAAAATGGAGTGAGTGAGAGAAGAAATAGATCTCTTTGTGAGTGTGCTAAGGCCTTAAGGCTAGATGCTTATCTATCCAAACCATTTTGGGGTGAAGCAATAACTTGTGCTAACTATTTGTGCAATAGATTGCCAAACCAAGCCATTGGAGGAATCACACCATTTGAAGCTCTATTTGGAGAGAAGCCCAATCTCAAAGATCTCAAAGTTTTTGGATCCACTGGCTATGTACACCAATCCTTGGATAAGAGAAGGAAGGATGATGCAACATCCATCAAAGGCATCTTTGTGGGATATGGTGAGAATAGCAAAGGTTATAGAGTCTTCAATCCCATCACTAGCAAGGTGATAGTGAGTAGGGATGTTATTTTTTATGAAGGACATGCTTGTGATTTGGATAATAATGCTACTAATCATCTTGATGCCAAGGATCATGCTAGGATGGAGGAGGAGCTTCCAAGTGAAGAAGAACTTGAGGATCCACCTCAAGATGCAAGAACTCCAAGAACTCCAAGAAGATCTACAAGGGCAAGATCCGAGCCATTGAGGCTCACCTATGATGGTCAAGGTGATCAAAGGGAAGGCTCATCATCTTTCACATCTTACACCTTTCTTACTTCAATGTTAGATGAGCCAACATGCTATGAAGATGCTTGTAAGTCAAAAAGTTGGATGGATGCTATGCAAGTAGAGTATGATGCTCTTATTGAGAATCATACTTGGGATCTTGTGGATCTTCCTCAAGGGAAGAAACCTCTTGATTGCAAGTGGGTGTTTAGATTGAAGTATAATCAAGATGGATCAATAAGCAAGCATAAAGCTAGGCTTGTTGCCAAAGGTTTTTTACAAACCAAAGGCATTGACTATGATGAGACTTTTGATCCTGTGGCTAAGCTTGTTACTATCAGGCTGATCATTAGTCTTGCTACAACCTTCAATTGGGAGCTATTCCAACTTGACTTCACAAATGCATTCCTCAATGGTTATTTGGAGAAAGAGATCTACATGAGGCAACCCTAGGGCTTCATCAAGGCAAAGCATGAAGGAAAGGTGTGTTTTTTGAAGAAGAGCCTATATGGGCTCAAGCAATCACCTAGAGCATGGTACTCTAGGCTAAACTCTTTTCTCATTTCCATCAATTTTGTAATGAGTGCCTATGATCCATCATTGTATATAAGTTTTCATGATGGCATGATCATTATTCTTGTTTTGTATGTAGATGACATTATCTTGAGTGGTAATGATCTAGATGGAATTAGAGATGTAAAAATTGCTTTAGCAAAAGAGTTTAAGATGGTAGATCTCGGCCTATTGAGCTTCATTCTTGGAATAGAGGTTATTAGAGGATGTGATTTTAGCTTCATTTGTCAATCTAAATATGCTACATCCATCCTAGATAGATTTGTAATGAAGAATTGTAAAGGCATTGAGACACCAATGGAGCAACATGTAAAAGCATCTATTGGTTGTGATGAAACATCCTTTGAGGACATCACATTATATAGAAGGCTTATTGGCTCCTTGATCTATTTAACTATAACTAGACCTGATCTTAGTTATAGTGTTGGAAAGTTAAGACAATTCATGCAAAGTCCTCTAGTTTCACATTGGAAGATGGCCAAAAGAGTTCTTAGATACATTTCATTCACTTAGAGTTTTGGTATTTTGTATAGAGGAACTAATCTTGGCTTAAGAGCCTATATTGACTCAGATTTTGCAAGTGACAAAGTGGATAGAAGATCAACAAGTGCCTTTGCCACCTTTCTATGTGATGGAGTAGTATCATAGCTTTCCAAAAAGCAAGATACCATCTCCCTATCTTCCACAGAATCCGAATACAAGGCCTTGACATCAACACGCAAGGAGGTCTTGGCTCAAAAGGCTATTGGTGGAGCTTCATGTCATGGAGGAGGAGATCCCTATCATCTATTGTGACAACCAATCAGCCCAATCACTTGCAACTAATCCTACATTCCATGCAAGGAGCAAACACATCGAAATTGCTCATCATTTCGTGAGGGAAAAAGTGCAAGCTAAAGAGATCAAGCTCCAACACGTGCCATCAAAAACTAAACCTTTACCTAAAGATTCATTTGTCAAGCTTAGATCTTCAATTGGAGTTATTGATAAAAGCATTGTGATCTCCAAGGCTAGATTTGAGGAGGAGTGTGAAAAATTGCCTACATTGGCAAATCTAGCCATGTGGAATATTGTGTGAAAAATTGTCAACTAGTAGTATTTTCCTAACTTGAGATTTTGTAGGCCTATGGCCAAATAAAAGTTAGAGATAGGTTCATACATGTATGTAGAGGCCCAAAGTATGTGTACACTACTTTTGAGGTCACATTAATTAGAGGAGGTCGAGTGTGGAGCTCTTCTATTGGCTCATAATTTGGTGCATTCCTATTTGACCAAATTTCTAGGTATATGGGTGAATCCTATTGGACCCCAATTTTAGCCTATCATAAGACAAGTGGCCAAGAGGCACTATGGCTGCTATAAATAGCCATCTCCACGAGTATGTACACATCTCATTTTCATTCTATTGAATGAATGTTATGCTCTTTGAAGATCCATCTTCTTCTCTCTCACTTTTTTGTTCATATCTTGCATTCTAGCCACTAGAATTGTGATTTCTTTGTTGCTATGGCTTCACACGTGTGAAATGCAGGTTGTAGGCTCTGAAGTACGGACAGGGACAGCAAGTTTCTGTTTGTGGAAGCTTATGATCAGATTTTGATGTTTAGTTGATGTTTAGTATGCTTAACTTCACAATTTCTATCATTTTTTCAATCTAGATGTGCATAACTTCCATGGCCAAGATCTTTATGAAACTTTAGCATCTTTTGGATCTGAGTTTTTCACATGGTATCAGAGCATTAGGCGGCCAAATGTGCAGGTTTTGCCAGATTTAGAAGAGATTTGTGGGCGAGTTTGCTTTTGTAGCATTCCAATCAAGTTTCTAGCTAAAAATCTTGTTGATTTATGTGTAGAAATTGGATCTTTGTGATCAAAACATCATTTGTATGCATTTCAATTGAAGTAGGGCGAATTCCCTCTGTACTTATCAGAATAAGGAGACAAAAATTGTTTTGGAAAGAGGGAGATGCAAGATCCAACAAGATCCTATTAGTTTTCCATTCTAGCATATAGTTTTTTGATTCAATTTCTTGCTTCTTCATGTCAAAAACTTCAAAATTGATGTAACCCTCTGATTTTCAGTTTGCTGAATGATTCAAGAGTGTATTTCAATCTTAGGAGTGAGGGAAAAGCAAGTATATTGAGGTTTGGTCTTGGTTTGATCAAGAAATCATAAAACTAGTGGCTAAAATTGAGGAAAAAGTGAGGAAAAGAGAGAAAAAGTAAGGTTTTAGGTTCCAAATCTTTGTGATTTCTTCTTGTGTTTCATTTGTTGATTCAAGAGAGTGCTTAGTGCATTGGAACAGGTCAAAGATCAGAGATCAATCATTGCAACATGGCTACAAATGGAGGCTACATGTTGGAAAGCAATGATAGGCTTACCTCCCTCAACTATTCTACTTGGAAAGTAAGGATGGAGTCTTTGCTTGAGATGAATGAGTTGATGGATATTGTTGTAGGTGTGGAGGAGAGACCTTTGGCACCTCAAGAACAATTGAGGTATGACAAGAGGGCAAAGAAAGCCCTTCACATGATCAAGATGAATGTGACAAATGAGCTTATCAAAGAGGTTGGTAAGTGCACATCATCTAGTGAAGCTTGGGAAGCCTTGAAGAAGGTTTATGAATCCAAGTCTACTTCTAGAGTGTTGACTTTAAGAAGGCAAATCTTTTCTTGTATGCAAAAGAAGAGTGAGAGTGGACATGCTTTTGTTTTGAGAGTTAAAGCATTGAATGATGAGTTAGCATGCATTAATGATGGCATAAATAATGAGGAGCTTGTTCAAGTGATTCTCAATGGCTTGTTGGATGATCATGCTAATCTTGTTCAAAGTTATGCTATCCAAAAATGTTTACCAAGTGTTGGAGACTTGCAAGAGGTCTTGTTGGCTGAAGAATTCAGGTTGCAAGCAAGAGTGGGAGCATCTTCTACATCTCAAGGAGGAGAAGAGGAGGCAATGTTCTCTAAAGGCAAGTTCAAGGGCAAAGGTAAAAGCAATTGGTCTAAAGGGCAAGACCAAGGTGAGCACTCTACTTTTGGCAAAAAGAAGGATAGATCTAAGCTAAAATGTTTCTATTGTGGAGTCAAAGGGCATTTTGCTAGTGATTGTTTCAAGAAAAAGAGGGATCAAGGGGAAAAGCAAACCAATCTAACTATTGATGAGGGTGGGGATGAGCTTCTTTCAAATGATGCTTTTGTTATGTCATCTTGCTTGTTGGCTAATCATGGAGACATTGATCCTTGGTGGATTGATAGTGGAGCCACTTCTCATATGACATATCATAAAGAGTATTTTTCATCTTTAATGGCATTTGATGGTGATAGGAAGGTAATCTATACCGCAAATGATGGTGAGTGTGCAATCAAGGGGATTGGCACAATTCCTATTTCACTTTCTACAAATAGGAATATAGAATTGAAAGATGTTTTGCTCATTCCATCCATTACCAAGAACTTACTTAGTGTAAGCCAAATGCTTGACAAAGGATTCAAAGTTGAGTTTGATGGTGATGCTTGCTTGATCAAAAAGGGGTGTAGTATCATTGCAAAAGGGAAAAGGCAAGGGAAATTGTTCAAGCTTGATGCATGTGTTGTTGCTAACCAAGTTGGATGCATGGCAAATGAACAAATGTCAATTCAAGAGGTATGGCATAAAAGGATGGGACATCTCAACTACAAGGCCTTGGAGGTAATAGCCAAAAAGGAGGTAGTAAGGGGACTTCCCAAGTCTCTTACTTGCTTGAATCATGTTTGTGAAGAATGTGCTTTGTCTAAATCACATAGATTGCCATATACTAGATCTATATCTAGATCTAAGATGCCTTTTTCTCTCTTGCATTCGGATATTCATGGTGTTACTACAATTAGCAATGGAGGTGCTAAGATGTATGTAACTTTCATTGATGATTTTAGTAGATTTTGTTGGGTTTATCTACTAAAGAGCAAGGATGAGGTGTTTGATGTGTTTGTCAAGTTCAAAGTTGCTATTGAGACTCAATTTACAACCAAAATCAAATGCTTGAGGAGCGACAATGGTGGTGAATACATTTCTAACAAATTCAAAGCCTTTTGCGATGAGCATGGGATCAAGAGGGAGTACACATGTCCAAGAACACCACAACAAAATGGAGTGGCCGAGAGGAAGAATAGAACCTTGTGTGAGAGTGCAAAGGCAATGAGATTGAATGCTAATCTTCCTAAACCTTTTTGGAGTGATGCTTTGTTGTGTGCAAATTTCCTATGCAATAGATGGCCAAGTGTTGTATTGGAAGGAAAAACCCCTTTTGAAGCTTTGTTTGGTACGAAGCCTAATGTCAAGTTTCTAAGAACTTTTGGATGCATTTGCTACTTCAACATTACTCTTGATGATAGAACTAAGGAGGATCCATCTTCAAGAAAGGGCATTTTTGTTGGTTATAGTGAAGTAAGCAAAGCATATAGGATTTATGTTCCTTCAATCAAGAAAGTGTTCACAAGTAGGGATGTCATTTTTGATGAAAGTAACATTCCAAAAGTTGTTTCAAGTGATGATGGTGTTGTTGCAACTAATGTGCTTGATGACAATGGAGTTGATGACACATTGGATGTGGATGTTGAAGAAGCCTCTTCAAGTCAAATTCCAAGGAGAACTCCAAGGCATAAAGTGAAACCCTCAAGGCTCACTTATGATGGCAAAGGTAAGCAAGTGGTGGATGGATCCAACTATGCTTTCCTAACTTCTTTTGATGTACCTTCATGTGTAGATGAAGCAAGGCAAAAAGAGGAATGGATCCAAGCAATGGATCTTGAGTTTGAAGCACTTATGAAGAACAACACATGGAGATTGGTGGAGCTTCCAAAGGGCAAAAGTGCAATTGGATGCAAATGGATCTTCAAGGTAAAGACAAATCAAGATGGATCTATCAACAAGTTCAAGGCAAGGTTGGTGGCTAAAGGTTATGCTCAAGAGCATGGCATTGACTATGAGGAAACCTTTGCACCCGTGGCAAAGATGGTGAGCATAAGAGTAATCATTTCCCTTGCAACTCTTTATGGATGGGATCTTTGGCAATTAGACATTTCTAATGCTTTCTTGAATGGTGATCTTGAAGAGGAAGTCTACATGGAGCAACCCGAGAGCTATGTTTCTCATAGCAAGCCTAATCATGTGTGTTTTCTACAAAAAAGTTTGTATGGTCTTAAGCAAGCACCAAGGAGTTGGTATGCTAGGCTTAACTCTTTTCTACTTTCTCAAAACTTCACTATGAGTGAGTATGATCATTCACTTTACTTTAGAATTAGTGCTAATGATGTTACAATCCTTCTAATTTATGTGGATGACATTATTTTAAGTGGAGGGAACAAGGAAGATATAGAAGATATCAAGAAAGCACTAAAAAAGGAATTTGAAGTGCATGATCTTGGTCTTTTGAGCTATATCTTAGGAATAGAAGTAATTAGAACTTCTCAAATCACTTTTATTTCACAAGAGAAGTATGCTATTTCTATTCTCAATAGATTTCATATGGTAGATGCAAATCCTATTGATACACCTATGGAATCACATGTAAAGCTAACTATAAGAGGTAATGAAAGATCCTTCGAGGACATTACTCTCTATAGGAAGCTAATAGGTTCTCTTATATATCTAACCATCACAAGACCTGATTTATCTTATTGTGTTGGTAGATTAAGCCAATTCATGCAAGATCCTAGCATAGAACATTGGAAACTAGGAAAGAGGATCTTGAGATACATCTCGGGAACAAAAGATTTTGGCATTATTTATAGAGGCTCATCACCTAACTTATTTGGTTTTTCAGATTCAGATTTTGCAGGAGACCTTATGGATAGAAAATCCATAAATGCACATGCTATTTTCATAGGTGATGGAGCTATCTCATGGATGTCGAAGAAACAAGCAACTATATCACTTTCTTCTAGTGAGGCCGAGTACAAAGCTTTGACATCATGCACAAGGAGATGGTGTGGATCAAGAGGATGATTATGGAGCTTCATTTGCTGGATTTTTTAGAGAGTCCAATCATCTTTTGTGACAACCTTTCAGCCCAAAGTCTAGCAAGCAATCCGGTTTTCCATGCAAGGAGCAAACATATCGAGGTGGCTTACCATTTTGTGAGAGAACAAGTGTTGGCAAAAGAGATCAAGCTTGAACATGTCCCATCAAAGGAATGTGTGGCTGATATCTTTACCAAAGCATTGGGAAAGGACTTATTTTTCAAGCATAGAACAAGTCTTGGTGTACTTTCTAAATCTATGCTAAAACTAGTTGAAGAGGGAGTGTGAAAAATTGTCAACTAGTAGTATTTTCCTAACTTGAGATTTTGTAGGCCTATGGCCAAATAAAAGTTAGAGATAGGTTCATACATGTATGTAGAGGCCCAAAGTATGTGTACACTACTTTTGAGGTCACATTAATTAGAGGAGGTCGAGTGTGGAGCTCTTCTATTGGCTCATAATTTGGTGCATTCCTATTTGACCAAATTTCTAGGTATATGGGTGAATCCTATTGGACCCCAATTTTAGCCTATCATAAGACAAGTGGCCAAGAGGCACTATGGCTGCTATAAATAGCCATCTCCACGAGTATGTACACATCTCATTTTCATTCTATTGAATGAATGTTATGCTCTTTGAAGATCCATCTTCTTCTCTCTCACTTTTTTGTTCATATCTTGCATTCTAGCCACTAGAATTGTGATTTCTTTGTTGCTATGGCTTCACACGTGTGAAATGCAGGTTGTAGGCTCTGAAGTACGGACAGGGACAGCAAGTTTCTGTTTGTGGAAGCTTATGATCAGATTTTGATGTTTAGTTGATGTTTAGTATGCTTAACTTCACAATTTCTATCATTTTTTCAATCTAGATGTGCATAACTTCCATGGCCAAGATCTTTATGAAACTTTAGCATCTTTTGGATCTGAGTTTTTCACATATTGTACATTTTGTCAATATTGTTTGTTGGTTACTTCAATGGCCAAAGTGCCACTTGTACATACACACCTAAAGTAGGTTACCACGAGTCAAGAGGAGTGGTTGTGTCTATTTGGTAGTGATTTCTACTTTGTAGGATCTAGACCATGATTTATGATGAGATTTGTACCTACCATGCACCTACCAAGCATGACTCTTGGATCTAGGCTAGGGTTTTCACATTAGGGCAAGAAAGTGGAGTCTACTTCCTTATTACATGCTGGATTTTCACCTAACTTTGCAAAGGAAGTGTGTTTTACTATGTATTCCCATTCTCCATAGTGAGAAGATAGAAACTTTTTGGAGCCTCAAGGAGAAACTCGAGTTTCCTCTCATTGTATGGTGATTACTCTATTTTTCCAATGAAACCCAGCTTTGGCACTTTGTAAACACTGTCTATAGGCCGTACTACAGCCTTATTTCCACATGTGTGGAGTTGGATTATACTAATTGATCAATGCTTTGATTGTCTCTACTTGTTTCCTATCAAGCTGCTAAACTAGATCTTGTTTTCTGATGACTAGTTTCTGATAGATTGTTTAACAAGCATAAAATCACCTTGTGGATCATTCAAAGATCCATTTATGGCCCTTAGTACTGTACTTTTCACACTCGTTGGAGGATGCCATTCGGATCGCATGTGTGTACGATCAGACAGTGGTAGCTTCTAGGAAACGGGGGCAAGAGAAAAGCTCGACAAATTTTCGACCACGAAAAAAGTAAAAAAAAAAATTGATGAACTTGAGAGTATGGCTTATCAGAGGCCCAAATTAGTGAAGAAATCAAAGAAAAATTATGGCCATCAGTCAGAGATGCCTTCAAACAGGGACTGTGTTTCAATTGTGGCAAGGTGGGCCATTTGGCTAAAGAGTGTCCGTTGAAGAACAAGTCCTCATCTAATCTTATGACAATTGATTTGCCAGCAGGTAAAATGGAAATTGATGTTTTTCTGAAAAATACAGATCCTAAGTGGATCTAAACTCCAAGATCATTGGCTTGAATGCTTGCACTCCAAACTACATAAGCTAGGAATTGGCAACACATTCTATGCTACCTAGAATGCAAAGAACTTGATCAAAAAGCATTTACCACAAATGGAAACTTCCATAAACATCAAGTGCGGCCCAAAATAGCATTATACAGTCCATAATACATCAGCCTACCACTTTTGGAAAGCACCTAAGATCATACACAATAGCTTGAAGACAATACACACAACAATGCTCTCAATGGAGGAAGAAACAATGACAATGATCTATTGATCTCAATGAAGCATACAAAAGGTTTCTCCAACCTGTTCTCCACGACTTCCCTACTATTTATGGATGAGGAAGATGACTCTCTCTCCTCTCTCTAGAAGGTACTTGACCCTAGATATTCCCTATATAGGAAAAATAGCTAAAAATGGCTTATATGACCAAAATACATCAAAATGGTCTCATTTTGAAGGGTATGAAGTTTGACACTTCATCATACTGAAAAAATACAGTAAATAAAAACATTGTGGCCTGGTTCACACGTGTGAAACTCCAGAACCAAAACTATTTACAATTTTAGCCAATTTAGGCCTCAAACTAGCTAGGAAATGTTGACAATTTTCACACTCCCTCTTCAACATTGGATGCTAGTTTCAACATAGTCTTTGAGCACATTCCAAGATTAGATCTATGCATTAAATATAGGTCCTTTCCCAATGGTTTGGTGAAGATATCAGCCACACACTCCTTTGAAGAGACATGTTGAAGCTCCACCTCTTTGGCAATGACTTGATCTCTCACAAAATGGTGAGCAATCTCAATGTGCTTGCTCCTTGCATGAAAAACAGGATTGCTTGCCAAGCTTTGGGCTGAAAGGTTATCACAAAGTATGATTGGAGTCTTCTCTGGTTCCAGCAAGTGAAGATCCAATAACATCCTCTTGATCCAAAGAATCTCCTTGGTGCATGTTGTTAATGCCTTGTACTCGGCTTCGGTGGAAGATAGAGAGATAGTTGGTTGCTTCTTTGATAGCCATGAGACCACTCCATCTCCAAGATAGATTGCAAAGGCACTTGTTGACTTCCTATCCATTTTATCACCTACAAAATCTGAATCTGAAAATCCACAAAGGTTAGGTGTAGTACCTCCATACAAGATGCCAAAATCTCTAGATCCCGAGATGTATCTAAGTACTCTCTTTCCTAGCTTCCAATGAGCCTCACTAGGATCTTGCATAAATTGACTTAGTTTACCAACCACAAAGCTTAGATCAGGTCTTGTGATGGTTAACCATATAAGAGATCCTATTAGCTTTCTATAGAGAGTAATGTCCTTGAAGGATCTTTCATTACTTCTTGTAGTTAGCTTTACATTTGATTCCATAGGAGTAGAAACAACTTTACAATCTTCCATATGAAACCTTTTTAGAATAGAGTTAACATACTTTTCTTGACATATGAATGTAGATTTAGAAGTTCTAATAATCTCTATTCCTAAGATATAATGAAGTTTACCAAGATCTTGAATTTCAAACTCTCTTTTGAGTGCCATCTTGATTTCATCTATATCTAGATTGTTACCACCACTTAAGATAATGTCATCAACATAGATCAAAAGTAAAGTGATATCATTTTCATTCAATCTAAAGTAGAGAGAATGATCATACTCACTCATAACAAAGTTTTGAGAAAGTAAGAAGGAATTGAGCTTAGCATACCAACTCCTTGGTGCTTGCTTTAGCCCATACAAACTCTTTTGGAGATAGCACACATGATTAGGCTCATCATGTGAAACATAGCCCTCGGGTTGCTCCATGTAAATATCTTCTTCAAGATCACCATTCAAGAAGGCATTAGTAACATCCATTTGCCACATATCCCAATCATAAAGAGTTGCAAGAGAGATTAGGATTCGAATAGTTACCATCTTTGCCACGGGTGCAAAGGTCTCATCATAGTCAATACCATATTCTTGAGCATACCCCTTTGCCACCAACCTTGCCTTGTACTTGTTGATTGATCCATCTTGATTTGTCTTGATCTTGAAGATCCACTTACAACCAATTGCCTTCTTTTCCTTTGGAAGCTTTACCAACCTCCATGTGTTGCTTTTGATGAGTGCTTGATGCTCATGATCCATGGCTTGGATCCATTCCTTCTTTTGAATTGCTTCACCTACACAAGTTGGTTCATCAAAAGAGGTAAGAAAAGCAAAGTTAGAGTTGTCCACCACTTGCTTTCCTTTTTCATCATAGGTTAGCCTTGATGGCTTAGCCCTTTGCCTTTGAGTCTTCCTTGAAGTTTGCTTTGGAGTGGCATCTCCATCTTCATCCAAGACATCTTGCACATCATGATGATTAGTAGGCACATCAACATCAACATCAACAACATTGGAAACATTCTCTTCATGAAAGATGACATCCCTACTTATGACAACTTTCTTTGTAGAAGGAATGTACACTTTGTAAGCCTTGCTTACTTCACTATAGCCAACAAACACACCCTTCTTTGATGAAGGATCTTCTTTAGTTCTATCATCAAGTGTGATATTGACAAAACATGTACATCCAAAGATCCTACAATGCTTGACACTCGGCCTTCTACCATAAAGAACCTCATGAGGAGTTTTACCATCCAAGGAAGCACTTGTCCATCTATTACATAGATAGTTAGCACATGCTAAAGCTTCCCCCCAAAAAGACTTAGCAAGATTAGCATGTAGTCTCATTGCCTTGGCACATTCACAAAGGGTTCTATTCTTCCTCTCGGCCACTCCATTCTGTTGTGGAGTCCTAGGACTAGACATCTCCCTCTTAATCCCATGTGCTATACAAAAGTCTTTGAACCTATTTGAGGTGTATTCCCCTCCATTATCAGATCTTAAGCATTTGATCTTTGTATTGAATTGGTTTTCCATTTCATTCTTGAACTTGACAAATGCAGCAAACACTTCATCCTTACTTTTAAGAAGATAGATCCAAGTATACCTACTAAAGTCATCAATGAAAGTTGCATACATCTTTGCCCCACCATTGCTAGTTGTACTAGAAGAATGAATATCAGAATGCACAAGTTGAAAAGCTTCTTTAGATCTAGAAGTAGATCTAGAATAAGCAAGTCTATGAGATTTGGACAAGGCACAATGTTCACAAACACTATTGTTTGCAACAAGACTTTTAGGGAGACCAAGAACAAGCTCTTTCTTTGCCATTACCTCCAAAGATTTGAAGTTGGGATGGCCCAACCTCTTGTGCCAAACTTCTTGGTTTGTCAATTGCTCCCTAGCCATACATCCTTCATGATTAGAGATCACACATGCATCAAGCTTGAAAAGTTTACCATGCCTCCTACCTTGAGCAATCAAGGATCCACATTTACTTATCAAACATGCATCTCCAATGAACTCCACATCAAGTCCTTTGTCAATCATTTGACTTACACTAAGCATATTCTTAGTGATTGAAGGAATGTACAAAACATTTTCAAGATTTGCTTTCCTATTTGTTGAAAGGGAAATAGGAATAGTGCCTATGCCTTTGATGTCACATTGACCATCATTTGCAGTGTAGATGATGTTACCTTCTCCCTCATAAGTCAATAAGGATGTAAAGTATTGCTTATGTCTTGTCATGTGAGATGAGGCTCCACTATCAATCCACCAAGGATCATTATCATCTATGTTGGCTAACAAACTTGAAGTCATAACAAGTGATTCACATGTGTTATGTTCTTCCTCATCTATTGTAAGATTTCCTTGCCTCTCTCCTTGCTCTCTTTTCTTCTTATAACATTCATTTGCAAAATGACCTTTTATCCCACAATAAAAGCACTTGAACTTTGACTTATTGTTCTTAGTAGAAGAGGAAGAGGAAGAGTGATCATCATGATCAAAGTTACCACCTTTGGACCATTTCCCTTTGCCTTTACCTTTGCCCTTGAATTTGCCTTTTGTGAAGAAAGCCTCTTCACCTCCACCTTGCAAGGATGCACCATCAAGCTTTGATTGCAACCTATGTTCTTCAGCCAATAAGATTTCTTGCAAGTCAACCACACTTGGCAAGACTCTTTGAATGGCAAAACTTTGCACAAGGTTAGCATGTTCATTTAGCAAACCATTCAACATAACTTGGACTATTTCACCATCTTTTATGTTCTCATCAATGCATGCTAAATCATCACTTAGGGACTTAACTCTCAAGATAAATGCATGAGCACTTTCACCCTCTCTTTGCCTACTAGAAAATATTTGTCTCCTTAGGGTCAATACCCTAGATGTGGACTTTGATTCAAAGAGCTTCTTTAAGGCATTCCATGCCTCACTTGCACTTTGACACTTTCCAACTTCCTTGAGAAGTTCATTTGTAACATTCATTTTAATGATATGAAGAGCCCTTTTGGCCTTCTTATCAAACCTTTGTTGCTCTTGAAGTGTGAGAGGTCTCTCTTCAATTTCTGCAACTATGTCCATGAGTTCATTCAACTCAAGTAAGGACTCCATACTCACTTTCCAAGTAGAGTAGTTTGATGAACTCAACCTTTCACTAGACTCTAGCATGATCCCACCATTGGAAGCCATGATTCTAATGTTTCTTCAACTTTTAGGTTCTGTCCTAAAGCACTTAGCACTCACTTTTCTCTCAACAAATGATAGATAAAGAGATCTATGAAGATTTAGGACCCTAAAACACTTCTATCTTGAACCTAGATGGTTTCCAAGCATAGAAAGGAAGATTGAAACACATGCAACACTTTGCACACACTAAGAATGGATTACAAAATCAAACCAACCTGAACACACTCTTGCTTAAGCTCTCAAACTTTCCAGCAAGTGACCAAATCAAGTTATGGTGTGAAGAGTTACTTGCATTCTTAGAAAATACCCAAAACTAGGATGCCAAGATTACCTAGTAATGAACAAACTTGATCAACATATGATCAACACACTAAGATATTGATTCAACCTGTAAAACCACATGTAAACCACACTTCTAAAAGTTTATAAACTCCATCAAGTGATAAATACAAGATTTAGAGGTGAATGAATGATCACACTTAGTGAATCACAAGACTAGCTTCACTATCTTGTCAAATCTTGGTGTTTAGATGTAGATCTAAGATCACTTCACATGAGAATGTTCCTCAACCTGTTAAGAACCTGAAAACACACTTGCATAATGGTTAACACCTTCCAGCAAATGCTCCAATCAAATTACATAAGGAGAGTTACTTACATGCTCAACAAAGTACACCAAAATTTATGCCAAAATTGATGACAATCTTTACAATATGCTCTTCACAATGGAGCTTACAATATGTTCACCCAAAAAAGGGGATCTTTCATCCAAATGGGAGCTTTGCTCAGCCTTTAGGAGAATTACAACTCACTCAAAAGAGCATTTGTCATCCACTTAAGGAGAAGTTTCATCCACTTAAGGAGAGTGTTCATCCAAGAATGGAGATTGTCAACAATAGGATTGAAAAGAACATTGTTAGTATTGAATATGCACAAGCCTCACAATCACAAATGATTAGGTGTTATGATCTGATCCAAAATAGTTTCTTTTCAGCCTCTGATCTTCAATAGACCTGAAATATGCTTTTGATCCACAAGTTCAACTCACAAAACAAAGGTTAGTAAGATTTGATCAACAAAGCAATGCAAAATCATGCTAGAACTTGATCAAACATCCAAATATCACCAAAAATGGAATACTTACTGTAAATAGAAGCCAACCAGCTCTGATACCATGTGAAAAATACAGATCCTAAGTGGATCTAAACTCCAAGATCATTGGCTTGAATGCTTGCACTCCAAACTACATAAGCTAGGAATTGGCAACACATTCTATGCTACCTAGAATGCAAAGAACTTGATCAAAAAGCATTTACCACAAATGGAAACTTCCATAAACATCAAGTGCGGCCCAAAATAGCATTATACAGTCCATAATACATCAGCCTACCACTTTTGGAAAGCACCTAAGATCATACACAATAGCTTGAAGACAATACACACAACAATGCTCTCAATGGAGGAAGAAACAATGACAATGATCTATTGATCTCAATGAAGCATACAAAAGGTTTCTCCAACCTGTTCTCCACGACTTCCCTACTATTTATGGATGAGGAAGATGACTCTCTCTCCTCTCTCTAGAAGGTACTTGACCCTAGATATTCCCTATATAGGAAAAATAGCTAAAAATGGCTTATATGACCAAAATACATCAAAATGGTCTCATTTTGAAGGGTATGAAGTTTGACACTTCATCATACTGAAAAAATACAGTAAATAAAAACATTGTGGCCTGGTTCACACGTGTGAAACTCCAGAACCAAAACTATTTACAATTTTAGCCAATTTAGGCCTCAAACTAGCTAGGAAATGTTGACAATTTTCACAGTTTTTAATAGTACTTGTGAATGTCAATTCAGTACATTGTCTTTTGGTCCTCACAATTTGCTTTGTGTAAGGGGCAAGTTGTAAAGGAAATATGTGAATGTATTGTTTGATTCTGGCAATACTCATAATTTTATTAATTCTCAACTTGTGAAGAGACTCCAGGTGCCTACCAAGCCAAGTGACCATCGTTATGTGGTTAAGCTTGTGTCAGGTGTAGATATTAAAGTTGTTGAAGTACTGCTTCCGGATTTGGAGCTGGATCCTCAAGGCCATATTGAAAAGATTAATTTCCATGTTCTGAACCTGGGCCAATCGGACGTAACTTTAGGATATGAGTGGTTCTTTAGTAAATCTGATAGTCTACAAATTGATTTTAAGAAGTATAAATTACGATTCATAGATTCTAGTGGTAAAGTTGTATCCATTTTTGGTGATGATACTGGAACTCAGTTTTCGATGATTACATCGGTGGAATTAATAAAGGAAACTCACAATTTTGATTGTTACTATCTTGTTTTAAAATCTTGCTTAAGTGGAATTGTTTCTGAGTCTTCAAATGAGAATGATAGTACTAAATCAATTATTGATAGTAATTTCATTGTGAATGATGAAAATCAGTATGGTAATTTAGATCATGATCATGAAGAGAAACATTTGTTAGCAGATTTAAAACAAAAATTTAGTGATGTTTTTCCTAGTGAACTTCCACATGGTCTACTGCCATCTAGGTCAGTAGATCATAAGATAGAATTAATTCCGGGTAGTCAACCTATCTTCCGACAACCATATCGGTTTAGTCTGATGGAAGAGGAGGAAGTGACTCGGCAAATTGAGTATCTTCGAAGGGGTCCCATTCGACCTAGTAAGTCGCCATGGGGAGCGCCGATCCTTCTTAAAGATAAGAAAGACGGTACTTTCTGGATATGCATTGATTACAAGGGGTTGAATAAAGTTACCATCAAGAATAAGTATCCTCTACCTAGGATGGATGATCTGGTTGATTGTTTGGGTGGAGCTAGATATTTTATTAAAATTGACTTGCAAACTGGTTATCATCATATTCGAATCCATCCAGGAGATGTGTCTAGGATAGGTTTTAGGACTAGATTTGGTCATTATGAATTTTTGGTGTTACCGTTTGGGTTAACAAACGCTTCAGCCACTTTCTTGATTTACAAAGGAACTTTCAGAATTCACAGTATGTCGTGCATGAATCCAGAATTAACTACCCTTTTCAACAGCATGCATATTTTGAAAATAAAATCACATTAATTCCCTTTACATCCCACTCCAGGATAAAATTTTGAAATTACATGCAATTCAAAATATGCTTCAAAACCAAGAAATTGGAAAACAAAAATTAGAAACCATCATTTCATGTCCCCAAGCCAATACCGAAATCATGCAAACAATCCTAAAAATCTAACCAAATCGGTTCAACCAAAATAAGACAGAACACCTACTTGGAAGACCACCGATTTACCGAATTTTCACGGATTTCTGTTTACACAATTCCACCACAAGCTGGTCCACACCGGGTTGCTCACAAACTCTGATTGGCTACTTTGATACCAATAATACATCCCCCAACCTCCAATCAACAATGAGCGTCAAGAACACAATAAGTGTGGAGTGTAGTGGACGAAACCATCCAACCAATCCCAGACCGTCTGATCTAGCCCTTGAGCACTAGGGAATATGGCAAATCTCTATGATAGGAAGCACTTACCAATCCGACAGCATAACGGCCGCAGACTCTCAATGATCCAAATGGACACAGGAGAGGGTATATATAGAGAAAAGCTCTTCCCCTGCCTGTCCATGCAATGAATCCACATGTAAGCATGCTACCAACTCATGCCTAGCTCCCATGCATGTCCACTGCATGTAGGCACCCCTAACTCACAATAGCAAAGACCCATGCATAGACACAGTGCATGTACATCCTATCCCATACTAGGATGCAACACACATGCTTATACTGCATGCAGGCATAGCCTAAGGCCCTACTTAGCTATTGTCGAAATTAGGCCTGGCCGCTACGTCTACGGCAATCCCCCAATGGTAAAAACCCCCATTAGAGCCATAACAGCTACAATGATCCATATTAAAATTTTGTTCCACTGATCTACTGCTACAACATGTACTGATTTGCATTTGTCCTACGTACAATGGGTCATCATATACAACGATTCAATGAATGTCTTCTGTTGTACTTTTAGTTCTTCTCTAAGTTCTACTATGGCGGTCTCCCATCTAGTAGAAGTAGAAATGATACTAAATGCATTGTGTAGGGTGAGTACGGGTAGGATTCACTCAAATCACGATTTCTATTGCTGCTTAGGTTTCTTCTAAGGCGGTCTCCCTACTAGAAGATGCTTCTACAAGGAGAATTAGAGAATATCACTATGACTATCTCCCATCTAGTGAAAAACATAAACAACCATCAGCAATCCTAGTTAACTCCACAAGGGATGAAGATGAACTAATTATCCCATAATCGACTACACAATCCAAAGGCGAAGGCCTAGTGGGGCTCGAGCACCTACCACAAGGTATTCAGTCACCAATAAGCATAGAAAAATTACACAAAAAGCATTTATATTAATTCAATAGCTTGTACAAGTGTTGTTGAAGGCACTCATCCACTTTCATATATGGCAAAGTGGTGGGCCTATAGTTGAAATTTTGTTAGGATCTAGTGCAGCATGCAGATCACATCACACAATCACCATAGCCACTCCTCACAAGCTCTCAAAGATGGCACAACAATAGTTAATAGATTACAAAGAAACACTGTACATATAGAGTATTCACAAACTGCATGAAAAGGCAGGTGTCCTAAAATTGGCCTACCACCTGTCAAACTAAGGTCAGGCCCAATATGGCCAAATTCGACCGACAAACTTGGGACATGCCCCCAAGTATAGCAAGTACTGTAAATAACTATGTACAGGCTAATTCTTCCTATGTGTGGCTACTCGGCTAACCCAAGTAGTCGGCTACAGGATCAATGCCCGATCAATACATCCTAATGGGTCACATCCCGATCACAACGCCATATACAGTAAACCAAATAAATTGTACAGTAATGACATCATCACATTTAGAGCTTACATCCAATCCAACTGTCCAATAAGTCCTGAAAGTTGATCCCCATCCATTCCCCATGCTCCAAGCACAAGAGTCTACCAAGGACTCAATGAGTGAATGTACACAAACCTCACCATAGGCTATACCTGAGTAGCTCGCCCACCTCCCAGAGATACTGATGATGATCTGTCTGTCCTACATCCATGTAGGTTCAACTTTCCATGTTTGACGTTGCCAACTCTGATTTGACCAGTACATAGGCCTCCCACCAAGGAGCCTATCTCACCAACAACATCCATCATAGCATCCAAGCCAAAGCAAATGCAAACTAGATCCACTATCGTGATGAATAACTCACCCAGGATCCATAGCATATCAGGTAGGATAGCTCCAGAACCCTGTACCTTGTACCATCTGATCACCAAGTATCCATTACCCGGTGATAGCTCCCCAAGAATCTGTCCACCTGTAGTGCAACTAGACTCCAACTGGATCTAACCAAAAGCTGCCTCCTGCTTACCAAATAATGATGGATAACAACAACATGTGACGCCAACCTAGAGATCATCGTGCATATAACTAGGCAGCTCACCTGATCATTGTCACTCCATGAGCAACCATCTCCATCCTTGTCGGCTCACAAGCATGGGCATGCTAGATTCACATTACCCCGTAATGCTCTCCATGCTCTCAGGATAGGTATCACCATAGGTACACTCCATGCCACCTACCTCCAAGTAGGCATGACCCATCCCTAGGTCATCACATGATGCATCAACTGAAGAACATCGTCCATACATCAAATGACATATCATACTTGAGCAACTGTAGCATCTCCTTGAGTGCCACCCCTAATGGACTCGTCATCCACATACTATGCTCACCTGATGTCTCCGATTCTGGTCACCATCCTGCTAGACAAGTCGAACTCCAAAGCATCACCTGCTCCACCTGGCTCCTAGCATCTGCTCGCTCTCTCTGGCTATGTGCCACCCAACACCATGTCAGCGCAAGCATATCCCTGAGTCGCCGCTCACGGGATTCCGAGACTACTATCTCCCTAATCATACTGAGGTATATGGCTCTGAGTGACTTCCTCTAGGCTTATCCCTGATCTCACCACCTAAGAATCTGCACCATGGAAATTCCAACACTTATGCCAAGCCTAGACTCCTGCAAATACAGCCAAATGCATGAAAGCTATAGATAGCTTATCCACGCCCATGATGGTAGATGCCTCCCCATCGATGCCAATGTCCAAAACTAGCCCCCTGTTGTAATGCCATCATGTACTTCCAAATGAGCACACCATGAAGTCCCCGCCATCAGTGTCCCCTCTAATAGATCGCTAGCAAAATACCCATCATAGTGTTTGCCCTTCGATCACACCCCGTGCGATCTCCATCAGCTCTCCAACCTAGAGCTGGCTCCCAAAGCTTCACGCTTTGTCCATTTGTGTTTGCAGTGTTCTGACTCCATCATGAATCCCACCTGTAAGTCATGTCCAATCTAAAGACTTAAGTCCAATATGAAATAGCTACCCCATGATGATCATCCCATGTCATCCTACAGTGCTATCCCTACCAGGTATTCCAATGCCATCCTTGATCACAAAGATCTGAGCATCTACCCTGTAGTGCCCACCTGTATTCTCCCAAGCTAGCTCCAGGCTACTTCTGTGAATGGTTCCAAACCACTCCTTGAGAATACATTGAGATGTGAACTCCAAAGCCACCATCAAGTCTCTCACATGATTGTGCATGCCAATATACCTCCAAGTGACCCTATGAGATCTTCCATGGCCCAAACCAAACGATCCGCACCCTGTCATCACTGGAATCTGCATCCCTGATGCAATACTGATACGACAAATTGACTTGACTTATCCAAACTGGCAGTTGAAGAGTATCTCCCTGATGACAAACCTGATACACTACTCCACAGCTAAAATGGCTTGATCAAAATTGACTTACCTACTACAAAACTGCAAAATCATCACACTCACCACTCGCCAAGAGCATCCAAAGTGTGATTATTGACCCATTCTTTATCCTCTATGTGTCTGACACACAGCTCATCCAATGCAAGTCCGCTATCTTTCCCAGTGGCTTCTAACTGGCACCACCTCACACTTCCATCACCCGTGATCACCAAAATGTGTGTACCTCCAAGCTAGTCCATATTTCCCTCCGAACGAGAAATTTTCAAGCTACAGATGCGTGTGTCAATGTAGCTATCACCTGACTCGACAATGCCATTGTCGATCAGGCCTGTGAGAGCATTCTCCCAAAACACCACTTGACGTTGGTTGGTTCTAACTCCAAAAGTTGAATCTGATCACAAAAAATTTTCACCTATAATCGGCATACCATGCCTACCTCCCACGAATGATTGCTTGCCCTCTCAAAATTGTCACCAATGATGAGTAGTCACGCCGCCAAACTGCACTTCCGTCACCAAAACTAGCTTTCTCCACACAATTCTGCTACCATTCATCCCCATACTGCATTTACCACTTTCAAACACCTGTTACCAAGTCAGGAGTAAGTAATAATGATCTAGAAGTGATAACGCCTCATTGTACCGCCCTGTAGCAGGTTTCATTAGCCAAAAATTGTCCCGAATTTGGCCCTACAGTACCCAAATGGCGAATGTAGCCCATCACAAGTTCACATGCACTCCGCTCGATAGAATGGTGACAAAAACACCTCGAAACACCTTTCTCCCTGCTCTGTGATGGCGCTCTGTCCGCTGGCTCTGAGCAGCCAGTTTTAGGGGTCATGTTGGCCCAAGGATGGCAAAAAAAGTGCCTTCTAGCCAAAGATAGGTCCATTTCCAAAATGCCTTGCAAAATTGAACTGATTCTTCATAATAAATATTTTTAATGAAATGAAGTCCATTATGGACTTTAGGTCCCCTTCAGTATTTCAAACTGAAATTTTTTAATGAAAATGAAGGCTAGTTTCTCCTTCATTTCTTCATGGCCCCATTCAAGCGCATCTAAAGGCTGATTTCGATCCAATGGCCTATAAGATCCATGATCAACTCCATTGATCTCAAGCCCACCAATTCCGATGGTGGCCACGGCTTCTACACGCTGAACTGCTCTCCTGCGTCCACAAGCCACTAAAATACGCTAAGCTGTCATCTTGACTCCACGCGCGCGAACTGGCCCGTGAGCTCTCTCTCCATCTCTCCTTCTTCTCCAGCCATAACTAGGGTTTCAGACTTTGGCTGCCCTCAAGAATCAATCCAGCTCCCTCTTTTGTATGCAGCTGTCTACGGCCAACTGACATCTTTCCTTCCTCACCAGGGCGCCCCTCTATGCCATTTCACAGATCCAGAAAAGACCTCCTATAGAGAGAAACCATAGTTTTTCACTTTAAAACCCTTGTTGTCATAAGGAAGAGAATATCTTGGGCATTTCTTAGTCTGTTACTGAGGTTTCACTTGCAGCTCCTATTTGGCTGAGGTCGCCCTACCTCCAGCTCAGTAACACAATTTACGGCATGCCAATTGGTGCGATATCGACTGCAAACACACTGGTTTTCATTCCAAGTTGTCAACACCCCACGAAACTGGAAATTTCTCAAATTTCCTCCGTTTTCCACCCAATCGATCCTTGTAAATTGCTATAGCTCTCCATCATTGCTCTTTGCAAACTTTCTGCAAGCCCCGTTGCACCAATCGGCTATCCACACAATGAATCATGAAGCCACCACCGATGATTTCCACGAAACCACCAAAACTACAAGTTTCTCTGTGAATTCTCCCCGAAATCCACCTACGATGATCGTTCTGATCTTCCCCGAAGCTCCGATCGAAGGAACTTTGTTGTCTCCTGCCATCCGGACTACCTATACCCCGTATGGAGTCCTCTCTCCTGAGACACTTTGAGTGCTATTTCTCCCATAGCTCCATCGGATTGTGCATACCTGCATCACCCTGATGCTCTGATACCAAGTTGAAATTATGTTAGGATCTAGTGCAGTATGCAAATCACATCACACAATCACCATAGCCACTCCTCACAAGCTTTCAAAGATGGCACAACAAAAGTTAATAGATTACAAAGAAACACTGTACATATAGAGTATTCACAAACTGCATGAAAAGGCAGGTGTCCTAAAATTGGCCTACCACCTGTCAAACTAAGGTCGGGCCCAATATGGCCAAATTTGACCGACAAACTTGGGACATGCCCCCCTCCAAGTATAGCAAGTACTGTAAATAACTCTGTACAGGCTAATTCTTCCTATTTGTGGCTACTCGGCTAACCCAAGTAGTCGGCTACGGGATCAGTGCCCGATAAATATATCTTAACGGGTCACGTCCCGATCACAACCATATATAGTAAACCAAATAAACTGTACAATAATTACATCATCACATTTAGAGCTTACATAAAATGTATATCAAATTAACTCTGATTTCTAACTCCTATGCTCTAAACATGCTTATGGGACTAAGCCAAACTTAAAGCTAATTAACATGTGCACTTACAAAAACTTATAATAAAATTTAACTTGAACTTAGGAATTAAATCTTAAACTTGACTTTCTAAGTCGAACCATTACAAATGATTGTTTGTAATAATTAAACTTAAATAGTAAAATGTCTAAGTATAAGGTTTTCCTAATACAAATTTACTTGTGGACTTACAAAACACATGCCACAATAAATTCCTATGTTGGGCTAACATAAGAAACAACATTATCCCCCTCTTTATTGGATTGGTGGTCCCACACCAATGGCAGTTATGCATTGTCGGGAGTTTTCATCGTAGGTCTCCTTGTTGAGAGTTATCTAGATGGTATGCAGCTCTTTGCCTACGTGCTCCAACATTTGCCATCGTAGCTTGTCCAGAAAGGTCGTGGCTCGTAATAGTGGAGCATATTGGGAAGGAATCCATGTGTCTACCAGTATCCACATGGAGAGCGCTCGTCATGGCTACACAGTAATAAAGACGTGCCACATTAAAATGGTCCATCTCAGTGATCATTGGCTTATTGAATTCCAAAATAATGGGTGGGAGTGAGTGATCCTAATGAGTTGTCAATGGCGCCGTAAATGCTATAAGGCCATAGTTATCTGCAAACTTATGCACATCCATGTCTGCACAGTTATGATATTTCTGGTAGAACTAGCTACAATTAGAAATGAAATCTCAGCCCAAGTCTTCTGTTTTGACATATTTGTGAAGAAGAGGCCAATAGATTTTGTTGGCCATGAACTCAATGTTGGAATGGAAAAGTGGAGCCACAGCCCACACTCAGAGAAATCCCATAAGTAGAAGTGGGACTTTGTTCAAAGTGGATATAAGTGGAAAATGTCCAAGTGTTTAATGTCCCCTGGTACCAGCCCCTTTGTGGGTAAGGGGCAGCTCTTGGATTCATAGGCGGCTAGGAGTCCGGGGATGAGATCCTGGAACGCGGCTCACGGAAGGGGCATAAGGCTCCGTGATTTTGGTGCAACCTCTAAACCAAAAAAGGTTAAGTTGCATCACAGTGCAACCTCTGAACCAGAAAGGTCAAGTTGTATCCGGTGAAGGTCCACCGAATTCCTACACTCAATGTGAATGGCTCACGCCGCTTTAGGTGGTAAAAATCTGGATTGACTCTCAAATACATTGGTGCACTGAGGTAGCGTTGGAAGGCTACCTTATTTGAAATAAATAGTGCTTTGTGCCAAGCTGGTTGTGGCGCAACTACTTGAACCTTGGCCTTATGTGTGCAGCACTCCTTGAAATTTTGAAATGGTATAGACGTCGCATTCTTCTTCTTTGGCATACTTTGCTTTGAACTCCCTGGACTCAATCATATCCCACCTTGGATTACGAGGTGTCACACGATGTCATTCAGGTGGTACCACTGCGGGTGGTGGAGGGTTTGGAGATGAAAGGAGTTGGAAAAGTTTGGGTGGAAGGTGAGAAAAATGGATTATTAAAAAGGATTCATGGGGAGTGGAAGGCGTAAGAAGGGAGGATGGTGGAGGAGATGAAATAGTAGAACATGGGGGAGAGAGTGGATGAGAATGACGGGAGACAAGAAACTGGAGGAAGTTCTCTATGTCCCTACTCTTGATAAAGATCTTCTATCCGTTGCTAAGATAGTCGATACAGGCATGTCAATGACCTTCATGAAGAACTCTTGTAAACTGTTCGAGGAAGATTCTAATAACCTGGTTGCTAAAGGCAACAGAGAAGGAAATTCATATCACTTGGACATTCGAACAAGAATCGAACAAGTTAATCAAACTTGGGAATCAACCGATGTACTGTGGCACAAAAGGCTATGTCAAATGAACATGGAAGCCTTGTACCAAGCCAATAAAAGTCAGAGAATTCAAGGAGTGAAAATAAAAAACGGAGATATTCGAACTACCTGCGAATCCTATCTTAAAGGCAAGATGACTAGAACACCTTTCAATAAGGATGTTCATAAAGAAGCTAAGGTACTTGAAATTGTGCATTCAGATATTTGTGGACCATTCGGAGTATTGTCGTTGGATGATGCAAAGTACCTCATTATGTTTATTGATGACTTCAGCAAGTTCGTTGTAGTATACTTTATTTGTACCAAATCTGAAGCTTTCGAAAAATTTCTTGAGTATACGAATTGGGCTGAAAAGCATACAGGCAATAAGTTGAAGCAAATTTGCACAGATCGTGGAGGTGAGTACATTTCCAATGAATTCAAAGCTTATTGTACTGATCGAGGTATTATGCACATGAAGATTGCATCTTACACACCTCAGCACAATGGAAAAGCTAAACAAAGGAATCATACACTAATGGACGCTGCAAGGTGTATGATGGCTCATGCGAAAGCACCAAAACAGTTGTGGGCAGAAGTAGTGGCTACATCAAATTATCTTCATAATCGTATTTTGAAATCTCGAATACCAGATAAAACTCCTCATGAGATATGGTGGAAGTTGAAGCCAAATTTTGCACATGTTCGAATACTTGGATGTGCAGTGTATACGCACATACTAGGTAAGCTGAGAAAGAAACTCGATGAAAAGACAAAACAAGGTTTTCTGGTAGGATTCGAGTTACATTCATCATATTATCGTGTTTATATACCCGAAACTGGCAAGATAAAAGTTGTTCGAGATGTTAAATTTGATGAGAAGAAATACATAGCAGATAGTGATCTAGTCGGCTATGAAATTCTCAAAAATTATCATGAGCTACAATGACAACAGAAGATGAAAGATAGTTACCAGATTCAGAGGGAGGTCAAGATCGAGTGCCTAATAGACTCAAATTGCCAACTCAAATTCTAGCCAAAAAGCTCGAATCAGAATTGAACATGAAACCTGCAGAATTGAACTCGAAACCACCTGTGAAAAAATTAGACAGACAACAAAAACTACTAGAAAGATATGGTCAGGATGTTTTTAATACAGCCATCAAATTTTGTGAATTCTCTGACAAATCTCAAACATTCGAGGAAGCTATACCAGATAAAGATCGTTGGATTCAGACAATGGAGGACGAAATGTCATCCATGTATAAAAACAATGTATGGACACTTGCACCTATACCTGATGGCATAAAACCAGTCAAGTGTAAGTGGATCTACAAGATTAAAACAGGTCTTGATGGAGAAAACATCAGATACAAGGCAAGGTTAATGGCTAAAGGATTTTCACATAAGTATGAAATCACCTACACTGATACTTTCTCACCGGTAGTCAAACATACATCAATGCGTTTGTTACTCGCGTATGCAGTGGCTCATGATCTAAAAATCCATATTGTGGATGAGAAAACTGCTTTCCTGCACATGGAATTAGAAGAAGACTTATTCATGGACCAACCACTTGGTTTTGTAAGCCAAGAATATCCAAAATATGAATGTCACATGAATAAAGGCATTTATGGTCTCAAACAAGCAGCGAGACTGGTATAGAAAGAAGGATGAAGCACTACATTCCATAGGCTTCAGACCTGTATTTGCTTAATCAAATGTCTATATCAAGCATGTCCAAAATGAAATAATCATTCTAGCTATTTATGCTGATGACATGCTTATCTTTTCAAGAAGAGATAAGTTAATTTCAGATGTCAAAAGAGACATTTCTAAAATATTTGAACTGACCTAGGAGATGCTATAATCTATCTAGGCTTGCAGATCGTGAGAGACTTTGAAGGTGGTAACTTGTACCTTCACCAACAAAGTACACTCAAAAGATCATTGAAGACTTCAACATGATCAAATGCAAAGGTGTGCATACTCCCGTGATAGTTGGAACAATACTGAGCAAGGCAGATTGTCCGCAGACTCTCAAGGAAGAGGAACGAATGGCCAAAACACCCTATCGTAGGCTGATTAGATCATTGTATATCTAGCAGACAACATCAGGCCTGATATAGCGTTTGCAGTATACAGGTTGAGCCAATGTAATTAGAACCCAGGATCGTTACACTGGAAGTTGGCAAAGAGAGTACTACAATATCTCTAGGAAACAAAAGACTATGGATTGTGTTATTCAAAGGAAGATGGATTTCACATCGAATCTTACAGTGACGCAAGCTAGGCATCCATGAAGGATGATAGCAAAAGTATTTCAGGAGGTTGTAGTCTAGCATCTAGCGCAACCATACTTTGGATTAGCAAGAAACAAACAACAGTAGCCCAATCTTCCTGTAAAGCGAAATATGTAGCAGCAGCCAAGATGACAAACAAGCTGATCTGGATTAAATAGATATTGGAAGGATTTGATGAATCTAGTTCTAAACCTTATGTCTTGTTAATGGATAACACTTCAGCAATCTATCTTACGAAAGATCTTGTATTTCACTCGAAAAGAAGGCATATAGCTATCAAGTATCATGTGATTCGGCACTTAGTCGAGAAGAAGATACTAAAGACAGTCTTTTTACCCACAGAGGAAATGACAGCTGATATCTTTACAAAGCCACTAAGTAAAGCTTTGTTCGAGAAGCAACAAAGAAGATTGGGGTTAATCCAACTGCCACTTTGAGAGGGAGCTGTAGAACAACTGATCAAACAGATCTTGATTCTACCAACAAAGTGTGCAATTTACTTGACAAAGGATGAGAAAGAAATGAACGCGAACTCGAAACATTTCTATTTGTGACCAACTCGAAAAGATTTGCGAAGGATGGCATGTGATTTGTAAGTCCACGTACGAGTATTTATCAATAAACTTCAACCATGGCATGTGTTTTGTAAGCCCATGAGTAGAAGCTTAAATAATAATAAAATAGTTTAAACTTAGATTTAGGACTTAGACCTAGGAAACTTAAGATTAGAAATATTTTATCTTAAGTTTTCCTAAACTTTGAAGTTCTAAATCCTAAGTTAGAAGTTCTAGAAAGGCTAGAAACATATTAGTCCCATAAGTTAGTAGACACTTGTGGAAGACCCTCCTTGCCATAAAAGGAGAGGTATTTGCATTGTAAACAACACTTTATGATTAAGGCAAAATTACTATTGTGATTATCTTGCATTTCATTGTGTTCCCATTGGAAGGTGCATAGCTTGAGGGAAGGTGCTCGGGCCTCCTCTTGTCTCCTTTCATTGGCCTTTAATTGTGGCATAGTTTGATTTGTTTATTGCTTAGTTTAGCCGCAATTCTTATTATCTCCCTTGGGGGTGTTAAGTAGGATTTAGCAATCTTGCTAGTTGGGCCTACCTTAGCAAGGATTTTTATTGTTGTTACTAATTAGCTTTATTTCCGTTTCGGGCACTAGTTGGATAAGCCTTAGTGCTCTCATTCATGTTGATTCTTTCCGTATTTTTGTTGAAGCTTGTTGTAGAAACTTAAAAAGTGGACGAATCTCTACATCCTTATACTACACCCGTAAGTAGATCTAGCCACCGCACACACTAGAAATACTTCCACATTGGTGCCCATTAGAGAAAATATGGGCCCAAAGAGGGCCCTATAAGAAATGTCATGTAGGAGAGAGAAAAATAACTATAAAGTAATTATAATATCATTTTCTAACTTCTTTACGCATATGCCCGCACCACTTTCCATGTAAATGAATGCACCTTAGTTTAGTCACATCAAACTTCACTAATGTTTAACCACAGTTAAAATATAATTTTTCAAAATGCTGAAATATTCCCTTCCAATAGTTGGAAACACTCAAAAATTTGAATTAGGAGTGACATTTCTGAAGAAAGCCTATGCCATCTCTATCTCCAGCAGAGTCGTTAGCGCCATCTCCAGCTTTGTTATTGTCATTGTATTGTTTGTTACTATACTACTGTACTGATGACAAAGTTTTATCATCTTCATGTGGATCTGTCACCAGAATATGCTCCGCTTAGGATGAGATATTCAAAGCAACCCAAATTGTCAACTTCTGATATGGTCCGATACAGGGAGGAAAAGCTAAAACATGTAGATTTATGGTCATCAAGAACATTGTACCCTATTGATCCATGTTCATTGCAACATCAAGATTTTTATTCGGTGAGTCAGTTACTAGTCTATATGTGTCATGGTAAAAATGGCCTTTTGGGTTACTGTGAGAATTTCATGCTCTATGGAAATGCACATTCAATGCAAAGAATACATTATTTGGAAGAGGAATCAAGGAAAATATCAAAGGAGTGCGAAGAAAAATCTACAAAGATAAAAACTTGTTTGGATGAAAATGAGATGCTCAAAGAGGAGATCCAAAGGTTGAAATCTTTTTTGCATCATTATATAACTAGTAATGATGAGATAAAAATTGCATTTCAATCCATGCGTATCTCATATTTGTCTCTTGTTAAAGATATGGATGTGCTCAACAGAAAGGTCCGAAGAAACAAGAGGAAAAGACTGGTAAACAAGGATATATGTGATCTATCATCCAGAGAGGTCATAGAAAAAGACGAATCTGTACATTCAAGTAAGTTATAGCTTATTTGGTACTGAAAATTGCTTGAACTTTTTGATTTATTTATAATCACTAATTTAGTTATTTATTCAATTCTGTTGAATTTCACACGTGTGGATTGTCCACTACATGTACTTGTGATCTTCTAAGGTGTGTAGATGCACCAAGATCAAGACTAGATTGAGATTCAAGATCTATCTTTGATTCTATGGCAAAAACACACTACTACATGCATTCAATCACTTCCAACTCTCACTCACACGTGTGGAAAGTGTTCCAAAAGTATTCTAAGTAAAAACAAGCTGCTCTCCTCGAGTAGAGAGAGAAAAACCATCAAGAGCTCTCGGGTAGAGAGAGAAAGCTAGAAATTCAATGACACTCAAAATCCACTCAATCTCAAAATCAATTAGATCCAAAAGGAGGAGTACAATGATACTAATAGATTCATGAGCTACCACTATGCTTAATTATGATTGGATCACACTTTGCCACCTCTTAATCCTATTGGACCATTGATCCATGCACCTCTAAATTCTATTGGACTATATTCAAGCACACCTCAATTTTCTATTGGACCTCACAAGGTTCCACCTCTAAATCCTATTGGACCTCTTAAGCTTCATCAAACAAAAGCATGACACTTGTCTACACTCTAATTGGCACAAGTTTGGCTCTATTTTGGCTCAATATTGGCATTACAAGTGGAAATGGATAATTTGCCATCTATGCCAAATTTGACCCTATCAACATCCTACACCTAAATGCTTGACTATGAAATTCTATGAGACCCCTATATCAAACATTTTGATTTACTTTACAATTCTCCACACGTGGGAACATCCTCCACACATGTGAGATTCACTTACAAACTTCTATCATAAAAAATAGCAAGCTAAATTTTTGCCAATTTCTCACACTCCTCCTCAAAAAAATAGCTTGGAAAGGTACTAGATCACTTGAGAAGTTTGTAAGTCTTTTTGAGTGGATCCTTTGGTATGCATAAGAAGTGAAGATCAACCAAGGGATCCATCATAGCAGCACCCTCACCATATCCATGATAAGATCTCTTTGGTAGAGATCTCTTGCCAATGCCTTTGAAGAGTGCTCCACCAATATGCCACTATTATCATGGGTTTCCTCCATGCTTGATGATGATCTTTGCCTTGAAAGTTCCACTTGCATGATGGATGCACCATAAATAGAGAAATCTGAGGCTTCCAAGCCTCATAAGGATCATGGAGATCAAGATCATAAGATGTGAAACAATGATGATTATCAAGCTTATGCTTTCTAGCTCGACTAGTCCACATACAATGAACTATATCCATGATGGATCTAATCTTGATATCAAAGACTATCTTGATCTTTTTTAGGCTAGTTACTCTCTCAAGGATGTAAGTGTCCACTTTGGATGCTTCACTTAATCTCAAGAGGAGTTTACACTTTGCCTCAAAACATGTGAAAACATGATTTTCAAAAAAGTGAGTACCAAGCTCAATCTTGTTCTTACTAGAACCAAGAGCATACTTTTGACAATACAATATCTTGCTTTCAAAAAGTATTGGAAACACAACTAAGTCAATAATGACAAGAAACATGTCCATACCATAAGCATCATACAAAACTAGTATAGCTTTTCTTGAACTTTGAGATCCAAAAAATTCAATGAAGCAAGATAGCATTTCAAGCAAAGGAAGAGAAGCATATATGAATGTGTTGTAGTAGATACAACATGAAATATGCCCCTCTTTGCTATGTAAGGTGAGCCATAAAGACTCGGCCATGCATCTTGAAGATCTTCTTGAAATCATATGAAGAAGAAACTCCTCCTCACACATTGGCCCCATCATAACTTGAATACCTTCAAAAAGGATAACTTGTGATGCTTCTTGAGAAGCCTTGATCTCGGCCACTTCCAAGATTGAATCTTCATGCAATATGACATCTCTATTCACCATCACATTTGAAATAGAGAGTGTAAAGACACTAAAGGCCTCCTTGATGGATGAGTATCCAATCATGATCCATGAGCTTGGATCATCCTTCCTTCTTGTTTCCAAGGGAATATGTGCAAAGCAAGCACTACCAAGTTCACTAAGGTGATCAACCTTAGGCTTCATCTTGAATAAAACTTCATATGGTGCTATTTCTTCAAGAGCTCCAATACTCCTCAAAGCTTTGATCTTCAGTGAGAATTTCTTCTCAACATATGCTTTCAATAATAAGGAATAATCATACACCATAATACTTGAAGAGAGAAGATATGTGCATCTTGTGTAATCCTCCTCCTTTGAAATATTGGAAATATAAGAAACATCAAGAGAGTTTGCACTCTCACTTGGATCCAATTTGTAGATGCCTTCAAATCTTGATCCATATGCAAGGATCTCACCATCCTTCTTAATCACACAATTGTCAATATTGAAATGGACATCAAAGCCACTATCAAGAAGTTGGCCAACACTTAAGATGTTCTTTGTAAGCTTTGGGAAAAAAAGAACATTGTTGAGAAAGAGATCTTTAGAAGATGCAAGCTTCAAGGGAATAATCCCTACTCCTTCAATATTGCACTCATGCTTACTTGCAAAGTATATGGTCTTCTTGACTCCATCATAAGGCATAATAGATGAAAAAAAGTGCTTGGAGCCACACATATGTGAAGATGCTCCACTATCAATATACCATGAGTCATCCTTGTTGAAGGTGGAAGAGGAGAAGCTTGATGCCATAAGAGAGCCTTCTCCATCACTTGCAATATAGTCATCTTTCTCATTGGTGATGTTGGCTTGATTGAGTTGATTCTTCTTCTTGAAGCAATTGGTGGCATAATGGCCTTTCTTGCCACAATAAAAGCACTTGATCATCTTCTTCTTGAGATTTGAATTAGAAGCATGAGAGGTATCCTCCTCCTCTCCATCTTGGTCTCTAGCTTTGTCATTAGAGAAGTGATGGTGTTGCTTCTTACTCCTCTCTTTGTGCTTGGCAAATAGAACTTTGCCATCATCATGATTGAGTGATAGCTTGTCCATCCTCAAGAGTTTGTACTCTTGTCTTGATTCTTCAGAAATAAGCACACTTTGAAGGGCCTCCAAACTTGGTAGCTCCTCCTTAATAGCATAGGATTGGACAAGGTTGTCATATTCATCTCTCAAGCCATTGAGAATGACTTGGACTAGCTCACTTTGATTGATTGAGTCACCAATACATGCAAGCTCCCTATGAATATCCTTGACCCTCAAAACATAATTAGATGCACTCTCATCACTCTTTTGACTACTTTGGAATATTTGATTTCTAAGAGTGAGGAGCCTAGAGGTGTTCTTAGCCTCATAGATGGACTTGAGACAATCTCAAGCTTCCTTGGATGTAGAACAATCACCAATCTCCCTCAATATCTCATTAGAGACATTCATCTTAATGTAGTGGAGAGCCATCCTAGCTCTCTTCTTGTATTTTTGTACTTCTTGAAGGACTTGAGGCTCCTCCTCAATCCCAAGTACAATGTCCATCACATCTTGGAGTATCAAGATGGACTCCATCCTCAACTTCCATATTGAATAATTGGAAGTAGACAATCTCTCACTTGGTTGCAACAAGTATGAACTCATTGAAGTCATGTAAAGTGGAGATAAATAAAAGTGATGAACAAAAAATGTTGCTTCTCTCTCACTATAGGATCCAATAATGGTGTGCTACCATCTCCTATGCAAGATCTTGCAACAAACTGTGAGATGATACTCACTAGCTATCTCAATCTCTCCAAGACTAGATCTACTTCACATCAAATGATGGAGTATGGGCAAAGTTAGGATCAAACACTCTTAGCACGTGTTAAATACACTAAGAAACCAAATTTGACTCAAATACAATGATATTGCATGAAACAAAATGGCTAAGATCTCAAAACATTGCCTAGATCACATATAGATGAGATTGGTAAGCATTCAACTGTGATTTTAGATCAAACAAGCAATCTTTTGACCAAACCAAATGTGTCCACCCAGGTCTAGGTGCCCTACATAACCCTCTTCAAAAGCTTATAACTTTTGATTGGCTCAACCAAATGGAATGAAACTGATTGCATCAAAAACTAGACAAAAATAGCTTCAAAACAAGCTATCTAGCAAGATTTTTGGATCAAACATGAAAGAGAACTCCCAAACTGAAATTGGATTTTCCTCACACGTGTCTGAGCACCTGATTCCGTATAGTACCAGGTCAGACCCAATCAATGTCCTTTTGATCTCTTTTGATCCAAAGTTGAACAAGATAGCTAGGAAAATGGGCCTTGACAATTTCTAGCTCAAGATTGATGAATAGTTTTCACTCAAATGGATCAAAATGCATGGTAACCTTAGGTAGGCTCTGATACCATGTTGAATTTCACACGTGTGGATTGTCCACTACATGTACTTGTGATCTTCTAAGGTGTGTAGATGCACCAAGATCAAGACTAGATTGAGATTCAAGATCTATCTTTGATTCTATGGCAAAAACACACTACTACATGCATTCAATCACTTCCAACTCTCACTCACACGTGTGGGAAGTGTTCCAAAAGTATTCTAAGTAAAAACAAGCTGCTCTCCTCGGGTAGAGAGAGAAAAACTATCATGAGTTCTCGGGTAGAGAGAGAAAGCTAAAAACTCAATGACACTCAAAATCCACTCAATCTCAAAATCAATTAGATCCAAAAGGAGGAGTACAATGATACTAATAGATTCATGAGCTACCACTATGCTTAATTATGATTGGATCACACTTTGCCACCTCTTAATCCTATTGGACCATTGATCCATGCACCTCTAAATTCTATTGGACTATATTCAAGCACACCTCAATTTTCTATTGGACCTCACAAGGTTCCACCTCTAAATCCTATTGGACCTCTTAAGCTTCATCAAACAAAAGCATGACACTTGTCTACACTCTAATTGGCACAAGTTTGGCTCTATTTTGGCTCAATATTGGCATTACAAGTGGAAATGGATAATTTGCCATCTATGCCAAATTTGACCCTATCAACATCCTACACCTAAATGCTTGACTATGAAATTCTATGAGACCCCTATATCAAACATTTTGATTTACTTTACAATTCTCCACACGTGGGAACATCCTCCACACATGTGAGATTCACTTACAAACTTCTATCATAAAAAATACCAAGCTAAATTTTTGCCAATTTCTCACAACTTCAACTTTCTGTTGATTTGCTTATTATATATTGTTGTGAATACTATGAGTGTCCTAATTTCTACTGACATTTTCATGAACATTATGTTTGCAATGCAGATCAGCATTGGTTGTTGAAGACCATTTGGCCGATGAGATTTCAATTGGAAACTCACTAGGCTCTATCTTGACTTCTAAATCTATGAAATCAATGTTAAATAATAACAAAATGAAAAAGATTAAGTCTTCAGTTACTGATAGCATTATGGATGAAATTGGAAAAATATTAGACACTACATTGCTTCAAGGGGAATGTGACTTTTCTAGCATCAGTAGGAAAGCATATGCAACAATGTTTAAGATGATAAAGGAGGCATTTGCACAGGTAAATATTAAAAAGTTTCCAATCCCATGACCATTTTATCTTTAAAAAGAAAAAGACATGTTAAACCATGGTATGCAGACAATAGTTGGTAATCCATCTCATATTAATGAAGTGTATTGCTCGAAAGGAGAAAGTCTAGCATATAACAATTCCAACTATTTATTTATTGACATTAATCAGTTATAAACATTCATCATAAATTTTTATGGTATTACAAATGAGAATGTCAATGATAAGTTTTGATAGTTGTTCTCAAGTTAGATGAGTCTAAAAATATAAAAGGACAAAAAATGGAAAGAGTCAGTCTCACAATCATGAATGGATCACTTTCAAATTCAGAGGACTCAAAACACCTCAATTTCAGTGTTCAATCAGAAAATGATATCTGGTGGTTGGCAGCATTTCAAGTATAGTAGTCCTTTCGCATAATAAATAGGGATAATCATTTGAATATGGATTTCATATCTAGAATTTTTTTTGTGTTAATATTATGAGGCTAATCACGTTTTTGTATTTTCTTATAGGTGCTGAAAGAAGACCATAGCATTTTCTCATGGATATTTAATAGAACATCATATCCTGCCACCATAAAAAAATCACATGGAGGGAGTTCCACTCAATATTCCTGGAATTGGCACTTTCAACATTGAATGGCATTTAGCAGGAGATCTAAAGAAATTAAAATGTATGTTCAATGTATCTCATGGCGCCAACTCTAAACACCCTTGTTTGTACTGCATGAAAACAACAAAAGACATGACAAGGAGTACAAGAATATCAAGAGATCGAGAAGGTCTTAATTGGAAACCTCTACTATTGATTCCTCTACGAAATGTTCATATCTGTACATTGCATGCGGAGGTGCGTATTATAGAAAAAATAATATATCTTCACATCTTGTTTGCATGGAATTCCGAGCCAAAGGCCTCTGCAAAGGAAGCTATTTCCATATTAGAGGATGTGTTGTCCAAAGCAGGCTTACATAAAGGCCATGTTAAAATAAAAAAAGATGACAAGTTATCAGGTAAAACATGAAATATTCCATGCAAGCCGAACATTGGAGGATCTAAAGCTCGAAGATTTTTATCAAATTATTCTGGCAAACAATCTAAGGTTCAATATACGGTTTGGAAGGAGATTATTGCAGCAACTCAATATTTTGAAGAAGAAGATTCTACTCGTATACACAAAGTAGAAGTTTGGAAAAAGTTAGACAACATGGTGAAATACTTGAGAAAAGATAAATTTTCAAATATTGATGTTCAAATGATACAGAAAACAACCAATGAGTTTGTGGATGCAGTTCAGAGTGCATGGGGTGTTGATCATATAACACATTATATGGTAAGATTTTGATTTTACACTACCATAGACAAATATGTGCAATTAAATTAGATACTTTTGGTACTGATTTAGATTGTGTTTTTATGACATGCAGCACATATTATGACATCATTCGACATTCTTTGCAAGAAATAGTGAAAGTCTTAGCATATGGTCATCGCAAGGAATGGAAAAATCTCATTGGCAAGCAAGAGCGACATTTCATAAAAGTACACAACATGGCGGGCC
Source organism: Diphasiastrum complanatum (assembly GCA_029204225.1). Lineage (NCBI taxonomy): Eukaryota > Viridiplantae > Streptophyta > Lycopodiopsida > Lycopodiales > Lycopodiaceae > Diphasiastrum > Diphasiastrum complanatum. The sequence goes on from CM055109.1 coordinate 43,335,979, forward strand.
TAGCACAAAAAATAACTATATACTGCAACTTTTCCAATGGTTTTACAGAAGAATCCAAATTCGTCATAATACAAAATCGACGGATTATAAAAAATTTCAAAAAGCATGCAAATTTATACAAGCCAGTAGGCTATAGTCAGACAATAAAATTTTGTATATTAAATAAAAATATTTACAAAGTACAATTCAGCAGTATCTAATATGCTTCCGATATTTTTTCCAATGAAAATTGCAACTTAGAATCATGCAACAATTTTCTTCTTTCGTATGGATCCAATAGCTCATAGTTTTCATGCTTACTAAGATCAACGTAAGCAGCATACACTGCAAAATAAGATGATCTGAGCATGGAATTCATTGGTCCATATCCTAAAATTTTAACCGCAATAGTTTTCTTTACAAAAATTATTTTATGCACCTTATTAAAATTATGTCCTCCAAGAAAATGAGACAGTGCCTTGATTGCCATAATCATAGTTTCACCATGTTGATGAAGCTTTGAATGGGCAACACTTATCTCATTATTCTTGAAGGACTTTAGATAGTGCCCGAGTGAATGATCTCTTGAAAATTCTCCCGCAGAAGATCTTTGCCCTCCTCGACGAATTGCGAAATCATCAAGGAAAGTTGTTTCCTGAAATGATAAAAAACAAAGTAAGCTCTAGTATATAATCTGACATAAAAAATCTACTAGTACTTGATAAGAGACAAAACTTACGCATTCGGCTTTGTCTTCTCTAATTACTGTCTCACCATCAATATTATGTCCACCTTTTGATGTCAATATTGTTGGTGAATAGACAGATGGTTGTGGAAATCCAAGTTGACTTTGGATTCTAAGAAACTCCTCCTCAGAAGGCAGATCATCTTCTTTGTTGCGCATTTCCTCCACAGCCATTTTCAAGCAACCTTTCCCTAAATAAAATCTATCATTATGTATATCGTCGACACCAAGGAGAATATCATCAGTATCAAAATCAATAATATCCGAAAATTTATCAAGCTCTTTGTTCAAAATCAAAGAGTCTCAGCTTCAGTGAAGTCAAAAAGATCCGATATATCCGATATTGTCAAAAAGAAATTATTATCTATATTATAAGTAGGCAAAGTGATCAAACATATATCAGAAGGAGAAAGGGTGGTGGGTGTTCTAGGGCCTATAAAGATAGATCTATTTTGAGCAGGATCAAAATCAGAACAATCATCTAAATTAACACTCGTATCAATAAAAAAGATTTCTATATCTACAATCTTTGACTTTTCAGACTCTGTACCACTAGAAGAAGCTGTTTCAGAAGTGGAGGGCAAAGAGTCCGAATCGTCAGAAATATTTAATAAAAAACAAAAAACAAAAGCAGACTGAAATCAACAAATCTACAATTTTTAGTATGAATTGGGCACTCATCTACAAACTTGAAGTCATTATGCTTGGTAAACATTATGTCAAACTTAGTTTTATAGATATGCTTGTCTAGTGCCACCAAGTCCTGATAATGAATCATGTCTTTATTCTGAGACCTAAATAACGGAATAGTGAGCAGGAACTTAAATCTGAGATATATCTCAGAAAATACCTCCACACCAGAGCCCTCAGTTATAGAAGGTAGAATAAAAAGAAAAGGAGAAAAAAGAGATTTGAAATAGTCCAACCCATCAGTAAGACCAAATTCATTAAAAGAAGAAACCAAACTGGATTCAAAATTAGACATTTTAAACAAAAATAACAGAACTGAAATTCCAAATATCGCTCTCAGGTGCAAACACCAGGTCAGACAAGCAAGTCCAGTCAACGTGCGCTCGAAAGAGATATTGGAAGCTGGAGTATCGGATCCGAGCGCAAGAATAATGAGCAGGAAAGAAAAGGGATACGAAACGCGCTTGAATGCGATACAAGAGGATGTAGTATCGGATCCAGGTGCATAATAGTCAGCGACACGTAATGAGAGCAAGCGATGCGCTTGAAATCGATATCCGGCAAAGCAATCATAAATTTGCAGGAAAATTCGAGCCGAAAAATACCTATTTATATAAAAAAATTTGCACGCGTGGAGAAGTGGCGAAGGAACATGTGTCGACATGTGATTGGCCAAAATAAATGCATCGTACCTTGAATGATTGATCTGACATTTGTCACGTGCGCGAATGACATGCATCGTCAAGGGATTCACGCACGTGTCACAGCCCACGTGTCCTTATAATATGATCATCATTGTCAGTACGGACATTCCACGTGGACTAATCATCAGATGACACGTGTCTCAAAAATTCATTAAAAAACGAGAGCAAACTGGATTCAAAATTAGACATTTTAAATAAAGATATCGCTCTCAGGCACAAACCCCTGGTCCGACAAGCACGTCCAATCAACGAGCGCTCGAGAGAGATTTTTGAAGTTGGAGTATCGAATCCAAGCGTAGAAACAACGACCAAAAAAAAAAAGGTATGTGAGACACGCTTGAATGCGATACCGGACGATGCAGTATCGGATCCAGGCGCATAATAGCCAACGAGTTGTAATGAGAGCAAGCGGCGCCCTTGAAATCGATATCCGGCAAAACAATCTTGAATTTGCATGAGATTCCGTGTCCAAAAAGATCTATTCATAAAAATTATTTCTCACGTGTGGAAAAGTGGCGAAGTAACACGTGTCGACTTTTGATTGGCCAAAATAAATGCGTCGTATCTAAAAGAATGGATCTGACATCTGTCACGTGCAAGAATGACACGCATCGATCAGGGATTCGCGCACGTGTCTCAGCCCACATGGCCTCATAATTGGTATATCATAATCAGTACGGACATTCCGCGTGGTCTAATCATTTGATGACACGCTCTTTCATCCTTCAAGCATCCGTTCTCTCATAGTGCGCTTGAGTCCGATACCGCCTGCTATGCAATATCGCTTTCAAGCGCACATCCCTTTTTTGCATATAATCTCTGTAGATCTTGTGTTCAAAACCGATATTCAATGCTGGTATCGATCTCAAGTGCCCTTTCGTCGCAAATTTTTTTGTTTTGATCCACTTTTGTTTATTTCAAACATCTTTTTGCTAATTTTCTTCTTCCGAGAATGATGGCCAGGACTAAATCCACCGCCTGTGCCATCACCACTGTACAGCCATCCCATTCTTGTGTTCCCCCTGATAGTGGCCGTAGGCATGGCAGGAAGCAGGTCTGGCTTACGGAGATCAGAAAACTCCAAAGATCAATTGAATTGTTGATCCTAGAGCTCCTTTCGGCCGATCTATCTGAAATGTCACTCTGTCACATGGGCTTGATGTTCGTTTTGCCATAACAGCCATGCAGGCCTTGCAAGGTGCTGCAGAAGATTTTTTGTCCCAATTTTTTGAGGATACTTGTCTTTTGGCAGTGCATGGTAAGCGTGTCACCATCATGCCGAAGGATTTCGTCATTCTCAAAAGGCTTCAGGACAGATATTCTGGTCTTCATGTAGATAATGCCAGCACCTCCAGAAACCTGTCTCTGGATAGAACCGACGTGCCGACTACCTCTAGGAGGAAGAGAAACCAGGTTGTCCCCAAGAAGGTTGGATCTCGAAGGCCAGCTACTTCCCTTCCTCCTAGACGTATCCCGGCCAAAAGACCCCGTGTCATCTTGAGCTCTGAGTCAGATGCTGGAGAATCTGACTCAGATCGAGAATCTTCACCGAGTCTTCCTCCTCTTATTCGTCCAGCTCCTCAACAGGTTTCATCACCAAAATTGTTGATTACCCAAGAGGAGCTAGACAAAATAACAAAGAAATCTGTAAATATTGTTTCCACTTCTCTTTCTGCCCCTCATGTACATAGTCTTTTTGTGAGAATTCCATACGATCCAGCCTAGGTTTTTTTTTATTTTGACCATTATAATCAATACGAGGCCTAGCTAGCTAACAAAATTGATCTTCTCGGCAACTTTTTTGATTTTCTTCTTTCAGATACACGTAGAAGCTTTAGATTAGGTCCTAAATTTTGTGCCGAGCTTAAAGATAAGACCTCAAAAATTTCAGATGCAATAGTAGAGGCCGATGTTTTATTTTTGCAGAATAGTATTAGTTTCGATTCCCATGGTACAGTTTTTGTAGTTAGTCCATTTTTCATGGGAGCGATAAAGGCGATAAAAGCCAATTTTGAGAAGACTTTTTATCGAGTCCAGTCATATGGCGAAATTCTATTTGATTCCATATGAAAATAGGTAAGGATTGTTCTTTTGTTTTTGTTGCTTTATTTTGGATTGTTGCATGTCTCATTGCGTTAATAAGAATGAAATTTTTTCATAAATATGAATTTATTGATATTTGTATCTTGGTTGTTGCAGTCGGCATTGGAACCTCAAAATTCTTTTTGTAAAGATAAATAAGGAGGGAGTATCAAATTTTCTATGTGTAAAATTAAACTCAGCTGCAAATACACATAGAGAATTTGATTCTCTATTTCATGATGTCGTTCGGAAAATACCGACAATAGCAACTTCAATTGGAGATATAACCATCAAATCTCTGAAGGTATATTCAATTTATTTCTGATATGCATGTATTCCTTTTTTTAATCAAATGTATCGTCATACCATAATCATAATATTAGTAATTTTTGTTCTCTATATGCAGTGTGTACAGCAGAATGACGCTTTTAGTTGTGCATGGTTCGTCTTGTACAATACGAAGCTATTTTTTGAGTGGTATAATTTATAAATGGATGTAGATATTGAAAAGGTAATATTCTATTCATTTGTAGTTCATTTCATTTCATTCCTATTTATTAGAATTATTGTTTGTAATTTGCTGATTCTCGTGTTTTGTGATGACAGTTCACTCTTGAGCCATATACTCCTGATGATGTATATATATTTTGACAAGAGTTGATCAGAACCTTTGCCCAGTACGGTATAAGCATTGTACCTGCAATCGAAGGCCCTCAAAAGGAATCTGCTCCTGCCTTAACAGCCTTTCAGGTTATTCAAGATGCAGATCTTATTTTATATGATCAAAAAGGAATAAAAGTCCTTCCTAATACAGAGGAAGGCAATTTTGTAGCAGATATTCCTCTTGTCTTAAAAGGCATTGAGGCCCTTCCCAAAATAGAGGAGGGGGGGATTAGAGAAGGAGCTATTGCTTTATCAGTTCCTAATACTGATATAGAAAATATAGAAAAATTGATTGAAATAGAGATCTATTTGTAAATAGAGAGACATAAAAAAAAAAAAGATACAATCATTTTACTTGTAAACAACCCGTTGATATCACAATAGATTCTTACAATCAACTTGTGTCCATAGTCTAATAATGGAATGCAATTTTTCTATAATGATAAAAAGCCATGATGATTGGCATGTATTTGCTGATAGTGAATCTCAATGTTCTTCCATAAGTTGGATTGTTTCACCAATATCTCTGCATTTGATCTTGAACTCATGTCTTTTATGTACCTGCATAAAACTAATACAAAGTTAGTTAGAATTAGTACAAAAATTGTATTAGAAAATTTTGATTGAAACTATTCATAAAAGATCGAGTGTTTACAGTTACTTACAAGTTTACCATTGAAAATGAATCTGAAGTCCGAAAGTACATCATCTTGTAGGAGCAATAGTTCCCGCCGGATGTAGTTTAGACTCCAATTTTCTTCCACCTCAACACATGTCAAAACATCATCATTGTATTTATTTTCAATATTTTTTTGTTTTGAATGTCACTGGCTTCCAAGTCTTGATCGAGTGGCACCCATTTACCTTTATTTTTTTTCATCTTTGATAATGGAAGCATAAGCTTAACATTTGTTTTTCAATTTGATAACGGAAGCACATGGAAGACATTTTAATTCTACATTCTATTTATCCATCTGATCTTTTGTCCCAGCCTTCATCCATAAGTTCAAATAATAAACTATTTGATAAATTTTTGTATACAAACATCGTTGGGATTTTGTGAACATTGACACAGAAATCCACAAATATATTCAAGAAAATAAACCAACTCAATCTGACTGTTTTTTATCTCGTGCTCATTTTTAATGAATTTTTTACATCATTATATATCTTGCAACTAAATGATTCTAAAACTGTAGCAGTTGGTGCAATCCATTCATCACTTTCAAAATTAGGTAATGGAATTGGTACTATTTGTCCAAAAAAAAAATTTGTATCAGGAATGTACATTGATTCATAAAAAAAGATTCCACTATCAGCTAGATCTTTTGTAGTTGTACCTTGATATTGCAGTTGTCCAATATCAGTGTGAATAGCATCTAACACACCTACTAAAGATCCACTCAACTCCCATTCATTTATGTTGGATGGATATAAATCTGCAAGAGAAAAATGATCAGATTGGCAAGTTTACTATTAGATATTTATGAATGACAAAAATCAAAGTATCAAAAATATCAATACTCATAGTTATTTTTTTTGTGATCCTGACGGCCCTGACCTTGGTTATGGACTCAACCCATCATGTGCACTAGCCTCCTGGGCTTGTTTGTCCATTGATGCTGCAGATGTGGAGGTATCAAAGAAAAATAATGCACCTATGTCGTTGTCGTTCTGATCATCCCTACATGGTTGAGTGTCGTGGAACTGTAAATGTTAAGATTAATCAAGAGGGGGAAGAGTCTACAACTTCATCAATTCTGCTTGCAGGCATTAGATTTGAGTGTTGAGCGCAGTCATTTGTGAAGATGTGCTTTGAAGTAGCTGTTGTGCTTCTGCTTGAACTACTTTTAACTTTTGGCCTAGCTGTTGGTATGCGAAAACTAGGATTACTATGCCCTCAGGGATATTGATTGGAATTGTAGGGTGTAGCAAGGACGTGGTGAGTAGCCCTCCGCCTGTCAAAAGGGTTAGAACACTTGGATAGGATCCTAACCTAGCTTAGTTGCAAGATCTAGATGCTTTTACTCTCTTCACTAACACTACACCACCTTAACTCTACCCTTTTCTACACTAATCCCACATACATCATGATTTGTTTAAATGAAAAAGAGAGGGGAAGAGAGAGAGAGAGAGAGAGAGAGAGAGAGAGAGAGAGAGAGAGAGAGAGTTAGATGGATAGAAGAAGTAGAGAAAGAGAGAAAGAGAGAGAGTGAGAGGGGAGCAATTGAGGATGCTTCTCTCCAAATATTGGTAGAGTCTCCTCCTTCTCATTAAGCATCTAAATAGAGTACAATTGGTGTCTTTTTATAAATGGGAAAGGCCCTTACCCCAAAATCCTATTGGCTAATATTCACAATGATCCTATCAATTCATCTTGGAACCAACTTGATCCAAGGGTCCATAAAAAGTACATTAGAATTCACAAGATTCATGTGAGTCCAAAAGTGGACCCAACTCTAAAAAGTAAACTCTAAGTTTTAAAATGACTTTGGGCCTCAAGTTTTATTTTGATTATAAAGGGCCCAAGTCTATTATATCTATTTACAATTAGCTCACGTCCTCATTGGGCCATAGACTTATACGCATAGGAAGCCATGTCCTCGCAATACATTTATTATTAAATTTATCCCTTTGCTCACGTTGTGTTGGGAATACCCCCAACAAAATATGGTACAAGAGGTGTTTTTTTATTGCTGGGGAAGGCCCTTGCCCCAAAATCCTATTGGCTACTTCTAAAAATATAAGTTTAAATCTTCACCATTCACCTTGGGTCTGTGAAAGTACTGTACTTTAGGACCATAAATGGATCTACAAAAGATCCACAAGAGTGATTGGATGCTTGCTTAACAATCTATCAAAAAACTAGACACAAAAAAGTTGATCTAGATTGGCAATTTGACAAACAACAAGCATTAACAATCAAAAGCATTGATAAACATTGAAATCCGAGCCCACACGTGTGTACTACAGGCTGTAGTACGGCCTTCAACCTGAGAAACAAGTAGAAATTGATTTGGTTTCATTTGGATCACAAAAACTCAATGTACATAGTGAACTAGCTTGAGATTGCCAATGAGCTTCTTTCTTCTCACTATGGAGAGAGGGAATACATAGCAAATTCGACTTCCTTCTTGAAGTTAGGTGGATTTCCAGCATGTAATAAGGAAGTTAACTCACTCTCCTTGACCTAAAATGAAACCATAGTCTATTTCCTAGAGTTATGCTTGGTAGGTAGCTAGTTGGTCAAATTTTCACCTTAAACTTATGTGTAGGTCCTATAAAGTAGGGATGACCACCAAATAGACATGACCAACTCTCTTGACTTGACCTAACCTACATTAGGATGGGTTTCCCATGTGGCATCATGGCCTCACATGTGTGGGACCCACTTGTGTACAAAATTTAAACTATTCTACATGGTTTCTGATCAAGCTAGATTTGCCAATTTTTGGCAATTCTTCACAGGGTCCAACTAATCCAAGGGTATTAAAAAAGTACATTTGAAATCATATGATACATGTGAGTTTCAATTTGGACCCAACTTTGAAAGTTTTAGACTAAGTTTTTTAACTTGACCTTGTGGCCTCAAGTTTTATTTTATTAACAATAAGGCCCAAGTCTTTTTAGTTTATCCACACTTGACTTGCGCGCTCATTAGGCCATGGGCTTATACATGCAGGATGCCACGACCCTCGCAGCACTTTCTACTTTTTTATTTTTTCAATTTTAATTATTTACAGTATGTTGGGCATACCCCCAACAAGACCCACGTCCTGAAGTAGTGTAGGTCCCTCGGCAGTCTGCTGGTTTAGTACAAAGTCTTCTTGGAGCACCTCTGGTCATTAGAGGAGTTCTCAATATCAAAAAGATCCTTTAAGAAATGCCATGTAGGATATAGAAAAATATCAAAATAAAAACAAAACAATATTGTTTATTTGCTTGCCCCCATCACTCCCGAGGCCTCCCCAACTCCCAATGATCTAACCATAGTGTCTATATTCATATTTAAGAACTGTAAACAGTTCGCAATATAACTTGACTAAATTTAAAAATATTCTCTCCATTGGTTATGAAAAGGGCAATATTTTCACCGGATCTAGAATATGACCGCCATCCCCAAATTCGAATCAGGAAAAATAGCAAAATGTTTACATATGCATTCCTTCCACGAGAATGAAAATATGGGTGTCATCTCCAATTATAAACGCCATCTTCACATTGGAATGGAAATATGAGCGCCAACTACCTATTGGAATGAAAAGGTGTGCGATATTTCCAAATTTGAATCAAGCATACAAGCATGGAGATTGCATTGATTGTATAGAGTATATAATATAATCAAAGATGAGTATTTTGTTTTGCTTCATAGAATCTGTACTTTGATGCATCTGATTACTTTATTGTTTTTTCTGATGACGACATTGTATCATCTACATGTGGATATCCCTATTGATTTGGCACCTTTGCAGAGAAGAGGAGGCAAAGAAATTCTAATATCTGCTTAGGATCGTTCTTGTTACAAGGCAGAAGGAAAGAAAAACTTGGATTTGTGGACAGATGGAACATTATATCCACAAGATCCAAGCACTTTGACACATCCCACATTCTCCTCAATAACTCATTTAGTTACATGGATATGCAATGGGAATAGTGAATTACTAGGATATTGTGAGAGATTGCAAAACCATGAAAAACAACTTTATATGAATAAAATTCACTTTTTAGAAGGTGAGTGAATTCGGATATCCTCTTATTATTAGAATAGAGATTGTCATCTCCAAAAGACGTTAGAGAAAAATGAACAACTTGAAAAAAATAATGAATCATTACAGAAGATAACAATCAATATCAAATCAGAACTAGAGCAAATGCAATCTATCTTACAATCTATTTGTATTGAAAACTTACAATTACTGAAGGACGTGGAATTGGCAAAGAAGAAGGCTGGAAGTAAGAATCGAAAGAGACAAAGTTGCAAGGACATTTGAATGCTTTCAAAAGGAGGTTATCGAAGTAGAAGGATTCATGCATTCAAGTAAGCATATTTTGATTTTTGTAAGTTTTTCAATGACATTTGGATTTAATTTCAGCTATGGTGATATTCTGTTAACTATCTGTTTTTTTTTTTTTTTGCAGATCTGCATTAGTAGCTCCTCGGAATATTAAAGACAATGCTTCACTAGGAATGTCATTTGGCACAATATTAACAGACAAATCCACTGAGCGTATCATGATGAGTTCAAATGTAAAGTGTAAAATAACAGAGTCTTTGATGGTGGACATTCAAAAAAATTTAGATAAGACTATAGATCAGGGTGCTTGTGATTTTGTAGGTATTAGCAGGGAAGCATATGCAACAATATTTAAACTAATTAGAGAAGCTTTTAAGCAAGTTCAAATTAGAAAAGTCCCAATCCCTAGGACATATCACTTGAAGAAAGAGAGGGATACATTAAACATAGGTATGCATAAAATCACTGGAACTCCATTTCATATTGAGGAGGTGTATGAAACTGATGGAAGATCGATATCCTATAATTCATCAAACAACTTTTTTGTTGATCTAAATTACTTACTAAGATACATCGTCACATTCTATGATATAACCTATGAAAAGGTGCATGACAAAATAATCATAGTACTTAAATTAGATGAGTCTAAAATTGTGAAAGGGCAAAAGATGGAGAGGGTTAATATAACTCTCATGAATAATGCACCATCACAAATAGAGGACCAAGAAGATTTCAAATTCAGTGTCCAGCTAGAAAATGATATATGGTAGTTGGCAGCGTTTCAGCCCCACACATGTGAAGCTGCTGGATTTTTCACATGGTATCAGAGCCATACCATGCTTTTAATGCTACTAACATTAGGTGTATGAAGATTTTTTTGTCAAGTCAAGCTAGGAAGCTATTTAGCAGTGTTTTGCTATCTTTTCTTCAACAGTTTTTTGGTGAATGAGGTTAGAATTGATATTTTCAGTCCAGAATAGAGGATGTACGGAATTCTGACTTTTCACACATGTAAACCAGAATACATCATTTGACTCTATCTCCTCTATGTTAGATCCAAAGATACTGACATTATAGCTTATTGGAAAGCTAGAAGAGTACTCTTTCCATTGCAAATTGTTTCAATTCATTCTGATGATCCTAGTAGGAGTTATAAGCTCTTAAAGATGGTAGGGAGAGACCTAAAACCTGAGTGGACACTTTTTTATTTGAATATATTGCATGCATGATTCTTCATTCATAGTTTTGGTACTCAATCTGAGATAGAATTGGATAAGACAAATTTTTGTTGTCATAGTCCCATCATTTCACACAAATGGTTGTGTTTTGAGTTGAATGTGTGTTTCTTGAGTATGTTTCATTCATTTGAAACTCGTGGAGAATTTGACATCAAAATTGTAAGTGCTTCATCAGTAGATAGAGGCTAGATCCAAATTCAAGCTGATTGATTTTTTGTTGTGAGCAAGATCTCACATAGTTGTTGCAAGATTTTACATAGGATTTGGTAGTACATCCAATTATTTTGGTTCCTATAGTGAAAGAGAAGCAACACATTCAATTCCATTCTTGTTGTCCGATTTACAAAAAGTCTTCACATTCATGGCATCTGTAGGAGATTTTCTCTTTGAAGCTAGTGAGAGACTAGATACCTTCAACTATTCACTTTGGAAGGATAGGATAGAATCTTTGTTGACTCTCTATGGTGTAATGGACATTGTATCAAGAATTGAAGTTGAACCTGAAGCTTATGATGAGGCTCAGAGATTCAAGAAAAAAGCAAGAATTGCTCTTCATATCATCAAATTGAACATCTTTGATGAGATGTTGAGAGAAATAAGTTCATGCACCTCAGCCAAGGAGACTTGGAAAACTCTTAAGAATATTCATGAAGCAAAGATCAAGTCAAGAGGGAGGAGCAACAATAGTTTCTCTCAAGCCTTCACCAAAGGACAAACTAAAGGACAAGGCAAAGAACAAAGACTATGGAGGAGTAGAAGATGATTCAACTCATTCTTCTAACTTCAAGAAGAAGACTCAAGAAGATCAAGCCAATTTCATCATAGAAGAATCACATGCAAGTTGTGAAGAGGCATCTCTCATGATGTCTAGTTTCTCCTCCTTTAATGATGTATCTTGGTATATTGATAGTGGAGCCACAACTCATATGAGTTGCTCCAAGGATTCTTTTGTTTCTATTGCATTTGTTCTAGATCCCAAGAAATCAATATACACAGTTGTTGGTGATGCATGTGCAATTGAAGGAGTTGGAAGTTGTTCCTTGAAATTGCATCTTCTATGAATTTTACACTTTCCAATGTACTTTATGTTCCTAATCTCACAAAGAGTGTGATTAGTGTAGGAAAGCTGTTAGATGATGGTTTTGAAGTGGATTTCAATGTCAATAGTTGTTTCATAAAGAAAGAAGATAAGATCCTTGCATGTGGATCTAGATATGGAGGCATTTTCAAGCTAGATGTGCATGAAAATTCAAGTACATGTGATGTTGCATTGATGACTTATGTTTCCAAGGAGGAGGTATGTCATAGGAGGTTGCATGTTTCCAATTTCAGATCTATGTCTATTATAGTCAAGGAGATCAAGCCAAGAGTGGCTTATTCTATGGCAAAATCACATATGGATCCATATTTGATGTCTTCTACCAAGACAAAACATCCTATGGAGTTGGAACATTCGGATGTTCATCTTTCTTTATCAGTAAGCAAGGAAGGTGTTTCTTGCTTTGCATGTACTATTGATGGTCCCACAAGTTACATTTGGCTATGTCTTCTCTCTTCAAGTTTTATGGTGCATGTGTATGTTCCATCATGCAAAACTTTATGGAGTTATGGAGCTAATGGAAGGAGTGCACTATATGGAGTCTTGTTCAATTATAAGCCTAAGGTTGTGTACCTTAGTGTTCTTGAAGGTTATTGCTTTGCATGTGGTTTCTTGGAAGGAAAGAATGATGGAGATCCGAGCTTATGGATCATGGTTGGATGCTTATCCACCAAGGAAGGCTACATAGCCTTTACACTCTCTATCTCGAAGGTGTTTGAGGATGGAGAAGTTGTTTATTTTGAAGATCTATTTTCTATCTTGACCAACCTTGAAGAATTTCAAGTTCAAGTGATCAAGCCAAGTTGATAACTTTTTAGGAGGAGTGTGAAGAAGAAAAAGCTATCCAACTTGTCTATAGGGGTTGATGAGGAAAATCATCTTGCTTGTGCATTTACAAGTCGTAAATATTAGTCTCTAGTATGTACAAACTCGAGCTACATGACATGCACAATGTCTAGATGGTCATATTTCACTTTGTTCCATTGTATATATCAAAGGTATGTGAATCGAGCACATGACCTTGTAGATTAGGGCGAGTTTGAGTTAGGTAGATCTAGATTTGATGACATGCATAAAACTAGATGACATGCAAAATCAGTTAGTGTGCATGCATGCAACATGCAAGTCAGTATACATGCTCTACACATGTCCAAGTTATCTAGGGAAGTCACATGCAAGAGATGCAAACACTATTTGACACATGCATATAGTTTTGGAGGTTCATAGTTGGGAAATTGACATTTGGACAAAGTAGGTAGGAGTTAGGTGCAATTTCAGCATGCAAGTTGTTAGGTGTCAATATGGTAGTAGTTTACATTTGATTAGGTGTAGGGAATGCATTGAATGCAAGGAGTACCACGAATTTTGGCTCTCCTATATATGTACATATCATTCTCATTCATATCTAATGATGAATCAAGCTTTGGTAATGTCATAATGTCAAAATTGGATCTCATTCTATTTTGCTTGTTTTTGGTATTCTCTCTCTAACTCGAGTAGAAGGCATTCTTCATACATTATTTTGTTTATGTATTCTCTCTATTTGTGAGAAATTAGTTTTGCTTTGATCTTTAGCTTTCTAGATTGCGCTCTAGCCTCAAATCTATTGGTAGATTGCAGGATTGTTCTACAGATGATCTGTGTGCCACCACAAAGCATGGTCAAGATCATTCACACATTTGTTGTGGTTCCCCACACATGTGAAGCTGCTGGATTTTTCACAATAAGTGCCTTCCAATTGGCATAATTAATGTTAATTAGAATTTTTGGTTTTTTTCGGCATTGCCGAATATGACAATGTACTCATTTTACTACCATTAATAAAAATTGCCGAGATGATGTTAGGTACTGCCTTAAAGTTCAAGGGGGTGTCCTAAGGTTATGGGTTTAAAGACACGTTGAGTTGCAGTTTCTAATGACGAGCAGTTTATGATTCAGAATGTCTTACTAAGAGAAAAGAACGAAATTGCCAGTTCAAAATTGCCAATTAAAGTATTGTGTTGACTTTCGAATCGAAATCAATGTGCTGATAATGAAAGTTTTTTTTCGAATTTGGGAACTTGGTACTCTGACAATTTGCCTTGGTGAAAATTACGATTGCATATACAAAGGTTCAGATTTAAGCAGCTACCGAATCCCCAGTGACTTGCTGTTGGAGGTTGAATGCGAAGTCATGGGCAAGAATGACAAGGTCTAAGTCAGTACACATCAAGATGAACTAAATCGGGTTAAAACTATGGATAATTGAGGAGCTCATATTCTACCTTGGGGGAGAAGGGAAAACAAAAAATAAACCAACCAAAAAAGAAATGGGTTGGTCCAAATAGGCCTAAAAAGCTTTTTTCTCACCATGGAAGGCCTTTTTGTCAAAAAGAAGGGTGAAATGGGTTTAAAAAAAAAATGCCCTTCAATGAAAGTTGGTTTTGAGGGAACCTCATCTCTCTCAGGAAAGAAAAGGCATGGGAGAGAAGAGAGGCGTGAACTGAGAGCAAAGACTTTCTTTCCCTCTCTGTCATCGCTGGTCCACAAGAAACTTTCACTATAGTTGCATTTGATGATTGATACACGTGCAGTGGTTGTACTCCTGATGAATCAATTGAAGGATTTCATGAGTACTTGCTGAGTTTTTGAACAACTCTGAATAGAGTAACAGAGACACTATAAAGATTCAGATATCGTTTTTCTAGTTCGTTGACAAAGCCAGAGCCAGATAGATCTGCAAGTCTACCAAAACTTGGGGATTTGAACCCAAATCACCTTTCTGCAAGGCAGGGATTTACTATGATTCTTAACAATGCAAGGAATGAAAAGAGAATAGGTGAAGCTGTGCAAATTCTTCCGTTTCAGGCTGCCCAGAGTGCATCACAGGCAAACCCTGGTACATTGACAGCAATTCGCAGCAGATTAACAACAAATGGCAGTGCGGTTTTGAATCAACTGGGAGTTATTGAAAATCAGAAGTGAATAATCAGTCTGCTGCCGCGCTCTTCATTCAGATGGTCGTGAGCAAAAGGTGATTGGTCTCCAAGAATCCATCTGCGGTCCCAGCGCGATCAGTAACACTCATGGGTTTGAAGCAGAGAGGAGGCAGTACGTGTATGTAGAAGCGCGGTTCTGATCCACGCGACAGAGGAGTCCGATTCCTCCTTGGCTTCTGGCTGAGTGGAAGAGACAGCCCATGAAATATTTGGGTGCCCACTCTCTACAAAAGTGGCCTTATACTGAGAAAATCCAAGGGACCGGCAACAAAAAGTGGCCTTATACTGAGAAAATCCAAGGGACCGGCAACAGTGTATAATTGTAACTTGACTGAGAACCCTGAACCTGTGAACAGGTCCTGGAGCATTAAGACAGTAATTAACTGACTCTTTGATGTAAACTATAATCTCAGACTGTGGTAAAAATTGCATATAAGAACTCTAAATGACTGTGACGGTTCTTCCTTATAATTTGTGTTAACTCTACTTTTGAGGGCCTGTTTTTAAGCTTTAAGAATTCATCCTAAAGAAGTATTAAACCGTTTCTAAATTTAACAGTCTGAACGGGTTTTTCAACTATGAGCATAACTGAAATATATTTATAATTTTTGAGCAGTGATAATTTGCAAAGCGCATAATCCTATTCATTGAAAGCAGTATTTACGGTCTTCAAATTTTATAATTTTGTGAGGCCCCTTATATGATTTTGTATAAGAAAAATGTTAAAAATTTTATAACGGCCATAACTTTTGCATTTTAAGTTGGATTTGAGTAAACCACAAATCAAAAGTGAGGAGAATTATGTGATGAATCTATTTTTGTTGGAAGAAACGGATTTTGAATGACTGTTTGAAAGTTATTAAGCTATTAATATTCTAATAAAGAACAAGTCCTAATTCTTATATATATAAGTCCTTATTATATCTATATCAGTTTGTTGGAACATACAAGCTGAATACTATACCCAATATTGTTGGAACATACAATTTGAGATATTACTTTGAAGAACATTGTTGGAACATACAATGTTAATGCCATATTGATACTTGTACTCACGTGGTTTTCAAAGAACAAAAGTTGAGTAAATATACCATGAACTAATATGGAGATATTGGGAAATAAGGATGGTATGTCTGTTACTATAAATTGTTGGAACTTTCATTGAATCCCTGAACATGATTGTAGAAGCATACTCAATTTTCTATTAGAATTATATTATCAGGAATCAATCATTTATATATATATTGACATTGAGTACACACTAGATGAAGAGTGTTGGGCTACTGTAGATAGTGAGATTAGTGAAAATATTACTGAATTGTTACCCGAAGGTGCTATTCTATTTTAGCCTCGTTACATTTATGAAGCGTTTGGAATTTTCTTCTATATAAAATATGGTGTATCCTATAAAGATTCAGGAGTGACTGATAGAGAATCATCGATACTCGCATAAAGTGAGATCCGATACTTGATCTCGCTGATTTACCCCTTTGAACATTTCTAGTCAAATCAAGCCCTTGCTAGAAAATAATTTAACATTGGTGCGTCTGCCGGGAGGGTGGATTTGATAAGGGTAAAAAAATATTGCATATGGGCATTCCCTTTATTCCCCCCTCGTGAAACTATAAATGAGATATTGACGTTCTTCAAATTAAAGGTCAAAGAGACACCTTTAATTGGGTTAACATATCTATCACTTTATCATAGACTGCAAAAATATAGCATGGACAATGCAGAATGGAATTTGAGTCTGTATGATGATATGAATACTCTTAGAGGAATTATTCAAGGACTCTAGATTTGAATAAGTATTCAATAGAGATTATCTGAGGATTACTTACAAACTAGAGTGCTTGTTATGGGGAGAATTAATAGGCATAATAAATGGATAACTAATCCAACTACACAAGAGGAGTTACAAATTTTATTAGGTTCAGTAGGGTATTATAGAAAGTTTATATCTAACTTTACTGAAATTATTAAACCATTGCTGGATTTAGTGAAAGCTGAAGTTATAGTGAATTGGACATCTGAAGGCGAATTAGCATTTTTAATAGTTCAACAAGCTACACTTAACAATTACATTTGACTCGGAAACGATAGGTACCCCAAGTAATAATCCTTGGGAAGGGCTATTAGAACTGATGCGTTTAGTCCACACACTCTAAGAAGAGTCATATGTGATTCCCGACGATTACAAACAGAGATAGACCAGAAATCCCGTCTTGACATAGGTGAAGAATTACCCGTATCTGTTGAGAATTTGGACATTCAATCTAAACCTGGAATACTAGAAGGAGTACCAGAATTACAAGATCATAATATAGAGCTTGGTGTTGAGACACCACTTGAGGAGATACCATCTTTGATAGATAACCCAACTGCATCATTTGATAATAATCACAAGATGGTGGGTCGACAAACCGAACCATTGATTCCTGATAATGTAGAACCTCTACCTAAGTTACATGGGACAACACCTGAGTTTACCGGGGCACCTTATGGGAATGCAGAGAGACACATCAGTGCTTTTTGGACAGCTTGCTTTATAAGCAAGATAACCAACCCATATTATGAGATGATGTTCTTTGCTATTACTTTAACTAGTATAGCAAGGAATTGGTATCAGAGTTTACAACGAAATTCTATAGCTACCATTGAGGAATTCCATAAATAGGTTTAGTGGAGTTCAGGCCGACTCAAAATATGGATGAACTAATATTCACATTATTTACAATACAACAAGATCTTGGGGAGAATATTAGACAATATACGAGACGAGTGAGCGAGTTAGCTAGACAAGCTACTATGTTAGTAAAAATTGAACCTGAATTATTACTTTCATTTTATCTGAGAGGATTAAAAAGGGATATACATTTGGCTATGATACAATTGGCTCCATCTGATCTAGAAGGGGCAATACAAAAGGCCATATTAATAGAGGAAGCACAATTGACTACAAATAGGGTGGGAGATTTGTCAAGATGTATGAGCTCAATGGATAAGGCTTATGATCAGACAAGGGCATATTTTTCTCCAGTGTTGTCAGGTAATAGACAACTCTATGATGTAACCCCTCTCCAGTTTCGAAACCCCTATAGTGATAATGCTAAGGAGAGTTTTCAAGTGTATGACAAAGTTCCACACAATCAGCTCGCACTACCATCTAATAGACCAAATCAGGTACAATTAGTTGAGCCAAATTATGAAAGTGATGGATCTAATAATGGTATTGAAGATGTTAAAGAAATGTTGAAAGGATATATGGATATTATGAGTGGACAATTTACATCTCTAGCATCTAATGTAAAAATTTTTAAAGCGACAACAAAATGTGATAGGACAATGTAAACCTTTTAGTGACGATATAACTCCAAAGGTAGTCTGTCGTTATTGTAAGGGGCCTCATTTTAAACAAAATTGTCCTAATAGTGTTTGTAATTATTGTAAAGAAAATAGGCCATTTGGAAGACGGATGTTGGGTACGACGTAAAGCCTTGAATGAAGGAACTAATTTGCCAGGACCAATAAATCATCGTTCACAAGATGCACGAATGAATAATACTCTTGAACCTGCTCAAATATTACATTATTAGGTAATGTGAGTGTAGAAAATTTAGATCGGCTTTTTCCAAAAGTAGATGTTATAATAGATGGATTGGTGATACAAAAAATATGTTAAAAATCTTATAATGGCCATAACTTTTGCATTTTAAGTCAGATTTGAGTGAACCAAAAACCAAAAGTGAGGAGAATTATGTGTTGAATCTATTTTTGTTGGAAGAAACAGATTTTGAATGACTGTTTGAAAGTTATTAAGCTATTAGTACTCTAATAAAGAACAAGTCCTAATTCTTATATATAATAAGTCCTTATTATATCTATATCAGTTTGTTGGAACATACAAGCTGAATACTATACCCAATATTGTTGGAACATACAATTTGGAATAGTACTTTGAAGATAAGAAAGAGAGAACATTGTTGGAACATACAATGTTAATGCCATATTGATACTTGTACTTACTGATTTTTAAAGAACAAAAGTTGAGTAAATATACCATGAACTAATATGGAAATAATGGGAAATAATAATGGTATGTGTGTTACTATAAATTGTTGGAACTTTCATCAAATCCCTGAACATGATCGTAGAAGCATACTCAATTTTCTAAAAAAAAACCCTAGACTCTAAAAGTGATTTTGGAGAACGACCTTTATATTGTAAAATATTGATATCTGAATGTATGACATCGATTATTCCTACAATCGATTGAACTGTTTGCCATTCAATGAAATTTGATGGACACAAATCTGCAAAACCAACAAAAACATCTCAAGAAAAATATAATTTAAAGAAAATGCTAATTCTAAAGAAATTAAATTTGAAAACTTACAATTGCATTTCCTTCTATCATTTGGATTTAGATCATGAATGTTGAGCTCATTGTGAAGATAAGCATGCTGAACTAAAACTTTCATGATAGATTGACCGGTAGATGATACATTAAAATCCATTATCCTGTCTTTCCAGAGCTTCTATATATGTTATCCGATCTTTTTCTTTTTCGGAATGAGCCTTTTGCAGAGGGATGCATCAAGATCCATTGATATTTTTGATATATTCTTGGTATCCATTGATCTTCTGCATTTTTTTCATTGCAAATATTGATTGCATCAATGGTTCCTCTTGGTCTCTGATTATGTGTAGCCATTAGTTGAAAATACGAGTACGCAAGCTGAGAACGGAGAGAACGTAGAGATTGCGAGGTAAACCTAAGAATGAGAATCCAAAATAAGAGATAAAATGAAAAAAATGAGAGGTATACCTATGAATGACAAGAAGTTCCTAAACTACAAGGATTAGTTAACCACAGTTTATGACTATTGACGTCAAATCAAACTCGCGTGAACAATGACGGGCAACGTAAGAGTATTCGGGCAGTAATTGTGGTCCAATCACGATTATTTGTTCTACCTGGCGGGATATTTGAAAATCATGAAAATTTGGCCGAGAAAGTTAAATACAATTTCCGTCCGTCAACCATTGTTACAGTTCGTCACAGATGGACACCATTCATTGGGACACATAAGCGTTGAAAGTGTGCGAAGTCAAAAACAACATCTTGACAAAGGGCCCATTTTGAACTCTAATATCCCCTAATGCTTGATAGTGTTCATAACACTATAGCGGGGTTTTGTATGATTATGATGCCAGTCATTGGGTTTCTAGTTCGGATATTGCTTTAGAAGTGGATAGATCCCAATTAATCATTTATAACTCATCATTCCATAAGGTATTACTATTAATAGTTGTTCATATATTGTAGCAAATATTATCTTTCAACATTTTCATTTCAAAAGGAAGCTCCATTTTGATGATTTGCATGAAATCATTTTCATTACAATTCAATAGAGAGTATTTAGTTTGATCATCCATTCACATTAGTAAATTTCATACTTATCAATTGCATTCATGATGCACACCATTCACAAGAACTCATGATCATTTTTGTAATTCAATTATTATGCAAATTGCCATGAACTATTTATGAAATCTTGACCATCTTTTTCAATGGTTTTGTCATGATAATGTACGTGGTTTTGAGAATATATAATATATATAGCTCTAATGGTTTTTTCAACCACTTTGAGCAATATCTTCTCCATGTTTTTCAATGGATTAGCAATATGTATTAATTATGCTTGTAAATTGCAATTATGTTTGCTAAGCATATGGAATATTTTGTGGAAACAAAATAGAATCTAAATATCTTTCATGTTGACTGTGTTTTACCTCAGATAGTGAATCAGTAAGAAGGTAAATCTGTTAGTCATCTTTTGCTGCATTACACATTTAGTATAAATAGACTAATCAGATTTCCATTCTTTAATTCCATTCATAGCCATTGCAATAATACACAGAATAACATTTGAAGTGAATTAAGACATGAGTCAAAACAAAGATATGCAATGAAAATCACCTCAGTCTTTTTAGTTTTGACTTAAGTTTCAAGGAATGTCATGTAGGCCAAGGTCATTATTCAAAAGTACCGGTCTGCTAGGTTCTTTTTTAATTTAGAGTCACACTGCATCTTTTCCAACAACGCACAAGATTTCTTCCCAAACTGTCGGTTCCCATCTTTAAGTTTGCCGGGTCATCTCTTTCACAAAAAAATTTAGAACAAGAAGATATAGTGGGGGGGGGGGGGGGGGTTCGCTGAAGGAAGAGGGAGACAGACAGAGAAGGGAGAGAGACATTGAACGATGAAGAGAGAGAGGTCTCTGAGAAAGATCGGAGAGGGAGTGCTCACCGTGTGAGAGAGAGAGAGAGAGAGAGAGAGAGAGAGAGAGAGAGAGAGAGAGAGAGAGAGAGAGAGAGAGAGAGAGAGAGAGAGAGAGAGAGAGAGAGAGAGAGAGAGAGAGAGAGAGAGAGAGAGAGAGAGAGAGAGAGAGAGAGAGAGAGAGAGAGAGAGAGAGAGAGAGAGAGAGAGAGAGAGAGAGAGAGAGAGAGAGAGAGAGAGATTTGTGGGTGTAGGAAGAAAGATTGAGAGATGCGCATGTAGATGGATGGAGAGCAGGTGCACATGTAGATGAAGAGCATAACATGATGAGGAAGGAGAGAGATATGGAGTAATTGTGAGAGAGATGGAGGTGTAACGATTGTGAGAGAGAGAGAATATATAGCTAGTAGATTTTGGAGAGAGCGAGAGAGGTATGTAAAGAGAAGGATCAGAGAGCACTGGTTGCAATGTAAAGAAATGGGAGAATGATCTGTCCGAGGCATGTCTATCCAGCGCAGACAAAAAAAAAGACCAACAAGAGAGCTAAAGGTAGGAGTGCAAGCAGATCTGCATGAAAATCTTTTTCACATAATCATATTCCAATGTAAATCAACACGTTATCCAATCTCTCTTTAGCACTAGAACACTAGATTTATCTCTGCTCATGACCAAGAAAACAAGAAACTCCCTTTTGGTCCTAATGAATGTATGAATGCTTTTCCTTCGAATGCCTCCTCTGCCACCTCCACGGCCTCCTTGCGTGGGAGAAAATGGTTTGAAAGGCCGTCCTCTTCAAAACACCAAAATCTCTTCTTTCCCCTTGAATTCGATCCATTTAATTCAATTCTACCAATTATCATAGAACTTTTCATATCCATTGGACATGTGTCCATAGCAAATTGATTGTTTTTAGGATCATCAAATAGGTAATAGTGGAAACTGCTCCACCGACGATGACCATTCAAAGTGTCTCTTCTTTATAACCACCCTTTATTGAAGGGCAAAATGCATTCATAATTGTCTTCTTAGTCTTCATATTGACACAGCTCTTTTATAAACTATTTTGGCCTCAAGAACTATTTTCATTTGTTACTTTGAATTGCTCCCAAAATGTATGTATATGGTTGATTTATGTCTTCATAAATTTAACTTAAATCAGTTTTATTTTCACATACCTGGACTTAGTGCTTTACATTCTCAACTGTTGCTCCCAACTGGAACTCGAATAATCTTCTGTGAGCAATCAACAATTGCTTCTCAATTGAAACTTCATATAGGCAAATATGATCCTCACCACAACAAATCGTTTGATCACCATGTTTTCAAATGTGGTAAAGTCTTCCATCATTAGCTCATCAATTCCAATTTGAGAATCGACATAGTATTTTAAACTGGCACTTTCTTTCCTTTTCCTTACTTAGACATCTTGAATCATGAACTGCTTGTCATTAGGAACTGCAACTGAACGTCTTTTTGTCTTCATGACCATTAACCTTAGGACATTCCTTGAACTTTAAGGCAGAATCTTAAAGGTACTTGGGCATCTTTTATTAATCATGATATAAATAACATATGGCAAAAAATTGTCATTTTAATAAAACTACTTAGCAATTATCGATATTATCATCCATCAAAGTCACTTATGAGCATTGCTAGAAATAGCTTATTGCTATTTAACAAACTTACTTAAAATTATAAAGTATTAAAAAGAACTCTAATTTGTCTGATATAATTGTCATTTGAAGATTGATTATGACATTTGAACATGCCAAAGAATTTCATAGCTACTCTTTAACATAGCCACATTCGTATATCAGTAAAAAGTGGCAAAATAGCAGATTTTGCCCGTATGAGATACATCAAGCACATTTTCTTCTAGAAAATTAGCATCAATGATTATAGTTGCTGAAATTTTAAAATTTTGACTAGAAAAATGCACTACATGTTTCCCCCCCACTTAAATGTGAAGCGTCCCCGTGAATAGAGAAAATAGCCTTTGACATTTGATTTTGTATCATAAAGCCATTGCTTTAGCCTTACTATCCATTCATCTTTTCAAGATCTCAAGGTTTCTTCATTAATTAATGGGCACAACACACAATATAGTGTGATGGTAGCCATTATTATTCAGCAACATGAAACTAAAGGCCATTGATTCAGCTTTAGATCTTTCAGCAACATTGTCTTTATCCAGAATGAAAATCCTACATTACTTCCAGTTCATGTCTAAAGAAAATATGCTCCCACTCTCATCAAATCAAATGTAATGCCCATCATCAAAACCGTACATTGTTGGGAAATGTTGATGCAATCTTCATTGTTGTAACAAGATATGAATGCAGTTTCTCAGATTTGTGTGTAGGTCTTCATATAATGTGGTGCGTGCAATGCAACCTATTCTAAAAGTTGGATCTTCATCATTCACCTTGTGAATATCTATCACCCTCATAAAAATATATTCACTTCTTAAATAATAGATAGATTTTTTTTTCAAAGCAAATATTCATGCTATTCCTCACATTTCTACTCTCATAGATAGAATTTGAATGAGATCTAATATTTTCTATTCTTACCGAAGAAAATCTATGATCCAATTATATTTCTCAAGAACTTATGAACAACAAAATAGAAAACACTCATCATATTCTTTCCACTCATTTTTCTACTCATCACTCAAAAGATTTCACAAATACTCTCAATAAAAGATCCAAGATGGTCTTCAGCAGCAACAGATGTCTTTGACGTAGATCAATGATCATTAATGACATTTTTTTTTTTCACTCACCTCCCCATTGGTAATGTTTTATCCCTTCCAATCTGTATTTTTCCTCTCAATACCACCCTCATGACACTATTCAACAAAAATGCCCAAGGCATTAGAACATTGCATCCCATCTTCAGATCAATGCATAATACAAGTGGGCATGAAATGCAACATATCAATCTTCTTTATATAGGATGGATGCATACATCACAATGTCTATATGATGCAAATGTACTGTTGTGGATATTTTACCTCCAATCTTCATAGAGAGTGTATCACCTTCCAAGATGTAAATTATATCCTTCTCAAATAAGATGAAATATTTTTTTCAAGATAGCCTCTCACATATTTGTGTCATAAAAATAAAGTTAGTTGTTCAATTGGTAGTCGAACCACTAGTTTTTTCTTACTATAAGCTTAGAAATTAACAGTATTTGATAGATATGGCAAATTGAGTCTGTAAAAAAAATAACCATTGAAATCTATGCATCTCTTCCATAAACACACATTATATTTGATTTTGTATTGGATCCTACATTCAAGCTGTCACTGCATATTGTATATTCTATTAAAACAATATCTTCATAGGTTGCTCATATATATTTCAAACATGAAGTTCACATTGATACGTAAATTTCTTAATCCTCCAATCACATATTAAAATATGTCGCCAAATTATGTGTCTAGTTGATCAAGGTAACAACTTTGGATGATAGTCAATTTTTTAAATAATCTCATTGTCATGCCATCGTTTATGTGATTTTGTTTTTTTGTTGTATTTTTAAAAGAGAAAACTATCATATTAAATACATTTACATCATCATAATTATATCAATTTATTGGGATATTTCTTATGGTAATTATCATGAAGCATCTCATATGTGATGACTTAATATCATATTATACCATCTCTCACAAATAATCTTGTAATATTTGAAACTATTGTTTTTTTCAGATTTTCTTTGATATCGCCATTTTTTTCATAGACTTTATTTTGAATATCTTTAGCTCTTTTGTAGTTGTAATCACTCCACCTCTTATTATGTTTACTTAGTATTCGTCAGTTAGAGGTTTTAATGCTCGTATGCATTTATATTTTTCTGAGTTCATAAAATTTTGATAGAGTATTATAATTACAAATGTGTGCTACATGTCTATAGACACATTTGTGGAACATCTTGTAAGGAATCCTTTAAGAGGTGGTGAAAGATCCTTCATGGACATCATTTTCTATTGGAGTCTCAAAAGTTCCTTGTTTGTAGCTGGATTTTTTAGACACTTCTGAAAGCTTTCATTCATCTATCAAGAGAGTTGTAAATAGATCAAGCTAAATTTGAGGAG
Organism: Diphasiastrum complanatum; assembly: GCA_029204225.1. Lineage (NCBI taxonomy): Eukaryota > Viridiplantae > Streptophyta > Lycopodiopsida > Lycopodiales > Lycopodiaceae > Diphasiastrum > Diphasiastrum complanatum. Next base: position 43,361,560 of record CM055109.1, read on the forward strand.
TGTGAAGAATTGCCAAAAATTGACAAATCTAGCTTGATCAAAAACCATGTAAAATAGTGTAAATTGTGTACACAAGTGGGTCCCACACATGTGAGGCCATGATGCCACATGGGAAACCCATCCTAATGTAGGTTAGGTCAAGTCAAGAGAGTTGGTCATGTCTATTTGGTGGTCATCCCTACTTTATAGGACCTACACCTAGGTTTAAGGTGAAAATTTGACCAACTAGCTACCTATCAAGCATAACTCTAGGATCTAGGCTAGGGTTTCATTTTAGGGCAAGAAGGGTGAGTTAACTTCCTTATTACATGTTGGAAATCCACCTAACTTCAAGAAGGAAGTCGAATTTGCTATGTATTCCAAGCTCCCATAGTGAGAAGATAGAAAAATTTTGGAGCTCATTGGCAATCTCAAGCTAGTTCACTATGTGCATTGAGTTTTTGTGATCCAAATGAAACCAAATCAATTTCTACTTGTTTCTCAGGTTGAAGGCCATACTACAACCTGTAGTACACATGTGTGGGCTCGAATTTCACTGTTGATCAATGCTTTTGATTGTTAATGCTTGTTGTTTGTCAAATTGCCAATCTAGATCAACTTTTGTGTGCCTAGTTTTTTGATAGATTGTTAAGCAAGCATCCAATCACTCTTGTGGATCTTTTGTAGATCCATTTATGGTCCTAAAGTACGGTACTTTCACATCTCTCTCTCTCTCTCTCTCTCTCTCTCTCTCTCTCTCTCTCTCTCTCTCTCTCTCTCTCTCTCTCTCTCTCTCTCTCTCTCTCTCTCTCTCTCTCTCTCTCTCACACACACACACACACACACACAGAATTATATACATTAGCTCTTGTTCTCTCTTAGATGCACACACAATGCACGCACCCAAATAGGAACTTATCTCACACACTGTTGGGAGTATTCCCAACAAAGTGTAAATAAATAAAAATCCTCCAATAAAATGTGTTACGAGGGCATGACATCTTGCGTGTATAAGCCCATGGCCCAATGAGCACGCAATTAGAGTTGTAAATAAAATAAACTTGACTTGGGCCTTGGAATCAAAATAAAACTTGAGGCCCAATGTCATTTTTAAACTTAGAGATCACTTTTTAGAGTTGGGTCCAAATTGGGACTCACATGAATCTTGTGATTCTTAATGTACTTTTTGTGGACCCTTGGATCAAGTTGGGTCCAAGATGAATGGATAGGATCATTGTGAATATTAGCCAATAAGATTGAGGGGGCAAGTGCCTTCCCCATTTTATAAAAAGGCACCATTTGTACACTATTTTCATGCTTAATGAGAAGGAGGAAACTCTACCATTTTTGGAAGAGAAGCATCCTCATTTGCTATTCACTACTTGCTATTGCTCTTGATTGTGTTTTCCATTGCTTTCTATTTCCATGTTTATTGTTTGCCATAGTGAATGCTTTTCTATTAGCAAGCATAAGGAGCATTTGAGCTAACCTCCACCCTCACTCTCTATCTCTCTCTTTCTCTTCCCTTCTCAATCTCTTCTTCTCCATTCCTTCTCTTCAACCAAAACCATGATGAATGTTAGTGTAGAGGAGTAGAGTTAAAGAGGAGTAGTATAGTGGTGAGTAGAGTTAAGGGAGAAAGTAGGAAATTAACTAAAAGTAGCATCTATGAATAGTTAGGTACCTATCCAGTGATCTAACCTTTGTTGACAGGCGGAAGGGCTATACTACGAGAGATCTTCGACCCCACAGTGGCACCGTTGCCGAGGATAGGTTTCCACTAACTAGTTTAGCTGCATTTTAGCTATTTTCTTGGAGTAGTTTAGGTAGATTTTTGGGAGTTTAGAGTTAGTTTTCTGTATTTTTTTGTGTTTGGACTGTTCACAGCTAGCGGAGGAGGTGTGAGAGGGTAGAGGAGGCCCTGAACAACCTCTAAGGGCTTGAAACCCAAACCAATCATCCAAAAAACTCAAAAAATACACCAATCTATATTTTGGAGGGAAAAAGAGCCAGAAAACTCATCAGATTTTTATATCTCCAGAATCAGTGGGAATTAATCCTTGCATGACTGGCAGCAGCTCCAGGGTACTGTCCCAGACCTACATAGAAGCCTGCGAGAGTTAGTTCCAAACAGATTGTAAAAATCAGAGAAAAATCATAAAAAATTCAAAAAACCCTTGAAAAAGTCCAAAAAAATTCAAATCTTCATAAGAACTCTCACAGAGCCCTCTAAAGTTCCATCTCAGTGAGACTAGGACACAAAGAAACTTGCGAGAGTTAGTTTGATGTATAAGTGCCTATGCGAGAGTTCCCAGTAAAAAAAAGATGGGAAAGTACCAATGAACCCTCGCAAACAATGAAATTTTCAGTTCAAGTGGTCAACCTGTAGAGAAGTTGATGCTATTCCCTATGTCCTTACTTGCAGTGACTCAGGATTGGTTTTTTAACCTGTCAGAGGAAGAGAAATCCACCTAGGAAGCAAGTAAAGCGGCTCTCATTACGTGCTTTAAACCAAGAAAGTTCTTGGAAGACCAGTTTCTCCTGTTGAGCAAAGTCAATATGGGAAAACGAGAAAGGGTCCGGGACTATATTGATTGGGTCAAAGATCTACGATCCGAGTGCAGTGCAGTCCTAACTCCCGATCATGCGGTGATCATGTGGTTTCTAGTCGGATTACCACGAAACATCAAAAGAGAACTGAAATGACGGGAGCAGTACGCTACTCTACAAGACGCTATGGAAGATGCCATCAGGGAAGAGGATGAGGGATATGACAACGAATATCCTTCCACCCACACTCCTACTCCCTCGATCGCATCATCATCATCAAACGCATCCGTTCTATCCACAGAACTGTTGTTGAAGCAAATGACAAAATTACACAAACAGCAGATGGAGCAACTTACGGCGCAGTTTGACTAGAAACTGAAGGCCTTATAGGAAACTGTAGCAGTAACTCCACATCAACCGGAACCAAACCAGCTGCAGTATCCTCAACGAGAAAATGTATGGTGTTCAGTATGCACGCAAAACCATACAGCGAACGAGTGTCCAGTCCTAAAGCAAAATCTGAGATTGACAAATAGATTCTGCCATCTGTGCAAGGCAACATCGCACGATACGACATTTTTCCCGTTTAATCCCAGGGTTGTTTAACAGAAGAGAAGTCCTTATCAGACTTCTTATCCTTATCATCAAGGGACACCTAACATGACACCAAGGTATGACGCATCTAATCAACCACAACGCATGGCCTTACTTGCTCCACCATGGCCAGCCAATCAACAAGTGGCCCATGTAAATTTAACAGCAGCGGAACAAGAAATGCAAATGCCACCTCAACCTGAGCAGCAACAGTGGTACGGACCAGATGAACCATTTATGGAACCTGCCATAAATGAATATGTTTCAAGACGGATGTCATGAGATGGACAGATGCATTAGCAACTTTTGACTGCCAAGCATATTAATATGAATCAGATCCAGAACCGAGTACATCTTCACCCAAATGTTACACTATGGACACACCAATCACATTTGGGGTGAATATGATAAACGTAGCATGGTTGTCAGCAGAGCCGATTGAGAACCCAGTGGACGATGATCTAGTCCCTTGGCAACATGCTCTAACTTATAATAAGGAGATTGAGCTGACTGATGAACAAGTCCTACACCACATGGACCCAGATCGTTACGGAACCAAGAAGGTACCAGCTCAACCACCACAAAGGTCTGCTAAAGCAATCGATTAATAGTAAGCAAGAACAAAGAAGATCAATAGAGCAAGCAAAAGCAACACATGAGTCCTCCACGATACTCCACGTGGATTCTACAAACTTGACCACCCCTTTAAAAAAGAGAACACGTCTTGAACATATTATGACTAGTTTGAAAGATAATTGCAAATTACTACGCACTGTTGATGTGTCAAAAGGCATTCTAGGTTCTTTGTTTGACCTTCCTCTTCCACCTAGCTTGCAACCATTAGTAAAAACTTTTATTAGAAGTAGATATTCGTGTTGGCCACTCCAATCACCATTACCATTAAATGGAACACCATTTATGTATTGGGGTCGAATGTACATGATCATGTCTAGTGAACACTTTCCTGAGGCTGGTTTGAGCCTTTTTGAGGTCCCTTTAAATAGTGTTGTGACATTGATGCCATATGCAGGACCATAATACAATTGGGGTGATTGGCATGTTTTGTGTCATCACCAATGGAGGATGCAAGTATATGGTTTGAATTCAAATGCTTGTTCTTTAGAGGAGCAATGCATGCAAGGAGGAAAAATCTCAAGGGCAAATTGTACATACATTGATGGACATCCAGATGTGCATGGAAACATTGCTGCATATATAAATAGTTCCATTGGCCACCCTCTATTGACGAATTGTGATTTTGAAGAACGCACCAATGGAAAAGAAGAATATTTTACTAGGAATGTAAAGGGCACTTATGTAATAATCTGTGCCACTAGATCTATCAGGTTTGGGGAGGAATTGTTCATCAATTATAGTTTTAACCGTCCTCTACCCAAATGTTTGCAAAAGACAATAAGTCGAATGTGAAGATTTAAATTTTGTTGATATGTAGAGATGTATAATCCATGTATCTTGATTGTATTTGGTTTGTGTCATCAAATATGTCAAATGTTAGGAGCATTATTCATCATTTGTCTAGATTAAATGTTAGGAGCATTATTCGTCTCTGAGTTCATTGAATGTTAACAAGTTGAAAAGACAAATCTGTCCAATAGATACATTGGTATGTTCATACTTTTTAAACTACGAGGTAATTTATGTTCATATGCAACATTTAGATCTATCAAGTATTGGGAGGAAATGTTTATCAAGCATTGTTTCAGCCTACTTCTTGTTATTTTGATATATAGGATTCTTCATCCTCATTTAGTGTTGGAGACAATAATCCTCGTAATGGTCGACGTAGATGGCGAATGCAATACAACGGTCCACATATAAAGCAATTACCTCGTCGTCTACGTCAAGGCTTAAAAGAGATGATGGAAATTGATGAGCACATTAATCAAGAGACTAATGCATCTGAATCTAGCTCATCTAGATCTACTTCTTCGCAAACAAGTTCCAACGATGAAAATGAGCTTCCAATGAATGATGAATTTGAAGTCATGGGAGACATGTTGGATGATATGTACGAGAACAATATTGCAGCTAGACACAATGAACAAGATGAGGAGGCACTTTTGTCTAAAGAAGAAAGAAAATTGCGAGAAGAATCAAAGATTGCACTCCATCTATATTTGGCTTGAAGATTTAATAGAAGTAGAGAAGTCGCCAAACGAGATGTCTTTGCTCCACCAAAGCCTCACATCATTATTTGAGTAAAAAAAATTTCATCTACTTGTCATTTTTGCTTTGAAACAAAATTTACAATTTGGACATCGAGTGATATTTTTTTTACAATGACTTCTTTTGTCATGTACAGACTATTGAAAAACAAAATTCTCCCAAAGGGAATGTCATGCCTGAGACAAGAGATGAGGCACGACAGATGTTGCCTAACATCGGGATGGACTACAAGCAATATCATGCATGTCCAAAAGATTGTATTTTATATCGAGGAAGGTACGAATCACTCAAGAAAAGTCCCATTTGTGATACTCCTCGATATAGAGATGATTTGCAAGGGGCGACCATTCCGTGCAAAGTTTTACGACATTTTCTAGTAATTCCACAATTGCAACGTTTATTTCGTTGTAAATCTCTTGCACAACTTATGGACTAGCATGCACACCATACCTCTACGGATGGGATGATGAGGGTACCTTCAGATTCACCTGCATGGAAAGACATCAACAAAGAGTATCCAAGCTTTGCCAATGAGTCAAGAAATGTGAGATTTGGTCTTGCAACAGATGGTGTGAACCCCTTTGGTGTATGAGCAAATACGTGGTCCATTTGGCCTGTTTGCTTGGTAAATTATAATATTCCTCCTTGGTTGTATACAAAAAAGAGACACATTATGTTGGCACTTTTAATTCTTGGCCAACGCAAGGTTAAGAACATGGATGTGTATCTTGAGCCGCTTATTGACGATTTGGAAGATTTGTGGAAGGGGATAAAAGCATATGACATTTCGCGCCCCTTACATGAGAGAGAGTTCACACTACATGCCATTGTAATGTGGACAATGCATGACTATCCAAGACTAGGTGAATGCTCAGGTAATCATTCAAACAATGTCTATCTTGTGTACATAGGAGTTTGTTTACAATTACATACAACTAGTAATTCTTGACATTTACATGATATACTACAATGGCTATAATTACTATTTGACATATACTTTTTTTAATAGTGATTGATAGTATCCATTTGTTGGGCAGACTTTCAAACGGCTGGAAAAATTGCTTGTATTTTGTGCAGGCCAAATCTTGTGGGAAGATACTCTTTTAGTCTCAAAAAAGTGGTTTATGAAAATCATCGTAAATATTTACATGAAGGCCATCCATTCAGAGACACTCATAGAAGAGGTTTTGGAGGAAGAGTTGAGAGAGAGATGCCTCCAAAGAGGATGTCCGTGAAAGATTGGCGAACACTATGGGAGGAATCTCAAGCAAAGACAATCGATGGTATGAAAAGATTATCTATATTTCATCGTTTGGAATATTGGAATAACCTTTTGGTTAATCACCTACTTGATCCCATGCACATATTTTAAAATGTGGATGAATCTATTTGAAAACACTTGATTGGTGAAAAAGATACCATTGTTGCAAGGCACAATCTAAAAGAATCAAACACCAAAAAATAATATTGGATAAAGGATGGTGAAGATCATGCTCTAAAAGTACCTTGGACATTCACTAAGGAGGAGCTTAACCATGTGCGCTCCATTATTCATGACATTAAAACACCAACTGGTTTTGCCCATTCTCTATGGTCATCATTCACAGTGGATGGAAAGTTGCAAGGTCTCAAATCTCATGATTGGCTAAAGATGATTCAATTCATCTATCCATTGTCAATTCGTGGGTGCTTGTCAAAAGATATTTGTGAGACCATATACAAACTATCAATCATTGTCAGGTATTTACATGTACTTGGTGCATTTTTCTATTTAGTATTTATTGATTGGAAATTCAAATAGACATATGGATTGAATATATTGTAGATGGATGTGTTCAAAAGAAATCCGTGAGCTGGATCTTCGCAAGAGACATGAGGATATGGTGGAGATTGTGTGCATGTTTCAGATATTTTTCGACTTCCATCATAAACTCAGAAGTGCATTTATTGGTGTACTTGGTTGAAGAAGTTTCTATTGCTAGTCCAATGCACACTAGGTATAAGTGCATAAATTATCTTTTGCATGTGTATTTAAACTAAATCAATTGATACATGAACTCATTAAATAAAACACTTATTTTTAACCATTTGTGACTTTTTAGGTGGATGTTCTTTATGGAAAGGTACATGAAAGCCTTACAGGATTTTGTGCATCAAAAGGCAAGGCCTGAAGGTAGCATGTCAGAGGGATGGTTAGTACATGAATCTCTCTTTTATGTTACTGAAATTTTGCACCAACTACATCCATCTGCTCCACTATTGTGGTGTGATGAGAAAGCCGAAGAGGTAACTAGTGAAAAACCTCAAGGGATGGGAAAGGTCCATAGGTTGGCACCCTTCCAACGAGGAAAATTTTTCTACATTCATGCTTTATAATTGTGGAGTTATGGATAAATGGTTAGACCTATATGAAGAAGAAAAAAAGAGAGGGCCTTGTCTATAAAGCGCCAACGACAAAATAGAGGTAGACACATGGCCTCAAGTTCACATGATCTTGAGCCATTGCTCAAGCAATGCATTATAGAGTGGATGCATGACACACTACAAAAAGTAACAAAAGAGGGACAAAAAATATCAAACGCAGAATGGAACTTTGCAAGAGGATGCAAATAAATGGAAGGTATTATTCTTTAGATACTTTATTATTAGAACATTCTTGTTTATAACAAAGTATCTAAAGAATATTTGTTTAATCATGTTCATTCACACTGATTATTTATAAGATTCATGTTTGTCATGTGGCAGTGCAAAATGTATAATGCTATATGGGCTTTTGGTTTCCACTTTCATGTTGAAAGGATTGATAACAAGAGACGCACACACAATTGTGGTGTAATAGCATCTTTCCAACAAGAAAGTCAAATAGTGCACGAGATCAGAATCCCATCTCACGAGATATAGAATACGTAGGAACTATACAAAATATTTATGATGTGTCATTTGGTGAAAGTGGACACTATTTTTTATTTGATGTGAAATGGTTCAAGGTAGTTTGCAGAGGGCCAAATGCAACCGTAAAATCGGATCCAAGTGGATTTTTTGCGATTGATTCATCAAAAACATTGAGCATGGAGTCCTTTGACACATTGGTGTTGTCTCGTCACTGTGAGCAGGTGCACATGCTATGCTATAATGTTTTTCATTTTATTGCAAGTGACTTCAGTATTTGAGTTTTTGATATGTTCTAAAATAGTGATTTTTGCAGGTGGTTTTTCAATTAGATCGACTAAACAAGATATGGTGGTTTGTAGCTCAAGTTGAACCACGTTCACGACGAGTATTTGACGGTGCAAAATTGAGAATGAAATGGAAAATCTTCATTTTAGCTATGAGATTGAGCTACCTAGAGATGTAATAAATCATCAAACCATACCTGAAGCACCCACTTCCATAGATGTTGAGAATAGAAATTCTAATAGTTAGGATGATGAATAATTTTTGAAAGTGAGAGTGATGATGAAAATCATCTAAGAGGAGATGAATTACAAGATGTTGTCGCTGATGAAATTGATTCTTGTAATTCTGAATAAAAATTGATTATTGCAATCGTGAATGAAATTGATTCTTGCAATGCTTTCAAATGATTGTTATTTAGCCAAAATAGAGTCTCATTTATGGTCAAGTAAGTGAAAAGAATAGACATAGTTTGACTTCAATCCCATTTTTTTGGAGATAATCTCGGTGAAGATAGATGTACGGCTTCATGTTCCAAAAAAATTCTCATTTTTTAACAAATGCTGCAAAGGTAGTAAATCACTAAAAGCATGTGAGTTAATGAAATCACCACCACAAACTATGACAAAATCAAATGTTTCATCATAGTCAATCCCCTTGAATTGAGCATATCCCTTGGCAACTAGTCTTGTTTTATAATTGTTCACACTACCATCTTGATTAAGCTTGATCTTAAAGACTCATTTGCAAATAGTAACATTTTGTATCTTTGATGGAGGATCAATACTTTTACAAATATCTCAAACAATGCATCATGTACTCACCTCACTTTTTATTAAATCAAATCACTCTTTTGTTGCTACAGTTTCATTCACACTTGAAGGAACATCATCAAACTTAATGTAGTAGTAAGGGCAATAAAAATTAAACAATCATCAATTTGTAATTGCTTCTCTCTTCCTTGTATTTGAGCCTTGATGGTTGCATTTGGGCTTTGATACCATGTTAAAATCAAAGGTTATGGACCTCATTTGGATACTAAAACCTTGAAAAAGCATCAAAGGTTTCACTTATATCTAATAGATAGAAAACTAGCATACAATTCAGTCTATTTTGCATCTAATTGGCAAAGACTTTTGAACACCACAATAAAACTAGAAATAATTGATCTTCACATCTTGTCACACTCGTGGAAAGTATAATACTTTGTTCAAATTCAGATCTATTCATTAGACACAAAAAATATCACATTCATCATTCATCAATGAAGAACAAACTTGTCAAAATCACCATCTCTTGATAATCTCTCGAAGTATGTACAAAATGAGCTCTCAATCCATATCAAATGATCTCGGATATGAGATTAGGTAGAGTGCCACTAGGATAGACCCTAAACCCTTGGCTCTCAAAGCCTTAGATCATGCATAATTACCCTCTTGATAGCTCGAGTCAACTGTCTTATAAAAGTAGGTGGCCGCCCTCATAAAAAATCCCAATCATCTAGGAACACCATGATATAATTCACTTTAGAAAAATATTTATTTAACTAATTCCATTTCATTATGAACATGCAAAAAAAAAAAAAAATCTCATCATAATATAATTCACTTTAGAGAATATATATATATAGCCTAATCATAATATAATTCACTTTAGAAATATATCTATTTAACTAATTTCATGTCATTATCAACATGCAAAAAAAACAAAAATGCGTGGTGTGAAAAATACAGATCCTAAGTGGATCTAAACTCCAAGATCATTGGCTTGAATGCTTGCACTCCAAACTACATAAGCTAGGAATTGGCAACACATTCTATGCTACCTAGAATGCAAAGAACTTGATCAAAAAGCATTTATCACAAATGGAAACTTCCATAAACATCAAGTGCGGCCCAAAATAGCATTATACAGTCCATAATACATCAGCCTACCACTTTTGGAAAGCACCTAAGATCATACACACAAAGCTTGAACTCAATCACTACACAATGCCAACAATGGAAGGAGAACCCAATAGAAAAATCTCTCATTAAGCAAATGAATACAATGGATCTGCTCCAACCTGTTTCTCCACGGCCTACCTGCTATATATAGCTGAGAGAGATGACTCTCTCTCCTCTCTCTAGACCCTCCTTACCTAAAATATGCCCTATATAGGTAAAATTGGCATATATGTCCAAAATACATGAAAATGGACTCATTTCGAAGGTCTTGAAGTTTGACACTACTTCATACTGAAAAAATACACTTACTAAAAATATCTAGACCTGTTTCACACGTGTGAAAAGTCAGATCCTAAACTATGTGCCATTTTTAGCAATTTTGGCCTAAAACTAGACAAGGAAATGTTGACAATTTTCACACTCCCTCTTCAACTTAACTTGCTAGTTTTACAACACTACTTTTACTTTGTTCCAACTTAAGAATGATCTCCATCATAAGAATAGATCTCTTCTCAAGGATCCTAATATGTACAAAATAGGACACAACATAATTGATATAGATAATAGTGTCCATATAGGATGCTTCACTATTTCTTACATCAATTTTACATAGAATCATAAAAATGGTACATGTAAAAGAACATAGAATCTCAATTAATGAATTCCTCCATGTATCCATCTCTGGTTTCTCTGTAAAATAGCAGCAAACAAGTTGTAAATGAAAGTGATCAACAAGTGTTTGCATGCCTCCTCCACATTTCACTATACATATAGTGAATGCAACATGTATCTCCATGAATGAACTTCCATCACCACCTTGCCTTTGTAGATCTTCAATCCATGAAAGCCTTTGAGTGAATGAATGCCAAAAAGATGTGTTCCCTACTCCATTTGAATGACCAAAACCTGAACTTGAAATACTTGAAGTACCTCCACAAGATTTGCACACAACGCTTGATCCTACAATGTCAACAAGTTGCCAATTTGCCAACACTAGAATACTAGATCTTGAACTTTGTTCAAAAGAAAACATATTGACCACTTCAATACCTTTCAAGATCTGAATGAATTCATGTACTTGATCATACAAACCAGCAATGATAACTATTCCATCTCCAAGATCCAAAGGATGCAAAACTATGGAACTAGTTTTATTGAAATTTGACAATTTCAACACATTGACATAACAATGTTCATACATGAGATTAGGCAAGTGAGGTAGAGTAAGAAGACACTTCCTTGCAGCTCCAAAGACCTTACTTGAACCTTCAAGAACCTGTAAAAACAGATCCAAAATGCCTTGACCATTTGTCTCTTCTTTGATGCTTTTCACTAGCTTCGAATTGCCACTTGTCTCTTGGTGTTGATGGAGCAATCCAAGATCAACCTCTTGATCTTCCAATAAGACATCAAAGATCTTGCATATGTGAACATCTTCAGATCTGAAACTCTGAAGATACTCCCTCTCAAACACATGATTAAGATCCCACAAGATCTCATCAATGCTCAAATTTGACCCTTCACTATAGTTAGTGAAAACAATGCCACCATCATAAACCAAAAGATAGATTCCAACATTTCCATTTAACATGAAGTAGAGTAGGTGAAGATGAGTATCAAACCTAATCAAAACAGCCCTCTTGAGTTCATAACAAACCTCAATAAGCTCACCAATGATATCTCCCTTGCCTTGAAGAAGTTGCCACTTGAGTTGCTCCATGTAGTCTTCTTCAACCAACCTTTTGCCATCTTGACCATGAATGAACAATCCACCACAATCATAGAATGCTTTGAGTTGATGAAGAGATGTTAGATCCATGCTTTGGATCTTCCCAAGAACCACTCTTCCATTGCCCTTTCCTTCACAAGACTCCCTCTTAATGCTAGCACCACAAAAGTTAGAAACCTCCCTCTTGACAGTTGCACCATAAGAAGTAGAAGACTCTTGAATATTAGAAGCCAAGAAAAGAATCCTTAGTACCTTCAACATAAGAGTGATTGAAGTACTCTCTCTTTTCAAACATGAACTTCTACTCAATGATTTAGGTAATGAGTCATATGATAATGATTCTTCCTCACTATCGTTCATAAAAACATCATTCAAAGTACATCCTACTTTGAACACTTCACATACTTCTCTTCCTTTTGACTTGTGATCTCCCTCACCAAGTCTCATGATAGAAACCTTTGATCTACTCTTTTTATGAAGAAATGTGACACCACTTGTTGCACAAATGACTTTATCACAAAAAGATGTAAAAGAACCATTTCCTTCAAGCATGATCAAAGCACCATCATCTTTTCCCACATGATTACATACATCAATATGAAAAGAATTAGAAGAACAACCATCTTCTTGCAAAGAATGACACTTAGCATCTCCATCTTTTTCCATATGAACAAACAAGTCATTAGCAACAATCACTTCCAAAGAAGAATCTTCATCAACTCCATTGATGAAGTTAGCTCCTTCCTTACCTTTTCCATTTTTGCACTTGCCATCTAGCACCATTGAAGAACCACCAAGCCTTGGAAGTCCATGAGTAGAAGAGTACAAACATGATGCTAATTTAGCTCCACATGACTCCATATGACTAGTAGGTAACACTAGTGCATCTTCAAGATCCAATGGATCCAAAAAATTGACCATAGATTCACCAAAGCTTGCCAAGTTAGCACAACAATTATCATCTCCAAGAAGTACATTAGATCTCAACCTAGATCTAGCATTTTGTTTCTTATGGCATTCATTTGCAAAATGTCCTTTTATCCCACAATAAAAGCACTTGAACTTTGACTTATTGTTCTTAGTAGAAGAGGAAGAGGAAGAGTGATCATCATGATCAAAGTTACCACCTTTGGACCATTTCCCTTTGCCTTTACCTTTGCCCTTGAATTTGCCTTTTGTGAAGAAAGCCTCTTCACCTCCACCTTGCAAGGATGCACCATCAAGCTTTGATTGCAACCTATGTTCTTCAGCCAATAATATTTCTTGCAAGTCAACCACACTTGGCAAGACTCTTTGAATGGCAAAACTTTGCACAAGGTTAGCATGTTCATTTAGCAAACCATTCAACATAACTTGGACTATTTCACCATCTTTTATGTTCTCATCAATGCATGCTAAATCATCACTTAGGGACTTAACTCTCAAGATAAATGCATGAGCACTTTCACCCTCTCTTTGCCTACTAGAAAATATTTGTCTCCTTAGGGTCAATACCCTAGATGTGGACTTTGATTCAAAGAGCTTCTTTAAGGCATTCCATGCCTCACTTGCACTTTGACACTTTCCAACTTCCTTGAGAAGTTCATTTGTAACATTCATTTTAATGATATGAAGAGCCCTTTTGGCCTTCTTATCAAACCTTTGTTGCTCTTGAAGTGTGAGAGGTCTCTCTTCAATTTCTGCAACTATGTCCATGAGTTCATTCAACTCAAGTAAGGACTCCATCCTCACTTTCCAAGTAGAGTAGTTTGATGAACTCAACCTTTCACTAGACTCTAGCATGATCCCACCATTGGAAGCCATGATTCTAATGTTTCTTCAACTTTTAGGTTCTGTCCTAAAGCACTTAGCACTCACTTTTCTCTCAACAAATGATAGATAAAGAGATCTATGAAGATTTAGGACCCTAAAACACTTCTATCTTGAACCTAGATGGTTTCCAAGCATAGAAAGGAAGATTGAAACACATGCAACACTTTGCACACACTAAGAATGGATTACAAAATCAAACCAACCTGAACACACTCTTGCTTAAGCTCTCAAACTTTCCAGCAAGTGACCAAATCAAGTTATGGTGTGAAGAGTTACTTGCATTCTTAGAAAATACCCAAAACTAGGATGCCAAGATTACCTAGTAATGAACAAACTTGATCAACATATGATCAACACACTAAGATATTGATTCAACCTATAAAACCACATGTAAACCACACTTCTAAAAGTTTATAAACTCCAGCAAGTGATAAATACAAGATTTAGAGGTGAATGAATGAGCACACTTAGTGAATCACAAGACTAGCTTCACTATCTTGTCAAATCTTGGTGTTTAGATGTAGATCTAAGATCACTTCACATGAGAATGTTCCTCAACCTGTTAAGAACCTGAAAACACACTTGCATAATGGTTAACACCTTCCAGCAAATGCTCCAATCAAATTACATAAGGAGAGTTACTTACATGCTCAACAAAGTACACCAAAATTTATGCCAAAATTGATGACAATCTTTACAATATGCTCTTCACAATGGAGCTTACAATATGTTCACCCAAAAAAGGGGATCTTTCATCCAAATGGGAGCTTTGCTCAGCCTTTAGGAGAATTACAACTCACTCAAAAGAGCATTTGTCATCCACTTAAGGAGAAGTTTCATCCACTTAAGGAGAGTGTTCATCCAAGAATGGAGATTGTCAACAATAGGATTGAAAAGAACATTGTTAGTATTGAATATGCACAAGCCTCACAATCACAAATGATTAGGTGTTATGATCTGATCCAAAATAGTTTCTTTTCAGCCTCTGATCTTCAATAGACCTAAAATATGCTTTTGATCCACAAGTTCAACTCACAAAACAAAGGTTAGTAAGATTTGATCAACAAAGCAATGCAAAATCATGCTAGAACTTGATCAAACATCCAAATATCACCAAAAATGGAATACTTACTGTAAATAGAAGCCAACTAGCTCTGATACCATGTGAAAAATACAGATCCTAAGTGGATCTAAACTCCAAGATCATTGGCTTGAATGCTTGCACTCCAAACTACATAAGCTAGGAATTGGCAACACATTCTATGCTACCTAGAATGCAAAGAACTTGATCAAAAAGCATTTATCACAAATGGAAACTTCCATAAACATCAAGTGCGGCCCAAAATAGCATTATACAGTCCATAATACATCAGCCTACCACTTTTGGAAAGCACCTAAGATCATACACACAAAGCTTGAACTCAATCACTACACAATGCCAACAATGGAAGGAGAACCCAATAGAAAAATCTCTCATTAAGCAAATGAATACAATGGATCTGCTCCAACCTGTTTCTCCACGGCCTACCTGCTATATATAGCTGAGAGAGATGACTCTCTCTCCTCTCTCTAGACCCTCCTTACCTAAAATATGCCCTATATAGGTAAAATTGGCATATATGTCCAAAATACATGAAAATGGACTCATTTCGAAGGTCTTGAAGTTTGACACTTCTTCATACTGAAAAAATACACTTACTAAAAATATCTAGACCTGTTTCACACGTGTGAAAAGTCAGATCCTAAACTATGTGCCATTTTTAGCAATTTTGGCCTAAAACTAGACAAGGAAATGTTGACAATTTTCACACGTGGATAATCCACGCAGAAGATATCCACGCGTGGATATCTTTAACTTCTGGTCTAGTTCGGTGAACAAACTGAAATTTGTGTGGATTATCCACGCCAAAACTGCTTTCCGGCGTCGCCAACCTTCTCTCCCAAATAGTTGCCAGAATTTTCAAAATTCACTTTTGCGTGGATTATCCATGTGCATAAATTTTTCGGTGCCGTATCAAAAAAACACCGGTAGACTGGCCGGAGGCGTGTTCAAAATGTTTTTGGCGTGGATAATCCACGCGTGGATGTTCCACGCAAACAAAATTTCGGAAAATCGACTAAGTGTCGGATCTCTTGTGGATACTCTGCGTGGATAAACACAGAGTTTTCTAGTTGTGCTGCACTCATTAGTCAGAATTGTTACTTGCTACTGTCGCCTAAAAATCCATGTTAGAGTAACTGAAATTCAGTAAGACGTGAGAAATGTGTGTGACGCAAACTAAACAATATCACAATTAATCATAGATCATACAGAGTGTATTCGCGCAAATCATAAGAAATAATTATGTGAAAGATAGCAGAGGGAAAGAATGCTCAAGCTATAGAAACTTGCTCTTCACTCTCTATTGATACTCAGCCCTACGTAGAAATGCGTCAGTACAATAGCACATAGTGCTATCCTTATAGAAACGTTCTTCAGCCTCAACGTCGTTTACGAACCGTCGAAATGTCTGAACTGCTACCGCATCTCTTATAGAACGTCGCAACTTCTATTCTAAATATGAATTTACAAGGTGCAATTAGGCCTTTACATGAATTTAGGCACTATAGCACATTTACATATATAGAAATTAAAATTTTTTTACAATATTTGACAAAACTTGGATAATGTGAGATCATGAGACTCCACAAAGCTCATATGAATAAGATATCAAATTTGAAATAGTTGGCAATGTTTGTGCACACACAAATTGGTGACTTCGATAGTGGAATCAAGTTCCCGTTTCTTTTTTTCACATGAACAGAAGAGATTTGATATAATCTCTTGCATCTTGCTTGGAAAATTGCTCTTTCTTCAAACCCAAATGCATTGCAAAAGTTCACCTCGTGACATTATCTTTGAATTCTAGTAAAGGATAGACCAATGCAATATCGTATAGTAGCTCTATATGTTCGGCATCAAGTTCCTCGTATATGGATTGGACATTTGCTTTGTTTGGGTCTTCTGATATTGCAACGTCTACTGAAACACCACTTTGACATAGTGAAGATTTGGATTTTCATATAAAAAAAAATAACCATAAAGGGAGTGATTCTCATGAACTTGTCATTGACCGATATGATTTTGTTTGATGTATGTTTGAACATCAGAAGTCATTTTGAATCTCTCCAAATATGTCCACAACACATCATTGAGGTAATTGTCATCATTATATCCATCAAATGTTTCTGGAAAAATACAATTGAATGGATTGTTCATACATGCTTTGTATGGTGAGTCATCGACTAATATTGTATTATGATTATTTAAGTCTGAACAAAAATGTTTCCAAACAAAGCACAAAGGTTTGAAGTTAGCAATAACATTATTTTTATCTGGTCTAACAATATCTTTTTGTTGATAGCAATTCTCCTTGCCCATACCATAAACAATGGTATTTTGTGCCTAGCTTGACGCTCCATGAAAGAGTATATGCTCCAAATATTTTTGTAAGCCATTGTTGACCAAATTCCAACTCTAAACAATGATAAAAGTTTGTTAAAAAACTCCAACCATCCTGGGCGTAGCTGTATCCACTTTCCTTGAAATTTGTGAATATTTCTCAAGCCAGGATATTTGTCCCATCATTTTAAAAGAATGCCATTTAGATCTAAGATAATATACATGTTATCATCATATTGTCTGGTCTTTTGAACCTGAAAAACATATTTAAAGTGATATATCAAAACATGAGTAATATCATATTTATAATATTTAATCATAAAACCTATAAACTACCTCACTTAAATTGTAATTTTTAACTTTGTGAATTTTAGAATGTATAGTTAAAATTATAATTCAAAGTGCTACGTGTATTGTAAAGGACAAGAAATCAAGTTAATACTTTAAAGAAACCAACAATAATTGAACTAACAAATAGTGAATTTTAATCTTGTAGCTCAAAAAATAAATTTATATAGTCATCCTTGTCCAATATAATGAAAATATTGAACATAAACAACGTAATCAAAAAGAAATTTATTTTGTCTCTTATCGTAGAACCCACTAACTATGTATCTACCTGTTCTCACAATAACATATCGCGCAAATTTCGACGTCCGCGTCCGACGTATAATAAAAAATTTCATAATCCGTCGCAATCCGACACGTTGAGTTCCGACGTCCCAGTAAGAAATCCAAAATTCACAATTCGGCGATCAAATATGAGCGGCAACCAATTTTTCAAAGGCACGTCGGAGTCCGACATGTCGGATTTCGACATACAAACGTGGATATGACCTGTCACACATTTTTTTAAAACAAAAATACATGTAATCCGACGTGGATGTTGGAATCCGACATGTGTCGGATTCCGACGTCCACGTCAGCATGCCAAAAGCCTGTCCACAGAATCTGTCCGGGCCTGAGTGGGCACAGACGTCGGTATCCGACGTGTTTGGAGGCCGTGAGATTTCGACGTCTGTTTCAATCTTCCAACTCGCGAGATCCAGCATCTTCTCTTTCACTTTGTCTTTTGCAGATTTGAGCGTCTTTGAGCGATTGAGGGCGATCAGTGCTTGAGGGCTTGAAGGTGCTTGATCAATTGGCTTTCAAACATTTTTACATTTTATCCATCTTCTATAATACAGCAACAAAGTGAGCATTTGTTTACTTTTCTTCCATTAAAGGCGAGGTTCTAATCTTTCCAACTTGCATGGAAAAACCTACACGCCGTAGGGAGGGAATATGTGGTGACATTCTGAAATAGGACATAACTGCAAGGTTTGAGTATTATAATTATCACATTCAACTCTATCTATAAAAATATACATAAAAAATATTGCGATGAATATAAAAAAAAGAATGATAGATAATCATAGATCATTCTCATCATTTACCTCATTTTTGTCATATACAAGTCTTGACACTCATCTGAATCTAGGTCTAGGTATATATTTAAATTTTCGATCGTGTCTCTTTCATGATGTGAGTTACCCTCATATTCAATCTCCTCTTCTTCTAATTCTATCTCATCCAACATGGGGGCCTCAAATTACCCCCTATTTGGTCTTGTACGATCGTAGGAATCTCATCATTTTCATTCGTACTTTCTTCTCCCATCATTTCGACATCATTTTGAGTTTGGATGAGTGGTTCAGATTCTTCCAAAACGTCGTCAAAATTGGGTGGTGGTTTGTCGTGTGTATCCAATTCAACAATATCTTTTCCTTCAAACACACGTCGTTTTCTTGCATTAAGTTGGATCACATACCACCATCTTGGGTCTATTCGATCTGGATGGAATATAATCTGCCAAAGAATTAAAAAAAAATAAGCTGGTATTATAAGATTGATACATAAATAATTGGATTGCGAATATTAATGACATTGAAATTTTAGACTCTCACTTGTTCGCAATGTCGTGGCAATATTAAAGTGTCATGAGAGTCCATCGATATACATTTCGTTGAGTCGATTTGAAAAAACTTTGAGTTATCATTTCTAATCGTGGCGTTGCTTCCTCGATAGATGACCTTAAACCATTTTACGTCAAAAATAAAGTATTTGTCGTTAGTCTTGTAATCGACTTCATAAATATGTTGCAATGTGCCGACATAGTCTAGGTCGTCCGAAATGATATTAGGGTCTCTCGCACTAGAATGACTCTCTTGTTGAAAGTTGGCCATTATACCACAATCATATGTACATCGCTTTTTGTCAACTCTCTCAACACGGTAATGGTGTCCATATGCCCACATGGCAGTGTATGATGTATACTAAAACACAAAAAAAAAAAAAAAACAAATGTGTGTAATTAGAAATACTATTCATAAATTGAGTAGTACAAAAACAAAACCTTACATAAACAATATTACACTAACCTTCCATCCACATCCGCGAACAAATTCCCATTCTAATTTGGTCACTTCTTTTCTGTTTTCAGATGCTTTTAGCATCGTATCAAAAACCCATTCACAAGAGCATTTTGAAGGTAAAGGCTCCAAAGATTCGTCGTTCTCCAACACCCTTCTTCTTCTTTGATTGTATTTCTTCTTTGTTTCAATGTTATGTTTCTTTCCTTTTTGGCTTCTTCATACCTTGAAATCCACTTTTTCATTTGTCCACAATTATATAATATGAATGTGTCAATTTTTTTTTTTAATTGAGGTGAAAGTCTTTTTTGCACACCATTTCCTTGTGGTACTTCACCCTTAACACATTCTTCTTCTTCTTCACACCACATTTTTGGACTTCCAAGATGCAATTGTGAGATTATTTCGGTGATATAAAACAAAGATTCCTGTACAAGCCAACTTTCTGCAATGCTACCTTCTGGCCTTGCCTTTTGTCTCACAAAGCCCTTCAAAACTTTCATAAAGCGCTCAAGGTAAAACATCCATCTCGTGTGCACAGGTCCTGCAATTGATACTTCTTTGACCAAATGCACTAGAAGATGAACTTGTATATCCAAAAAGGAAGTTGGAAAATCTCTTTCCAACAAACATACCATTTCAATCATTTGGATTTTCATGGAATCCAATTCACTGTTTTTTATTTCTTTTGAGGAAATCCACCTACAAGATTGATAGTAGCATTAGGTTGTTCAACACATAAACAAATTAAAATATCACATATTTATACAAGTGCCTAAAAAAATATACAAACCTAATCATCGATGACAAATTGTAAAGCGTATTTCGTATGTCATCGTTGAAGAGACCTCGAATAGAAAGTGGAAGTATGAATTGCAAAATCTTATGCCAATCATGTGATTTCAATCCACTTAATTTACCATCTTTGGTAAATGACTTGCATAAAGAATGTGCATAGCCTGTTGGAGTTCTCATTTGTTTTATGACATGTTTAACATATGAGAGTTGCTCTTTTGTAAGAATCCACGGCACGCTAGGTAGAATTTCATCTCCACCTTCGGTGTATTGAATCCAATAGTATCTTTTCACATCGGCCGCTTGTAGATCTTTACGAGTTGTGGAGTTGTCTTTTATGCCAATGATGTGGTTCCATAAGGATTCACCGACGTTTTTGAATATGTGCATAGGATCCAATAGATGGTTTATCAATAAATTCCTCCAATAGGGTAATTTATGAAAAATAGACAATCGTTTCATACCATCAATGAATTCATTCCATGAAGAATTAACGTCGTGATGTTTAAGCCATTCACCATGCCATTCCACTACTCCCATGCATGGGGGTGGTGGTGTAGCTAGAGGATTATCTCCTCGCCCTCCAAAAAATCACCTATTCAACCTTCGAAAAGGATGATCAAGTGGCAAGTATTTGCGATGATTTTTGTACACCACTTTTTTTAACATATTTGTGCTATGTCGACCCTCCAAAAGTGGTCCACAAATATAACATGCGTTGTAACCCGATGTGGTTAAACCTGCATAGTTCATAAGCCAAATTAAACATAAGCTTAGTTAAATATACTCAAACGGTAAACCCTAAAATGGATTAGATTCATTATATAGATACCTAAACATTCGCTTAAATCGGGGTAGTCATGCATCGTCCACATTAAAATTCCACAAACAACGAAGTTTCGTTGTTGTAAAGGTCTCGAGATGTCGTAAGCATGAATACCATTCCAAAGAATGCACAATTCATCCATCAAAGGTGCAAGATACACATCCATGTTCTTGGCCTTGTACTTTCCTGGAATCAATAAAGCTAATAACAAGTGTCCCATTTTAATACTCAAGCATGGAGGTATGTTGTAATTAACGAGCACAACTGGCCATGTGGACCAAGTTGACACTTGAACGCTAAAAGGATTTACGGCATCCATAGCAAGGCCAAATCTCAAATTACGAGATTTGTTTTTAAACTCGGGCCATTGGTCTTTAATATGTTTCCATGCAGGTGAATCACTTGGTACTCGCATCACATCATCCGTAGATCGGTTTTTGACATGCCAATCCATTAGTTGTGCCAAAGATTTACATCAAAATAAACGTTGCAATCGTTGGATTATTGGAAAATGTCGTAACACTTTTTGTGGTCCTTTATCCCCTTGTACGTCATCTCAAAAATAGCTTTTCAGAATGCTCAGCTCTATATAGAACATGGTCTTCTGGACATGCATGTATTGTGTCGTAATCCATTCCAAGCACGGTCATCATCTTTCGTGCTTCTTTTCGTATTTTAGGTATCACATTTTCTTTCGGAAGTATTCGATGCAACAACCTAAAAAAAGAGCAATGTGAGTTGTTAGAAAAGAAAAAAAATTAACTTAATGTAAATATGCTATAAAGTATAATAATTGTGTTATGCGTTAAGTACCTAAATAAAGATGTCATGCTACGATCACTCCATTTGTATGTTGCTTGAAGGTTTAGAATAATAATTGACGTAGCTAGTCTCGAAATGGATGCTCCAGGATATAGAGGAGTGTATGCCTCCTTGCACAATAGAATCTCGTCTTCATCCATCTCAAATTGTTCGTGATCTTCATTTTCATTAGAAGATGCATGCATATCATCATTCTCATTTGTTTCAAAGTAAGATTCAAACATGTTGTGCATTGCTTCATCGTGTTGCACCTCATCATCATAATCATTAGAATCAAGTTGATTATTCTCTTTTCCAATTGTGTTTGTCTCTTCAATTTGTTTCATTCTTTGTTTTCTCATGTCTATCAAAACTTGACATTGATTGTAACTAAACACGGATGGATCAACTCCATGAAATGGCATTCGATGTATTGGCTACACACAAGAAACAAATTTCATAAGTGACATATATAGATTAAAGAAGTTTATAATAAAAAAAATCATATAAAATTAACAAACCTCAACGTCTTCCAAATTCGATGGTTGACCTTATTCTTTTTGTCCAAACTTCACAAATGATTTTCAACAATGTTGTCGTTCATGCATCTTTTGTCCATCACACTTGAGGCATGTGCACCATATTTTATTTTGAAAATAATTTTTCTACGAGAAACAAAAATCAAGTACATGTCACTTTAGCACAATATTTTAACTTATAATAACAAAGTTTTTATGAACGAGAACACATGCATGTTTATTACTTACCCTGTTAACTTGAACACTGTCTTCATCGCTAGACTGATCTAAATGTAATTCATCTCGTTGTGATAAACTACATATATGCACAAGTACAAAACACAAATAACATAAAATTATTGTATGATTCTAATATTTTAATTTTTAGATATACCTATTCTTATATATTGTCGCTTACATGATTCTTATGCCAATCTTGGTGCAGGTTCGAGCTCTACACGCATATCTCTCTCCTTTTGTTAACACAAGTATGAAAGTCTCACTCCAATATGTATTAAAGTTCTGTACTTCATGGTACTTGTTTGATCTTCTTGATCCTTTGGAACGTGAAGGTTGAAAGTGTCGCGAAGATTTTCGTGTCGCAAAGTTTGACCTTCTCCTTTTTTGTGTTGTCTAACTTTCTCCTGTTGTGTCGCGAACATTTTCCTTTCGTGAATATTTCACGTTCGTGTCTTTTTGTTAGGTTGGGAGTTGAAATCTAACAGAGCTTTGGTAACAGAAACATTTTTGTTTCTTCATCCATGTCTTGCATGAAGGATTCGAAATAGTCCTTGACATGGATATCCAGTACTCCAAGTGTACAAGATTATTAGTTATGCCACGTCATTCCAGACTAGGGTAGTAATGTAATTAATAATATTGTGAGGGCCCATATGCTCTAATTGGACCTATAATGGAGCTAGTGCATGGTGATTGACACCTTTTTGTGCAAGAATAGAAGGTCAAGTTGCTTTTGCATGGTCATGGGAGAATCCTAGAGGTAATATTCCTAAGCTTTTGGGGCCTATATCCTTGTTAGGAGCTAGCTCATCTCCTCATTCAGCTTTCTATTTTCAAGAGTCGGGATCCTCTCCTCTCTTGCACTCAGTCAGCATGGCCCGGGGGGGAAGCAGTTAGAGACTTGATTTTCTATCTTTTGTTGGTTGGATGGCTTTGCATCACAGGTGTCCTTTTGGTTGTATCTGATAGGATCATGATAGATCTTCACTTGGCGATCATAACACTTAGGTTGCTGACAGATCAAACTAATGTGAGAAATTGGCAAAAATTTAGCTTGGTATTTTTTATGATAGAAGTTTGTAAGTGAATCTCACATGTGTGGAGGATGTTCCCACGTGTGGAGAATTGTAAAGTAAATCAAAATGTTTGATATAGGGGTCTCATAGAATTTCATAGTCAAGCATTTAGGTGTAGGATGTTGATAGGGTCAAATTTGGCATAGATGGCAAATTATCCATTTCCACTTGTAATGCCAATATTGAGCCAAAATAGAGCCAAACTTGTGCCAATTAGAGTGTAGACAAGTGTCATGCTTTTGTTTGATGAAGCTTAAGAGGTCCAATAGGATTTAGAGGTGGAACCTTGTGAGGTCCAATAGAAAATTGAGGTGTGCTTGAATATAGTCCAATAGAATTTAGAGATGCATGGATCAATGGTCCAATAGGATTAAGAGGTGGCAAAGTGTGATCCAATCATAATTAAGCATAGTGGTAGCTCATGAATCTATTAGTATCATTGTACTCCTCCTTTTGGATCTAATTGATTTTGAGATTGAGTGGATTTTGAGTGTCATTGAGTTTCTAGCTTTCTCTCTCTACCCGAGAACTCATGATAGTTTTTCTCTCTCTACCCGAGGAGAGCAGCTTGTTTTTACTTAGAATACTTTTGGAACACTTCCCACACGTGTGAGTGAGAGTTGGAAGTGATTGAATGCATGTAGTGGTGTGTTTTTGCCATAGGATTCAAGATTGATCTTGAATCTCAATCTAGTCTTCATCTTGGTGCATCTACACACCTTAGGAGATCACAAGTACTTGTAGTAGACAGTCCACACGTGTGAAATTCAACATGGTATCAGAGCCTACCTAAGGTTACCATGCATTTTGATCCATTTGAGTGAAAACTATTCATCAATCTTGAGCTAGAAATTGTCAAGGCCCATTTTCCTAGCTATCTTATTCAATTTTGGATCAAAAGAGATAAAAAGGACATTGATTGGGTCTGACCTGGTGCTGTACGGAATCAGGTGCTCAGACACATGTGAGGAACATCCAATTTCAGTTTGGGAGTTCTCTTTCATGTTTGATCCAAAAATCTTGCTAGATAGCTTGTTTTGAAGCTATTTTTGTCTAGTTTCTGATGCAATCAGTTTCATTCCATTTGGTTGAGCCAATCAAAAGTTATAAGCTTTTGAAGAGGGTTAGGTAGGGCACCTAGACCTGGGTGGACACATTTGGTTTGGTCAAAAGATTGCTTGTTTGATCCAAAATCACAGTTGAATGCTTACCAATCTCATCTATATGTGATCTAGGCACTGTTTTGAGATCTCAGCCATTTTGTTTCATGCAATATCATTGTATTTGAGTCAAATTTGATTTCTTAGTGTATTTCACACGTGCTAAGAGTGTTTGATCCTAACTTTGCCCATACTCCATCATTTGATGTGAAGTAGATCTAGTTTTGGAGAGATTGAGATAGCTAGTGAGAATCATCTCACAGTTTGTTGCAAGATCTTGCATAGGAGATGGTAGCACACCATTATTGGATCCTATAGTGAGAGAGAAGCAACATTTTTTGTTCATCACTTTTATCTATCTCCACTTTACATGACTTCAATGAGTTCATACTTGTTGCAACCAATTGAGAGATTGTCTACTTCCAATTATTCAATATGGAAGTTGAGGATGGAGTCCATCTTGATACTCCAAGATGTGATGGACATTGTACTTGGGATTGAGGAGGAGCCTCAAGTCCTTCAAGAAGTACAAAAATACAAGAAGAGAGCTAGGATGGCTCTCCACTACATTAAGATGAATGTCTCTAATGAGATATTGAGGGAGATTGGTGATCGTTCTACATCCAAGGAAGCTTGGGATTGTCTCAAGTCCATCTATGAGGCTAAGAACACCTCTAGGCTCCTCACTCTTAGAAATCAAATATTCCAAAGTAGTGTCAAACAAAGACGATCTGTATTCAAGATTGTTTTCAAGACTTATATATCAAGAGAAGCTTTGTCCTTGTGCTTGGCATTCAAAATGCCAAAAATAAAAAAATAAAGAAAATTTGCATTTTAGAAGAATAAAAATACTTTAAAAAAACTTGATTTCATAATGAAACTCTCGTATGAACGACACCTCATCTTTCATCAAATCATCACAATGGCTATAGCATCAAAGGTAATAAAATGGTGACTATACATCCATTATAATATAAGATAGTTTTACAACTCAAACTCAAATCCCTGATCCAGACTATTCTAGTTTTGCAGGTCTTCCTAGGACAATACGTGAACTAGCTTTATACACAGAATGATATGCCACTATCATTTATAGCTTTAGCAGGTCATCAGATTGGAAGCTAGTTTTACAGATTTGTGAGAATGACTTAAAGGAGGAAATAGCTTAAGATCAATTGTATACAGCATGTTTCATCCATATCTATGAATCCTAGGCAGCTTGGAATGTAATTGGACCTTGATGACTCCCTGAGATGGCAATTATGTGGGCGTATCCAGAATCCAGTACTACTTATCAATGATTTCGCAGATTTTGTGCCCACCAAGATCCAATCCAGAATACCATGCAGAGTCACAGTAATCACTCCTAGCCACTGAACTCACCAGAACTTGACATTCCAGAACTGATAGCTTAAGCAATCAATAGAGCTTCTTTGCAGATCTATCGTTGCAGTAGCTTGCTGTTAGAAGATTGCGAGTCCAACACCTATGTTCTAGATTCTTGACTGCTCTCCAGGCTTGAGCTACAAAATCAACCTGTGCAAATCATTCCGGGGGAATATTATGCAGAGTAAGTTGAACGAAATCAGAATCTGTTTGATTCATGGCTCCATCGAGACTGTTTGGTCATCAACTATCAGCAATAGTACATAACGTTGACTCAAGTGATGTAGCTGCTGCATTTCCAAGCAGAAGCTGCTACCAGAGGGCGGCTATGCCAGCCCAACGTCAAGCAGCCACCGTTCTCTTCCACCACGTAACCCTCTCGAGATGAAAATAGAGTGAGCAGCATTCTGGCTTGCTTGAAAGCATTGGAGCCCAAGTGCAGCGGATGGAATCCTGCGCCGTGCATGCGTGCTCTCCACTGAGCTAGCATTTCATGGCGCTCTACCCTGTCTTCGCCTTCGCACCCCACGATATTGGAAATTTCTTTGCCTATATAGGATTCGGCCAGAAGCTGCTGCAGGCTCTGGGGAGGAAGATTGCAAGCCTCCAGAGAGTCAAACATGGTGGAGTAGTAGTGCAGTGCCTCGGTGAAGCGCTCGAGGAAATTGGGACTGTTGTGGTTGGCCTCCTGCTCCACGATGGTGACGATCCTGGGATTTAGACTCCTCACACATTGCAGCACCTCGTCAATTGAAGTTTTTGTGGGATTGTCTGAATTCAGCAGTCGGTGCAGCTGAAACACGGAGTTTACTGCCACGGCTTCGCCCTCCCTCACCTGCAACATCCATGGCTTGAGATCGTTTAACCTTCCTGCTACCACGCCTCGAAAATCAAAATCAACGTCCACAGACCTTGCGAGCTGTGCAAGCTTCATTCCTAATTCCTTCACCATCTCATGGTTGCCTGCCTGCGGTGGAGCAATGCCTGTGATGCGCAGGAAAGGGGGGCCGCCTGGCCGAAGAGCGAGAGCTTGAATCAGCGCAGGCCACTGTAATCCATGCATGAGATTAAAATCGATCACATGAACCTGCTTCTGACCTTCGAAGGCTTCCAGAATGGCTTGATTCGCTGTGAAGTGAGCAAATCTGAGGAAAGGACAGCTCTCGTAGAAGTGAAGATGGAGAAGCTCAGAGAAGGAGTCGCCACTGCTGTGATCAGTCGACTGATAGCCATAGATTCTTCGTGCCAAAGCCTCGGCGAACTGGGCTGCAACTCTTCCTATGGGTCCACTCTGTAGCACTGCAAGCATTTGGATCAGACTCAGCACCTTGTCCGCAGCTAAGAAGTCGTTCCTTTGCACAGCCTCCGCGCATGCCAGAAGCAGATGAACTAACCTCAAGCCAGATTCATCTGCACAGTCCTGAGCATCCATCATCACTGGAAGTTGCTGAGCCATGATTCGATTCTGGACATGGGGAACATGCCCGTTGCTGTAAGAAAACTGCTCAGAATCGTCGCTAGATTGAAAGTTACGATCGAGCTCGGAGTAAACCCCAGACGTGGCACTTGGTGGACAAACCATGCGAACTGACTGCTTCTCCATTTCATTTCTGCTGAGCAATTGTTCTTTACTGCTTGTCTGATCGGCAGGAGGAAGCACCATGCCAGTGTAAAAATCCATCATGTTACTCTCGTCAGAGGAACTGTACTGCAGTGCCGCGTATTCTTGCAGAAAGTCACCATCGGGAAATTCCTCAAATACACTATCTAATTCGGTTTGGTTTTCGAACAGCCAGTGCTTTGTTGGTGGGCAAGGATCTATGTGCCCTGAGACGGAGGCAGCCAAGCCGTGGCTGTTTTCAAGCTGGCAATCATCAGCTGCTCCCAAGGGATTAAGCTCGCCGAGCATGGATTCGATCCAACCAGCGAGATCTGATGGGTTGTAATGAACAGCTTCAGTTGAGAGGTGAGATATTCCTTCTTCCCTGGCAGCTACAAGAGCAGTTTCTAATTGCTCCAAGCGCTGTGCCACCTGCGCCAGCTCTGAAGCACGCACGTTATACCCTGCATTAGCTAGCAACGCATCCACTCCCACGCTTCCTCCCATTTTTTGTGTTCCTGTGGATGTTATTGAGCTACCTAATTCAAAACCATGTACTGTCACTTCAGATTTTTGCCCAAGCCTCCAACTTTTGCGCTTGAATTCAGTGTCCGAACGCCGTTTACGCTTCCAACATTCCTTTCCTGGTAGCGCAGCTCCATTATGCCTAAGAATTGAAATGCGCTGCCTCTATTTCCTCAAATAAGATCTGCAAACAGCTATAACACAACACAGACTTTTGCACAAAGAACAAGGAAGATAAATCCTGCATACAGAATCAATCACCCATGCACAGAATCAATCAACCATGCACAGCAAGCTCTTCCACCGCAACACCTATACACTACAAGACGCGCTAGCAAAGGCCAGAACTCAGGAACTATGAATCCCCGACAAATTGTTGGCATGTGCAAGAGATACCACTCATCCACAAGAAAGGAATAAAGCTGATGAGCCACTCTGTGTACCACACTTGATTGAATGAATCTCGGGGAAGGCACTTGCGACATGAGAGTGGACTGAGGGAGCCTCGAGACTGGAGCTGCTGTTGCTGCTGTGCTTCGTGGAGGGAGGGAGGAAGAAGAAACACGAGAGAGAGAGAGAGAGAGAGAGACTGAGAGAGAGAGAGAGAAGATGAGGACTCATGAAATGATGTGGCCATAGGAATTTGGGGGAGGCGAGAGGTGGCCGGCCTCCATTTCGCACAAAACAAAAATTAGTATATATTTCCCAAAGGGTAGGTCCCCACTGCCCATGACCCTTAAACTCTATGTGTTATGGGATCTACAAGCACAATCTATGAAGCCCTATGCCCTAAACTGTTGGAGTATCGCCTCATCTTTGAAGTCCCATGGAAATCTCTCACATCTTGGGGGCACATTGGTTCTAAACTTCTTAATTCTAGGTCCCATGGCATGTTCGGCATTTGAGCCCAACACCCTAAATTGTTGGCATATCTCCTCCAAGTCCCATGGAATCCACTCGCATCTTGGAGGCACATTGGGCATTTGAGCCCTTGAATGTCCTCAACCTCACATTTTTTTCTTCCTTTTAAAATTAAAGTGCCCAAGCAGCCATGCGCGACATGGCAACCAAGCAACCTAGGTAATAATCCCATAAGTAAAGCCTAAATTTTGTTTTTTTGCTTACTAAAACTAAAACCCATTCCCCTTTTTGTGTGATCGTGGGTGCGTGTGAAAATCAGGTGCCCACAAAATTCAAGGTGCTTATGGAATTTCAAGTGCCCACAAAATTGATTGTTGTTTCAAATCTTTCTCGAGCACCAAATCATTCGTGCAAATCGTTTGAGAGCACCAAGTCGCTGAGGCAAGCTTGGGCATCACTGGTGTGCCATTGGGCCAGGTCCAAACGTGTGTCAATGCATGCCTCTAGAGTCTAAGGCATGTCCATGGAAACTTGAAGTCTTGGGAGGCAACCAAGAAATAGAGAGGGTGAGTCAAAGGGGAGGAGCATAATTTCAACCTTAAATGAAGCTCCAAGGTGGGTCCCCCTCCCATCCAAGGATGATGAAAATTAGATCCTAGATAATGGAGACGTGATGGTGGAGACAAGAACTTTCTATCCACCCTTGCATTAGGAGGGACCCAAGCTTGGAAGACGAGTTGAGATTGGAAATATGCTCCTCAACTTGAAGGGCCCTATTAAATGCAAATAATAGCAAGTTCGCTTGTTCTAATAACAAGTTCTTATATGATGTAAACTTTCTAGGACTTTGATTTAGAAAGTCCTTGGGTTAAAGGAACCTCTTAAATGACAATACTAGCAAATTGAATGGAGCCCTTGATTCTAGTGACAAGTTCTTATAAACTTCATGAGACTTTGATGCCAAAAGGTGGCCAAAATAAAAATGAGAAGATAGGGCATGTGGAGCCCTTTTTATCTTGAAAGTTAGCATCCTCAAAGTGGTGTAAGTCAATACTTCAAACCACCCTCCATTCAATACACTTCAAACCACCTTCCACAAATGTCACCATAGTTGACCCACATTGTTAAGAATAGACCAAATAGGACAATTGCAGGCATAATAAGGGATCCGTATGAACTAGAGACCTGTGCTAGACCAACACGAGTATCTCACGTATTAGAAGAAAATTCTAGTGTATCTCCAATCCTTGGAATCATGCTCACTAAAAGAGGAAAATGGACTAACGAGGCTGTCACCGGGAGTTAAGTCACCACACAATGATTCTAGGAATGTTGAGTGAGTGCAAGATGGATGTACATACTATAGGCCTCCGGATGATGGGTAGAGATTTTAAGTTGACGAAAGCCTGAATTCAAGCATCGAGTTGCATCACAAGTTCATGGAGACCTGCTACGGATATTTGCCAAATGCATCCCTACATGAGAATCGTTGGCCCATGGGGACCTACTCTAACAAAGCCATAGTCAATCAATTGTGGCATTGGCAAAATTTATGATAGCCTAGGCATTTGCAAGTTGCAATGTGTGTCAAAGGCCTAATTGCCTTTCAAAGAGAGAGTGAAAAAAATTCATAGAGAGTAAAATGTGTCCCCTTGCGTCTTGTAAAAGAGTGTTAATAAGGCAATGGACCCTTGCTCTCATCTGTGCCTCTAAACAAGTTGAATAAGTGTGTTAATTTGGCAGTTTACGCCCATGCTCTAATCTTACAGCATCATAATGAAGTTGAAGAAGAGTGTTAATGTGTGACAAAGGAGCGCGTAAAGTCTACTAACTCCAAAATTGGCAATATATTTCCAATAATAAAAAAGGTCAAATATTTATATGAGAGTCAAAGATTCAATTTTTCATTCTAGAATATAAGCTTGTCTGCAAAAAGGCTAAAAACTTTTTAGCTTTGACGCAATACCAATAAACTATCATGATGAAAGCTAAGGTGTCTTTACCAAGTGAGTTTGAGCACAATAATGGGCTATTTTTTCATTGTTATCTTTGTTTTGTTTTTTTTTTTCATTTTTTAGCAATCTAATTCTTGAGCAAACATATATGTATGACAAAACGTGTACTGATCTTTAAGATCAATTTGTTTCATTTGGAAAAAAAAAGTCATTTTGAAAGCTATAAAGTTTATATAAATAAGTAAAAATTAAAAAAGCTTTTCAGTAGAAAGGTGGTTATACATGACCAACTTGGCAAACCCCCTGCATGATGGACACTCCAAGAATCAAGGGTTTGAGGTCTCAAATTCTCATTCACTCAACCGTCTTTTGAGGTTCTTAAAAGATTATTCACCACATTTCTAAATTTGAGTGCGCATATGTGAGTTCTAAGAAAAAAAATAGTTTCTGAAATGATTTCTTTCTCCATGAACTTTATGCAAGATCCTTTTTTGATTCTCGCTTACAATTCTCACATATTCGAGTTTCATAGGTTATTGTGCTAATTTTACTTCTATGGCTCAAAACAAAAACTATGCTTCTGATCCATTTTCAGCCTTATGTATCACTCAAACTTGTGAGATTAGAATCTTGGCCCCAATAGGTGCCAAGGGAACATCCTCAATATGATATCATTAGGGTAAAATTGGGTTTTTGGGCCACCATCTTCAATCTTGGCACATATAAAGAATGTGTTTTTGGGAAAATTCAAAAAGTATTTACTTTCTCAATCCAAAGGAATATGTTATACCCATCAAGCCCTTCATGAAAACCTTATATCATTTTTACACATTGTAGACATGAAAGTGATGCATTATTTCCATGCATTTCTTTTGGCAAATTCTATGGACTTTTTGAAATTTTCTCATTTCATTTGCCCTTCAAATTGAACATTAAGTGACGATATTATTATGCTACTCATAATTTAGTAAGTATCAAAAAGTATTGCCAATAAACATAGTTCTAACATCTAAATTTGTAAGTCTTAATTTGCCATGAAGATGAGGACATGTAAGAGAAACATAAATAAATCTTAGAAGTGTTTGAGGTTCAACATAAATGGTAATTGTTCTACACTCCAACAACCAAGTTGGAACAAAATGTACAAGTTCGACTTCTAGCTAGGTTTAGCTTTGTGTTTGATTAGTAAATATAAAGACTTTGAAGTAGTTTATGGTTAATCTATTCACCTCATTAAATATAAGTGGTATGATAAGTCTTAGATACAAGTTGTTGCCTCATTATGATTAGAACATGAGAGTTGAACTTTCTTCATAGGTTTCTATGGACACAAGCATTGTTACGGTATAGAGGTATGTAGGTGGTATTAAGCCAAATATCAAACCAAGTATGAAGGAACCAACACTGGTGATATATATTTATGTGATACTATAAAGAAGAATGAAGAACACAACCCTCCCCTCCTTTTTCCTCCATATTATGAGCTCTATCATTAATTGTTTTTTTTTTATTGTCTTCCCACACATGGTCAGTTGGTGTGTTGTTAAGCTCACCCACCCAGGTACAATTACCTATGATCCCACATATTTAGAACACCAAAAGGCATGACCTAGTTTTGGCAAAGTGTTACTCATTGAGATACTCGAGCTAGAGGAAAACTAGAAGTTATGTCTCTGTATCAAATTTGCACACCCCTTGTCTCAATACTCTGGTGCTTGTAGCACTAAATTTTATTTCTAATTACAAGGCATCAAGCCATTAAAAAGGTCTACAAAGCATATTTGTTTTATCTTCTAAAGGGCGATTTGTGTCTATAATGTACATTGTACAATAAAGCATTCAAAAGTATACAACAAGAAATAATTCCTTATGTGACTATATTTAAAATCATCATATAATTAGGGCCAATCCTGGTGAAATATTCAAATAAAAGCCTATGGAGATTTTGGGACATACATTTATGAAGTTACAAACTCCTTTGACATATTGCAATTATTTGTATCCAACCTTGCACCCGAGAGATAAGAGTTTGTTGATTTGTGTGCAACTTATAGAGTATGTAATAATTGATAGCTAGGTGGTATTCAACATGTATAATATTGTTAAATCTATGGAACCCTTGGATGATAGAAAACTAGGAGTACTTCAATAGAAGACTTGACTATTACTCAATCTAATAATACCTAATGACAAACACCCATTACAAGATAAGTCAAGGATGTTTTCAGAAGTTTTTCACAAGATATAAGATAGAGTTTACTATTTTTAGGATGCTTACAAGTTGCAACTTTAAAAAAAATGCATTCTCTCAATTTCATAGTTTTGGAAGAGTCTTACCCTTCGTGCTTGATGGCCAAATATCATACTAGTTGATCAAATCAATAAAAAGCCTTGCTTAGCAGCATATCATGCAATTCTTTAGAATTTAATCTCAGAACAAAATGTTTAGGTTAAATATTCAAAATCAAGGAGCAACCCATGGATGCAAATAACTAATATCCTCAAAGGTGAAATATGAAAAAGCAAAAAGGATAGCTTTTTTAAGGAATATCTTTTAAGGCATCCTTGAGGAAGTTGATTTGCACTTCTACAAACTTTGGCATCTACCCCAGATTAGGCTCTCAAATTAGCTTTAAAATTTCATTTTTATCAATCAAATGCAACACAAAATGGCTCAAACCTCGAAAAAGAAAAGAAAAATCCTCTTTTGGACATTAGTAGTAGTAGTGATATCAAACATTACAAAGATATCAAATATGTACATGGCTTGGACATCACACATATAATTGCACATATAGCCACATTCAAGGCATCTCGATGTTTCCAAAGTTAGGATCAAATGCACAACCAATTTCTTATTTGTATACGGTGGCTCTCCCATGTTATTGTCGATCATATCCCCCAACATTATGGCAAGTTTTACAAAGCTAGGGCTTGGATATAATCTTCTTGTTGATTGATTGAATGGAATGTGCCAATGAGTGTCTTTACTTGGGAATGAGCATCATCAGCTAATTCTCTTGAAATCCCCATCATATCTCCTTTGCATTGACCTTGCTCAACTACATCAATATTATTTAACTTCAAATTTTTTCATGTGCAAATGGATACTAATTTGGCATGTCAGATTTTGACACAAGGATAAGCCATAAGAAAAAATTATTAATATTATTATAAATATTATTATGATAGGAGTAATTTCAATAATCTCCACCCAATCATAGTTATATGCTTGTAAACATGTGCAAGCCGACATAGCTACATGCATGGTTGTATGCATCACTCCAAAGCTTCATCATGATAGAATAAAGGTAGAGACACTAACATGTGATAAAAGTCATCATAATATATCAAATTAGAATGAAAGCCATCATTTTGTTGAAGGCATCGTAACAACGGGGCATACTAGAATTTGTCGTTAGCACGTGACTAAATTCTCATCATGGAACAACAAGATTGCAAGAAATAGTTTTTAGTGATTTGACTTACCTCCCATCTTGGAAAACTCACATCTATCAACCTATCCTCATCTTCCAATCATTGAGATACTAAGTACTAGCTAATACAAATACTGACTACATGCTTAGAAGAAAAGCACCATTTTTTATAAGAAACTATGATGATGGTTTGACATGAAAGATCTCACCAACAAGGAATAGGAAAAATTAGCTTTGCAAAAAAAACAAGATTGCCATGTCATTGAAAAACCACCTAAGATCTGAGCATGCAAGAGAGATAAAGCTACCAAGCAATAGGCAACCGAGAGGACTGGGGCCCAGGAGAATAGGGCAATCCTCTTGGCTCAATCTTCATAGTAGATAGCAAGATGTAGACATTGTTCTCAAACATGTAAGTGCACACTAGAGAGAAGATTTTAACTAAAATATAATATCATAGTCTCAATAAAGAGGGAGTTAGAAGACATGGACCAATGCCCTCTTAGCACTTGTTCTCCACGATTTCCAAGTAGAAATTTTTTTATGGTATTGTCCACCACGAATCTAATCCTAACATGAATCCAATTGAATGGTGGATTACCAATGGTACAAATATGTGAATCACCACACCCAACATGAGCAAATCGATGCTCAACCCCAATTGAGAATTTATAAATACACAACATTCTAGGTCTCTCCCACAGGTAGTCACTCCATCCCATATGTCAAGTTCATTCATGGAGTTACCTCAATCCTAAAGGGTTGTCGAGCTCATCCAAGCCTCACCTTCAGAAATGATGTTGATGGATGTCCAAGACCAATCTTACACAACTATAGCCCAAGCCACATTTTCAAAAGTGCTTACAAGATTGACAACTCCCCATGTATGTGCATATCAAGAGGTGTATGACTTGTCCCAAGCCTTAGACTTAGAGTCATATATAGCCTTATCACTAAGGGTATTCCTTAGTCTTATGTGTGATATCAACTATCTTATACTAGCCTTAGGCCAACTACTCTAGATAAAATCTAACATAATCCTAGTCAATTAGGGATGTTACATACCTCCTCCTTAAAGATCAGTTTTTTTGTGAAAAAAGTACTAAAATCTACATTGTTACTAAGCTCTCCCAAAAAGCACCATCTTAGAGCTATCCTCTACCAATCTAGTCAAGTACTTGAAATGAATGTACTTTATCGAATACTTTCAATTGTGATAATATATTGTCAAGTTTCAAAAGTCTTAGATCTTCAATGGTATGTCCTCTATTGGGTTCTTTGTATGAATTATGCAGAATGTGTCCATTGAATATTTTGTTTATCAGCTCTAATACCACCCTCGCTAGATACGAGATCCAAACAAGAGAAAACTCAACTATAAATTATAATAGGATCTTTGCCAAACAATAGATTCGGACTATTACTTAGATCAACAAGCTGAATATCTTAGTAGGTGTCAATGACAACCATGAAGGGAGCGAAATAGTTAGGCATCTAGGACAACCATGCTTTCTTCGAGATAGGATATTCTGAATGAGCCATGGAGCGAGTATCAATATGCAAGAGAGAAATTATCAGAAAGCATTCAACACTGGAACACACATAAGAAAATAGAGAATCTGAATTAAGTTGTTGTAAATACAATGATCACGATCACGATCATGTGCCCAACAATGGTTCACAGTAATAGTGCACTATGTGTTGTGATCTTACTACGCTAGTTATAGATTGAATACTATCTCTACTTCTTGATATACTTTCACTCTCTCTAAGATCTCTGATTTGTGGATCGGATAATTCTACTCTAAATCACGCTTCCGCTAATTGACTTTGATAACATTCATTTGTATACGTATCATCTACTACTATATGTTGTTGTTACGTATATGTACATGCGACTATTATAACAACTATGTGGGCAACGAGCATGAAGTAGTGCAGTTACTGCAAAGTATCGAAATGAACTGTGTGGCTGTGACATATTTGGACTCTATGGAAGACAAAGAAATGCATTTCTGCTTTTGACTATTCCATGAAATGGGTCCTTCTGCTAGAAAGCATAGATAGTCAGAAGTGGATTTACATGTGTCCACATTTCCAACCCCATTAGAGTTAGAATAAGTAAATAATGTCAGAGCGTCCTCTGTACTTCCATTATAACGTAGAGCACTGTGCTTAGTGGCTTGAATGTATCTTAGTGCTTTGAGTAGAGCCTTCTAGTGAGGTATAGGTCGGGATTTGACATAGTGTGCTGAGTGTATATGTCATGGCCATATTCGGTTAAGGACCTGAAATAGTCCTAATATGGTAGACCGGCCCTCCAGTATTCAAGATTGCTGGTCATGCCATGATTTAATTCCATGTCAAGGCCAGTTTGTGACTAATTACCTTGAGTAGACCCAGACACTCTAATTGAGACATATGGAGCATTGCATGTCTGTGTGACGGATATAGGCAGGAGGACTGCATGAAGAGATGAGACCTATTTATAGTTGACCTGCAAGGGGATTGCATGGTTTCATGCACAGGACTCTACTCTCTGTATAATGAGGTAAGGATTCTCCCGTCGACATATGGGGTTTAGGTTACCAGTTTCTCTCTTCTCCTCTTGATTCACATGGCATGGCTTGGGGGCTAGATCCAAGTTTGTTTGGTTGGGCGGTTTGGCTCCATAGTCTCTCCTATTGTGTTCAAGGATCTAAATGTGGTGTTATACATGTATAGTTAAAAGCTGCACCTGGACATTTGAGATTTTTGAATCATAGACAATTAACTTGAGTACTTAATTACTCCAGAGTGAAGTTAATTGGTAAGACAATCAGTGTGATGTGAATTCACCAGGAACTGATGGCTTTTGAAAAAAATTGCCTATAAAATGCATGATTAGTGAATTATTTGGGTTCATCAGTGAAAATTGTGTGCATTGGATATACAGTTTTCTTGGAATAGAGTATTCCTTAGTTAAGGAATAGACTCAGCTCATTAGTGATTGTATCCTAGAGAGCTCAATTGGATAACGAATCATATTGAATCCAAGAATAAAAATTCAATTGATATTCAGTAGGACTTTGGGTATCTAGATTTGATTCTAGATTGTAATCTAAAAAAAATTTGTAGTTAAAGATGATTGTCATTTTGATATGTATTAAATCTTTAATTACGAATGGTTATAGAACTTGAATCTTGCACTTCCGTTAAAGAATCCTAATTGAAGAATATTCCTAAATCCAATATTTTCTTAGTGGAAAGATTTTGGAATGATTCTTACTTATCCTAAGTTATGTGAAACATAAACTCCAGTTATCTTGTGAATGATTAAGTACAATTTTGGATTCTAGAAAATTATGATTGACGAATCATACGAATCTAAATATATATGGTTGACGGATCATAAATAGTTACTTGATTGTTGTCAGTGGGTTAAAAGGAATTGTGATGATTCTTAAGTATGACAATTAAGCCTTGGTCTATTAATTGAGTAAGAATTCAGACCAGTGTTTTGAATCTCTTTACTCCAGTATTTTAACTGAGAACCAATGGATCTCACATATATTATTTATCTAGTGGATGTTCTTCTGATACAGTTTATGGTCTGTAGATGCTTGAGTACAGTTCTTCATTTGATTGGATCTCTAGTTATCATAGGAGACAGACAAGTCTATTAAGATGAATGCTATTTTCTTGCATTTGTTGCTAGAAATAGAAGCATTTAACTCAAAATAATATCTGGGATACTCAGAGTTGAGTTTTAATCATTCTATACCTTAATGATTCTCCTAGAGATTCTAGTTCAATAAATTATCATATCTTAGAATTGGATTCTAAGGATAGTTGTACTTGGAAGCTTTTTATTGAATTGTCTGCCAGAGTTTGTGGATGATTTTAGACTGTAATTATTATTATTATCTTTACCTTTAATCTTCTAAGCTAGGTAATATTTCACTCAGAGTTCATGTAAGTGTTTTACATGAAGGTGATGTTACTAACTTGTGTTGATGTTTAACCCATTTTAGAAAATATTTTTCTT
The DNA here is from genome assembly GCA_029204225.1 of Diphasiastrum complanatum. NCBI lineage: Eukaryota > Viridiplantae > Streptophyta > Lycopodiopsida > Lycopodiales > Lycopodiaceae > Diphasiastrum > Diphasiastrum complanatum. The sequence goes on from CM055109.1 coordinate 43,400,591, forward strand.
AGCGTACTTTTCAAACCAAAGTTTGTACTCCAGAGCAAAGATTAACGATTGAAAATAGGTTATCTCTGAGTACTTGTTTGACATGAAAGTCAGACTAAGGATAATGATTTTCTCGATTAATATTGAAAGTTAAAGGAACTATAGTTCTTTCTTGTTTTGAGGAGCTTCTAAGGATAGAAGCACTTTAAGGAGGGAAGAATGTCATGGCCATATTTAGTTAAGGACCTGAAATAGTCTTAAGATGGCAGAGCGGCCCTCCAGTATTCGAGATTGTTGGTCACGCCATGATTTAATTCCATGTCAAGGCCAGTTTGTGACTAATTACCTTGAGAGGACCCATACACTCTAATTGAGACATATAGAGCATTGCATGTCTATGTGATGGATATAGGCATGAGAACTGACTTGAGGTCTAGAGACAAAACAAGAACCTTTGATGGGGGTAAAGCAAAATTAAATTTGACCGAAAGTCTCTGTGTAGTCAATTCCATAGGTTTGTTCATATCCTTTGATGACTAGTCGAGCTTTCTATTTGGTTGTCGAGCTTCAACTTGAAGACCCACTTAGGGTCAACGATCTTTGCATCAGGAGGAGCTTCAACATGATTCTAGGTCTTGTTCTTCATCAATGAATTATACTCAACATTCATGGCAATGTCCCAGTTGTCCGCATTCGAACTTGACAATGCTTCAGCTACTAAGGCAGGTTCATCATAACTGATAAATGCCTGAGAGACATAACGATCAGGCTCATGTCGATGTCGGGAAGATTTTTGAACAAAAGTCGGTTGCTAAAATAATGATTCTCCTTGCCATGCGACATGGGTAACTTCGATGTTTGTCAGAACAGTCGCAGGTCAAGGCCTGTCGATGGTGATAGTTTAGTGCTAGAGTAGTTTTGCAAATAGCAGGTTGTTGTAATTGCTTCAGCCCAAAAATTCTTGGGGAGATGAGCATTTGATATCATTGATCGTGTTGCATTAAATATTGTTCGGTTCTTTCTCTCAACTACTCCATTCTACTATGGTGTGCAGATGGTGATGAATGCCACATGACGATAAGAAAGCAGACATTTTGTTTCACATGAACTCTCCACCATTATCTGTATGCAAGGTCTTGAGTCTTTGACCAGTCTGTGTCTCAGCAAACTATTTGAATTCTTTGAAACAGTTGAATGCCTTAGACTTGTTCTTAATGAACATAATACTGGTGAAACTTGAATACTCATCGATAAAAGTAATAAAATATAGTGATGAAACCAAAGAGGGAACACTCATAGGGCTGTACAGATCACTATGTATCGATTCTAAAATTGACTTAGCTCTAGTGGCTTGTCTCTTTGGGAATCTTGATCTAGGTTGTTTGCCTAGTAGGCACATCTCACAAACATGTCAGTAGAGGCAACATTGATATTTAGATGCTTGACCATACTATTATGATGCATATACAAGATCGATCTCATCCTTAAGTGTTCTAATCTTTGATGCCATAACTGGACATTTGAAGTACTCACATTGGTACTATGTATTACCTATATGTCATACATAGTATATTTGTAGTTCTTGTCATAATCTCCACACTAAATTCATATCAGGAAATTTTAGTTTTTTTCTATTTTTTGGCAGTGTCGAAATCCTGACACATTCAAAATCCATCGAAGGAAAAACAAAAAAGTATCAAATTCCGACGGCCACATTAGTTAAGCGTGCTTGTAATAACATCCATACATTTGTCATATAATTTGGGGCCATTTTCAAAATTGGTCAACCGATATCAGGTTGACCATTGACTGACCGCCCAAAACTTTGACTGAGAATATCTCTTTAACTATAGCTCAGAACTGGGTCATCTTGGGTGTCGTTGAAAAGCCCTCGTTGAGGGCTTTCTAATGGCACTGTAATCATCTCAATATGAGCTGCCATTCAAAAGTTATTGTTTCTCTTTTTACAATAGAAAATGTCATTTCGGCGCGTACAAGTACGACCTCTGATACTCTAATTGGTTGTCTGCGTGTTGAAACGATATTAGTACAAATACATGCAATATCGACTCAATGCACAGAAGTACGACCTCTTGGGATCTTTTTGGGCTTTCACGCATTGAACCGACATTAGTACGAATTAGATGAAAAGTAAATGAAATATTTTATTTTTTAGAGAGAATATTCTAGATTCTCCCTTTGGTGTGGCGGCTACACCACTTCTAATTTGCAAAGATTTCAAAGTGTGTGATTGTCCAAAAACAAAAGATCGGCATGGAAAAAGTATGAAGACTCAGATTCGATCCAAAAACTTGACACAACGAACAATGGCCTATATTCACCTGCGCATTGATCCGCTATCGACTGCCAACTGGGTTATCGTTCTGTACGCGCCTCCGATATTGCCTCACTGCTAATCTGTACACACGCACATAGATCTGATACTAGGACAGCACATGGCCCATACCAAGCAAACTGCTTGTCTTCATCCTGGCCCGCATCGTCGAACTTTATGTCTCTGCTCATTACCACCTTCTTTGAGGTTGGAGAGGCTGTAGACTTGTGAGCCATTCGAATATCCAACCATGACTGTTTGCATTGACTTTTTGTCAATCTTGTTTCTTTTTTCTTTTGGTATGTGCATGTATGCTGCACATCCGAACACACGCACATATGACAAATCAGACCTTTTACTTGTCCATATTTCATATGGTGGCTTGTCTTCCAGGGCTGACATTGTCGATATGTTCTGCAAGTGTACAACTGCAGCAATTGCCTTTGTCCAAAATTGACTCGTCAACTGAGCCTGTGCCATCATGCATTTGGCTCCCTCGACAAGCATTCTATTTTTTTTTCTGCTATACCATTGCACTGTGGTTTTTGCATCAATGGATATATATTAGTCTATTTATCACATATATCTGTCATAATAGATAGTAATTCATCCATTTATGTGTAAATTTACCTACTTGGTTTATGCATGGGATGTTATACCTATCGACATGTTCTTTCTAAACTGTCAAATTCAACACTAATAGATATCAACGACGTGTATCAAACAATATATGACACACTTATATCAATTTAAAGGCATGTTGTACTATCATATCCATCTAACAAATTCTATTGGCCCACTTATACACACATGAAGCCATAAAACATCAAAAAAATATAATTTTGGCATATACTTATCATAATAGACAATAATCCATCCATTCATGTGTAAATTTACCTACTTGGGTTTTACATGGGATATTGTATCTATCAACATGTTCTAAACTATCGGATTCAACACTAATACATATCATCAATGTGTATCAATTAATATATGACACACTAATATCAATTTAAATGCATGTTATACTATCATTTTCATCTAACAACTTTTATTTGCCCACTTATCTACACATGAAGCTATTAAACTTCAAAAAAAATAATTTCTGGCATAAATGACGGCTTTTGAATAACTGTCATATAAACCAAAATAAATGACGATTTTTGAGGCCGTCATTTATTCCATTTTTTGCATGGTTTGATATTTAAGTCTATGTATCACATAAATTTATCAGAATAGGCAGTTTACCTACTTTTGTTATACATGATATATTATACATATCAACGTGTTCTATATTGTCAAATGAAACACTAATACATATCATCGACGTGTATCAAACAATATATGACAATTATATCAATTTAAAGGCATGTTATACTATGATATCCATATTACAACTTTTATTTGCCCACTCATCTACACTTGAAACCATAAAACTTAAGAAAAAACGTAATTTTTGGCATAAATGATGGCTTCTGAAAAATTGTCATATAAACCAAAATAAATAACGGTTTTGTAGGCCGTCATTTATTCCATTTTTTCCATGAATTCATATTTAAGTCTATGTATCACATATATTTATCATAATATTCAATAAACCATCCATTCATGTCTATATTACTGACTTGGGTTATACATGGGATATTATACCTATCAACGTGTTCTATATTGTCGGAGTCAACACTAATACATATCAGCGACGTGTATCAAACAATATATGACACACTTTATATCGATTTAAAGGCATGTTATACTATTATTTCCATCTAACAACCTTTATTTGCCCACTTATCTACACATGAAGCCATAAAACTTCAAAAAAATGTAATTTTTGGCATTAATGATGGCATCTGAAAAACAGTCATATAAACCAGATTAAATGACGGTTTACAGGCCGTCATTTATTCCATTTTTTGCATGAATCTATATTTTAGTCTATGTACACATATACTTATTACAATAGGCAGTAATCCATCCATTCATGTGTAAATTTACCTACTTGGGTTATACATGGGATATTGTACTTATCGACGTGTTCTAAACTGTCGGAGTCAATACTAATACATATCATCAACGTGTATCAAAGAATATATGACACACTTATATCAATTTAAAGGCATGTTATACTATCATTTCCATCTAACTTTTGTTTGCCCACTTATCTACACATGATGCTATTAAACTTCAAAAAAATGTAATGTTGGCATAAATGACAGCTTTTCAAAAACTGTCATATAATCCAAAATAAATGACGATTTTCGAAGCTGTCATTTATTCCATTTTTTGCATGAATTGATATTTAAGTCTATGTATCACATATATTTATCATGGGTTTGGATGGCAAGAGTTGAAGGCTGGGAAGCTAAGTCGTGGTTCCCAGCTCCCTTTGGGATGCCTGCGCTACAATCAGATAGCCCATAACATCTTCCATGAAGTTCAGACGGTCCAATTTCTTTGAGTCCTTTGGCGTGTGGAAGGGGTTGTGGACTCCTGTCAGCCATTCATGATCCACCCATGCTTGGAATCGTTTCTTCCAGAGATATCCAAGGAATGCAGCTCGGTAATATACGCGAGCGACTGGCAGTTGGTCTTTGACTTTGTCGGAAGCGAGCATCTTATTTGAATCAAAAAATATGGAGGGAAGGAAATCATCCCATTTTGTTTCAATGCCCATTAAATATTCTAAGTCCCGAGCATAAGTGGCTGTCGTGCGGACTGTGGGATCGGGGCAATTGATGTAGTGACTGGCAAATGCGGAGAGAGCCCTTCTAGCGTCTACATCCGTAGTCCACCTATATTCGGATTTGATGATTGGCCAGTTGAAATTGTGCAGTGTGATCTAGTCTAGAGGAGTGCTGCATTCCGCCCATTTGGATTTTTCTTGGACATGGCAGAAAATGCACGTTCATCCGTAACTGTTGTGGACTCGTCACATAAGCCATGATGGCCGAAGGGTCTCTCTCAAATAACTGTTGTCGCCACTCCGGTTGTGGTTGGAGGGCGGGTAAGGCTTGCAGTTATTTTCCCTTGATGGTCTGAGCTGAGAATGATATCTGCCAACCGTCTCTTGATGACTCGTGTGGATATTTGGATAAAAATTCATTGATGTTCTCCTCCACGGACTTCAGTCTTCGAAAGGCCCGGCTGGCAGATATCGTACGCGATCCTCTAGATGATGTTGCTTGGCCTTGGCTGGTGGTTGTGCCTTGGCTCTGTTCTCAGTCTCAGCGGCCGCATCTGTCTGCCCTTGGTCTTGGCCTTCGGACCCTTGATCTGGTTGAAATTCCCCTATTGCCTGCTGGCTTTGATCTTGGCTGGTACTAACCTGTGCAGCGTCAAAATTAGGTGGTGGTGGAATTACCACGGGAGTGGGTTGGGCCTTCGTTTCCATGTATTTTTGGCACGCCTTGAGGGCTTGCTTGGCCTGGGCGAGCTCTTGCGTTGCGCTTGCCCGATATTTACTGAACTCCACCTGGTAGCTGTTGAGGGTTTGGCTATAAATCTGCACCTGACGCTGTAGAAGAATCATCTCTGATTGGGAAAGCGGCCTTGTGTCCGGTGTAGATTGAGATAACCAGGCGAGTTTTTCGTCTTGTAAGGCTTTGACCTCCGTCCCCAGGTGCTTGTTCTCTGCTTCCAAAAGTGTAAGTTGCACCTGGATGGGGGCAAGCCATTGGGATGCTTCAGCTTGAAGCTCCCGCACCTTTGTGGAGGCCTCAATCAGCACTTTGGAGAGGCTTTGAATATATTTATTTAGGCCTTCCTCCTTCTGCTACATCTTGGCAATCTTCTGGTGCCCTGCTTGTTTGTGTTGCTGAACCAGAATCAGCTCTTGCTACAGCTTGGTGAGGTCTGCTCGCAGCTGTGTATTACTCGTTGCCAAATGTAGTACCCTACTTTCTAGAATAGCTTTGGCCGCTACCGCATCCAGGATGTATTTTCCTAGAGTTTGGTACGCCATCGTTAGATCCGTGGAAGCAGCTGGTACACTGGCACTGGCAAGGGCTTGTGTTGTATCGGCCCCAACGACTTGTGGAATTCCGTCGTCATTATCTTCGATCGGGTTTTCATTTGTCCTGATGCCATCTGGGGCGGTAGGGTCAGTCCGATCTGGTGATGCTACAAAAATTGTTTGTACAAATGCGTCATCAGGCAGTGGTTGGCTGCCCTCGGCAACCTTTGTTGGCGAAGCGGGTGGGGTGTGAGAAACAACTGTGGAAACAGGGGTGAGGACGGTTTGTCCAAACGAGAGGATGGGAGGAACAGTGGGGAACTGAAGGGTGGTGTGGAGTATGGAAGAAGGTGAGGATGGAGCAGAAAGTGTCTGGAGTGGGGGTGAAAAATTGATAACTTGCATCCATGCCAGAGTGTCGGGCGACAGTTGCGAATCAGAGGGATTGAATGTGAGAGGAGCAATGGTGGTGGCAGGAGTGATGGAGGATGCGATGGTGATGGATGGAATAGTGGACACGGGAAGAGAAGTAGGAGTGCTATCAACAAAAGAAAAGGGGATGGAGACAGAAACAGATGTGGATGGAACAGGAAGAGAGGCAGCGACAACAGAAATTGGAGTGGGGGATTGCACAAAAGAAGAAGTGGCGGTGGTTGATGGAGTGGTTAGTGCGGCAGTGGAGTGTGTCTTCGGATAACAGGTGGAGATGTGGATGTAGAGGCAGCGCCACACATTCGTTTGCTGGCCGTTGTGTTAATGACTGCAGGTTGGGAGGAGGTAGATGTTTGAGATGGTGGATAAAGGTTAGTATGTGGCACAAGGGTAGACAAGAGGGATGAGCGTTGGAAACCGCACACTTTCACCTCGAGAAGTGCGCAGACAAAGTTACACAATAGGGGGCCTGCTGCAATTCGCTCACGGTTGTTGGGTTTTGTTGTAAAGCTACCTTTACAAGCTTTACTTCCAGCGCCACTGGCGCCAGCATTGTCCCCGGCGCCAGTAGCGCCCCTCCCAACGCCACTGTGACCAGAATCCAGGCGCCAAGTTCCTATGGCTGAAAATTTTTTATTGGTTCTAGCGAAGTCCAGAGAGCTCAGATCGATGTGCAATCACCTCACACGATCTAGGCATGATTAAAGGAAGCCTGGGGATCAAAAAATTCTAGAGAGAGAAAATGACTTTCTAGAGAGAGAAAATGACTTTCTAGAGAGATAAAATGTGTTTAACCAGCATGGGTAGAGTACTTGGTATGAGGGGAGGTGGCAAATCCCACCAATACTATAGGGGAGTGTCGGTTGCGACTCAGGACGAGCTCCAACCAAGTCTCAGCCTCCCTTGCTGGAATGTTGTCCTAACACTCGCCTTGGCATGCTAGCACCCCGGAGACTAGGGTCGGTCAAACACTTGAAATGTAACCTTCTCAAATTTATCAATAAAGTACCTCAAACTGACTCTGATTACTTTCTAAGTTTCAGTGTTCGTTAAAAGCGCCAGTTGTAAGGCCGCTTCAAACTTTTTAATCTGGCACATAGCTGAGGGTCGTATCTCGGGACGCCAGCGGTATGCCGTCGGGACCATTCGGTCCGTGGCGCCAACGATATGCTGTCGGGACCATTTGGTCCAGGAACTGGTTGTCTCCATATCTGTCGCGACTTGTGGTTTTGAGTGTTCCTTGCATGAACGTGAATGGGTTAAGCTCTTGGGAAATTTTAAGTTATCTGTTTATGGCTATCCAGTCTGGCATGGCTCCAGGTTGTCTTCCAACGCTCGTGACAAAGCTTTCATTCGGTTAAGTCTGATGTAAGTCAGACCACTTGCTTGGAATGGATGTTACTCATTTGTAACGAAGCTTCGAGTCGGTTAAGTTTGATGTATGTCGGGTGGCTTGCTTGGAGAGAAGTCACCCACATCGGGACCCCCGATCTGGCATGGCGCCAGGTTGGATCTCAATGTTGGTTTCTGAACTTCCAGTTGGTTAAGTCCGATCGTTGTTGGCAAGTTGGCTGCTTGTATGTCAAGTGGGTTTGGATGGCAAGAGTTGAAGGCTGGGAAGCTAAGTTGTGGTTTCCGGCTCCCTTTGGGATGCCTGCGCTACAGGTTTGATGGAGCTGGTTAGTTCTCGAATAAGGAAGCTATGCCAGTCATATGGCACAACGGAGGGGTTAGGGAATTCCAGAAAAGATTCCACTATCTGACTCAACAACATAGACTAGATTTTGTCCTTGCAAAATGTTGAAATAATCAGAAAGTTATTCAACAGATGCGCAGCCGTCTGAATGACGGGTTCCATGATAACTTCTATCAAGTAACCATTGTTAGTCTGGATGGGAATTTTTGGTGTGGTTTGGGTGACGAATAGTTTGATCAGAGCTTTGGCGTGGCAATGGAAGATGGGTCGACAATCACCGGACATAATGCCAATGGTGACCATCGAGTCGGCGTTAATCCTGACCTTGTATGTGGTACCTTGGTACAGGAAGTGGAAACGAGCCTTGTCCTCGTCACAGGTGGCATAAGCGTGAAGGGCGAGGCCCATGCTAATCTCATAATGAAAGAGTGTCCATTGCTTCAAGGAGTGGGCCGGCTGTCTGCAGCCATGGTTGGATTAGAGTGACAGAGGGTAGAGGCCAAATCTGCGTGGCCTCGGGGATGTCACACTGGATCACCTGTTTGGCGCCAGAGTCTTCAGAGGATGATGAGGCCATGTTAGTAATGATGATTAGTGGTCGAAAAAGTCAGAAAAGTAGAAAAAACGGTGGAAAATATAAAAAGATGTGAAAACAGTAGAAAACTGAGAATAATGAGTGTTGGATGACAATGATTGTAGTTCAGAGCGCAGGTCGGTGTTTAATATGAGCAGATGACAACTGGTAGGAAGTTTGGTCAAAAAGAGAAAACTTGGTATTTTTAGTAGAAATTTTGGCAGAGCTTCGCTAGCAAAAGTGACAAATGACTCAAATTCAGCCCTTATATAACGGAATTTAGAGTGCATATTCGGTGAAATCCACTTTCCCTTGTTCAGTTCTACCCAATTTTTGGCAGGCACCTTCTTCACAAAATTCTAAGACCTCAAGGAAGTCTGCGAGAGTTCAGAAGGTGATTTGACTGCTATGCGAAGGTTTTGCGAGAATCCAGGCTATCTGCGAGGGTTCAACTCTTGCATGAGGTGATCTCTCGCACAACTTGTTCTTGTGATTGGATTTTCAAGATCAAACCATGTAGGCAGGCTAATTTCACTGCTCTGATTTCACTTAGGCACCTTGCGAGAGTTGGTAAGATGATCTTGATGCTCTACGAGGGTTCTGAAAAATTCTGCTTCTGGGAACTCTCACATACACTAAAAAATGATGTTTCCTCCATTAGGAACTCTTACAGAGATTTTCATGGATGCATCTAGGTCAGATCTGGTGACTGTCCAATTTTCAAGAGCTATTTCCCAAGGGATCTCAAAAAATCATGAAAAAGATTCTCTTTCAGAGTGTGTTTTGATGAGATCTCGAGATTTTTGATTTTTAACTTTTGTAAACTGGTAATCAGCTTCATCCAAGTTTGATTTGATTGTTGGTAGTGCTCTAGAAGTTCTGATGGATTTTTGGTAGTAGATCCATCAGTCAATCTGATGATCTGCTTCCTTTTTTATCCTATCAAGATCTGGATCCTCCTTGGATGCTGATGGATTTTTTCGATCTTGCCAGATCTGGCTGAATCTTGATGGATTTAGTTTGATTTAGCTTGATCTCCTTAGATCTAGCGATGATGGCTGAGCAGATTAGCTTTTTGTAGCGTGTCACTCCCAATCTGGATCTGTCTCACTATGGTGGCCAGTACTTGTGCAACCGACTACCGTTGATGGGTGTGTCAAATGGCATCCCATCTAGCTTTTCTAAGTTCAACCCCATGATTAAGAATTTTCTTGATCTTATAAGGACCTTCGTCCGTAAATTTCAGCTTCCCCTTGATCGCCTTGGTTTTATACATCAAGACCAGATCTCTTGAACGAAGATCCTTCTTTTGTAATCTACGATCATGCCAAGCTTTGCATCTTTCCTTTTCAGCCGCCAGTGCATGCACAGCTAGTAAGCATGTTTCACAGAGTTTATGCAGAGCTTCGAGACGTAGCTATAGAGATTTGGACTCATTAAGACGTTGCACGGTGGCAATCCTTAATGAAAGAACTAAAAACTCTACTAGCATCATAGCATCCTGACCATATACCAATTGGAAGGGTGTTTGATCAGTGCTCTCTTTATATGCTGTCCTGAATGCCCACAGTGCAGCATGCAATTTGTGTTCCCAATCTGATCTACTAGCTTCAACTGTTTTCGTGAGCACGCTACACAAGATCTTATTGGATGCTTCTGCTTGCCCATTACCACGAGGATAATATGGCGTACTGGTTCTGTGGATCAAGAATTTCTCCAATAGGACCTTGATGATCTCGTTGATGAAATGGCTTTCGCGATCACTGACTAGTTCCACCAGGCATCTGAAGCGCACAATGATATTTTCATAAAGGAACTTGGCAGTGGTCCTAGCATCAGCTACTCTTACTACCTTGGCTTTGACCCATTTGGTGAGGTAGTCTGTGGCTACGATTATGTATCGAGTCTGGGAACTCCTTGCTGCAGGGTGAATTGGACCAATATATTCCAATCTCCATTTTTTGAACGGTGCTTGGGCTAAGATTGGGTGTAGTAGATCATAGTTCAATCTCGTTGGTCTCCTTGCCCTTTGGCACACATTGCAACTTTTCAAGTATTCCTCCGTATCTTTATGAATTGTTGGCCACCAACATCCTGATTGTAGGACCTTGCAAACTATAATGTCAGATGCAAAATGACCTCCACCCATGTCTTCATATGAAAGCGAAATGATCTGGGTGGTCTCATGAGGAAGAATACACCACCGAAGAATTCCGTTTGGACCTCTTTGGTATAGCTAGCCGGCAATCAGTTGATAAGGTCTAGCCTTCAAGATCAATTTTCACTGTTCCACCTTTGGTAGTGATTTGTCTGGTTGGCCGCACATTAGATATTCAACAATGTCGGTAGCCCATTCTGGTACTGTATCCACGTAAAATAAGACATCATCTGCCAGCTCATCGTCGGGTTGGGTTGTAATCTCCTTTCCCTTGATTCATGACACATGATCTGCCATGTAGTGTTGTTTTCCCTTGCGAACTACTATCTGAAAATCAAATTTCAACAACAGAAGGAGCCATCTGGTGATTCTTCCGGTGTTGCAAGTTTTATTAATGAGATATAGCAAGGGTTGATGGTCCGTATAAAAAGCAAAATGTGTGGCCATCAAATAGTGTCAAAACTTTTTAACCACATAGATCATTGCCAGTGCTTTCCACTTTGTGGTTGAATAATTCATTTCGGTATCACTGAGCTGTCATCTTGCAAATCGGATTGGAAAATCTTATTTGTGTTCACCTGGCTGGGTTAAGATTGCTCCAACTGCATACTTCGATGCGTCCGTATGCACGTGGAACTCAATGGACCAATTGGGTGGTCGTAAGATTGGTGTTGAGACCAATGCATCCTTAATCTTCTGGAAAGCCTTTTGAGCTTTCTCATTCCAATGTGGATCCGTTGTGAGCTTGTAAATTGGTCTGGCTAACTTCACAAAATCAAGAATGAAGATCCTATAATAGTTAGCATGACCCATGAAAATGTAGACCTCGCAATTCGTCCCCGGTGGTGGTAGATCAATAATGATCCTGATCTTTTATAGATTTGTGGCGATCCCGTGTCTTGACACTATATGGCCGAGTATCAAGCCATGTGTCACCCAAAATTGACATTTTTTTGGATTCAGAGAGATATGGTATTCGCGGCATTTTTGTAGCACCTTCTCCAAATTGGATAAGTGTTCGGAATCTGGTCCATGCACGCACAGATCGTCCAAGAAAATTTTCAGAAATTTTTGCAAGTAATCTTTGAATGTCGCCTGCATGACTCACTAGAAAGTGCTTGGGGCATTGCAAAGTCCGAATGACATCACTTTATAGGCATAAGTTCCCCATTCTGTGTCGAATGTTGTCTTGTGCTGGTCCTGGGGGGCTATTTTCACCTGGTTGTAGCCACGGAAGCCGTCCAAAAAACTATAGGCTTCGTCGCCAGCTACTCTATCAAGGACACATTCTGTAAATGGTAAAGAAAAATGGTCCTTCTTGGTGACTGCATTAAGCGCCTTCAGATTCACACATGTACTATAACTATCGGCGATACCCATTCTGTGTGCTCAATTTCATAAATGAAATCTGCATCCATAAACTTCTGCAACTCTTGCTTGATCAGTTCTATATAATTTGGGTTGCAGCGGTAGTAACGGCTTACCTTGGGGACTGCTCTGTCCACCAAAGGTATGGTGTGTTGGACTATTGTTGGCAGAATGCCCTTTAGATCAGTATAGTTCCAAGCAAAACAGTCTTTATATTCCACCAACAAGGATCGTAGTCTCTTGAACTGCATGGGTGTTAACTGCTCTCCCACATGTACTATCCTTTCTTCTTCTCCTGGTTCCACAAGATTCATCGGCTGTGTTCGCGTAGGTCCCTCGAAGACTTGTTCCGCTGGTGCCTGACTTTGATCAGGTTCTCATTGGGCTTGCGACATCATGATTACCACGTCGTCCAATGTATAATTCTTGAAAGTATTAGGCATCTCGTGAACTGGAGCTCGTCAAGATTCCTCTTTCAGCATATTGACTCTGGCCCGACTAGTCGTTTTTTTATTTTCTATCACCTGTGTAGAAGATGATGTTGTATCTGATCCAACTTGATTGACTTCAAGGAATCCAACACCTTCTTTTTGCCCTTTTTTGTCATTTTGGTGAGTTCATCCTTGTTTTCTTTCTTCGGGACTGCTGTGACATTTGCCTCATGGTTGCGAATATCGACATCACTGTAGCTATTGCCTCTTCGGGTAGGTCACTCCATCGGATCACCTGGTTGTAGCATTGCTTCAACTAATTCTTCTTATTTGTCGGTGCCTTGGGTGGATCGATCCTTGACATTGCTTACTCTTCTAATCTAAAAGTCTTCAATACTCTTTCACTCCCATTCTCCACTACTTTCTAACTTTTAAAATTTTTCTTTGATACAATGTCTTCAAGTGGTAGGTCAAGTGGAAGGTCAAGTGGGAGACCATCTAGGAGAAGAGGTCGTGAGGAGCTCGAAGAATATAATCAAGAGTGGTTTGAGAATCTATCTCCTCAACAAAGAGATAGAATAAAAAATCTCGTGTTATCTTCTTTGGGTGAATCATCCGAGAGAAGAGATTCCGAAGGTGCCCCTTCCCAAGAATCACATAGTGTGTATTATGATCTTAATCCATGTGGTGGAGTTGTAAAAAATACGCGTGACAATGTAGTTCATGCTCGTCTGCATGATTTAGTTGATTTATATGTTGGTAACATGATCGATTGGTCCTCCCAAGCGCTTGAAGACAAAAATAAAATAATAGAGACTTTGTATTCTGAATTTCCTCAATCCAATGCTTTTAGCAAAACTTGGGCCTTGAATACAATGTGCCTTTGGATTCGAAACAAAAGGCAATTGATGAGAAGAGCTGTAAGGAATCCCAAGAATCCCACGAAGTCTGGAAGAATATTCTTACTGGAAATTCAAGAATAGGAACTCAGAAAGAAAGAAAAGAATGGAGAAATCCGAAAAGATGGATCGATTAAGGAAAAGTGTTGAGTTGCTAATTGAAGAAATGAGTGATTTAAAAGTCCAAATATCTGATGTTAAAGCCAAGCGAAAGAAAGTGAAGCCTAACGCCACACAGTAACACAGACAGAAAGCACTCTCCACAACAAGCTCACATAGCAACTATATTTCTCAAAATGAAATTACATTGTACATATAGTTGTTCACTCAAGCAACCCATGCATGACCCAAGTTACTGTTGGCGGGACGCGTGTCCCGTCGACTTGCCTCATGGCGAGGCCAACTGATCCTTATCAACTGATAGGACCCACAGTACAGTAGCATAGTGATTCTACTTTAATTCTAACTCTCTTTCTTAAAGTAGAGTCTACTTTTTATACAGTCATATACATAGCTTTAAAGTCAACAAACTTTAAGTACATCTCTTGATTATTTCCCGTAATAATCAAGTCATCAACATAAAGAGCAATCAATCCTGCTGTACCACGCATGTGGTGCCTGTTTAAGACCATAAAGCGCTTTCTTCAAGCAACATACTTTATTTTCCTGTCCCTTCGCTACAAAGCCTTCAAGTTGATCCATGAACACCTCTTCTTCCAACTCACCATTTAGAATAGCAGATTTCACATCTAGCTGATGCAAAGGCCAACCAAAATGTGAAGCTAAAGCAAAAAGTAGACGTAGAGTATTCCACTTACATACCGGCGCAAGGGTCTCCTCATAGTCGATGCCCTTACTTTGTGCATACCCTTTGATCACCAATCTTGCCTTGTGCTTTGCTATACTTCCATATGCATGGTACTTACTCTTGTATACCCATTTGCAACCAATGGGTTTCTTGACAACTAGTGGTTCTACTAAGTCCCATGTGCTATGCTTAGCAATTGACTCCATCTCCTCTCCCATGGCCTTGAAACAAATGTCATCATCATGCGCTTCACCATAAGTCGAAGGTTCTTTGCTTTGAATAATGCTAGATAAGAGAGCATAATTTCTTCATGCCTTTCAGGTTGAGTCTTCTCTCTTGTTGATCTTTGTACCTCTCCTTGGCTAGATGATCCTGGAAAGTCATACATGTTGCGGCTCTCCAACAATCTCTCAAACCACTTAGCGAGCTTCATGTCAGCTGATCGGCTTCCTGGTGAGAATGTATCATATGGTACATCCTCCTCCTTGCGTTTGTCACCTGCAACTTCAATCCTTCTTGTACCAAAAGGTTTGTCCCTACCTCTCCAACCTGTCTCTTGAGGTTGAGTAGTAGTATCTTGAGATGTATCCTCATGTTCATCACTCGGAAGGTCAATGAATGGATCATCATCAGGTGGTATCCTCACTATACCATCTTTCCCATTGGATGTGTCTATCTTCTCAGCATCCTCGTATTCATACATCTTCGATTCATCAAAGATAACATCATGACTTATATGGATTTTGTTTTCCATTGGATCAAAACATCTATAGCCTTTCACACGATCATCATAAGAAGATAGACTGTCGTACTGCATGCTTCTGACCAAAAATCTTTTGGTAGTTTCATCTCAGCTAGCATAGATCTGGCACTTTCCACAATCGTACGATTCTTGCGTTCAGCTACACCATTGAGAGCAGGAGTATGAGCTTGTGTAAATTGTCTTTTAATCCCACATTGATCACAAAGATCATTGAAGTCATTAGACTTGTACTCACCTCCACTATCTGATCTTAGGACTTTGATCTTCCTACCTGTCTGATTTTCGACCAATGCTTTGAAGCTCTTGAAGTTGTCAAATGCATCTGATTTCTTCTTCAAGAAGTAGATCCATGTCTTACGTGACATATCATCAGTAAAGGACATGAAATAGAAGGCTTTACCTAAGGACATGGGTCCTCATAGGCCCGCATAAATCTGTGTGGATTAAATCCAAGATGTTCTTTGCTCTTGCAACACTTTCTTTATTGAACTTCTCTCGATGCTGCTTCCCATATACACAAGATTCGCACATCGATTTCAAGTGATCTTCTATGGTAGGCAATCCTGTTACCTTCTCTAATTTTATCATCAAACTGAGGCTTCTCAAGTTCAAGTGACCAAGCCTCTTATGCCACAACTTAGTTTGCGATGGAATGGACAATACAAGTCCATGTTGCCCCTTGACTGTAGCATTCAACCTGTACAATTTTGTACTCTTACTCCATCCGCAATAACTTTGAACTTTTGGTTCACATCCTTCACAAAGCAATGATCATGGACGAATTCTACTTTCAACTTTTGTTCAGTAATGACTCCAACAGAAAGTAGATTTTTCTTCAAACCTAGTACGTAAAGTACCTCCCTGGTCATCTTGCTTCTGCCATCAGGTAGTTGGATTGAAATGGTGCCTATCCCCTTGATCTTGCACACCTCACCATTTGCTTGTGAAACGAATGTTCCATTATCCAACACTTTCAAGCTACTGAACCAATTCTTGTTACCTATCATGTGTCTTGTGGCTCCCGAGTCAATATACCATGCTTGATCATCTTAATTAGATGACAATGCAGATATGAAGATACTAGAGTCTTCAATCTCACCCTCATCGACAAGGTTACCTGCTTGCTTTGGTTTCCCCTTGCCTTGTTTCGCCAAGAATTTGCGACATTCACTCTTCCAATGGCCCTTTTTACCACAATGGAAGCACTTGCCTTTCTTCTTAGTTTTATTGGAAGATCTCTCGTCCTCCTGAGACTTGGCAAATTGTGGTAAAAAGGGCCATTGCCCTTGCCCTTGCCCTTGCCTTGTTTTTGGCATGTCGCAAGTGCCTGATCGTCAGTATTTTGACGTCTAGCTTTCACCATTTCTCATCGTTGCTCTTCCTGCATCAAGATTCCTGTGAGCTCATCAAAGGTTGGCAATCTTTCTCTTGATGCTATTCCGCTCACAAACACCTGATAGGGTTCTGCAATGCCGCACAATGCATTGTGCACCAGCTCCACATCACGTATGCGCTCACCAATAGAATGCAATTCATCCCTCATTGTCTTGATTCTGGTCATGTACGTCTAAATGTGCTCTCCTTGTTCCATTCGGGCAGTATTCAGCTTTGACTTCAGAAACATGATTCGTGACGGATTTGACATCTCAAACTGCTCCTTTAGCACATCCCATGCATGTCTGGGTGTAACAATATCACACATGTGGGTAATGATGTGATCCCTCACTGACAAGTTAATGAAGGTCAAAGCTTTCCTCATCTTTTTGTCGAACACCTTGATATCCGTTTCATTTGGCGGCCTTCTTTCATCACCCGTGATGACTTCCCACACGTCTTTCTCCATCAATATGTTTTTCATTTTGAATTTCCACACTGCATAGTTGGAAATCCCATCCAATTTGTTACTCAAAATGGACTCTCCCATGTTTGCCATTGCAAAACTGCTTGAAACTTCTGCGATAGGCTAAAAACAGTATGCCGAGGCCAACAGTGATGTCAGAAGTTGAAAATAATGACCTGCACATTTTTCCTTACCAGGCCACTCGCCGCTTTTCCACCAATTTGAAAGCCAAATCGACGTCGCCTTCCGAAATGCACTCAGTCATCAACTCCCAACAACGTGCCCAGTGGAATGGTGAAATCACTTCTGGCACACTCCAAACACTTTCTCTGCTACAATCACTCTATTTTGTTGTACCGTACTTGCAGGTACAGTCCGAGTGCCCTTCGTTTGGAGGTGGAGGACCCACAGTACAGTAACATAGTGATTCTACTTTAATTCTAACTCTAATTTTAGCCCTGCACGTTGATATGGTGGAGCTATGAAAAACCCATAACTTTCTACAGGGTATGCTCCATTATTACAAACCCATGCCCTTCCTGAACAAACTATGGTGGCAAACGATGGAGGGCATCGACACTACAATCTACCACTCTCAACAGCAACAGTCTCGCCTCCAAGAAGCACAGAAGATCCAAGAAGAAAAGCCTTCGATTGGTGTGGGACCACCAATCCAATAAGGAGGGGGATAATGTTAGCATCTGCGCTAACACAGAAAAAATAAAAAAAGAGAAAAATAAAACTCCGTGGCATGTGTTTTGTAAGACCACGTGTGAGTGTTTGTTAATAAACTTATGCCATGGCATGTGTTTGTAAGCCCATGAGTAGAACCTCATAAAAATAATAAAATAGCTTAAACTTAGTTTTAGAACTTAGACTTAGGAAACTTAAGATTAAAAATATTTCATCTTAAATTTTCTTAAGTTAAGAAACTTTGAAGTTCTAAATCCTAAGTTAGAAGTCCTAGAAATAGATTAGTCCTATAAGTTAGTGGATACTTATGGACGATCCTCCTTGCCATAAAAGGAGAGGTATTTGCCTTGTAAATAACACTCTTGAGATTAAGCTATCAAGTCCTCTATTTTTGAGATTATCTTGCTATTTCACTTGTGTTCCCATTGGAAGGTACATAGCTTGAGGAAAGGTGCTCGGGCCTCCTCTTGCCTCCTTTAATTGGTTCTTTTATTGTGGCATGTTTCTAATTGATTGATATTTAGTTTAGCCGCAATCTATTTTCAATCCCTTTGGGTGTTAATCTAGGATTTAGTTAATCACCTTGCTAGTTGGGTAAGCCTTAGTAAGGTTTTGCTTTTTGTCATCTTAGTAGTTTCATTTCTATTTTGAGCACTAGTTGGGTAAGCCTTAGTGCTTCATCATTGTTTTTCTATTTTTGCATTTCGTCTGAAGCTTGGTAGAAACTTAGAAAGCAGACGATCCTCTCTATACTGCACCACATCGTGAGTAGATCTAGCCAAACATAGACAAACCAGATTTACTTCCAACAGTTGTGTTAATGCTTAGTGTTAATGGATGTTAGAGTTAGATGTGGATCTTCCATACATGCTGAATTCTGAGATATGCTATCGCTCTCACGGGATCGAACCTACATGTGACAACTAACTTCATCTCCCTCATGCTTGAGTACTTGGATCTTGGGCTGAAGATAGAATAGGAAATAAACCCTCTACAATTTTGGCACCGTTGCCTGGGAACTACCCAATTTTTCAATTTACAACATGTTTGGTTGATGGTTAGCTTGTATCTAGGCATCTTGTCTTGGCATGAATAGTGTTAAGATTGCATTTTAGGGTTAGATTTGGAGTGATTTTGCTTGATTTGAGTGGATCTTCTTGTTTAAAATTTAATCTGATTGTTGAACAGAGAAAGCTATTCAAATCACCATTCTTAAGATCCATCTGGATATGAGAAATAAGAGAAAACAACAAAAATTGGTCAAATTTGTCAGATTTTGTCGAAAGGATACAAAATTGTCATCAGAGTTGATAACATTTTATCCTATTTCAGGAAACGTTCCCTAGGTTTGGTTTTGCTCACAAAACCTTCAGTTTGAAAGGCGAGTATGCCTTCCCAGCAGATTTGCAAAACCATCAAAAAACAATAAAAAACACTAAAAACCCTAAAAAATACAGAAAAAAAAAACTTCGTCTAATTCACTGTGCATAGGTGTGATTCAGATCTATCTACTGCTAGGTCGACAGATGTTGATTCTAAAAATAGAAGGTCAAAGTGACTGTTTATCTAGTGTTTGATAATTGTTTGTGAATAGTGTAGCACCTTTATATAATTATCAATTTTTCAGAAGAACCTTTGCTTGAAACCTTTGCCAAAGTCTATGTCAGTCTGACTTACTATTTTGGTCTATTAGTGAGTTTGACAAACAATAAACAGAAGCCACGTGTGATATTAACCTATTTTTGTCAGAAAAAAACTTTTTTTAGTAAAACTAACAGTATTACATTTGTAACATTCGCCGAAAATTTCGCTGAAATTTCTAAGAATATTTTTTATAGTAAGCTACAATTTTTGAGTTCAATGAACATTATTGTTACCAGGACCTTAAAAATTCCTATTTTTATCCTCATCAAACTGCAATAATTGTACTGCTTGTCTATCATAACCTTCGCCAGTTCTATCCTAGTCTTATCTAAGTAAGATTTATTCTCTATGAATTTGACGAAGGTTAATTTTTTCATATTTGTCAAAAAATAGCCAGATCAGAGATTCTTATTCAAAATAGTACTAAAGAATCTTCACCAAGTCAATCTTCGTCTAGGAATCCTTCGTCCATACTATTTATAGGGTATGAGTTTCCAAATCTAGCCTCTGTCAAAATTTTGAGTAATTCTGTTATAGTTTGATTCAGATTCTGAGAGATTATTATTCTTAGAAGTGTCATTGCTTGATCAAAATTTATTTTTCAAGAATAAAAAATCTGATTATTTTTCAAGTAATAGAGATTTTACAAATCTGATCTGATCTTATCTGAGATAGAATTTTGTTTGAAATATCTTGAAAAACTAATTAACTTTTACTAATTTACAGAATTGCTTGAAAGCAATCTGTCAATTTGAGATGGTGTACTCTTGTTCTGGTACAAAGATACAAGCAAGAGCAAATCAAACGAAGCTTTTGAGATTGGGATCTCTAATGTAAGAGAGTTTATATCCCCGTTTCTCAATATAAACTTCTTCTTGAAAAACTCTGCTCTCTGCGATGAAATCTGGTTTAGTAACTAGCATACTGTCGTCCATAGGCAATCATACGGCACGACAATAAAATCCTTCTGTAATAACAATCTCTTGATTGCGGACGATAGTGGAAATATGTCCTTCTTCTGTTTCACTCAAATTGCGGATCAGCTCATAACATAAATCCGTAAGAATTATTGATGGGTTAAATTGAAAAAGACCTTCGATTCGTGCTCGAACAACTAGTGGTTGTAATACTGGTATCACTGGCTTTGGGTGCATTTTGAATACAATCGCCATGGTGCTTGCAGTTGTAAACGAGCGATGGTAGAAAAGACTTGATCGCAACAATTCAAAAATCGGAGAGCAAGAGTGATGGAAAGTGGTAGCAACAACAACTGAAGGGTTTGAGGTTTTAGGCGTATTGATGGTATTTCGACGGATTAGACTAATATTAAATGGAAGCGTGTCCTTCATTTTGAAGGTACATACTCAATAATAAAGTGTCTAGTCCTAAAAACAAAAATAAATAAATAAATAAACAAAATACATGAATGCTTCACTTAGTAAGTCAAAGCGAAGATTTTCATTTTCTTCGTTAAAAATGCAAAAAATACAAAGATGTCGGAAGGTAGAAAATCCGTAAAAATGCGAAGGTACGTGTCGCAATTTTCGTATTTCTAATAAATAAAAAATGGTGAATTCACTCAATACACCATATTCCAATATACTGTCGGGTTTTTCGCAGAATTATAGAAATGTAACGAAGGTGTCGTGTTTCGGCATTTTCGCAAAAATGTACACGCTGGTTTCGGCATTTTCGCAACTTTCAGTAAACATGATGCACCGGAAATTAGTAATAATAGTGCTTCACCGTTGAACCATTTACTCGAGTTTCAAGTAAATGTCCTTGGAGATCAGCTAACTTTAGTGATCCATTATTAAAAACTTCTATGACTTTATACGGTCCCATCCATTTGGTATGTAATTTTCCAAGAAACAACATGTGTTTGTTATCATATAGAAGCACATAGTCTCCATCTAAATGGTTTTTAGTTGATGAATAGACACATAAGTCATCCATAAAAATTTCTAAAAATT
This sequence comes from Diphasiastrum complanatum, assembly GCA_029204225.1. Taxonomy (NCBI): domain Eukaryota; kingdom Viridiplantae; phylum Streptophyta; class Lycopodiopsida; order Lycopodiales; family Lycopodiaceae; genus Diphasiastrum; species Diphasiastrum complanatum. Next base: position 43,422,136 of record CM055109.1, read on the forward strand.
TTCTTAAATTTTTTTGAAAAATATTTGTCATCATACGTTGGAATGTGGCAGGTGCATTACAAAGACCAAAGGGCATTCGCATATATGCGTACGTCCCCCAATCAGTGGTGAAAGTAGTCTTGGATCTATCTTCCTCTTTTATAAAAACTTGGTTATAACCTGAGAATCCTTTTAAAAAGCTATAATGTTTGTGACCAGCTACCTGGTCAAGAATGGTATGTGTATATGGCAGAGGATAATAATCCATTGTTGTAGCAGCATTTAGTTCTCTAAAATCTTGGCAAACTCTAATCTTGCCCGTCTTCTTCTTAGGTACTATAACTATTGGTGACACCCACTCGCTGCTTAGAACATGATATATAATACCCGCTCTAAGACATCTATCAAATTCATCTTTTATTAATAAGGAGTACTCTGGATTCAATCTATATTGGCGCTGCCTAACATGTATTGTTCCCTGAATAAGATCTATTCTATGTTTGTCCCATTTAACTGATATTACTATTAAATCATCCATTGACCGAGCAAATACGTTTTGGTATTTTTGAAGAAGCAAAAAATACTCTTCACGTTCCTGGTCCGATTGGTGATTATATAGATTCAAAGTCTTACCTTTATTAATTTCTATTTCTACATAATCGGTTTTATCTACCATCCATTCGGTCAGGCTTGCTCTTGTTCCACCCAGAACTTCTTTTGACTCGGATGTTGTCGGTCTTTTTTCTTCCTCGTCAATCTCATAACATTCTATGAAATTGATCTATGATTCAGCAGGTCTAGCTAACTCCTCACCCCATCTCAAAAGGTGACCCCCTATTGGACTGGCTGTTAGAATACTTGGAAAAAATATATGTTTGGTAGACCAATTTATAATAGCATCTGCTTGATATAACCATGGTCCTCCAAATAATATTGAATAAGGTGGCGTATCTACTAGATTTATGACAAAGAAATTCATAACAAACGTCTCTGTCTCTATAATTACGTTAATACCTTTTAGCTCGCCTACTGGTTTACATTTAGTTGCATCTGCTAAATGGATTTCATGATAAGTGATAGGCTGTACTAAATTGATACTGGATCTTGAGTCTATTAGTATTCTATCTATAGTCTGATCTCCTATGATCGCACTAATCTCTAGAACTCCACAATCTCCTCTATCTACGTATTCTACTCTATTATTATATGCAAGTATACTTAGTGTGACAAACATTTCCCCTTCCTCAGTCCCTACTGACTGAAGCCCTTCTTCCTCCAAAGTATAGCTCTAGGAAGATGTAGGTGTCTCACCTTTGTACTTATTTTTTTCTCATGATATGGAAATTCTTTTATGACTTTTTCCTATCGGTGTCTCCATCTGGTCTCTGAAGGTAATCTCCTTCTTCTTCGAGTGGGTTATAACATCGGCCTGATAGAGCCATGGTTGTCCTAATAACACTCTATATGATGATTGTCTCATAGTTTTTAGTTATGGTCACCAATATAAACTGTAACCTGAGACAGTTCTCCTATTGGTGATCTTCTAGTTGCATCGGCTAATCTTAAATGTCTTGAGGTGGGTGCTATTCTATGATGAATGCCTAATTCATATGTTGTTTTTTCAGTCATTATATTTACACTAGATCCGGAATCTATGGGTACACTATCTAAGATGCAGCCATTAATTACTACCTCCCATGTGCTATGCTTGGCAATTGACTCCATCTCCTCTCCCATGGCCTTGACCCAAATGTCATCATCATTCGCTTCACCATACGTCGAAGGTTCTTTGCTTTGAATAATGCTAGATAAGAGAGAATAATTTGCTTCATACCTTTCAGGTTGAGTCTTCTCTCTTGTTGATCTTTGTAGCTCTCCCTGACTAGATGATCCTGGAAAGTCATCCATGTTGCGGCTCTCCAACAATCTCTCAAACCACTTAGGGAGCTTCCTGTCAGGTGATCGGCTTCCTGGTGAAAATGTATTCCATGGTATATCCTTCTGCTTTCGTTTGTCACCTGCAACTTCAATCCTTCTTGCACCAAAAGGTTTGTCCCTACCTCTCCAACATGTCTCTTGTGGTTGAGTAGTAGTATCTTGAGATGTATCCTCATGTTCACCACTCGGAAGGTCAATAAATGGATTATCATAAGGTGGTATCCTCACTATACCATCTTTCCCATTGGATGTGTCTATCTTCTCAGCATCCTCGCCTTCATACATCTTGGATTTATCAAAGATAACATTACGGCTTATATGGATTTTGTTTTCCATTGGATCAAAACATCTATAGCCCTTCACATGATCATCATATCCTAGGAATATGCACTTGATAGCTTTCACATCAGGTTTACATCTCTCTTCCTTAGGAATGTGTACAAAGGCCTTACATCCAAAGATTCGCAAGTGGTTCACCTTTGGCTTCTTCTTCGTGAATGCTTCCTCAGGGGTTATCTTTGGTATGGCAATGGTAGGACTTCTATTTTGAAGATAGATTGCCGTACTGCATGCTTCTGACCAAAAATCTTTTGTAGTTTCATCTCAGCTAGCATAGATCTGGCACTTTCCACAATTGTACGATTCTTGCGCTCAGCTACACCATTGAGAGCAGGAGTATGAGCTTGCGTAAATTGTCTTTTAATCCCACATTGATCACAAAGATCATTGAAGTCATTAGACTTGTACTCACCTCCACTATCTGATCTTAGGACTTTGATCTTCCTACTTGTCTGATTTTTGACCAATGCTTTGAAGCTCTTGAAGTTGTCAAATGCATCTGATTTCTTCTTCAAGAAGTAGATCCATGTCTTACGTGACATATCATCAGTAAAGGACATAAAATAGAAGGCTTTACCTAAGGACATGGTCCTCATAGGCCCGCATAAATCTGTGGGGATTAAATCCAAGATGTTCTTTGCTCTTGCAACACTTTCTTTATTGAACTTCTCTCGATGCTGCTTCCCATATACACAAGATTCGCACATCGATTTCAAGTGATCTTCTATGGTAGGCAATCCTATTACCTTCTCCAATTTTATCATCAAACTGAGGCTTCCCAAGTTCAAGTGACCAAGCCTCTTATGCCACAACTCAGTTTGCGATGGAATGGACGATACAAGTTCATGTTGCCCCTTGATTGTAGCATTCAACCTGTACAATTTTGTATTGGGGTCTCTTACTCCATCCACAATAACTTTGAACTTTTGGTTCACATCCTTCACAAAGCAATGATCATGGGCGAATTCTACTTTCAACTTTTGTTCAGTAATGACTCCAACAGAAAGTAGATTTTTCTTCAAACCTAGTACATAAAGTACCTCCCTGGTCATCTTGCTTTTGCCATCTGGTAGTTGGATTGAAATGGTGCCTATCCCCTTGATCTTGCACATCTCACCATTTGCTTGTGAAACGGATGTTCCATTATCCAACACTTTCAAGCTACTAAACCCATTCTTGTTACATGTCATGTGTCTTGTGGCTCCCGAGTCAATATACCATGCTTGATCATCTTGATTAGATGACAATGCAGATATGAAGGTACTAGAGTCTTCAATCTCACCCTCATCGACAAGTTTACCTGCTTGCTTTGGTTTCCCCTTGCCTTGTTCCGCCAAGAATTTGCAACATTCACTCTTCCAATGGCCCTTTTTACCACAATGGAAGCACTTTTCTTTTCTTCTTAGTTTTATTGGAAGATCCCTCGTCCTCCTGAGACTTGGCAAATTGTTGTTCAGACTTCTTCTTGCCCTTGCCCTTGTCTTGTTTTTGGCATGTCGCAAGTGCCTGATCGTCAGTATTTTGACGTCTAGCTTTCATCATTTCTCGTCGTTGCTCTTCCTGCATCAAACGTCTCTGTCTCTATAATTACGTTAATACCTTTTAGCTCGCCTACTGGTTTACATTTAGTTGCATCTGCTAAATGGGTTTCATGATAAGTGATAGGCTGTATCTGGTTTTCTAATCCTAATTCTTTAACCATTGTTTTCATTACTAAATTGATACTGAATCTTGAGTCTATTAGTATTCTATCTATAGTCTGATCTCCTATGATCGCACTAATCTCTAGAACTCCACAATCTCCTCTATCTACGTATTCTACTCTATTATTGTATGCAAGTATACTTAGTGTGACAAACCTTTCCCCTTCCTCAGTTCCTACTGACTGATGTCCTTCCTCCAAAGTATAGCTTTAGGAAGATGTAGGTGTCTCACCTTTGTACTTATTTTTTTCCCATGATATGTAAATTCTTTTATGACTTTTTTCTATCGGTGTCTCCATCTGGTCTCTGAAGGTAATCTCCTTCTTCTTCAAGTGGGTTATAACATCGGCCTGATAGAGCCATGATTGTTCTAATAGCACTCTATATGATGATTGTCTCATAGTTTTTAGTATTATAAAATCCATAAGAAACTTATGGTCTCCAATATAAACTGTAACCTGAGACAGTTCTCCCATTTGTGATCTTCTATTTGCATCGGCTAATCTTAAATGTCTTAAGGTGGGTGCTATTCTATGATGAATGCCTAATTCATATGCTGTTTCTTCAGTCATTATATTTACACTAGATCCGGAATCTATGGGTACACTATCTAAGATGCAGCCATTAATTACTACCTGAATCTTTGGTTGGCCTTCGTCACCGTAATTAACTAATCCTATGGTGACTACTGGTAACTTTGCTTTTCTTCTCTTTTTATTTTGCAAATTGCTTAATTTCTTTCTTATATTATTGGTTATCGTCTAATAATTGTTTAAAAGTTATATTGGGCATTCTGGAAACAAGGTCTTCTACAATATTATAAGAACGGTTTTTAAGTGGCGACAGATCTCTGGGTATCTCGTTACTTATAACTGGATCTGAAAATGTCACTTTTTTAACTTGTTTAGTTTCTTCGCCTAAAAGCTTCTTAACTTCTGAACTAATATCAACATCATAGTCGCGGTTTTCGCAATTTTTGTCTTAGTTTGCTTCTTATCTTTAAGAGTTGAAGAAGCTTTACTACTTCTTGTAATTACTTTTATTTATCTTTTTCTCTAAATCTGGCCATTGATGGTCTTGATCAAATAATTCAGACTCTACTTCTATCCTCTGAACTATCATGCCAGTGTTAGTCTTAGATGACCGAGGGTCGTCTTCCCTAGGCGAGTTTACAAACCTTGGTTTAGACCGTGGCTGTTGTGGCTGAGGACATTAAGCAGTGACATGCCCTTCGCCTTTACATTTAGCGTAGAGCAACACATATCCTGCTGATCTCCTGGATTCAGGGCAATCAGGCGAATAGTGACCCGGGGCTCCGCAATTGTAGCACGAACCGCTTACTCTGGTTGGAGTGGAATCTCGTGTTTCGCCCCTTCGCAAAATAGTGTATTGTTGACCAGTACGTTGTTTCGGTATATAAGTTTTTTAGTTAGTAGGAGTTGCAGTATAAGCTACCTCCTCATGATTATTAATTAGACAGAGGAATAGTTCCTCTGTCCGATTAATAATCATGATCTGTAGCATGATCTGTCTTCCTGTTCGAAGCAAATTCTAAGTAGAAAGGCTACCAGGCCGCAATTGTCCACAAAATATCTACCGTCACAATCAGGGTTGCCATGGTGCTTCTGGTAGAATACATGGCAGTTGGTGACCATGTCTTCGCTAAGTTGCCGGTATCGATGCCTGTGAGCTAGGGCCAAAATATCCTATTCTTGGCCTTGGTGGTAGGAAACGATTCTCGCCTCGCTACTGGATAGTAATAAGGTTTTGTGTGCATATAGGAGGGAGCTTCAATATACCATGCCATCGAGGTCTTACTTTGTAGGAAGAGCTGATGGCGCTAGAGAGGTTGCGGATCCAGGAGTTTGATAGCTTTTTTATGTGTTTGACTATGGTCCAAATCTGGCAATATGTAGCCACCTCGCTCTTTTGTCGTTGGATATTTCTTGGCAAACTCTTGAGAGGCACGCAACTCCTTGCTTGGTTCTATGGGCGTGATTTTGTGTCGGATGTTGGTGCTTCAGAGGCAATCTCATGTTGAATTCGGGAATCAGGGTCAGGAGAGAGGGGAGGCAAGGGGTTAGCTTCAGCAATTCTTTGTGACTAAGGAGAAAAGTGACGTGGAATAAATGGGGGGTTAGTGGCGTCGAGAGGATCAGAAGCAGTGGAAGGAAAAAGATGATGGTTGGAGCTGGTGTGAAGAATTGAAAAAGATTATCTATGTTAGATATAGAGGTCTTATGTTTTTTACATCAAGCATCTAGGTGTAGGATGTTGATAGGATAAATTTGGCATAGATGGCAAATTATGCATTTCCACTTGTAATGCCACTATTGAGCCAAAATAGAGTAAGAGGCTAAACACGTGCCAATTAGAGTGTAGACAAGTGTAATGCTTTTGTTTGATGAATTTCAAGAGGTCCAATAGGATTTAGAGGTGGAACCTTGTGAGGTCCAATAGAAAATTGAGGTGTGCTTGAATATAGTCCAATAGAATTAAGAGGTGCATGGATCAATGGTCCAATAGGATCAAGAGGTGACAAAGTATGGTCCAATCATAGTTAGGCATAGTGGTAGCTCGTGGATCTACTAGTATCATTGTACTCCTCATTTTGAAGCTAATTGATTTAGTGATTTTATGGATTTTGTGAGTTATTGGATTTCTAGCTTTCTTTCTCTACCCGAGAGCTCATGATGCTTTTTCTCTCTCTACCCAAGGAGAGCAGCTTGTTTTTACTTAGATTATTTTTTGAATACTTCCCACACGTGTGAGTGAGAGTTGGAAGTGTTTGAATGCATGTAGTAGTGTGTTTTTGCCATAGGATCTAAGATTGATCTTGAATCTCAATCTAATCTTAATCTTGGTGCATTTACACACCTTAGGAGATCACAAGTACATGTTGTGGACAATCCACACGTGTGAAATTCAACAGCTGGTACCACCAGAGCTTGATGGATTGGTTGGTGCTTGAGCTCTTTGCCCTAGGGGTTGGCCTTGAAAGGAGGAGCCTTGAGTAGCAAGAGGAGGCTGTTGGAATCCTGCTCCATCTCCACTATTTGGTCAATCAAAGTGGTGCCCGGAATCATGGAACTAGGCGTGCTATGCATGAACAGACGATGTCGACTAGACAGCTGTCTTTAACCATTTTTCCAAGGTGGCAATGTGCTGGCTCAGGGCCTCGACAGAAGCAAGGTATGATTGTTGTAATTATGTGTGTTGCTCCATCGTGGCTTTCAACTTTTGGGCCAACGTTTGATAATGGAATGGGAGTTCCCTCAGGAATAGCTGGTAGTGCGAAGTCATTGAAGTCCACCAATTCCAACTATTCCTTCATAGCGGAACATGCGGCTTGTGCATCTGTTACAGCCTCATCCCTTTCTGCTTTGAGGTTATTGATGGTATTATGCATGTTGGATACGTTCACTTGGAGCTAGTTCTAGAGGTGGAGGAGCATCTGCTACTATTGCTGATTATAATTGGTGAGATTTTAAATCTGCAACTACTATTGCTTGTTTTCCACTTCCAGTCTTTCTTTTTCTTTTTGAAGGTTCCCTCGGGTGCCGAATAGATTGTATTGGAGCTCATTCACCAACCAAACTACTTTTGGGCTACAAGGGATAACTGCTCCCAAGGGCGAATGTCAGGGAGGGTGCGTGTATAGTTAGGATATGGCATTGGGTTAAAGGGTAGAAAATCATGAACATGGTTAGATGAAGATGAATGAAAGATAGGTGGAGGTGATTGAGGGATGATGGGTGAAAGAGGTGGGGAGATACTGCATGGCGGAGATGTGTGGATTGGGTTAGTGGTGACGGTGGTTGATGGAAGTCCGGTTAGTAACTGTAATGCAAAATCATCTACGTTGACTGTAGAGTCAAGTAGGATGGAGATTTGTACAAGTGAGGGCTTTTTTGGAAGTGTGGAATTGAAGCCCATGTTGAGAGTGAGTGACGGTGTGGAGGTGGTAGTAAATGGTGGAGGTGGTGGTGGAAGTGTGAGAGCAAGTGAGGGAGTTGGGGTTGTGGAGGGTGCCTGTGTGGAAGGAACCACGCCCATAGGATCAGAACCAGAAGTGCCTACCGCCACTGAGCTACCTGTTGATGTCGCTACTGCTTGTCTGTGTTGTTGGGCCTGGTGGAGTAAGGCCTCCTGCTGTGCTAGGACCTCCTTTGGGACTTGAGAGGGTTTAAGGCTCCCTCCGGATTCAGCATACTCAGTCCCAATGTCATTGGATAAAATGTCATGAGGGACATCAGCCTCTGTGCTGATCGTCTTCTCTTTCTGCTTCTTAGTGGATGGGGCTGGTGAAACTGGTTCTGCTATCGGTTGGGAGCTAACTCGCTTCTTAGTGCTTGGATAGAGATCATCAAGCTCCTTGATGGCAGCAGCCACCCTAGACTCCAACAATTTGGTGACCAACATGTGGAGGTGATATCCACACTTGGTAGTTGGTTTTCTGGCTGTCAAGGCCCCACATAGGTTTTCTGCTACCTTCTTAGCCCACTTGTAGTTTTGAGTGGGATCTTCCATGGTGAGGGTCAAAGAGAAGAGGTCGCTCAATGGTAAGCAATCTGTCTTGGCAGTATGCACTTCGACTATGGTGATGAGGAGTTCTGAGGCGGCCCGGAGATAGGGATATGTGATGAGACGTATGGCGATCCCGTCATTGGTTTGGGCAATAGTTTTGCCATGCTCTATCAGAAACTTTGTAAAATACTTGGCATCATAGCTAGTGCCCTTGCCATGGATTGTCTCTCCGAGATTAGGGAAGCCAATGCTCTGGAGATGTTGAAGAGAGACACTGATGATTGTATAGCTGCCACTCTTAGATGTAAGCTTAAAAGTCTGGAATTCATCCAAATAGGTGGAGTAGGCTGCTCGGATCAGGCTCTTCCTCTGCTGGTCACAGAAGTGAGTCAGATCAAATCCAAGGGTTGTGAGGATATCTTTGGCCAGGATGAGCTGCTCGGCGTGATTCTTGATACAAATCATAAAAATGTCCCCTGAATAAGGCCTATGGGGATATACGGCGATGTAGAGAGAGCAAGGAATCATGGGAGGCCATAATAGCAATGATTTTAGATTGCTTTGGTAAGTTTGAAAATTTTGAAAAATTTTGGCATGAACTCGAGTGTAGAAATCTAAAATGAATTCGTGGAGAGAATTATGTCAAAATAGGAAAAAATGTCTGACAATGCAAAAATTTGTCAATGATCAGAATTCACGGAGATCAAGAGAAATCGTGGGGATTATTTTAAGCTTCAATGAATTGTATGCAAATTTTGGTAGTGGATATCTGATGAAAAAACTAACTTTTTCTATTTCTAGAAAGTTTGTCTTAGAAACAAAATTTATGGAGGCAAAAAATGAATCATGCACTGTAAAAACGGGGTCAAGCGAATTCTATCTGAGATGGTATGAGATAAATCTTCTGAAACTAATGGCTTTTGTGGTTTTCTCAAAGAAGACTGTTGGTATACCTAATCTAATAGCATCTTGATGGTTTGAACCAGAAAGCACAACAAAACATTTGTCGAAATGGCAGGCAGGCAATATAAAAAAATAAAGAAGAACAGTAGGAAAGAAAACAACTAATACATATCAAGATAAAAACATGATGTATTGTACTTTCTCAGTCTGCTCCCATTGACCACAGTGTCGAGGATATCACCTTGAAGGATTTGGAGTTGTACATATCCAGAGGCAAAGATTTTTTTAATGACGTAAGCGCTGGCCTAAATCCATAGTTAAGCTCGAAAGGACTCATCTTAGTACTCACATTTTCTTGTCATTGTAAGCAAACTCCAACAGTGGCAAGTACTTCTCCCACTGAGTTTGCTTATCCCCAACAAATGCCCTAAGCCTATCCTCTAAGGTTTGGTTGACTCTCTCAATTTGGCCATCCGTTTCAGGATGCTCCGTACTGCTCATTCTCAATTGGACTTCTCGTTTGGCCATAACTGCAGTCCAAAAGTTTCCAATGAATCGAGTATCCCTGTCAGACACTATATATATTGGTAATCCATAAAGTCTGAATACATGCTCGATAAACAAATTACCTACTCCAACCGCATCAATCTTTTTTAAGCTTGGGCCACCAGAAGTTACGTAAGATCAACTCATAGGTCTTATCCACACCAGGATGACCTGCACTAGGGCTATCATGACACAAATGGACAATCTTCCTACGTAGCTCCTCACAACCTGGAATGAGAAGTTTGCCATTTCTCCTTATCATACCATCTTCTATGGTATATTTAAGGTAAGTGTGAATCAAGAGACCAGAACTCTCATCTTGAGATTCTACTTGCGCAAGATTTGCCTCCCTCACAATTCCTTGACAATGAGGATCCTCTTGCTGAGCCTATCTAATCTCAGCAATCAGGTCATTTTCTATGACCACAAAAGACATTTGATACAATATCCGAGATAATGCATCAGCCACACGATTTTCGACACCTTTCTTGTATCGAATTTCCATGTGAAATTCATGCATTAACTCAGCCCACCTGGCTCGTCACCCTCTTAGGTCTGGCTGGTTGCAGAAATATCTCAAAGTGTTATGGTCGGTGTACACATAGAATTTCGCACCATACAAATAATGCCTCCATGCCTTCAAAGCGTGGATAATGGCAAACAACTCTTTCTCATGAGTTGGATAATTCTTCTATGCAAGGTTGAGCTTCTTGCTTTCAAAGGCCACATGCCTACCCTCTTGCATCAGAACTGCCCCAACAGCGATGTCACTTGCATCCGTTTCTATGACAAATGGTTTTTGAGGGTCAACAATTTTTAAAGTGACAAAGTCAGCCACAGTTCAAAGCATCGAAACTTCGTTGCTGAAGTTCTGTCCACTCTTTCCATTTATTTTTCTATAACATATCGGTCAACGGTGCATCTACAAGTGAATAATTCTTCACACCTTTACGATAAAACACAGCCAACCCTAGAAAGCTTCTTAGTGTCATCAAGTCTGTAGGAACAGGCCAGGCAAGAAGAACAACAACTTTCTACGGATCCGGTTTTATTTCTTTTTTAAACAATTCACTTTTTTATCATTAGCGAACAATGTATTTTCCCTCAAAGTTGATAACACAGTTCTTAGGTGATTAACATGCATAGCATCACCACAACTGTAAACAAGTATGTCATCAACAAAATTAACCACAAACCTGTCCATAAACGGTCTAAACACATCGCTCATTAACATCATAAATGTTGCAGGGGCGTTAGTCAATCCAAAGGGCATAACTAAAAATTCATAGTGTCCAAAATGAGTCCAGAAGGCAGTTTTATGCACATCCTTTTCTCAAATTCTCACCTAGTGGTAACCACTCTTTAGGTCAATTTTGCTAAACATTGTATCACCATGGAGGGCATCCAAAAGATCATCTATACGTGGCATAGGATATCAATGCTTAACAGTAATCTTGTTCAAGCTTCGATAGTCCACACACATTCTCCAAGACCCATCCTTCTTTTTTACCAGAATGATCAAAGAGGCAAAGGGGGAGAAGCTAGGTCTTACTTGCCCCTTGGCAAGATAGTCCTCAATCATGCTTCTGACCTCTTCCTCCTCTTTCAAACTCATTCTATAAGGTGGTCTATTAACATGAGATGATCCAGGAATTAACTCAATTCTATGCTCCACATTTCTCTTAGGGGGTAAAATAGATGGAACATCTAGAAATTCCTCCCTAATTTGGCGATTTAGGTTCTTAGTAAGATTAGTTTGTTCTTCACATACATCAGACTCATTAGCAGAAATAGACATATCATACAAGAAACAAACATACATGCACTTACATTGAACCTTACGCAACTGCATTGCCGTGATCAAAGGTCCTGGAGGCATATCAGGCTCTCCATGTAGGGAGTGAATCCTACCATTGTGCTGGAACTCATACACATGAGTATCCCAAGCGATGTAGGGTTTCTAAGCCACATGCCAACAAATTCCAAGCACCACATCAAAGCGAGCCAAACGGGTAATCTCAAAATCTAACTCCTCAGTATAGCTCTGAATAGTTAGAGGCGTACCCACAACCCTGGCATCCCACACTTTTGCACCCTTTCCATCAGCCATTTCGACTGTGTACTGGTATAGGGATGGTTGTGTGCTCACTCTCAACCGTTTAATCAAAGCGGAGTTAATGACGTTATGTGAGGACCCAGTGTCAAATAGAATCAAAACATCTCTACCACACAGCTATCCACGCATAACAATCAAAGAAGTGCAAGGAAACTGATACCCGTGTTGTGTCGCTTTTGACAACTGTGGCAAAAGAACTGAGTCCACCTTCCGAATTACCGGCACATTTATTAACTGTGGAACATCAGGAGGTTCTTCTTGTCTCAATTCCTCAATTTTCATAGGATCTGCCTCCTCAACTTGCAAACTGTAGGTGGTCCATGAGGGATTGCGAGAACACTCCTTCCACCTATGCCGCCCTAGAAATCCAAAGCAAAGGTTCTCTTTCTTTTTCTGCTCCAAGTCTTGCGGTTATAGCGTAGAAAAGTGTTGGCCCCCTTGAGCATTGGACATCCCATACCACCCTTTGCCTTTTGAGGCGCCTGCACCTTTACTCTTTTTCGCACTCTGAATTTGCTCTTGTGAGGATTGACCCTTCCATTTTTTAAACTTTCTTTTCCCCCAAGGCTGAAACCCTCCTGAAGTAGGTGTCTCAGACTCCTTGGCCTTTTTTCCATCCTCATAGTATATGTCATGCCCATGACTGGTCTCGAGTAGCGTGTCCACACTAGGGACCCGTAGACCAACAACCCGTAAGTTAATTGTGACTATAAGGAAATTGGGGCCCTTATGTGTACATGGTCATAATTAATGGTTGTAGGCCTAAACACATGGTAGTGGAGTTGGTATAGGTCTATCAGTGAGTCATTAGGAAACTGGATGACATGGCCCAGATAGGCTGCAGAGGTGTCCAGTGAGGTGTCACAGTGCACTACTAGTGGTGCATGGGCCTTGGAGGGTATAAGTATACCTGCTGGGCTCTCACTAGTGGATGCTTGATTTGTGATGAGTAGTTACATGCTGCTGGTGTGACTCCTCTTTCCATGACTCTGATTGATCCATAGCTTGGGGGCTAGATCCGTACGATCTAGGTTTAGTTGGATTGGTTTAACCTCCACCGGTTCCCATGTGTTGTTGCTTTGTATGGTATGCTTAGACTAGAATCCTGTTGTGAGGACTTTGTGAAAAACTCAGATCCAAAAGATGCTAAAGTTTCATAAAGATCTTGGCCATGGAAGTTATGCACATCTAGATTGAAAAAATGATAGAAATTGTGATGTTAAGCATACTAAACATCAACTAAACATCAAAATCTGATCATAAGCTTCCACAAACAGAAACTTGCTGTCCCTGTCCGTACTTCAGAGCCTACAACCTGCATTTCACACGTGTGAAGCCATAGCAACAAAGAAATCACAATTCTAGTGGCTAGAATGCAAGATATGAACAAAAAAGTGAGAGAGAAGAAGATGGATCTTCAAAGAGCATAACATTCATTCAATAGAATGAAAATGAGATGTGTACATACTCGTGGAGATGGCTATTTATAGCAGCCATAGTGCCTCTTGGCCACTTGTCTTATGATAGGCTAAAATTGGGGTCCAATAGGATTCACCCATATACCTAGAAATTTGGTCAAATAGGAATGCACCAAATTATGAGCCAATAGAAGAGCTCCACACTCGACCTCCTCTAATTAATGTGACCTCAAAAGTAGTGTACACATACTTTGGGCCTCTACATACATGTATGAACCTATCTCTAACTTTTATTTGGCCATAGGCCTACAAAATCTCAAGTTAGGAAAATACTACTAGTTGACAATTTTTCACACTCCCTCTTCAACTAGTTTTAGCATAGATTTAGAAAGTACACCAAGACTTGTTCTATGCTTGAAAAATAAGTCCTTTCCCAATGCTTTGGTAAAGATATCAGCCACACATTCCTTTGATGGGACATGTTCAAGCTTGATCTCTTTTGCCAACACTTGTTCTCTCACAAAATGGTAAGCCACCTCGATATGTTTGCTCCTTGCATGGAAAACCGGATTGCTTGCTAGACTTTGGGCTGAAAGGTTGTCACAAAAGATGATTGGACTCTCTGAAAAATCCAGCAAATGAAGCTCCATAATCATCCTCTTGATCCACACCATCTCCTTTGTGCATGATGTCAAAGCTTTGTACTCGGCCTCACTAGAAGAAAGTGATATAGTTGCTTGTTTCTTCGACATCCATGAGATAGCTCCATCACCTATGAAAATAGCATGTGCATTTATGGATTTTCTATCCATAAGGTCTCCTGCAAAATCTGAATCTGAAAAACCAAATAAGTTAGGTGATGAGCCTCTATAAACAATGCCAAAATCTTTTGTTCCCGAGATGTATCTCAAGATCCTCTTTCCTAGTTTCCAATGTTCTATGCTAGGATCTTGCATGAATTGGCTTAATCTACCAACACAATAAGATAAATCAGGTCTTGTGATGGTTAGATATATAAGAGAACCTATTAGCTTCCTATAGAGAGTAATGTCCTCGAAGGATCTTTCATTACCTCTTATAGTTAGCTTTACATGTGATTCCATAGGTGTATCAATAGGATTTGCATCTACCATATGAAATCTATTGAGAATAGAAATAGCATACTTCTCTTGTGAAATAAAAGTGATTTGAGAAGTTCTAATTACTTCTATTCCTAAGATATAGCTCAAAAGACCAAGATCATGCACTTCAAATTCCTTTTTTAGTGCTTTCTTGATATCTTCTATATCTTCCTTGTTCCCTCCACTTAAAATAATGTCATCCACATAAATTAGAAGGATTGTAACATCATTAGCACTAATTCTAAAGTAAAGTGAATGATCATACTCACTCATAGTGAAGTTTTGAGAAAGTAGAAAAGAGTTAAGCCTAGCATACCAACTCCTTGGTGCTTGCTTAAGACCATACAAACTTTTTTGTAGAAAACACACATGATTAGGCTTGCTATGAGAAACATAGCTCTCGGGTTGCTCCATGTAGACTTCCTCTTCAAGATCACCATTCAAGAAAGCATTAGAAATGTCTAATTGCCAAAGATCCCATCCATAAAGAGTTGCAAGGGAAATGATTACTCTTATGCTCACCATCTTTGCCACGGGTGCAAAGGTTTCCTCATAGTCAATGCCATGCTCTTGAGCATAACCTTTAGCCACCAACCTTGCCTTCAACTTGTTGATAGATCCATCTTGATTTGTCTTTACCTTGAAGATCCATTTGCATCCAATTGCACTTTTGCCCTTTGGAAGCTCCACCAATCTCCATGTGTTGTTCTTCATAAGTGCTTCAAACTCAAGATCCATTGCTTGGATCCATTCCTCTTTTTGCCTTGCTTCATCTACACATGAAGGTACATCAAAAGAAGTTAGGAAAGCATAGTTGGATCCATCCACCACTTGCTTACCTTTGCCATCATAAGTGAGCCTTGAGGGTTTCACTTTATGCCTTGGAGTTCTCCTTGGAATTTGACTTGAAGAGGCTTCTTCAACATCCACATCCAATGTGTCATCAACTCCATTGTCATCAAGCACATTAGTTGCAACAACACCATCATCACTTGAAACAACTTTTGGAATGTTACTTTCATCAAAAATGACATCCCTACTTGTGAACACTTTCTTGATTGAAGGAACATAAATCCTATATGCTTTGCTTACTTCACTATAACCAACAAAAATGCCCTTTCTTGAAGATGGATCCTCCTTAGTTCTATCATCAAGAGTAATGTTGAAGTAGCAAATGCATCCAAAAGTTCTTAGAAACTTGACATTAGGCTTCGTACCAAACAAAGCTTCAAAAGGGGTTTTTCCTTCCAATACAACACTTGGCCATCTATTGCAAAGGAAATTTGCACACAACAAAGCATCACTCCAAAAAGGTTTAGGAAGATTAGCATTCAATCTCATTGCCTTTGCACTCTCACACAAGGTTCTATTCTTCCTCTCGGCCACTCCATTTTGTTGTGGTGTTCTTGGACATGTGTACTCCCTCTTGATCCCATGCTCATCACAAAAGGCTTTGAATTTGTTAGAAATGTATTCACCACCATTGTCGCTCCTCAAGCATTTGATTTTGGTTGTAAATTGAGTCTCAATAGCAACTTTGAACTTGACAAACACATCAAACACCTCATCCTTGCTCTTTAGTAGATAAACCCAACAAAATCTACTAAAATCATCAATGAAAGTTACATACATCTTAGCACCTCCATTGCTAATTGTAGTAACACCATGAATATCTGAATGCAAGAGAGAAAAAGGCATCTTAGATCTAGATATAGATCTAGTATATGGCAATCTATGTGATTTAGACAAAGCACATTCTTCACAAACATGATTCAAGCAAGTAAGAGACTTGGGAAGTCCCCTTACTACCTCCTTTTTGGCTATTACCTCCAAGGCCTTGTAGTTGAGATGTCCCATCCTTTTATGCCATACCTCTTGAATTGACATTTGTTCATTTGCCATGCATCCAACTTGGTTAGCAACAACACATGCATCAAGCTTGAACAATTTCCCTTGCCTTTTCCCTTTTGCAATGATACTACACCCCTTTTTGATCAAGCAAGCATCACCATCAAACTCAACTTTGAATCCTTTGTCAAGCATTTGGCTTACACTAAGTAAGTTCTTGGTAATGGATGGAATGAGCAAAACATCTTTCAATTCTATATTCCTATTTGTAGAAAGTGAAATAGGAATTGTGCCAATCCCCTTGATTGTACACTCACCATCATTTGCGGTATAGATTACCTTCCTATCACCATCAAATGCCATTAAAGATGAAAAATACTCTTTATGATATGTCATATGAGAAGTGGCTCCACTATCAATCCACCAAGGATCAATGTCTCCATGATTAGCCAACAAGCAAGATGACATAACAAAAGCATCATTTGAAAGAAGCTCATCCCCACCCTCATCAATAGTTAGATTGGTTTGCTTTTCCCCTTGATCCCTCTTTTTCTTGAAACAATCACTAGCAAAATGCCCTTTGACTCCACAATAGAAACATTTTAGCTTAGATCTATCCTTCTTTTTGCCAAAAGTAGAGTGCTCACCTTGGTCTTGCCCTTTAGACCAATTGCTTTTACCTTTGCCCTTGAACTTGCCTTTAGAGAACATTGCCTCCTCTTCTCCTCCTTGAGATGTAGAAGATGCTCCCACTCTTGCTTGCAACCTGAATTCTTCAGCCAACAAGACCTCTTGCAAGTCTCCAACACTTGGTAAACATTTTTGGATAGCATAACTTTGAACAAGATTAGCATGATCATCCAACAAGCCATTGAGAATCACTTGAACAAGCTCCTCATTATTTATGCCATCATTAATGCATGCTAACTCATCATTCAATGCTTTAACTCTCAAAACAAAAGCATGTCCACTCTCACTCTTCTTTTGCATACAAGAAAAGATTTGCCTTCTTAAAGTCAACACTCTAGAAGTAGACTTGGATTCATAAACCTTCTTCAAGGCTTCCCAAGCTTCACTAGATGATGTGCACTTACCAACCTCTTTGATAAGCTCATTTGTCACATTCATCTTGATCATGTGAAGGGCTTTCTTTGCCCTCTTGTCATACCTCAATTGTTCTTGAGGTGCCAAAGGTCTCTCCTCCACACCTACAACAATATCCATCAACTCATTCATCTCAAGCAAAGACTCCATCCTTACTTTCCAAGTAGAATAGTTGAGGGAGGTAAGCCTATCATTGCTTTCCAACATGTAGCCTCCATTTGTAGCCATGTTGCAATGATTGATCTCTGATCTTTGACCTGTTCCAATGCACTAAGCACTCTCTTGAATCAACAAATGAAACACAAGAAGAAATCACAAAGATTTGGAACCTAAAACCTTACTTTTTCTCTCTTTTCCTCACTTTTTCCTCAATTTTAGCCACTAGTTTTATGATTTCTTGATCAAACCAAGACCAAACCTCAATATACTTGCTTTTCCCTCACTCCTAAGATTGAAATACACTCTTGAATCATTCAGCAAACTGAAAATCAGAGGGTTACATCAATTTTGAAGTTTTTGACATGAAGAAGCAAGAAATTGAATCAAAAAACTATATGCTAGAATGGAAAACTAATAGGATCTTGTTGGATCTTGCATCTCCCTCTTTCCAAAACAATTTTTGTCTCCTTATTCTGATAAGTATAGAGGGAATTCGCCCTACTTCAATTGAAATGCATACAAATGATGTTTTGATCACAAAGATCCAATTTCTACACATAAATCAACAAGATTTTTAGCTAGAAACTTGATTGGAATGCTACAAAAGCAAACTCGCCCACAAATCTCTTCTAAATCTGGCAAAACCTGCACATTTGGCCGCCTAATGCTCTGATACCATGTGAAAAACTCAGATCCAAAAGATGCTAAAGTTTCATAAAGATCTTGGCCATGGAAGTTATGCACATCTAGATTGAAAAAATGATAGAAATTGTGATGTTAAGCATACTAAACATCAACTAAACATCAAAATCTGATCATAAGCTTCCACAAACAGAAACTTGCTGTCCCTGTCCGTACTTCAGAGCCTACAACCTGCATTTCACACGTGTGAAGCCATAGCAACAAAGAAATCACAATTCTAGTGGCTAGAATGCAAGATATGAACAAAAAAGTGAGAGAGAAGAAGATGGATCTTCAAAGAGCATAACATTCATTCAATAGAATGAAAATGAGATGTGTACATACTCGTGGAGATGGCTATTTATAGCAGCCATAGTGCCTCTTGGCCACTTGTCTTATGATAGGCTAAAATTGGGGTCCAATAGGATTCACCCATATACCTAGAAATTTGGTCAAATAGGAATGCACCAAATTATGAGCCAATAGAAGAGCTCCACACTCGACCTCCTCTAATTAATGTGACCTCAAAAGTAGTGTACACATACTTTGGGCCTCTACATACATGTATGAACCTATCTCTAACTTTTATTTGGCCATAGGCCTACAAAATCTCAAGTTAGGAAAATACTACTAGTTGACAATTTTTCACAGACTTTATATTACTTCCTCCTCTTTATATTGGTATCAGAGCCAGTCTAAGCAGGATTTACCATTGAAAGTGTTGAGTGGAAATCTCAACGTTTTCTCAAGAATCCAAAAGAGTAAGCAACAAAATGGTGGAATTGTGGAATTTTCTTCCCGTTGGAAATAATTTTTGAATTGCAATCGATTGTGTGGTAAGTGCACTACCAGGCTCATAATTGGTTGGTTTTTGTGCTTTTCGAATTGGTTTCTTGAAAGGAATTCTGTGTCAATTCTGTTGTTGCCGATTACTCTGTGGTTAGCATCCTTGTGAGAGCAACAAATTACTTTATTGGTTGCTGGATTTTTTCTTACAGTCTCTTATTCTTCTTATGAAGGATTACTGTATTTTTAATACTGTCTATTGCTTGTTTGGAAGCCGGTTTGGTTTTTAAACGGTGGGAATAGGCTGGAATAGAAGCAAAAATACTCTAATTTGTTGGTTGTTGAGTGTTGGTGATGTTTGACAGGTTTGCATGGTTGCGTACTATGGAATCATAGGCTTATGTTTCATTTTTTGGCAAACTAATAGTTGTTTGCAGTGTTAGGAGCCTGTAAAGCCATTCTGGAGATGGTTGGATTCAAATTAGATGACTATTGGATAAAATAGTTGTAATAACCTACAAACTAAAGTTCTGAAAAAAATTTGGCAGCATAACCTCTGTTTTTCAGCCATAGTGTGGGCAAACCCTGGAAATCTTGCTTTGAAACTTTGCTTATACTAGAAACTTGTAAATAAAAGCAAAAGCAAACTGTAAATCGCTGGCAAAGCAAAGTGATCTGTACAGAAACAACAGATGCTTTGTGCCTTGCTGCTTCCTGCATTTAAAGCTTGAAAAGCTGAGAATAGAAACCACATAAATGTGCTGGAAAATCTGTGGGCAACCGTCCTCCCAAAACACTCATAAACCTGCATTGAAAGCTTGAAATGGTGGGGAGAGTGGGCGCTGATCCATCCCCACCCGACTCTCTCTCTCTCTCTCTCTCTCTCTCTCTCTCTCTCTCTCTCTCTCTCTCTCTCTCTCTCTCTCTCTCTCTCTCTCTCTCTCTCTCTCTCTCTCGTGTGCACGCGGATTCCTCATATGTTGCTTGCTGCTTGAGCAGGATGAGAAGGCGCGGGTGGGCCGTGATGGAGGCCCCAAATGACCGATTGGTGGGCCCAAGGAGAGGTGTTTGGAAAGAAGAACGGGGGGGGTAGGTGGCCCGTAGCTCAAGTTATTTTTGAAAACTTGGAGTTAGGCATGCAAGTGGTAGGTAAGGTGGGGTTGGGAAAGGCCAGTTTTTACATTTGAAGTTTTGTTTACTTGTGGATTTCTTTCTCGACATGGGTTTTTCAATTTTAAAAGAACTGATAATTATTTTTTGTAGTATCATCTAAGTTAACAAGTTGATAGCAGATTTACGTTGGATTGATGGTTAATTTCAATTTTATTGCGTAAACGATCCACTTGCTGATTCATTGGTATAATTGGTAAATAAAAGCATGTATGGTCTGTAAATTGGTTTTTTGTAGACATTGCTTGGTTCAGTAACTATTATATCCGTAATGAATGTATTAATTGAACGAATTTTTTTTTTCAGTTGGCAAGCAAATGGATACTGATGAAAATTAACTTTTTGGATTGTGTTATTCTCGTGATGCAGGGTTCCAGATGCTTTCCTACAGTGATGCAAGCTGGGCATCTCTCAAGGACGATTGCAAAAGTGTCTCAGGAGGATGCACCATCGCGTTAGGAGCAGCAATTCTCTGGGTTAGCAAGAAGCAGACCATTGTGGCTCAGTCATCCTATGAAGCAGAGTACGTAGCAGCAGCAAAGATGGCCAATGAAATCATTTGGCTCCAACATTTCCTTGATGAACTAGGTGAAATGAGAAATGAACCTCTGGTTTTGCAGATGGACAATACATCCACAATACATCTGACAAATGATCATGTGCTTCACTCAAGGGCGAAACACATCACAATCAAGTACCACTTGATAAGGGATCTGATTAGGAAGAAGATGCTGCAGACTACTTTCATTGGAACGAAGGAGATGGTTGTTGACATTTTCACAAAGGCCTTAGACAAAGGTCTGTTTGAGAAACAGAGGAGCAGTCTTGGAGTCATCCAACTATCACGCTTTGAGAGGGAGCTAAAGAAACAAAACGTGCGATAATAGCGAGTAAAGATCTAATCGATTGAAGTCTTATGACTGGACTGAAAGTCTCAATGTAGTCAATCCTGTAGGTTAGTTCATATCCTTTGACGACTAGTTGAGCTTTTCATTCGACAACATCTGTTCAGCTTCAACTTGAAGATCCACTTAGTGCAATGATCTTTGCATTAGGAGAAGCTTCGACAAGACGCCAGGTCTTGTTCTTCATTAGTGGATTATACTCAACATGCATGGCAGTATGCCAGTTATCTGCATTCAAATGCCACAGTGCTTCTACTACTGAGGCAGGTTCATCATAACTGATGACTGCTTGAGAGGTATAACGATCAAGCTCTTGTCAATGTTCAACAGATCTTCGAACAAAGGTCGGTTGTTGAGATGATGATACCTCGATCAGTACAATAAGCTTTGAATCCATTGAAAATGTACTCACCTCCACAATTTGTGCGAATTTGCTTCAGCTTATTGCCTGTCTACTTCTTAGCCCAATTCGTATACTCAACGAATTTATCAAAAGCTTCAAATTTAGTACGAATAAAATATACTACAGCGAACTTGCTGAAGTCATCAATAAACGTAATGAAGTACTTTGCATCACCCAACGACAATACTCCAAATGGTCAACAAATATCTGAATGCACAATTTCAAGTACCTTAGTTGCTTTATAAACATCCTTACTGAAAGATGTTCTAGTCATCTTGCCTTTAAGATAGAATTCATAGGTAGTTCGAATATCTCTACTTTTGATCTGGACTCCTTGAATTCTCTGACTTCTATTGGCTTGGTACAAGGCTTCCATGTCCATTTGACATAGACTTTTGTGCCACAATACATCTGTTGATTCCTGAGTTTGATTGACTTGTTCGATTCTTGTTCGAATATTCTGGTGATATAAATTTCCTTCTCTATTGCCTTTAACAACTAGGTTATCAGAATCTTTCTCGAACAGTTTACAAGAGTTCTTCGTGAAGGTCACTGATATGCCTGTATCGACTATCTTAGAAACGGATAGAAGATCTTTATCAAGAGTAGGAACATAGAGAACTTTCTCCAGTTTCTTGTCTCCCTGATTCGTGTCTAGGCATAATACACTAGTTCCATCAACCACGTGTTTAAAACCATCTCCAAGTATAGTGAATCTCGAATAGTTCGTCTACTTGTACTCAGACAAAATTTGTTTCAAGGAAACAAAATGACAGGTGGTTCTCGAATCAAGTACTACTTCTCGAATTGAATTAAATGAACAACATAGATCAATACTAACATAAGTTGTTGAAGTCCTTGTTGCCCTATCTTCTGCTGCTCTGGAGCATTCTGCTTTGTCTTCGACATAGTTTGAATCTGAAGGTTCGCTTTGATTCTGCTCATTTTTGTTTCTGGGATTCTGAAAATAGTCTATTATTGCATGACCCCCTTTATGACAATGAATGCATTCAATCTTTGGTTTAGCCAACACTTTTCTTCTGTGTGACCTGATCTTCTGCATCTATTACAGACCTTCTTATCACCAGAATTCTTTAGATTGTTGTTTTCCAGATTGTTGTTTATTAGTCTTAGACTCATGCCTCTTAAACGACTCCCTCTTAAACTTAGACTTCTTAGAAGATTTATTCTTCTGAGTAAATAGAGCATTTTCTGAATCACCATTGTCGTCATAGCGTTCACGAGCTTCTACTTCCTCCTTAACTCCATGTTGTAAAGCTACCTTTACAAGCTTTACTTACGGCGCCATCGGCGCCAACTATGTCCCCGGCACCAGCAGCGCTCCTGCTGCTCCCGGCGCCACTCCCGGCGCCACTGTGACCAGAATCCAGTCGGCGCCAAGTTCCTATGGCTGAAAATCTTTGATCGGTTCTAGCGGAGTCCAGAGAGCTCAGATCGATGTGCAATCACCTCACACGATCTAGGCATGATTAAAAAAAGCCTGGGGATCAATAAAATCTAGAGAGAGAAAATGACTTTCTAGAAAGAAAAAATTCTAGAGAGAGAAAAACGTGCTTTACCAGCTTGGGTAGAGTGCTTGGTATGAGGGGGGTGCCGAATCACACCAATACTATAGGAGAGTGTGGGTTGCGACTCAGGGCGAGCTCCAACCAAGTCTCAGCCTCCCTTGTTGGAATGTTGTCATGGCTCTCGCCTTGGCATGCTAGCGCCCCGGAGACTAGGGTCGGTCACACACTTAAAATGTAACCTTCTCAGATTTATCAATAAAGTGGGATTTTTCTCAAACTGACTCTGATTACCTTCTGGGTTTCAGTGTTCGGTAAAAGCGCCAGTTGTAAGGCCGCTTTCAAAATTTTTAACTTGGCACATAGCTGAGGGTCGTATCCCGGGACGCCAGCGGTATGCCGTCGGGACCATTCGGTCCGTGGCGCCAATGGTATACTGTCGGGACCATTTGGTCCAGGAACTGGTCGTTTCCATATCTGTCGCGGCTTGTGGTTCCGAGTGTTCCTTGCATGAACGTGAATGGGTTAAGCTCTTGGGGAACGGGCTCTAACCTGTCGGCTGAGTTGGATGGCTTGCTTGGGTGGATGTTACCTGTTTATGGCTGTCCAGTCTAGCGTGGCGCCAGGTTGGCTTCCAGCGCTCGTGACGAAGCTTTTAGTTGGTTAAGTCTGATGTAAGTCAGACCGCCTGCTTGGAATGGATGTTACTCGTTTGTAACGAAGCTTCGAGTTGGTTAAGTTTGATGTATGTCGGGCGGCTTGCTTGGAGGGAAGTCACCCACATCGGGATCCCCGATCTGGCATGGCGCCAGGTTGGATCTCAATGTTGGTCTTCGGAACTTCAAGTTGGTTAAGTTTGATCGTTGTTGGCGAGTTGGCTGCTTGTATGTCAAGTGGGTTCGGATGGCAAGAGTTGAAGGGTGTAAAGCTAAGTCGTGGTTCCCGGATCCCTTTGGGATGCATGCGCTACATGTGGTATCAGAGCCGACTGGCCGGTCAGCTATGCGGATCTCACGGAAATGGCCACGGTTTGGGGTTCATCAAGACAACTGTTGTGCAAGGTGCTTCCCACAGTGTAAGCACGGGTGCGTCCACGGTCGGGGTGGTCGGCAGAACGGGGGACTTGATGAGTCAAGGTGCTGCCCTTGAGGTGTAAGTACGGTCAGTTCTCGCGGTTCGGGCCTGGCATTGTCTGCACGTAGGACGGATGAGGCAAAGTGCTGCCTAGGGAGGTGAAAGCACGGTCTGTACCTTGTGGAGTGCAGGGCGACATATTCGAACTGTACGGGTTAACCATTGATACAGAGATGCTGCTCGAATTCGGGTGTAAAGCACGGGTGGTTAGCTGCCGGTGCGAGATAGCTGCCGATTGTTGAGCTATAAGGGCTACCGACCAAAAAGTGGTGGGGCGTGACTGAGGCAATGTGCTGCTTAATGGGAGCACGGATAGTTGGAGGGGTGTCCTATGTGGGCTGATTCCGTGATCGATTTGTATGGGCGCGGCCAGGCAAAGGTCCGTTGGCAGGACCATCTCAAAGAGGGACCTTGTCTTTGTTACTTGTTAGTAAACCTGCCTGAGTGTCTTACTTGTACGTATTTGTGGTGAGTCTTAGTACTCGTGTTTTATCTGGTTTGCATGATTACTTGTGATACAAGGAGCTGATGGCTCGAGAAGGAACCTTTTCTTTTGAAGGCTGATACCATCAAACAAAGAGGACTACAGAATCTGTGGGGCGGATTTGCAGTTCAAGTACTCACACGTGAACGACAACGAAACGACTCAATGTTTGCAAAGGATGGATGGCTAGCCAGTTTCTTGGGTTAGTTTCATTTGCGACAACGCCCACCAGACGCAAGCAGGAAGTCAAAAGTTGAAAAGGGCCATTTCAGGGGAGATTTTCTATGGAGTAGTTGGTCTTCATTTTGGGACGGCCACCTTCGGAACTGAAACTCACTGAGCATGGGCGATATCCAAAATCTGTGTGGCGGATTTGCAGTTCAAGTACTCGCACGTGAACAACAACGAAATGACTCAATGCTTGCAAAGGATGGATGGCTAGCCTGTTTCTTGGGTTAGTTTCATTTGCGACAACGCCCACCAGACGCAAGCAGGAAGTCAAAAGTTGGAAAGGGCAATTTCAGGGGAGATCTTCTATAGCAGTTGGTCTTCATTTTGGGACGGCAACCTTCGGAACTGAAACTCACTGAGCATGGGTGATATCCAGTATCAGTTGGGTTTTTCCTCAAAGGGGAAAAGATTAGGATCCCCTTCAGAGATTGGCAACAAGTTGGATCGAGCCATAATCCTAGCAGATGGGAAGCAAAGTGTTGGAAAGGCTTTTTGTCCGAAGAACTCTACTCTAAGTCCGATCAGCTGATTTATTAAGTGGAGAGGAACTATCACACACACCTCTCTCTTGGGGCAAATTTTGAATGAAAGTTGATCAAAATGGAGGCAAATTCAAGGTGACCTAGCCATACTCACACGAGGAGACTGGCGAACTTTGGACCTAATAAATTGACAAGTTTTTGTTGTGGAAAGGAAAGTTTGTTATAGGCTTTCTCTGGACTAGCAATGATGAGGAAACATATGAGTACGTTGGCTTGTGTTACGTGTAAGGCAGCTGATCAATGAAGGAACTGTGAAAGTTGAGTCTTGCATGAGAGACTTGGTATTTTGAACGGACGCTAAGGGACAGTTCGCGTTGAGATCGGATTAGTGCAAACTCTGGGTGCATGTTTCTGATTCAAAGAGAGCTACTTGAAGCCAAGCTCGATGTACACTTCTTGTTTTGACTGTGAGGCAACTAACCAGTGATGGAATTGTGAAAGTCAAGTTTTGCGCGACGGACATGGTGCTTCAAACAAACGCGAAGAGATAGTTCGGATGCGGATCAAACTGGTGCGACCCTTTGGCTTTCCACGAGGTCAATGGTTAGATTTGGGCTGATTCAAAGAGCTACTTCAAGCTAAGTGAGAGGTGCATTGCGGAGTACTCAATCTTTGCCTACCTTAAAGAGCCAAGATGGAAAAGTATCAAGATCAGGCTTGGACAAGGAGAGAAATCAAGGTGCAGAAGCAACAAGGCACAGAGTGGACCATAAAGTGGGCAATCAAACGATAAATCCTTCGGCTCATGGAGCCTTGATACCTGTGCGGAACTGAACAAATCTGGAGCTCATGGAGCTCAACACAAAGTGCATCAAGGACAAATCAGGAGCTCAAAGGAGTTCCAAAGTCGAAAGTCAGAAGCGACAGGGGCGAACATTTCAAAGAAAGGCCTCTGTCACCAGTTAATAAGGTTCTCGGGTTTTACGAAAGCAATATCAAATCTACGCTTTTCCCAGACAAAGATATATTTTCAAGTTATGTAATTTTTCAGTACAAAGAGCTGAGCCTCCGACTTGTGGTGTGCCAGTTTCAATGTTAATAAAAAGTGGCCAGTAAATTGAGTACTGTGCCAAGTAGCTTAAATGTATAGTCATTTTAATTGGAGACACCTTTACTTTAATCTGACATCTGATGAGGACATCAGATTTTATAAAGGTGGGGTGGATGTTGTAAAGCTACCTTTACAAGCTTTACTTTCGGCGCCATCGGTGCCAGCTATGTCCCCGGCGCCAGCAGCGCTCCTGTTGCTCCCGGCGCCGCTCCCGGCGCCACTGTGACCAAAATTCAACCGGCGCCAAGTTCCTATGGCTGAAAATCTTTGATCGGTTCTAGCGGAGTCCAGAGAGCTCAGATCGATGTGCAATCACCTCACACGATCTAGGCATGATTAAAGGAAACCTGGGGATCAATAAAATCTAGAGAGAGAAAATGACTTTCTAGAAAGAAAAAATCCTAGAGAGAGAAAAACGTGCTTTACCAGCTTGGGTAGAGTGCTTGGTATGAGGGGGGTGCCGAATCACACCAATACTATAGGGGAGTGCGGGTTGCGACTCAGGGCGAGCTCCAACCAAGTCTCAGCCTCCCTTGCTGGAATGTTGTCATGGCTCTCGCCTTGGCATGCTAGCGCCCCGGAGACTAGGGTCGGTCACACACTTGAAATGTAACCTTCTCAGATTTATCAATAAAGTGGGATTTTCCTCAAACTGACTCTGATTACCTTCTGGGTTTCAGTGTTCGGTAAAAGCGCCAGTTGTAAGGCCGCTTTCAAAATTTTTAACTTGGCACATAGCTGAGGGTCGTATCCCGGGATGCCAGCGGTATGCCGTCGGGACCATTCGGTCCTTGGCGCCAGCGGTATGCTGTCGGGACCATTTGGTCCCGGAACTGGTTGTTTCCATATCTGTCGCGGCTTGTGGTTCCGAGTGTTCCTTGCATGAATGTGAATGGGTTAAGCTCTTGGGGAACGGGCTCTAACCTGTCGGCTGAGTTGGATGGCTTGCTTGGGTGGATGTTACCTGTTTATGGCTGTCCAGTCTGGCGTGGCGCCAGGTTGGCTTCCAGCGCTCGTGACGAAGCTTTTAGTTGGTTAAGTCGGATGTAAGTCAGACCGCCTGCTTGGAATGGATGTTACTCGTTTGTAACGAAGCTTCGAGTTGGTTAAGTTTGATGTATGTCGGGCGGCTTGCTTGGAGGGAAGTCACCCACATCGGGACCCCCGATCTGGCATGGCGCCAGGTTGGATCTCAATGTTGGTCTTCAGAACTTCAAGTTGGTTAAGTCTGATCATTGTTGGCGAGTTGGCTGCTTGTATGTCAAGTGGGTTCGGATGGCAAGAGTTGAAGGGTGTAAAGCTAAGTCGTGGTTCCCGGCTCCCTTTGGGATGCCTGCGCTACACTCCATCTATTGCCTTTTGAAGTGTCATTGTCACATCTTTTGCCAATAAGATTTGAGTTGTGTGGAATGATCTGGGTAGGGCTCGAAGAAGGAAACTAAGTTGTTTTTTCTTTAGAAATTGTATTTTTTGTACCAGAATTCTGCAAGGAAATAAATAGATCTTTAATCTTTCGCACGAATGTGTTCAAGTCTTTGTCGTCCCATTGTAGGTAAGTTAATTGGTCTTCAAGAACATGATTTGATTATAAGATCGAGTCTTGTTTTTGGTTTGCAATTCTTCCCATAAATCCTTTGCGTTTGAAACTGATGTAAGATCTAACATTAATTGTCATGCACTGAAGACACAATAATTGCTATAGCTTTGTCATTTTTAAACTCCATTCTCGAAGTCCTTTGCCAGGGGTAGCTTCTGGCTTCTCCTCAATTGGTTCTACCCATTGCCATATACCTTCACCCTTCAACAAGAGTGAAGTCTTTAATTTCCAAATCAAGTAGTTTGAATCTCATGGGTCCAAGATTGAAGTGATCTTAGCTTGAATATTGGTGATCGACGACATCTTTTAATTCTAAATAAGCTCCAGATAGCGGCTTACTGATGGATGTATGAAGAATGCTAAGAGGGATGCGAAGATACCACTGTATCAACTTTAATTTCGTAAGCTCTGATACCATTGTAGGAGAAATTAAATAAATATTCTTCCACAAAGAACATGATGCAAGTTTGAATAAATCAAACTAATATCAGTGTCTTCAATCGCGATTGTATTTGATGTATGTACTAATAGAACAGTATTAATTCTGATTGAATATGCGTGTTGAAATTATATGCGGAAGTAAGAGACAACTTAAGACAATTTAGACAATAAGAAACTATTGATCAAAAACGAATTTTTATAACTCTGAATCTGATTCATTAGTATACATCTCTTGTTGTCTTATCTCGCTGTTGTATTTTTTATTGAGTGAGTTACAACGAGTAGCGCACATGTATTTATATTGCTACAGGACAAGTCTTTTGGCCTTCTAATTATAGGTCTTTTGGCCTTTTAATGCTATAACAGTAGATATCTAACTGTTTACAATGGTTGATATTCAAATAGATGCTCTGTTTCTAGGTTCAAATAAAATCTGTTCGCAAATAATTTCGCAACAGTTCATCTCTTCATCTCAACTTCGTGTTTTGCAAATTATTCGCGACACTTGTCTCTTTGCAATATTTCCATCTTTTCACGAATTGTTTGCGACAGATAACAATTCTTGAGCTTGAAGAAGAAATCTAGAATATTTCGCGAACTGTTCAAGATAGTTTCGCGACAAGTGAGCTTGAAAAACAGTCCAGAAGATTTCGCGAATTGTTCGCGACAATTTTGCAACATTTGAGGCTAGAACAAGAAACAGAATATTTCACGACTTTTGTTCGTGAATGTTTTGAGCTTCAACAAGAAAGCCACGAGCTTCTACAAGAAACTGTTTTGTGAATCTTTCGCGAATCTTTTGAGTTGACTGCAAGACAAATTTCGCAAATCCTTCACAAATCTTTACGAGTTGGTCACGAATAGATATGTTTCGAGTTTGTGTTCGTTTCTTTCTCATCCTTTGTCAAGTAAACTACGCGCTTTGTTAGTAGAATCAAGATCTGTTTAATTAGTTGTTCTACATGATCAGCGAGAAAATTTTGACATCCTTCAGCATCCATCGGGAGATTGTAGCGTCGTCTGCTTTGGGGCTTGCCTCTGCACCTATGACAACATCATACAACTCCTTAGCCATTAGCACAGTTTTCATCTTAAATTTTCACAAATGATAGTTGGATCCATCAAGCTTGTCCATGATGGGACTATTAAAATTACAGCAAATAAAGATCCTAAAACACTTGAAATGATGAGGGAAATAATAGATTATGATCTCATAAGATTAACACAACTTGAACCATCAAAATCCATCAAGAATCTATGCTTGAACCTCACTAAATGGCCCAAATCCTTGAAGAAGCCTTCACACGTGCTGTACACTAGACCTACATTCAATCCTACAATCATTAGGAATCACAAGAACTCAAACAATTATGAACATAGAGAGCAATTGCACCAATATGAGAGAAAAATCATGAAATGACTTGATTGATTTTGGTGAGATATCATCACCTATATATCCTGATCCATCACGGTTTTGGGCAGGTATGAGTAGCCCTAAACCTATCCCTAATGCTAATTTTGGTGGATCTTTCATCCCTACCAAGTTAGGGTTGGAATCTTGGAGATCTCTCAACAATGTAAAAATTACCAAAAATAGCTCCTACTTTTTCTCTCTTGTATCTAAGCATGATTTGGACTCATTCCAAAGGTTCTATCACTTAGGTCTACTTGAGAATATCACACGGTTCCAACCTCAGAAGTTCATGGAAGACCCTTTCCTACTTCTAAGTAAATAAAATGGGAAAGTGAGAAATGGTACGAGATTACATTGAATGGGTTAAACGCCTTAGATCTGAGTGTGTACCCGAGCTGATTAACGAAGATGTCTTGATTTTGTGGTTTTTGGCAGATCTACCTAAAAGGATCAGACGCAAGTTGAAACACCATAATGTTTATGCAGCTTTGCAAAATGCTATGGATGATGCGATACGAGAGGAGGAGGACGATTCAGATGATGAGCCGAATATTGGTTTGTTGTCTTATACAGCAGGACAAACCACTATGACATCCACTACTATCGCATCAACGAATATCAACGCTACTGCAGAAATGATGCTCAACGAGTTTGAAAAACTTGGGAAGCCAGCAAATATAGATGGAAAAGTTGCAGTCACAATTTGATGGGAAGATCAAAGCCTTGGAAGATTTCCATGGAAAAGCGAACAAAGAACCTGAGAAGTTTGCTAAGACTTTTTCTAACATGGAAAAATGTCTGGTATTCCATTTGTACGGGCAATCACACAGTGAACAAATGTCCTCAATTGAAAAAACAAATGGCAATTAATATTTGCCATCTGTGCAATTCACTTGACCATGAGATTGCTTATTGCCACTTTAATCCTTCGATGATCCAGCAACGATATGCCTAGATGGGATATCGGGAACCCCTTTATGGAAAGGATCCTTCAGCCAAACCTCGTCAATCTGCTCTTGGGTATCCGGAGCGACTAGCTTTACCTGCTCCACCAACACAACCGTCTCCTCCTGCTAATTTGATAGAACCAAAACATTACAGAAGTAACGAGCAATGGAACTACAATAATGATCATGAGGGTGGTCCTTCAGATCAGTATGCTATCTATGCTGCCGCACAACAAGCATCTAGAAATTGCACCAGAGTGTCGCTTGGATGCTTTACATGTGAAGAAAATCACAGAGTCGTGGAATGTCCAAACAAAAGTAAATTTGTACTATTCTGTAGAGACTATGGTTATGGGCATTGCTACAAGGAGTGTCCAATAAGACTGAAGTCACCACCGGTTACAACTCCTGTAAATTTGATTACAATCAAGCAAAGACCAGCAGTTCAACCTGAACCAAGTATACCCTTGATGGTGGTTACCAGAGCTCAGAAGCAAAAGGAACTTATAGAAGATCCAATACCTACTAGTTCTATACCATAAATTAATATACCAACAACATCTGGAGTCTATAAAAATCTCCATGCAGAAAAGAGGAGATATCAGGATATGAGGTAGTGGATTAAACATTTGCAAGAAGAAGAGGAGCTTGAAGCCGCTAAAGCTGTGACCGAAGTCCATTCTTCACCTATGCAGCCACCGTATAATCTACGAATAGATATTAATACTCAGTTGCATCATCATAAAAAACACTTCAAGATGACTAAACCGGAAGCACCGCAAACAAAGTTACTCATGAATATTCTGTCTAGTAAGCTAAATATTACATTGGGAGAATTTTTGAAGCTGGTGCCAAAAGCGAAAGAAGCATTAGCGCAAAAGTTAACTCAGATCAAACTAGAAGCCCATCTAGAACTACTTTTTTGTGCTGAATTTGAAAAATCTAATGAAGTACTTCATGTCAGAGTGGCCTGGGAAAGTGAGCAAACAAACATCACTCTACTGATGCAACATAGACAATTTTCTAAAGAAGCAACCGTGATAGATGGAGGTTCAAGAGTTAACTTGCTTTCAACAAAGCTATGTGCAAAGTGGGGCCATACAAAGATTAAGTGTGCGACTTTTGCCATTAAGCTAGCTGATCAAATGACAGTTTGTCCGCGAGGAATGATTGAAGACATACCTGTCAAAATTGCTGGAGTCCAGTTTGTCATTACTTTTGTAGTAATGGACTTGCCTGATGCACCAAATGTCTACCGTGTCCTATTAGGACATCCATGGTTACAAGTTGTACAAGTAGTCCATAACTAGGGTACTGAAAAAATCACTTTTGAGAATCGCCTCCTCTCTACTATAAATAGGGGCAAACTCGAGTTCTCCTCATGTTCATATCCTCATTTCAATACAAGCAAATTGGTTCTCTTATGGAATGGATTTGTGAATGTCCTTGCTCTCTAACCCTTTTCCTCCATCTCTCATGCTTTTGTTGTATTTGCTAAATTGTTGGATCTGAATTTTATTGGAGATTGCTATTTCTTATGTTTTTTGTGAGAGAGAAAGGGAGAGAGAGAAAGAGTAAGCTATCTTCATTATGGAATGTAGGGTTAATGGATGTAGTGTTAATTGCGTAGTGTTAATGCTTAGGGTAATGGATGTTAGAGTTAGATGTGGATCTTCCATTCATGTTGTAATCTAAGATATGCTATCGCTCTCACGGGATTGAATCTCCGTGTGACGACTAACTTTATCTCCTTGATGCTTGTTTGCTTGGATCTTGGGTTGAGGCTAGGAAGGAAATAGCCCCATTACAGGTGGAGAGAATATCTCTATTGAATTCAAGGAGAATTGCCAGAGCCAAGACATTAAACAGTAGTTTAACACTCCCTATTTACCTCAGTCTAACGGCTTAGCCAAGAGGAAGAATCATACCTTGGTCGAGTTAGCCAAATGCATGCTGGCACATGCGTCATTGCCTAAGAGCTTCTGGGTTGAAGCTATTTCCACTACAACTTACATCCAGAACAGATGTTTGGCTAAGGCTCTCTCAAGCAAAACACCCTATGAGGTTTGGACGAGATGTAAGTCTTCATTGAAGAATCTACAAGTATTTGGTTGCATCGCCTGCACGCAGATTCTGAAGAAGACAAGGAAGAAATTTGACTTTCAAAGTCTAAAGACCATCTTGATCGGTTATACTTCCTACGAAATTACTATAAGTTGTATGACCCTGATACCCAACATATTTTATTCAACGGGGATATAGTCTTTATTGAGGATCAATTCATCGACTTCAAAGGCAAAGGTAAAGTTCCATTTGAACATTTGACACCTGCCATCGACACGATAATTTAAGCCTCAAGCCAGCCAACACAAACTCCAAGGAGATCGAACCGAGTGCACACATAGCCAACAAAGAAAATTTTGAGTCTGTTTGTCTATTTATGCAGGAACCGACTTTAGTCGAAGATGCATTTAGCCAATCAAACTCTGATCTCTAGAGAGAAGCAATGTACAAAGAATATTCCTCTCTAATCAAGAACCAGACATGGTAATTGGTCGAACTACCTATCGGCAATAATCTTATCGATTGCAAATGGGTCTTCAAGATCAAGTATAAAGCTGATGGGAGTATTGACCAAAGGAAGGCTTGACTAGTAGCCAGAGGATTTTCTTAAATCTCAAACATCGACTACAATGAGACATTCAGTCCAGTAGTCAAACATTCATCGATTTGAGTCCTCTTATCTTTTACTGTTGTCGATGACCTCAAAGTACATTATGAAGAATCATGTCTGTAAACTACACAAGGTATGGCTTGAAACAATCAGTAAGAGTTTGGTTTCAGAGGATCAACACATTCCTCATCTAGCATGGCGTCAAACCAAGCACTACTGATTCTAACATTTATTTCAAGTCAGTGCAACATTCCTTCATTATCATCACCTTGTATGTCGATGATACATTGCTTTTCAGCAACAAAACGATCAGGTGAAGGATGCTATGAACAGATGTTGTCCTCCGAATTCGACATGACCAATTTGGATGAGGCTCACCACTGTCTTGGAATTCAAATCCATCGAGATAGAGAGAGACGACTGATCTACATTACTCAAAAAATGTATCTTCATAATATTTTTATCATATATAATGTGATTAATTGCAAAGAAGCTCACTCACCAATGGATCCAGGCCTACGACTGTGGAAGGACCAATGTCCTCAAACAAAGTAGGAAAATGAGCAAATGAGAGAGTATATGTATCAATCGATACTCGGCTCTCTCATGTATGCAATGGTCTCTGTACAAGACCTGACATCACTTTTGTAGTTAGCTCATTAAGCCAATTCATGGCTAATCCATGAATCATACATTGGAAGGCTCTTATCAGAGTCATGAGGTATATTCGAGCTACAACGGACCTGTGCATCTGCTATGGAGAAGTCAACAACGACAATCTCCGTCAGCTATGTGGATATTTAAATGCAAGCCGGAGAGGAGATGTAGATACTCGTAAATCCACATCTGGATTTACATTCTTCTTCAACGGCGGTCCTATCTCCTGCAATAGTCGTAAGCAAACCTCTATTCCTCTCTCTTCCACAGAAGCAAAATACATTTATTTGTCTGAAAAATTTATTGTCCCTAGATTTACTCTAGGAGGAGCTTTAGAAATTTGTTTGGTTGAATAATATAGCATGATATGGTTGCCAAATGTAGTGCTTAAGTTCCTCTCTCTCATAAGATCTTACACCATGGATCCCGACCACACTACCAAGAGATTGTGGTAATTTGCTACCAAGTGTTGTTGAAAATTTCATGATAAGATTGTATTTGGATTATACTTACTTCCATTGGACTAAAACAACTGGTACTTCAAAAAATCTCTCAATTATATAGGTATGCAACATAATGAACATACTTGACATCCAAAGGAGCTACTACTTCTTATACTCTCAATATACCATAGTAATGTCTCATACGTACTTGTTTACATAGCTTTCATATGAACAATTATAATTTCAACAAATAATTTATTAAAGCTTGCTATGAGCCAACCAATTTTCTTTTATGGTTATGATGTACTTTCTCTTAGTCGATTTTCATCTGGAATGTTTGGATATACCATAAGCACTACATAGTGGTTAGGATCCGTAGTAGAGTTTATATGCTTTTAGACTCATTTTTCATACAATTTGGAGATAATGGTTACATGATTGACTACATAAACATAGTATATAAATTACAAGCTACAAGTGGTGTTGCTTTTGTACTACATCATATTGTCCTAACTTCAGTATCATACTAAGTCTATTTCTTTGTTTTGGTGGGATGGTGACATATCAACCAAGAATCTTGGATTCTAGTTTACTTGTGATGGTTTTGTTTACTATAATGCCCTCTAATGGCTAAATCTATTTTGTGTTTTGTGTTAAAGGATAAAAAAAGGTACAATCTTGACTTCTTAAGACAAATTATGTAAATCACACACGCGTGTGCACACACACATGCAAATGACACAAAGAGCATAATCTTTGACCTTGAAGAGTAGGATGCAAATGATCGTGAGTTGCAACCCCATGCAGGTTGTGAACCATAATGCTTCACTATTTGAAGTTACGGACCCTTGTGGTGTATGAAGGAATGATCAGTGGGAATATGAATTTAATAGAAGATAATTTCTTAACTTTTGGAACTATAATGAAAATCTCTTTCAAGAATGCCTTTTGTACAATTTTACAAGTAGGCTATAAAAGTCCATCATCGACTTACATGTCTATAAATATTTTTTTTATCATCGATAAAATTTTTACCCGATTCTATAAACCAACTTGTTATATAGAACAATACTCAAACTTTTGACATCACATTTTACAATCATCTTGGGTAAGAGCAAGTACAATTGTTGCTCTTCTTTTACACCAGAGAATGGTCTTTCTAAAGACCTATATTGGGGTTGGGGTGATTCTATATTCCCTAACAAGTTGGCTGTGACTTCTCATATTATGCTTATCACCAATTAAAGTCATTGGAAAGACCATTTCGCCTTGGCATAAAGTCTTTGTAGGGTAGTCTAAATAGCTTAAATGTCATTGAAGGAGACACAACTTTGAAAATGACCCTTACCATCAATGAACTCGACTAAAAAGGCTACTACATAAAGGTTTTTGTTGAGGTGGTTGAATGTGGGCTTTAAAATTTTCACTAGTTTGTGGGTGGGATATATATATGGGTGAAAGACCCAATAATAATAAGAGTCAAAATGTCCCATTAAGGGCCTCTCTTAATTTTATGCTCTCTGGAGTGATTGGAAGAGACAAACTCCAAGCATCTTTGTGTGCTCTGGACATGCTTATGTTTTTAAAGCTAGGTACATACATTTTGATGTTTTTTTGAGTGGCAAAAAATGCTTCTTGGTTTCCAAGGGGAGGCTCGAACCTGGGACCAAAGAAACGTTGGATGCCAAGCTAACCAGTTGAGCCAACCCCGTTGGGTGAGTGGCAAAAAATGGAAAGACATTTCTCACAAACTCTTTTCTTTAAACATTTAGAAAAAAAGCAAAAAATAGAATTACCAACTTTGCCATTGGGAAATCCCAAATACACTTCCTACTATATATTCTTTGAATTTTATTATTATTTATAGATATGTTTTTCCTATTAAAACTATGCATATCCTTTCTATTATCATCCAATATTGTACTTAATTTTTTTACAATAAAACTCAATCAAAAGATTTCCTTTATACTACTCAAAGCAATGGATTATTTAGTAAATATTCTTTCTATAATTTTAACCAATAAACTTTTAAGTTTAAACTTTTTTTATTCAATGAAGAATCTACTCTAAGCCATTTCGAGTTATTATTTTAGAGACTAAAATGAACTAGAAAGCGGCCGTGAGCAGGCCCGTCACCGTGTGTAGTACGTTTGCTCATAGCTAGCTACCGGGCATAATTAACGTTTTGGCCCTTCAACTGTCCGCT
This sequence comes from Diphasiastrum complanatum, assembly GCA_029204225.1. NCBI lineage: Eukaryota > Viridiplantae > Streptophyta > Lycopodiopsida > Lycopodiales > Lycopodiaceae > Diphasiastrum > Diphasiastrum complanatum. The sequence continues at coordinate 43,459,129 of CM055109.1, forward strand.
ATGGCTTTGAACATTTGTGTTTTAAGCGAGACACATGTCCGTTATCAGCCCATGTCCGCTTTTAGCCCAAAGGCCAGTGTGCAAGGCATATTGACATTGAAGAGCTTGAAGCCTTCAAAATGCAGGCCCGACTCCTCCATATCTGCATATTTCCGTTTTATTAAATTCTCGAAGGCGAGAGAGAGAGAGAGAGAGAGAGAGAGAGAGAGAGACGAGAAAGGAGCATTGGATCGAGAGAAAGTTGCGAACAGAAAAAGTTGGAGCGATGTGGATTACTCGATTTGTGGTGGTGTTAGCGTTCTTGGCCTTAGGGTTGGTGGTATCGCCAGCGCCGCTGACTTCGAAATGGAAGCATGCAAGCGGGCTGTCAGGAGCAACGACCTGGAGCGATGGCTTGGGCGGCAGAGTAGTAGCTCTTAAGTTGGCGTATCTGCTAAGCTTCGCAACAGCATGGGGGGCATCTCTGTGGGTCACCTTCATCGGTGGCATTATCATGTTCAGGTTACTTTTTCTCAATTTAATGCCTTCTTGAATGCTCAAAGTGTAGATTATCTCTGCGCTGCGAGGCATCGATCGTTAGTTGATCTTGCCTTCAAGTTTTTGTGTTTGAGCACGTTATGGCGGAAGCTTCACCAAGATTGAGCTATTCAAATGAAAGGATAATTGATGCTATGGCCTGTGACGCTAATTTTAGAGGGATTTATTTTGGCGATTCTTCACAAACTCATGAACTGATAAAGTTTCTCAATCTCTAGATATGTTGTGTGTTTGTCACCCGGATTACAAGTGGTCCTATGCTCGTTGTGTGATTGTTTGTAATTTGATTCCTATCAGAAGTCCTGATATCCATTTTTCAGATTAGACGAAAAATTTGCATTTTCACTACTTATAGATCAGTTTCTTCAAAGACAGTTATCTATAGAAAACATTATTTGACTTTTGCTTTGGTGACGGGTCCGTGACTAATGATACTGGTGTTTGTTTTATACAAATATACACTTTATTAATATTAGGTAATAGGCCGAGCCTAACTCAAGGCTGTATTATGTCAACAGTACAACAGGCAGGTTTGAGCCTGTGCCACAGCAGCTGCAGTTACACTGTTACTCAACTTGAGTCTTGACCTGCTGTTAAGTGTGAGGGGTGCTTGCCGTTTGTTTGCTTGTTATTCCCTCCCTCTTGACTCTCAACCAATGGACTCTACAGTCTCTAAGGATGGATTCAGGCTGCAGGCATGTTTGTTTGCCCCTTTGCTTCATCTTTTTTTTCTATTTACCGTTTTGACGTCCTGGCAACTCAAATATCATGCCTTTCATATTTCCAAGGCAAATTGCCTGGTAAATTTTAGTTGGAACTGATTGGCCCATTTGCCTTAAATTGTCTGTGACAACTATACTCGCTAGGCAATGAACCTTGACCAAGAAAACTGCCCTCGTTGTTTTTAAGGCAAAGAGGAGTGCCACCTATGTGCCGCAGTGGCAACCATGGTTTCAATATAAGGTTCTCAAATATCATTACATTAAATAACAGCAGCATTTGTACATATGTATGGTGCATAGTTGCACTGCGTGTTTCAGAAACGCGTTCAGAAACGCGTTCACGCGTTTCTGAAATATGGAATTTTTTTTCAGAAACGTTTTTTTTAAAAAAAAAAAAATTTGGTTTTTTTTGTGCGATATGGGTATCAGGTGAAAGCTCTAATTAAGAGCATAATTACTGTGTAATTTACCGACTGTTTCGGGTGTAGGATGGTCAAGTTCAGGTGCATTAATCCATGTTGGGTTTTGTCAAGGATAAAAATTCAAAACTAACCTCTAGCCTGTCTGTTACGATCACAGATGGTCCCAAACCCCCCACCGGGGGGCTACCGCCCCCCGAACCCCCTGAGCATTTATTGAAAACCAGAGCAAATAACAACCAAATAGCTATTGAAAATAAGATCTGTTTGTGACCCATCTACTGCACTTCTGAGAGGCAAAACGCTCGTTTGACCATTGATACCCTAAAAAAATTTCAGCCATAAGCTATTTTTCCAAAAAAAAAAAAAAAAAGATTTTTTTTTTTTTTTTGCGATTTTGGGAGGAGAAACGCGTTTTCCGAAACGTCTCCTCCCAGAAACGCGATTCTGTGCAACTATGATATGGTGTTCGAGACTTGAAAGCATAGTAGGGTTAGTAGGGCTAACCACCCAGCCAATGCACTCTACTCTGATAGAGAATGTCCCTCCTAGCCCAATGTAAGCTTATGGTATGCTCTGTGCCGTGTGCATTAACACCATTGACGGTTCACTAAACACCTAACTGTTGATGTCAGTACCTAACATAGGACCTTATCCGTTGTTGGGCCCTATGCTAAAGTTAGACCTTAATGCTTATGGACCAATATTGGGCCTATCTACACCGTGTCGCCCTATACTGTGCTTTCCTGATCGGTTTTGTTAGGGTTTGTCCTTGGTTACAGGCTCGTAACACTCCCTACCCCTTAAGAATTGTCTTGGTCCCCTAAGATAAAATCTGGAAATAATTCGTGAAGAACTCTACCCCTTTCCCAAGTGGCATTCTCAACAGGCTGATCCCTCCACTTGACTAAATATTCTTGATATAGGTCTTAGAAAACTGCTTGCTCATACAAGTAATCCAAGACAAGAGACCTATTGTTGTTAGACAATAGTCATACACATGAAAAAGAACACAAACAACAACGATGAAGCAATGATGATGAGAAGGACTCCAACTATGTCCCATTGTCTATGGACTAGGGTGCACTACATACAAATTCAAATAAATTGAGACTATATTCATATTTTGAGACTTTTTAAGTAAATGAATATTTTAAGACTTCTTAACCAAATTGAATGTAGATTCATTGTCTCTAAGTATATATTCTTATCATGTGACAACAACATTAGTTTTAATCTTATTAGTTATACACTTTTAATATTCAATAGATGAAGAGATTTTCTATTTGAGAACATCAATAGTCTCAAAATAGTTGAATTTGTGTTCTATGCCAAAAAGCAAAAGCAAAAGCAAAACCAATCTAAAAGCAACCTAAAAGCAAATGCCTAATTAATGTCTCTATATAAGGCAAAAGCACCCAACACCTATCTAGAGAAAATCTTGTGCTCCAAATCAAGCACTAGTGATGTCTCTAAGGCAAAAGCACCCAACATCTATCTAGAGAAAATCTTGTGCTCCAAATCAAGCACTAGAATCTCGAACTTGAGTCTAATTAAATTCTAACTTGACTTTACTAAATATAGGTAAAGGCCCCTAGAATTAGCAAGCAAGCATTGCCTAATAATCCTAATTAATCCTAGATGACAACATTAGGGGTAACAATGTGAACATTAACTCTAACACTCCCCCTTAATGTTTACTTCAAGAAGTATGCATAGCACAAGTATGCATGTATATCCTCCCCATGACACCCATGTAATGAAGATTCTTAATTTTGATGTAGAATCCACGATCAGCTATGATCTCAATGTCTTCATTGCTCTATGTAGAACTTCGTATGATGATGCAGAATTCGTTCATATGTTGATCCTTTTCGTATGAACTTGCTTCATATGACTTTCCAATGTCTTTGCTTTTGTCTTCATGTCCCTTAGTGCATATGTGTGACCTCCATGAGTGCAACATGTCACCTGATTCCTTGACTTCCTTTTCATCAAAGAACTTGACTCTCCCTGAAATAAATAATGTGGATATGATGTCTCCTAAGAAACTCATATATCTTTTGAACGCTTGGGTGTCGTGCACTAGTGATGTCATGACATTCATATAGAACTTGGTGCTTAAAATTCTCTAGATCAAGGACACATACCCTATTTCTGCAGAGCAAATACTCATCCTTAATGGAATGTTGTTTCCATTTGAATCCTTGAGAAATCAGAACCTCAACTTGTTAGAAATCAATCTGATTCATTTATGTAAGCTCTAAATGTGATACTGTAATTAGTGTACAGTTAATTATATTTGTTGTATTCGATTGTGTTTGGGATGTGACCCACTATGGATATATTGATCGTTCACTGATCCTGTAGCCGGCTACTTGGGTTAGCCGAGTAGCCACACGTAGGAAAAATTAGCCTGTACAATGTTATTTCCAATACCTGCTATACTCTCAGGGGCATGTCTTGAGTTTGTCGGTCGAATTTGGCCATGTTGGGCCCGACCTTAGTTTGGCAGGTGGTATGCCAATTTTAGGACATCTGTCTTTTTCATGCAGGTTGTGGATTTCATATATGTATAGTTTTCTTTGTAATACATTAAAACTTTTGCTGTGCCATCTTTAAGAGCTTGTGAGGAATGGCTATGGTGATTGATTGATGTGATCTGCATACTGCACTAGATCCTAATGGAATTTTAACATGGTATTAGAGCGGCAGGGTGTTGCAGGTATGCACGATCCGGTGGAGCTATGGGATAACGTCTTTCACCAGGAAAAACGACACTCAAAGCGTCTTAGGAGAGAGGACTCCATATGGGGTATCGGCAGTCCGGATGGCAGGAGACAACAAAGTTCCTTCGATCGGAGCTTCGAAGAAGATCAGAACGATCGTCGTAAGGGAATTCTAAGAAGAATTCTGGAGAAACTTGCAGTTACGGTGATTTTGGAGAAATCATCGATGGTGGCCTGATAATTCACTGTGTGGACAGCCGTTTGTGTGAACGGGGCTTGCAAGGGATTTGCAAAGAGCAGTGACAGAGAGCCATAGCAATTTACAGGGATCAATTGGGTGCAAAACTGAGAAACTTTTAGAAATTTCTGGTTTCAAGGGATGATTGACAGATTTTTCAAAAAATCAAGCTGTTTGACGTCCGGACCAATTCTTAGGTTGTAAATTGCCTCGGAAAGGCAGAGGTAGGACGACCCCCGTGGAGCGAAGAGCTGCAAGAGAAAGCTTAGAAAAAGTCTGAGCAAAGCCTAACATATTCTTCTTCTCATGGCTAGGGTTTTAAAGGAGAAAATCGTGGATCTTTCTCTACACAACGGTTTTCTGAGCTGTCAATGACTGATAGTGGGCGCCCTGGTGTGTAGAATTAGCATTGAGGAGGCCGTGGAATGTTGGCAAAGATAGAGTGATCTGAACTTGGCGGCCATAGCAAGCTTGGAAAGCAAGAAGCTGCAAAAAAAGAAGAAGGAGAAGCACGGGCGTGGATAGATCCCGCGAGGGCCGTAGCGCTTGTAAGGATGTAGCGGCTAGAGGGACGCAGTTCAGTGCACCGGAACGAGCTAGTCCGCAAGATATTGCATCAAGTGGATCCACGATGGAAATTGAAGGAAATCTAGACCGTCATATCTAGATGGATCGTTGGATGCAAGAGAAAAGGGCCCAAGGTGGGATGAAGGCCATTAGAGCCTATTTTTTCATTAAAAATCTTCAATGTGAAATGCATTCAAAGGACCCGCCATTTAGAATGGGCAATTCTTCATTAAAAAACTTCAGATTGAAATTGCAGTTCGTGTTTTGCAAGTCACCCTTTGGAAAGGGATATCTTTGGCTAGAGGGCACCTTTTTTGGCCATCCTTGGGCCAAAATGACCCCTGAAACTGGTTGCTTAGAGCCAACAGACAGGGCGACGTCACCGAGCAGGGGGAAACACGTTTTGGGGGGTTTTCATCACCATTCCATCGTGGGGAGTGCAAGTGACCTAGTGATGGGCTACATTCACCGTTTGTGTACCGTAGGGCCAAATTTGGGGCTATTTTTGGTTGGTGAAACCTACTACAGGGCGGTACAATGAGGCATTATTGCTTCGAAATCATTATTACTTACTTCTAACAGGGTAACATGGTGTTTGGAAGCGGTAAATGAGCAATCACAGGTGAGAGGTAGGCATGATATGCCGGTTACAGGTGAAAAATTCTTGTGATCAGGTTCAACTCTTGGGGTTCAAACCAACCAACGTCAAGTGGCGATTTGGGGGAACGCTCTCACAGGTATGATCGGCAGTGGCATTGTCGAGTCAAGTGATAGCTGCATTGACACACGCATCTACGACTTAAAAATTTCTCGTTCGGAGGGAAATATGGGCTAGCTTGGAGGTACACACATTTTGGCGGTCACGGGTGATAGAAGTGCGAGGTGGTGCCAGTTGGAAGCCATTGGGCAAAATAGCGAACTTGCATTGGACAAACTGTGTGTGGGACACATGGAGGATGAAGAACAGGTCAGTGATCACACTTTGGAGACTCTTGGCGAGTGGTAAGTGTGATGATTTTGTAGTTTTGTAGTCATAAGTCATTTTGATCAAGTCATTGTAGCTGTGGAGCAGTGTATCAGGTTTTTCATCAATGAGATACACTTCAATTGCCAGTTTGGATAAGTCAAGTCAATTTGCCGTATCAGTATTGCATCAGGGATGCAGATTTCAGTGATAGCAAAGTGCAGATTGTTTGAATTGGGCCAAGATCTCACAGGTTCGCTTGGAGGGATATTGGCATGTCATGTCATGTGAGGGACTCGATGGTGTCTTTGGAGTTCACGTCTCAGTGTATTCTCAGGGAATGGTTTGGAATCATTCACAGGAGCAGCTTTAGAGCTAGCTTGGGAGAATACAGGTGGGGCACTACAGGGTAGATGCTCAGATCTTCGAGATCAGGGATGACATTGGGATACCTGATAGGGATAGGACTGTAGGATGACATGGGATGATCATTATGGACAACTATTTGAGGATGGACTTGAGGTATTGGATTGGACATGACTTACAGGGGCGATTCATGATGGAATTAGGAAGCTGCAAACGCAAATGGGCAAGGCGTGAAGCTGTGAGCCAACTCTAGGTTGGAGAGCTGATGGAGATCGCACGGTTGGGTGTGATCAGAGGCAAACACTATGATGGGTGTTTTGCTAGCGATCTACTAGAGGGGACATTGATGGCGAGGACTTCATGGTGTGCTCATTTGAGAGTACATGATGGCATTACAACAGGGGGCTAGTCATTGGCATTGGCATCAATGGAGAGGCATCTACCATCACGGGCGTGGATAAGCTATCTCTAGAATTTAATGCAGTTGGCTGTATTTGCAGGAATCTAGGCTTGTATAGGTGTCGGAACCTGTATGGTTCAGATCCACAGGTGGTGAGATTAGATAACCTAGAGGAATTCACTCAGAGCCATATACCTCAGTACGATCAGGAAGACATTGGTCTCGGGATACCGTGAGCGGCGACTCATGGATGAGCTTGCGTTGGCATGATGTCGGGTGGTACATAGCCAGGGACAGCGAGCAAATGCTAGGAGCCAGGATCAAGACATCAGGTGAGCATAGTATGTGGATGACGAGTCCATTGGGGTGGCACTCATGGAGATGCTACAGTTGCTCAAGTATGATACGTCATTGTATGCATAGTGGATGTTCTTCAGCTGGTGCATCATGGTTGGTGACCTAGGGATAGGTTAGGCCTACTTGGAGTAGGTGGCATGGAGTGTACCTGGGGTGGTACATATCCTAAGGGCATGGACTGCATTACAGGGTAATGTGGATCCAACATGCCCGTGGTTGTGAGCCGACAGGGTTGGAGATGATTACTTTGGGAGTAATTGCTGATACTTTGGTGAGTATTCAGGTGATTTGCATGGTTATATGCACGGTGATCTCCAGGTTGGCGTCACATGTTATTTTTATCCATCATTATTTGGTAAGCAGGATGCAGCTTGTTTGGTTAGATCCAGTTGGAGTCTAGTTCCATTGCAGGTGGACAGATTCTTGGGGAGCTAGCTATCAGCGGGTAGTGGATACTTAGTGATCAGATGGTACAGGGTACAAGGTTCTAGAGCCATCCTACCTAATACGCTATGGATTGTGGGTGAGTTGATCATCACGATGGTTGGATCTAGTATGCATTTGCTTTGGTTTGGATGATATGATGGATGTGTTGATAAGACAGGCTCCTTGGTAGGAGGCCTATGTACTGGTCAAATCAGAGTTGGCAATGTCAAGCATGGGAAGTTGAGCCTACATGGGATGTAGGAGAGGCAGATCATCATCAGTATCTCTGGGAGATGGGCGAGCTTCGAGATGGTTGACCTTGGATGATGTATGACGACATCTGATGGATATGCTTTGGCGTGAGGGCATCTTGGTTATAGGTGCGGGCCATGAAGGACTTGATTTGGTGACCAGTGGTGTAGTAGCAGATCTACAGGTGACACAGGTGTGGGTACGACAGGATACCACTTATGGGCAGGCCTTGGTCATGTATTTGATGCTTTATCATTCGTGTTGGTTTGCATGAGTGTGTGTGGGCTTGCATGTTACCTTGTCACAGGGGTCTAGATATGAGTCGGAGTTGTATGTGGTTGTGCATTTGCTACGTCAGAAACAAAGTACTCATTTGGATGCTCATTGACTTGTCATTATGTCTACTAGTTGTCTATCTGGTGAGGGTACAATCTTATGGTGGCAGTAAGATTTCCTTAGGTTGAGCCTTAGTCGCACATTTATGTCAGCTTTGTGCTTGTAAGTGTCTGATAGGATGTCAGCCTAGCTAGATGAAGGATGTGTAAGTCTCATGGTGGCAGTGGGATTTTCTCAGTTTGAGCCATGTCGCTCATGTGGTCCACTTGTGTTCAAGTCGGATTGAGGACGAGTCAGTTGGTCGAGAGTGTGGTAGACTCTTTGTATGAGCATTGTGTTTGCATGATACTTTGTGTGCCAAACCTGGTGGTTTGATGGTGTGCTTGAGTGTGAGTCAAGTACGGGGTAGCTGGAATATGCATAACATTTTTTGGACACTCCAGATGGTGCTGCAATATATTTCTTTACGCATATCACATTTGAGCTTAAGGGAGGGTGTTAGAAATTAGTTTTGATTTGATTCATTTATGTAAGCTCTAAATGTGATATTGTAATTAATGTACAGTTAATTAGATTTGCCGTATTCGGTTGCGTTCAGGATGTGACCCGCTATGGGTATATCAATTGGGCACTGATCCCGTAGCCGGGTACTTGGGTTAGCCGAGTAGCCACACGTAGAAAAAATTAGCTTGCACAGTGTTATTTCTAGTACTTGCTATACTCAGGGGCTTGTCCTGAGTTTGTCGGTCGAATTTGGCCATGTTGGGCCCGACCTTAGTTTGGCAGGTGGTAGGCCAATTTTAGGACACTTGTCTTTTTCATGCAGGTTGTGGATTCCATATTTGTACAGTTTTCTTTGTAGTACATTAAAACTTTTGTTGTGCCATCTTTGAGAGCTTGTGAGGAGTGGCTATGGTGATTGATTGATGTGATCTGCATACTGCACTAGATCTTAACGAAATTTTAACACAAACACCATGGTATACTTGGGTTTCACAGACTTGGAATCATCTGACGTATACTTGGACACTTCATCCTCAACGAAATTTGTCGTATGTTGAGGTTGCATAAACCTATGTCCATTGTCTTAGATAGGGACCCTAAGTTCACAGGAAATTTTGGGTCAACAATGTTCTCTCATTTGGGAACAAAGTTGAGGATGAGTAGTAGTGAGCACCCACAAATAGAGGGGCAGACAAAAGGGGTTAACCAGGTCTTAGAACATGCTTTGGGGGTATGTTAGTGAGGTGCAAACCGATTGGGTAAAGTATTTGCCCTTGGTCCCCCCTTGGTCAAGTTCGCAGATAATGACAAGAGTTGTGTCCATAGGTACGATTTCATTTGAGTTAACTTATCGTTATCAACTGGTGTGCCCAACTACCATAAGTATTCCACAAAAGGTACCAAGCACTTGGGTGGATGCACATGTTGCTTACTTTGGATCTCATTTTGTGGATACTATGATGCATTTAACTTAATTGCCTCCAGACTTTCTTCATGCAGATGCAATTCATAATTTCCTTGTATAAAGTCGATAAGGTTTTGGGATAGCTTTTAGAAGCTGGTGCCTGATGCGCTACTCTATTATTGCCAATGATAAAGCTTAGTGTAAACTTGAATTGGATCCCAGTTATTAATTTATGGACACAGATTTGAATTTCTGATTAATCTTTCTAAACTGCAATCTCCTCTTTTCTTCCAGGTACAGACAATCATATCATTCACACGGTATTTTATGATTACATTCTGTTTAACTTTATAGTTAAGGAAGGTAAGTTGCATGTTACAAACAATCATATCATTCACACAGTATTTTATGATTACATTCTGTTTAACTTCATATTAAGGAAGGTAAGTTGCATTGCACTTTGGTGCATTGTAGCTCTATGCTTTTGTTGCCTAAAAGTTCTTGACCATTCAATAAAATCTTAGTTTTGTGATTTAATCTGGATGCAAGTTTCATGATCAGATACTAATGTAGGTACTCATAAGTGTTTGAACGTGAACTATTTGCTCTTAAAAATCATATGGGTTAACTAAAAGCAATATGCTACTTTTGTATTTCAGACATATGCCACGCCACCAATTTGGAAATCTGCAATCAAAGCTCTTCCCTGTGTACTTTAGGCTAGTAGCCGTTTGTGCTGCTGCTTGCGTTGCATCTTTCGCAACACTACACCCGTGGAGTTCAGCTACGTCAAGGGAGAGAATGCAAATAGTTTCTCTTGTGTTGTCATTGACTTCGACTCTTCTCAACCTCATCATTTTTGAGCCTTTAACCATAAAGGTGAAAGGCCTTTCAATTGTTGTCTTGACTGTACTTATAAAGTGCAAGTTTAACTAGGGATAGTTGGAGAGGCAGAACAATGTTTGTATGCTTCTGAATCTGCTTGCAATTGGCATAACAAGTAACAACCTTATAATAATTTCTGACTCTTCCTGTTTGTGTTTCTGTTTAGAACCATGACTGCAATTTGCTAGATGTACCTTATTGAGCTGACAATGGGACTGCCACATTGTTGTTTTGCATCAGGTCATTTTTAAGTGTTGAAACTTCAATCTAACTTCCAAATTTTTGAGGAATGTGTGTGCCATGGCCTGTATGATAACAGTTCTTGCTGGTTTTTTAATGCACTTGTTTATTAATGTTCTAGATCATGAAGGAGAGACACAAGGTTGAAAGGGAGGAATCTATTGGCAGTGAAGTTGGAGTTTCCAAGAATTTAGAGGCAGCAAAACGCAACCCTCAGCTTGCAAAGATTAATAAGAAGTTTGGCAAGGTTCATGGATTGTCCTCATTGTCAAACCTTTTGTCATTTGGAGGATTTGCAATCCATTCTTGGTATTTGGCTTCAAGGCTCACCCTGTGAATCGAAGGCGCAAGCACCTAGTCTTCAGATCTTCAATTTTGATTTTTTTGCAAGTATAGTGTATTGCTACACAGGCAAGCCTCAAGTGCTCAGTTCCTTTTTCATATGCCTCATTTGCAAAGATGTCACATTACAGCAGCTGCCGTTTGTAGAGAATTTTCAACTCTGTGACAATAGATTAGGAACTTCTGGAATGGATCATTTGCCCATAGGACTCCTTATGAATGGGTACAAGATTCTTGACTGTTTTGTAGTTGGCATAGTAGTATACTTTTCAAGATCAACTGGATAAAATTTGGAACCTGGGCAGTTATTAGTGTACTATGACTTTGCTGTTGGTGATTTGTAGAGCAGTTTTTTGAGATGTACTACCGTTGTTTTGGTTTTTGCATGCTAGCTACATTATCTGTTTTGAATGGCACTACCTGATTAATGAAAATTATATTTTTACCCATTCTAGTTTAAGGTGCATAAGTTTTGTCTTTAAATTGGATGGATCTGATCTTCAAAGTCGTCATAACGGATTCTTAGATCTCTGTGGTTGAGAGTTTACAAAGAGTACACCAGTATACTGGCATCCAGCTTAGTTAGTCAACTCAAATTAGCTCTTAAGAGAGTCATTTAGTTGCGAGAAATTTAAAATACTCCTCTACAACTTACATAATCAGAAAAATGCTTTGCGAAGTTCAAGGATTCTGGGGGCAAGCTTGCAATGGAAACATAATGCGTACATTGCACATCCCAAGTAGGCCAAGCAAGGAGCACAAGGGTCAAAATGTCAATGGTGCACCAGCTGGGCCTTGATTCCATTCCTTTGTGGGTGTGGGTTTCGCTCTCATCATCCTATTCAGCCGGATGTGGTGGACCAAAAAGTGTTTTTGTTATTTTGTATTTTTCAGTTGCAAGGCATGCCATTCATTGTGTGGCCAGCCATAGAGTATGTACATTGACAAGCAGCATTCGTCACATAATGAAAGATGTCTCATATCTATCCTTATTCAAATTAGAATTATGCACATGCACCTATTAGTGCATGGGGAGCATGCTTGTACATTGAGTTAATAAGAGACTTGTCTAGATTTTTGAAATCAGCATAGCAAAAGAGCGAACGTGGGAGTGAGTCATAAAAATTCAAAATTTGGTAACCCCTTCATTGAAATTGAACATGAAGTAAGTTTGACATGCTTGTATGTGGTGACTATGATACATGTTTTCACCAACATGCCACTTATTGAAGGACAACAAATTTTTTCAAGAAGACAATGATAATGCATCTAAATCAATTGTCTCAAGGTGCGGAAATGAATGTTTAAATAGTAGTCAATTTTAAGTGGATGAAATGCTCTTAGTGTTCTTTTACTTGCACAGTCGAAAGAGAGATTCATCAAAAGCTATAACCACAAAGTAAGATGACACTCTTTTGAGAGATGTGTTTTTGTTTCTATTTATAGATGAGCACAAATGCCTTTGTTCATTCTTTTAACTTTCACATGGCTATATACATGTTGATGAATATTAGGTAGGCTTTCGCTTAGGTTCGTGGTTTGTTTTTTTAGCAAGTATGGCATGGTTTAAGAAAGATCAGGAGGCTTAGTTGGTGTCATATACATTTCCAAATAGAGGTCTTGGGGCTACCGTATTGTCTATTGAGTTTGATGTTGTCCTTTTCCATGAGCGAAGTAGAATCACAAATTAATGATACATCTCCATACTTTGAGATCAGTACTAAGTAGATACAATTCACAATACATACTACATAGATGATAAGGACATGTCTGATGCAATTAGCCTACACTAAGTTAATACAATGTACAGTACACACTACATAGATGATAAAAACATGTCAGATGCAATTAGCCTATACTAAGTAGATACAATGTACAATACACATTAGCAATGCACATCACGAATAATAAATTAATATTCCATGCAATCATATGAGATCCATAGATTCAAATCCCATGCCATTATACATAATGGAAGAATTTAAGCTTCATAACTTACATAGCATAGTGCATGCATTATAACATAATACACATTACTATGCTATTGATTATCAAGATTCAAGACCTTATTATTAAATACAAAGTAGATATCATAACATTTGAAGCATAATGCCAACATCCATGATCCAATGTAACAATATAGATGCAATCAATCTTTTAATGCTTGAGAAAGAATATAAAAAACCAGTGTAGTTGGAGTCAACTATGCATAAACTAGATTATGATATCACGAACAGTCTACAACTCAAAGTTGATGTCATTGCTAATGGTATTCACTAGACATTATCTACCTCATCCTCATGTGACTATGTTCCTCCTCAACATTGATACTAGCATTGATAGAGCCATCACCCTTTGAATAACATTGGTGATGGAAGGCCTTACATGTTTTCAGTTGTTTGCATTACACATGATCCTCCATAGATTGCTCATGCAAGTGCCTTATGAATTCATCCTCCTTTTGACACCTCTACATTGTTGTCTCATCCTTTGTTCCAAGTGTAAGCCAATCTCGATCAAGCCATATGGTTCATGAGGTTTGAGACATCTTCTATATATTGTGGAGATTTTTTGATACACATACCAACTTCTCAAGCTTTTGAATGAATATATGTTCCCTTCTGTGTATGTAGGAGGAGGCCAAATGTAGCCAAATTCCACTCACATGCACTAGAGGTGCAGTCCTTTAAGAGGACTCTAAATGTGAGTGCTACGAGTATGAGATACTTTATCTTGTATAACTTGACTAAGGAAAATGTTGTCTCCAAATTTATAAATATCGTAGTGCCAAGTGCTTAGCACTTCTTTGTCTTTTGGAGGCACCTCTGGAAGCAGAATGTTAAGTTAGTACCAGAATTTTTTCTGAGCCTTTTCATCACAATAACAAGTTGACACATAGCACATGAAAATTATGATGGAATGGGCATGTGGACAGTCAATGACGCACATGCACATTCTACTAGAATGTGTGTGTGCTATGTGGTAGCCCATCATTGGGTGTCCACATGCACATTCAATCAAAAACAAAAATTTGAAAAAGGAAAATAAAAATTTTCTTGCAAAATGAAAAAACCAAAAAAAAAAAAAAAACATTACAAATACTTGAAAAAAAAACTTCGTGCATGGCATTACGCTAGAGAAGGCCCAAGCCTTGTGCCCTAGTTTATGAGGCCCTTGGCATTTGCCTCCCAGGCCTTCTCCCTCATGAAAGAGATCATACAATTAGTGTAAAAAACAAAGCAAGACTCGAAAAGGAAAAATCCTCGACCCTTAACTTTAGAGAAACCAATTCTTATGTTGGACTTGCTCCATTGTGCAGAGATGAACTTGGAGCAAAACTCACCAGAAGAAAGTTTCCTTGTGAAGTAAACAACAATTGAATGTGCAATGATTGATATTAGGAAGATGCTGTCAATTGTATGCTATATTCTACTATTGCCTCATCTCAATCCATCTCTTGACTATTTCTCTTGACAATGACGATACTTATCTAAGGTGAATAAGATTACTTTTCTTGAAGATATTTTTTGGTGGGGTGTCTACCTTGTTGAACTAGATGGAGATCTAAACCGGCCGTTGGTGTGGCAGCTGCTGGAAGGACAAAAAGACTCCATATATGCTTGCATTTGCATAGTTACAAATGTTGGTGTGTGGAGAGGATGAGAGAATTGTAGGACATGCATGACTAACAAGTTGAGGAGGGCTTATTGGGAACTTGAGGGTTCTCCAGTACACTTGCATTAAGTAATTGTCTCTTAGATGGTAAATTCTCTTTGTTGATATCTCCAATGGGGTTCCCTACTAGGGAGTTGCTTTGTCTATTGTGCATGCTTATGAGGCCTTCTTCCTTTTCCTTGGAACTGTTGTGAGAATGTCAGCAGTGATGGAAAAAAAGCGTTTCTTGTGTTGTGATTGGGCCACGTTTGCCCTAAAACGTATTTGATGGCTAGTTGAAAGGCATTTGAAGTGGAATTGAAATGCAGACACATTCATTTCAAAGAGAGAACACGTGCTTCTAGAAATTTCTGGAAAAAGAATTTTCGAGAGAGTGAGTGCGATATTGAGAGAGACTTTTCGAGAGAGTGAGTGTGTGTGTGTGTGTGTGAGAGAGAGAGAGAGAGAGAGAGAGAGAGAGAGAGAGAGAGAGAGAGAGAGAGAGAGAGAGAGAGAGAGAGAGAGAGAGAGAGAGAGAGAGAGTGCACAGATGGAGGGTGAAGGAGAGAGATGGTGAGAGAGGAGAGGGAGGGACATGAGAGAGCGGGCATTTTAGGGTTTTTTAGGGTTAAGATTTTTTTAAGCTTAGGAGTTTTTAGGGTTTTTCAAAAATATCAACTAGTTTAGTCATACTTTGGTTAATTGGCAATTTAGGCCAGTATGCATTTTTAGACTTAGAGATAGATATTTCAAAGTCACTATTAGCCTAATGTTTTTGAACTATGACTTTTGGAAAGTGAGGGATAGTTATGGAGCAGATGACTACAATTGGCTCAGTCATAGAAGATTCCGATGCACTCATGACTCTATTATCAAGTCTACCTAAAGCCTATGAAAATTGGGTTATGGCAATTTCAATCCATGAGCACCTAACTCTATCAAGAGTAATTTTGTTAATCAAGCTAAGTAAGTGCTATTTTTAACATTATCAAAGTTCATTTGTAGCCAGCGTAATTACGCTCAACAATAAAGCTGAAGCTATCACTTCAAGCATTGTATCCACTGTTGGATATTAATCAGAGTGCAATTTTCTTCTCACTACTATATTGTTCATTTTGCATAATTTGTATGAATCATTCATCTTGAGTACTTCTGCTGCTAAATGTTGTGTTTCCGTTCCTACACGCCCACACTCAAACTTCCGCTGCCGGTCACCCACATTTTACGACACAAGGGGCATTTTGCTAGTGATTGCTACAAGAAGAAGAGAGATCACAAATAAAAGCAAGACAATTCCACTTTTGATGAGGATGGTATTGGTGATCAAAACTCAAATGATGATATGTTTTTGATGTCTTCTTGTTTGCTAACCAATGATGGAGATATTAATCCACGGTGGATTGATAGTAGAGCAAGCTTTCATATGATATGTCACAAAGAATACTTCACTTCTTTGGTGTCTTATGAAGGAGAAAAGAAGGTCATCAACGTGGCCAATGGTGGTAAAGTGGTTATCAAGGGCATTGGTAATATTCCTATTTTTCTCTCATCTACAAATAGGAATGCTCATTTGAAGAATGTTTTGTTCATACCTTCCGTTACTAAGAATGTGCTTAGTGTGGGTCAAAAAATGGTTGAAAAAGGGCTCAAAGTGAAATTTGTTGGTGATTCTTGTTTGGTCAAAAGGAATTTTGATTGATTAAGGCAAGAGACAAGGTGAGCTCTACAAACTTGATGGATTTGTTGGTTCTAACCAGCTTTGTTCAATGTTAAAGTCACAAAGGTTGTCTTATTTTAGATCTAGCTCAAGATCTAAGAAGACTTTTTATTTAGTACATTTGGGTTTGCATTGTACAAGTTCTTTGAGTATTGGAGGAGCAAAGATGTTTGTGACTTGCATTGATGATTTAGTAGATATCGTTGGACTTATCTTCTAAAATGTGAGGATGAAAAATTTGATGTCTTTCTCAAGTTCAAGAATGTTTGGGAGAGTCAATTCAACATGAAGATCAAGTGCTTAAGTTTGGCAAAGGAAAACCTATCAACAAAGTTAAAAAAGGTTTGTGTGGCACATGGAATCAAGAGGGAGCTTTCAAACTCAAAGGTTCTATATGGTGTGGAAGAAAGGAAGGTCAATCTTTTTGAAAGAGCTAAATTCTTGAGGATGAATGCAAATCTTCCTAAGTCATTTTGGGGTGAAGCCTTGATGTGTGCTAACTTTGTTTGCAATAGGTACTCAAATGAAGACTTGGATGATAAGAGTTCTTTTGAAGTTCTCTTTGGTAAGAAGCGAAGGATGGAGCATTTGAAGATCTTTGGTACTACTTGCTATGTCAACTCACCTTTTGGATTCTTGAAAGGAATCTTTGTTGAATATAGTGAAGTAAGGAAAGCTTATAGGGTTTACATTCCTAATTCAAAGAAAGTTCACATTTCCAACGATGTTGCCTTTGAAGAAGAGAATGTGGATAAGCTTGATGTTGTTGATGTTGATCAATCTAAAATTTTTGGTGATGATGAAGATGGTTCTTTGGATGGTGATGGTGGAGATGCCTCTCCAAATCAAGTTCTAAGAAGATCCTCAAGGGAAAGACAAAAGCCATCTAGGCTTACATATGATGAGAAGGGTAAGCAAGTTGAAGGTACACACTTTGCTTTACTCACATGTTTTGGAGAATCTTCTTGTGTAGATGATGCTATGCAAGTGAATATTGATTCTCATGATTTTCCAGCAACTAATGGATCTGGAAAAGAGATCTTAGTCAATGGCTTTGATCGTCAAGTGCAAGATAAAGAGGTTGATCTCAAAGGGCTTCAACAACACAAAAGGGAAAGTGGCAATTTGGAGCCTAGTCAAGAGCATCAAAGGAGAGTCAATTGGCAAAGACGTTTTGGATCTATTTTTGCAAGTGTTTGAAGACTCAAGGTCAAAAGAACAGCAAGGAAGTGTTGTTCAAGTTTACATTACTTGGACATATTAATTCCTAGTGCTTTTTAGACCAAATGATTTTCAAGCAAGGAGGGTATGGGTCTTCTATGATATGCTTTTAGAATTTGGACTTCCTCTTCAACTGGGGCAAGGGAGAATTCAGAAAGGAGGGCCACTTCCTTCTAGAACTGGGAGCCATAGCTACTAGGAGGTGGTGGCAATTGCTTTTTTTTGTCTTTCCCTAGTGGTGACAAGCAATGTGGTGAGTTCACACGAAGAAGAAAAAGGAGAAGGTGAACCTTGCATCTTGCAGGCATTGCCCATGTTTGGCCCAACAAAACGACAACCACATGTTTATTACTATTATTTTGTAATACAGAAAAGTAAAAATTTTGCTAACAAAAACATGCTCAATGTTTTTGCTCATGCATGTGTGATTGACATGTGTTTGTTTATCCCATAAGTCATTTACAGTTTTTACAACATCTACATATATATCAGAATAAACCTAATACCCCTATATGCATGTGTGAATTTGGACATCCACAAAAATCACGGTGGCACCCAAGCGTTGTGTGTGCTCAAAATTGATAAAATCGTTGACTCAATGATTGGGTGAGGTGGAGAGGAGTGCTCGCCACCAACAACATACTCTGCACATGAGATGGAGAAGGATATAGGGATGTCATTGCTATCGAGTAAACTTACCTCTACTTCTAGCCATCGCCACCAAAATTGCTATTTTCTTGAGCTCTACCCTAATCTAAATAGCTTATATTCATCACGTATTTGCCTTTGGCATGAATTTCAGGCCTTTTTTGGGGCTTATATTTTATTGCATGATATAGGCCCCATAAATTCTTGCCCATATTAGAAAGAATTGTATTAGATAGTTGCCCGAACATGTTCCCTAAGTGCAATTACATGCAAGAATGTTCCATTGGTTGGGCCATTACCACATATAATATGGTCCTAGGACAACTCACAGCCTTCGCCACTCAACTGCCCGAGTCTCGGATTATATCTGGTAATGGCCAATACCCAATACATAATGTGTGTCTACTCAAATGTACCATTAAAAAACGATCCGAATTGAGTTTGAGGATCACCATTACCTAGGGCATCACGTCAAATTTGATTGGCTGTAATTTTTAGCCCTCAAAATTCAAAGTTGTTATAGATGGAATATTGAAAATACATAGGCTTCATGGATCAAGTTTTAAAAATACATAGACATCATGGATGAAATCATTGACAAAATTTTGAATATCATGTCAATAGTTTTTTTTTTTTGGGGTTTTTTATAGTGACTCATTATGTACAATAATGGGTGTTTGTCGGCCCATGGCCTTATGGTCGTGGCTCAACAAGAGGATTTACCATTATATCCTTACAATGGTCCTCCGGACACTCATTACTATTTGTTTCCACATAGACATGATATTTCAAGGTGGAGGTAAATGGCAACATGAGATAGTTGTCAAAGGCCCCTTATAGGCCTCAAACTCATAGGCAATAGATTGTACAAGTCTAATTCTCACACTCTCATATGATGGGTGGAAGTTCAGGATTGAGGCATGGACGTAGCCCTAACAACTAGATTAAGATGGCATTTAGCTCGACTAGATTTTTTTAGATAAATTTGTAATATTTTCTAGAAGTTAATAGTGCTGGGAGGTCGAGGTATTCTGAAATTTCCAAGCATGTTTTAGAGGTAGGGACAAAGGGTGGGGTATTGCTCAATATTCTTGGAGATTTCATTGCAAGATTTTGTGTAAGATTTAAAAGCTTCAACCACTTAGAGACCTCCTTGCTAGCATATTGTTTTTTGTAACTTTCAATTTAATAGCTTTTGGCATAGTCTTAGGGTTATAATTTTGTAAGTAGTTGGCTAGATAAAAATTGTTAGAGAATTTGAGGATGGAGATTTCTCCATCTACCCCTTGCTTACTTTTATAGAGGCTCCGGGTCTTCTCTTTGAGTATCTTTTTTGTTGTACTTTCTTAAAAAGTGCTTAATCTATGGTTACCTTTCCAAAAGAGATTTTTTTTTCTTGGAGAACAAGCCAACCTTGTTATCTCTAGGTAATCATGGGATGTCAAGCCTTTACTTCCATCCATGCTGGGCAACAAGTCTACATATTAAAGATTCTCTTCTAAAATAGAACAATTATATGGTTGAATTCTTCTTGAAAATTCTACTTCCATTTTTTTTGCAATTTAAAGTCTTAGACATAATGGAAAAGTATGGTAACTTTCTGAGCTGACTAGAATATTGTTTTTGAACGAGTGTGAAGGATGATTGGGAAAAACAAAAGATCCTCTAATGATGGTGCATAGGTTGACTTAAAAAGTAGACCAAGTGGCTAAAATTTACCATCAATCCTTTAGGGTAGTTATTGTGCACGGGTTGGAGTAGTCATGCGACCACTGCGAGCAAAGGCCGACACATTATCCCGAGGATCGGTCCAACTCAAGGCCATTACTTGATGTAGTAGTTATTGATAATCTTTGCAACGAATTAAGGATCTATATCTATTTTTTCTACAATTTGCATATATCCTCTTCAAAACAAGTTAGATGAGCAAAAATTGATAGAATAAGATCGACTAAGGAAAATTGACAATCGTTTTGTAATGGCCATGGGCTGGGCAAGTCTCAAAATAAGTTGCGGACTATGGTTCACCATAGCCCCCATTACTTGAGGGAGCCACCAATTGGCATGGAGATAGTGAGAAGTGTAGGAACAGGCCTGACACCCTCCTGCAACACCTAGGGTGCAACTTTTAGGCACTCATTAGAGAGTGCACCTGAGAGGAAGTGCTCAGGTGCACATGTCCCACACCATCCAAGGAGAGAAATATATTTTTTCTCCCTTAGCTCCATCCATCACCATTGGATGGAGTGGGGCCAACACTCCACGTGCCCCTGCAGCATATGCACTACTTAAGCATTCCCCAACTTTTCAGGGGAGTCTGATGGCCATTTCCTGCTATATTGATTCTTGACATTACTTGCTGCCTTCTATATGCTAGGCAATAAAACCCTCCTCTCTAGCTTCTATATGCTAGCCTCTAGGCAATAAAACCCTCTTGAGTCCTCCCTGCTACCCCTAGCTGAGCATTGCCTACTTATTAATGCTATGTTCTCAAAATGAAATTACACTGTACATATAGTTGTTCACTCAGGCAACCCATGCATGACCCAGGTTACCGTTGGCGGGACGCGTGTCCCGTCGACTTGCCTCGTGGCGAGGCCAACTGATCCTTATCAACTGATAGGACCCACAGTACAGTAGCATAGTGATTCTACTTTAATTCTAACTCTCTCTCTTAAAGTAGAGTCTACTTTTTATACAGTCATATACATAGCTTTAAAGTCAACAAACTTTAAGTACAGAAAGCTTTGATCTAAACTTATCAAACTTTTCTCCAACAAGTGGGTTAGTGAAAATATCAGCTAGTTGTTCTTCTGTGCTACAATGAAGAACATGAATTTCACGACTCAGCAGCCTCTCACATATAAAGTGATACTGAATCTCAATGTGTTTAGTTCTCTTTGAATGAAGAACTCCCAAAATAGATTTATCAAAATTTGATGGGAGAATGGATTGATTCAATTTTATTGATTGTATCCCACTGAGCTCATATTGGATAACAGAGTTCAACAAATATAAATATAATCATTGAATTTCATTGGAATTTGGCAAAACTTTGTAGTTTCTAGATTTTATTCTAGATAGTTCTATAAAGTTTCTACAGTTGAAGACGAATTTTAAAATGGTTTTGGTATGTGTTATGTATCTAATTACCTGATGGATCACAGATTTTGGACAATTCATATTTTTGTTGAGAATCTGACAATAGAATATCCTTAAAAATTCAGTATTTTTCTTAGCAGAGATAGTGTTGCATTTTTTGCGACATTGTCGCCTGTCAAGAATCTTGTGTAAAAATGCAGTGTCGCCTTTTTTGCATTTTTTGCCTGTCAGGAATTACGAGTAAAAATGCAGTCATATTTTTCGCATTTTTCAAAGTGCCTCAAATGTTAAGAAAATGACTCTGGCAAAGTATGGGGCTACCTCAAATATGAAGGAAATGAGATTTTATGACACGCATTTTTCGCAAAAAGCCGACACTGTCGCCTTTTTGCGACATTGTCGCTTGTGGCAGTTTACGTTCATTTATGCAGAGTGAGAGTTTTAGTTCATTTATGCAGACAGTCTGTTTATGTCCAATTTTCACTGCTTATCAGCAATCAATTTCTGAGAAGGAACTAGATGAATGCCAGTGGACTCCAGCCAACTGACAATTGCATTTGATGATCTAATTACTTAGTATAAATTAGCTGTTCATACATTCAATTATCATCTAAAAATGTTATTGTGAATTGTGAGGGAGTTGAGTGTTATTACACGACGCTTCTTGTGCTCTCATCAAGCAAATCATTCACAATTAGAAAGTATTGTAATTAGCTCTCTATCAAGCTTTCAAGCTTGAACTCTCTTGAGCATTCTAGCCCAATCTTTTAGAGGTTTATTTAGAGTTGCTATTGCGCTACTGCTTATCAGTAGAGCTGCTTATTATCAGACTTATTCTCAGTTACTTAGAGACAGCTTAGAGTGCGCGGTTGCTATCCGCTATTGTCTTGCACTCATTAGCATCTAATTTTGTTTTTTTGAATCAATATTATTTCTTATTGTGTTTAGTATATGTCAGAATGCATTCATCTCTGTATTGCTTTTGTAACTGGAAGACGACATAGAGGACTCAAAGTGAAAATCGAAAGATGGTAAAGATTTCACGCTTATCATCCTCAAGATATCAGATACATAGATTGGACACAAAACTGAAGCCAAAACTTCAAAAGAAGTTTGGGACATCCTGAACTCACTTTATGACGTGAGGGATGTAACTACTAAGTTACATCTACGAAGAAAATTCTTCACATTCAAGATGTATGATGGTGATTTTCTTCAGAGTCATTAAGACTAACCACTTTTATATTTGGTTGTTAGGTAGTAATGGGAGTCACAGACATAGCAATCCATAACAACCTCAATCAACCATATGTTTGGGCCCACACATCAGTCCGTAGGTGGTCAACAAAAAATTGTTTGACTCCTGCAGTTAGTGCGGTTGCCCATATGCGTTCTTTTAGTTAACTTTGTCGGGCATCATCTGATCGATGTTAATAAGAGACGAGGGTTCTCACGTGTGAAGAATAGGCCTAGGTTGGTTAGATATGAATCACAAGTGTTAGGTAGGCCATTTGGTCAAGATTTTTAAAATCTAGGGCCTAATCCCTAAAATCAAGTGGTGAATGAAGAAGCCTTGGTTGGCATATCTAATGATTAGGTAAATTAGAGATGAGTAGGATTGATTTGCTTGAATTTTAGAATAGCTCATTGGCTTTGGTAGGGTGATGCTATGTACATTTTATCTATAATGAATAGTACAAAGCATTCCCCTTGGATTTCCAAAAAATCACGGGAGATGATAATGCTTTGTACATGCAAGTTGGAAAATGTAAGGGCTTCTACTCTCTCTGTGGACCTCCCTTCCACATGTTTATTGGGGCTCACTACACTATATTTCTTGTGGAGAATTTGCTTCTAGGATTTATCTATAGCACTATTATGGCTGAGCTAAGTTTTTTGTAACTTGTTTAGCAGGGTGCTTGACCTAGAATTTTAAAATAGACATAAACTAATGGCAAGTTTGATTGTCCAATCACATTCTCTTATCATCCATTTATGCGCACAACCACCTCTTTCGTATTAAGACTGATAAATGGATGTTTGCAAGCTAAATGCACTGATTTCTACCATGCTATTTGCCCAATTTTTGGCAACTCGAAATTTTATGGGCACTAAGGTCGAACCCAAAAATCTGCCCTTGCATGCCAAAAATGACACATGATGGGGATCTTACATGTAATCTAAAAGGGCCCAAGGGCCTCTTTGCATGTGCAAAACCCGGCCGTTCTTGACATCAAGAATGGGCTGTTAAGGAAGAAAAATGTCTTCACCTGCACCCGCGATCCTCTGTTCCCATCCGTCGGGTTGATCTTCCCAGCTCGCTCACCTCCACGCCCCCTCAGCCTCCCCGGGTCGGCCTACCATCTATGACTTGCTCGTGGCTACAACAAATGTGCACCTGGCTACAAAAATTAGCTTCATTCAGAGCAAGATCGCGGGATGACTGCTTCCAGCATGCAAAGGCAAAGGCCCGAGTGAAACTCGTTCCACTGATTACGTCAATCATGGGTTGGGTGCCTTATGTGAAGAGGCCCTAAGACCCACATCCCATGTGGCATGTGGCATAGTAGACAGTCATTTCACGTAATCTCTCAAGATTGTATCACCATTTTAAATAAGTATCCACCTAAATTTTAAAGGCTGGTACTCATCAAGTCTTATGGCTTTGAATAGTGTTAACAACCCTGTCTGATACAGGCAATCAGCTATGATCAGGTTTGCCTCGACAAGAGAATATGCCCAACCACTACAATCATCATAACATCTTTTCAAATATTCACCCACATTTTACTGTAGCAACGTCTGTTTAAGCTTTAAACTTTAGGTGATGCGTAATGGGCAGTACAAGTGCAGCATTATAGTTCACTGTTCGAGATTCTATGTATATAACCTCATAGCTTACTTAGCTCAGTACATACTCATTTGTGAGTTTTGACTCCCGACTATTTTTGTACTTGCCTTTGGAGCTAGTTTTAACACTCAGTGCTCTCCTGTCAATGCTTGTCACTAGATATTCAATCGTGTCCACGTTGACATTGCTAGGTAAGCACGGTTGCTTAGTGACAGAGACATATTACTAGCTAATTACTGTCGTTGATAGGCATGGTTGCTTAGTAGCATGTGGATCTGGAAGCTGGCTACGCAGTGGGGGCTGTTCAATGTGTGTGCAGCCATACCATGTGGTGCTGACACTAATAATCCAGAAGTGTGGCTGCTACATGGGCACAGCAGACATAGTTCAGAAGAAAAAGAAATAAAGAGTAACGTGAATTATCTTGTGGGTCATTGGGCATTGGGCATCGAGGAGGGGAGTTGAAACTTCATAGTCCATGTGACAGGTAGAGGCAGCCTTAATTTTGGATGGGTGGTGATAGATGTCGCTGCCCATCGACCAGAGTCCAGAGGGAGACAGCTTTTCAGTTGTGGTTTCTGCAGTGAAAGAGATGACAGAGGGGCTTAGTAGTAAGTACGTTACACGTACCGTTCAATTGACGCTCAATCCTGAAAATGGTGCTGATCAGTGTTGGCAATCTCATCTGCCATTTCTGAAAGCAAATTATGCAGTTTTAGTATCAAGTAGGTCTGATACGTACTTACGCCAACTGTACGTGACGATCTGCAGTCAAGGTACATGTTTCAGTTATCTCCATAGCTCTGTTTTGTTAGAAGTTGTCCAGGGACTCTCAAAGGCTCTCGCTTTAGTATTTCTTGTTCACATCGAGAAGATTGAGACTTCTTTCTGCTAATTCCCCTGCGCAAGGAGTCAGTTTTGAGGAATATTTTGAGCTGAGATATGTTGTTCACTTTAAGTCTCTGGCTAGCCATCTTTGCTTTGGAATACAATCACGGATAAATTATAGGCCACTTCTACGTTTCAATCGCCATTGGCTTCTGCTTAGCGTAAGTACCTACTTGATGTTCTTCATTGGCTTCTGGAATCTGAATATTGGTCTTGATAGCAACGAAGGCATATGTGTTACCAGCTGTTAGCTAAAGAAAGTTTTGAAGCGACGCGTGCGTAGATGTGAAAAGTTTCTCTACATGAGGCTGAAAACTTATCCACGGGAAAAATTAAGGTGCTCAAACTATCAAGCTTCAATTTTTATGTTCTTTTTGCAAGTCTATGAATTTCAAACTAGAAGCTGCAGAGAGGATGACAAGGTAGAAGCAAAGATACTAATGCCGTTATCTATGTGTTAGCATTGCAGGCATGCGTCATCCCAGTTGCTCCTGAACGAAAATTCTATCTGTCGGTCGAACTTGGAAGAAGGAACTGCCGTCAACGAGAACGAGTTTGAAGACCTGAATGCGGGATCCCGTTCGCATCGAGGTTTTAAATCAAAATTGCCATATATACATGGATATAGAAAGCAAGCTTGTCGGCTTGATTTAGCTCCTCCAGCTCCTTTTTCCAGATAGTTGTCTTATATATTATTCCCAACTTTCAGCATAACTAAATATGGAGGATGTTTTGCAGGAAGTTGAGCTTTGACATTGTGACTGACTAAATGGGGAGAAAATGGTTCTCGGCCATGATGAAAGCTTTTGGAGCATCTCCAAAGAGTTCCAAGAAGTCCCAGTTTGATGTCAATTTGTCATTCACGGATCCAACCAAGTTTGTGACAACTGAAAAAGATGAAGTATGGAATTTGTCCACCTATCTATCTGTCGTACTGTTATTCTACGTAGACTTGGTTATTCTACTACTTTGGTCATTGCGCTGTTGATGTAGGCTTCCAATAATGCATGCCTAGATTCTGCCAGCAGAAAGCTAAAATGTTATTAAGTGCAGGAGCTGATTACACGGAAGAAAATGTTTCCATACTAGATCTGCATACCTGCCCCATAATTTGTATACATATATCGTTGCTACAATATTCTTATGTACTTAAAGCAAATGGTGAAATTTTTACGTTTTTTTTTTCAGAAGAAAGCAGCCAAGAGGAGATGGGGTTTTGGAAGGTCAATGCGTCTAGGTTCGTTACCTCTGAAAGAATCAACATTACCTCCGGCTTCGGAAATAAGTGTAATTCAGGGGGACGAGGAAAATGGCCAGCATGCTCTCGCCCTGGCTCAAGCCACTGCAGTCGCTGCAGAAGCAGCAATTGTAGCTGCTCAGGCTGCTGCCCAAGTTGTGCGACTAACAGGTGCCGGGAGGGTATCACTCCTGCTTACAAAAAGCCAAGAGGAACATGCTGCAATCAAGATTCAAACGTATTTCCGTGGTTATCTGGTCAGCATCTTGTCCGAGACTTCACACTTGATCTGTCTTGATTGTGGAAATGCATCAGTAGCTTGTTGCTGCATACTGCCATCAAATCAAATTGCGATCATATCACTGCGACATAACCCACTAGGCTGGCCTATTTGCTTAAAGTCTTTGGAATGCTGGCAGACTGAGTTGTTGTGGTTACGTATAGTCAGCCTATTCATATCTTGTAACGGGCTTACCTGCTCTGGTAATACTTTTTATTCGTGTCAGTTCTTAAAACTTCAACAACTGGCTTTCAGGCTAGAAGAGCCTTACGAGCTCTTAAAGGCTTGGTAAGACTTCAAGCTCTGGTTCGAGGTCATGCGGTGAGACGCCAGGCAAGAATCACTTTGAGGTGTATGCAAGCTCTCGTCAGAGTGCAGGCTCTGGTTCGTGCCAGACGAGTCCGAATGTCCGAAGAAGGCCAAGCAGTCCAAAGACACTTGTGGCAAAGGAGGCGAGGAGCTCAACCGAGGACGCCTTTGGTGAGTACAAAATCAATTCTTCGCAACAAGTGTGAAAATGATCAAAGATAAAATGGTATTGTTTCAACTTAAGTTTCACATGACAGTTTTGATTTCCTGCTGTTGATGTGTGAGGGTTTGGTCTTTGATCTAAAGATTGTTGTAAACGTTACTATTTACTGTGATGTCCTCTGTGTGCGTATCCTTGAATTGTTCGATGCCCCAATTGGACCTCCCTCCACATTTGCTTTTCTAATTATCTGCTTAATGGCTGCAGTCAGATGAAGATGCACAAGATGGTTGGACGTATTGTACTGTTGGATCTTTGAAGGACATCGGATCTAAAATTAACAGCAGCCAGGAGGCAGCCACAAAGCGAGAGAGGGCATTAGCACGTGCATTCTCTCATGAGGTAAATTTGGGTGCATAATCAACACCCGCTGTTTTCTGTTCTTTTCCCATGTTACAGGTGACTATTTGAAGTTTTATTGTGTCAGAAATGGCGAAATGTTCTAGATTTTTGTTTTCACACCAGATTTTGCCTTTGTTTTCAAAAGTTGTGTAGATCTTCAAGCAATGCCTCTTCAATGTTCATTGACTGCGAACCGGATAAACCTCACTGGGGTTGGAGTTGGCTTGAGCGCTGGATGGCTGCCCGTCCCTGGGAAAATCCATTGATTGAGAAAGATGCGCCCTATGGATTTTCATCCAAAATCACCGAGGACTTGACAGCCAATCCTGTTGAAACTAGTTTGCATCGGCAAAATTCAAACATTAAGCGGCAGATAACACAAGCTCAAACTGGCCAACCAAGACTACGTTCCCACTACTGCTTCATTCCTAACAGCATTGTAGAAGGTGAAGAATTCAACAGCAAGCAAACACCTATGCAAGTTAGACCTGATGAAGATGAAAGAAGTGCAAGAAGTGCTGCCTCTAGAGCCAAAAGCACTCCATCTAGTTTAGGATATGGTTTTGTAAGATTTGGCAGGTCTAGTGTCACAAGCTCTGTAAGGGACGATGACAGCCTCCTCAGCTGCCCTTCTATTCCCAGCTACATGGCCATTACACAATCTGCAAGAGCTAAAATGCGCTCTCTCAGTACTCCTAAGGAAAGACCTGGTACTCCAGAGAGAGAAGGCAGTGCTTCAGCAAGAAAAAGACTGTCATTTCATGTCCCAGATTCACTTTTAAATAACTGTGCCCAGCAGCGACCTGCAAGACCCACTTTCCCGCATAGAAGTCCAAGTCTCAGAGGATCTCCAGCATCAGCTCTTACGATTGATGTATAGTGTAATGAAAAATGAAGATTAAGTCTTTGCGGCTAATGTAAGTGGCACTATTTTTGCTGGACAGATTCCATACAACTGTATTCTTTAAGCAAAAGTCACCTGAATCAATAGCTATTACCAGCCAACACTACGACTACGAAAAAGTCGGTCTTTTGTTATCAATTCAATGTCTTTTGTTGTCCATTCAATCTAATTGTAACAAACGGGAGATGTCATGGAGTTAGCTGATGTACTTAGTTGATCACAGATATTCCCAGAAAAAGGAAAATGTTTCTGTACCCTAAGCATTTTCTTACTGTGTGATTTCAAGCATACTGATTTTGGTCTCAGAGGAACTCAGGCCATGTTAACAGGAGATTATACCTAAATTGAAACTTGACAAGCTGTGAAGGATCTGATGGAACCTAGCTACATTATACTATGCATCATGGTTTCCAAGGGGAGCTTGAACTTGGACCAAAGAAACTTTGGATGTCACGCTAACTGAGTGAGCCAACCCCGTCGGATACATTATATGTAACTATGAATGACCAGCTGAATGAATGAGTTCCTCCATTGCTTTGATTTAAGATTTTCATATACTTCTTCTGCCCAAGGCTGAGAGGACATAGTCGTCATGAGGAGCTATTTGGGTGATGTATCACACTGCCATTGGTTGTGAGGAGGGGAGCTATATGTGATAGCAGGGCCTCCTCATGAATGCACATACTGATTTTGGTCTCAGAGAACCTCCATGCTCACAACAAATCATATTTGCAGAAAAAAATCTGATTTGTTGATAAAACTTGTGAGAGCATTGAAACTCCAAGGCTGTGGCAATCTGATGAATGATGGTGCAGCACACAAAAAGTGTAGATAAAGTTCACTTATGTAAAACATATGAGAGCACTACACATGACCAAAAACTTTATATACAACCAAGCTAGAATTGTTATTTTTCACACTAATGATCCAAAAAAGAGATACACAAAAGATAAATATCAGGGAAAAACTCAATATGAGGAGACAAGCTACATTGGATCATCCATCATCTTCATCATTTGATGATTCAATAAGTGAAATCATTTATGTACATTATTTAAAATGTTATGAAGCTGGAGAAGATGAGGGGACTTGAAAATATCAAGATAGAGTCTCAAGAAGTCCAAAGAAAAAGTTAGATTTTACTTAATTGCAAAAGTGATTGATATAAGCAATAAGATTTTTATTGGAAGTGATAAATATGTATGTATATGTCTTTCTGAAGTAGAGATTAAAGCTTAGAGCAATTGTTTTCAAGAATATGAAGATGTTACAACATTTTTAATTTGAAAGAAGTATCTATTTGATGGAGACAATATAGATTCGATCCCCAATGTTCATTGATAAAATTTGAAGCAAAATTGGACAAATACCTAGAAGCAGGTACTACATATCCAGTTCTTGATAGTGAATGGGTATCACCCATTGCAATAGTTCCACAAAAAAAAGCAGGCAAGACTAGAGGGTGTTGGGACTTCAGAAAACTAACTTAGCAACTACAGAAAAAAAAAATAATCCCTTACCTTTCACAAAATCTATTTTGGATGAAGTTGCTAAGCATGAGAAATATAGTTTTCTGGTTGCAATCAAGGTAATATAAAAAAAGCAGACCAAGACAAAACTACATTCATCGCTAATTGGAGCACATATGCTTATACATTCAACTCAGCCAAACAATGTATGAGAAGATATAGCGAAACCTCACATTTTTTACATATAGAAAAATGCCATTTTGCAATGAATGAAGGCATATTACTTGGTCATCAAATCTTAGACATTGAAGTTGATTAAAATAAAGTCTAGATTATTGCAGCTTTACAACCACCCACAAATTTAAGAGGATTGAGAGGATTCTTTGGGCATGTAAAATAATCTATAAGATTCAATTAGATTATTCCATTACAGCTTCACCACTAATCAAATTATTAAAAAAAAGACCTTGAATATATTTGGAATGAAAAATGTCTTTTGAATGATTGAAAAGCAAATTCACACCAAACTCCAATATTATGACCTCCTGATCAGAACATGAGATTTCATATTTATGTTGATACATACATCCTCCTTTGTAATCGAAGCAATGTTGAGCCAAAAAGATGATGTCAAAAAAAAATATTCTATCTATTGGTAGGTAGGAAGGCAACTATCATCTTTTTTTACACAACAACTGAGCAAGCAACTTTGAGAATGATTTATTCAATTGAGAAGTCGGTGACATTACTTGTTGGCCTATGCTTTTACGTTTTATGTAGATCATTATTCTATTAAATATTTGGTGAGTAAACTAGATTTATTAGATAGATTAGCAAGATAATTTTTGTTGCTACAATCTTGCATGGTAAACACCACACTAATGCAGATTATTTATGGAGATTAGAAATTTCTTTACTATTGCATCCAATATCATATAAATTTCCAAATGAAGATGTGATATATATATATATATATATATATATATATATATATATATATATAGAGAGAGAGAGAGAGAGAGAGAGAGAGAGAGAGAGAGAGAGAGAGAGAGAGAGAGAGAGAGAGAGAGAGAGAGAATGTACATAGTGAACTAGCTTGAGATTGCCAATGAGCTCCAAAAGTTTTCTATCTTCTCACTATGGAGAGAGGGAATACATAGCAAATTCGACTTCCTTCTTGAAGTTAGGTGGATTTCCAGCATGTAATAAGGAAGTTAACTCACTCTCGTTGACCTAAAATGAAACCCTAGTCTATTTCCTAGAGTCATGCTTGGTAGATAGCTAGTTGGTCAAATTTTCACCTTAAATCTAGGATTTAGGTCCTATAGACTAGGAATCACTACCAAAATGACATGACCAACCCTATGGACTTGACCTAACCTACATTAGGAGTGGATTTCCACGTGGCATCTTGGCCTCACATGTGTGGAGTCCACTTTCGAATAGACTCTTCGCGATACATCTTTATATGGGTAATTTGAATGAATGGGCTCTGAGTCAGTTTGGATGGTTTGAAACGCTTGATGAGAGCGTCCTTGAGGGTGGTCCAAGAAGCAAGATCAGGAGCTTCAAGATTCAAGTACCACTCCTTGGCGGTGCCATAGAGTACAAAATTTACATTATACTACATGGTTTTTTATCAAGCTAGATTTGCCAATTTTTGGCAATTCTTCACATGAATCACAGAACATGTATGCAAAAAAAAAAAAGTACTCAATAGTATCATTCTTGAAAATAGCTTAGCATTTACCATTCTATCTGATGTTTTTCTTTAAAGCATCTCGAGATCTGCATTTGAAGCATTCTTGTGATCCTAATGAACAGTCATTATGGTTCAAGAAATCTTTCCCCTTTTTTACTAGTATGGCCGACCTCCTCTATCGCCGCGCGAATGATGCCGTAAATGTACTCGGCCGAATGCACTCTCCCTGCCTCAGAGGCGTTGAGGCTGCGCAAGAACATGGAACCGTAACAATTGGAAACAATCACGTTGATGAGTGGACGTCTGCAAAGTTTCTTAACTTAGGAAAATTTAAGTTTTCTAAGTCTAAGTTCTAAATCTAAATTTAAGCTATTTTATTATTTTTTTAAGCTTCTACTCATGGGCTTACAAACACATGCCATGGCGAAAGTTTATTAACAAACACTCGCACGTGGTCTTACAAAACACATGCCACTAGAGTTTTATTTTTCTCTTTTTTATTTTTTCTGTGTTAGCACAGATGCTAACAACGACATCCATTAACCCTAAGATTCACCATGATAATAGCTCTCTCTCTCTCTCTCTCTCTCTCTCTCTCTCTCTCTCTCTCTCTCTCTCTCTCTCTCTCTCTCTCTCTCTCTCTCTCCCCAAAAGCATAAGAAATATAAATTCCAATAATATTCATATCCAACAAATAGCAAATACAACAAAACATGAGAGATGGTACGCACTTGCAGAATGGATATACCCGGGTTTGGCATTGGTTTGGGCTGCTGCATTGTGGAACAATGAGACTTTGGTTGAATCTTGCTTGTTGAGGGACAATCATTAACTTTAGTCTTTCCTTGATCATTGCACTTCCCATTTGAAGGCTGCGTGATTACACTTTCCCTTAAATCTCGTGTTGATTTGCCTTCAATTGCTCTTTTGACGTTGGCCTCCTTTGTAATTCATCACAAAGAACTCCTTGCAATGATTGCGCTAAGAGCCCTGCTAGAACCTACCAGAATTCCTCGGTTGTCAATTTCTTGACTTCCTCAGCTATCATTGGCTTAATGGATTCAACCAGTTCTTGCTTCTATGATGTTGGTGTTGGTTTGCTCGTGGGTGTGTCTGTGTGCCTTGGGACTTTTGTCAAATTGTCTTCTTCCTCACTCGTTTCATAACTCAGTGGCACTAAGATTTTTCTTTTATAATGTGTTCGAGGTGGAAGGGTTACCACAGGTGCATGTCAATCTACATAGGCCAAATGCCTCCTAGATATTTGTGAATTTCTCATTGGCCAATCTCGGCAAATGGATGATCAACTCTGCATTGTGCACAACAGGATTCGAATGTTGATGGATCCGCTCGATGTGGACATTCGGCTCGACGATGTTTTCCTCCACATTCATAGCATCTTACCAAGTGCAATACGCCATCGCCTCTAAGTTGATATGCATACATTGGTAATAGATTCCCCTTAGGATCCTACACAAAATAGACTGGGAGGCTATTGTGGTTCTCCATTGAGTTCGGTGACATGCAAGAAGATATAATCAAAACTTCTACCTTGCCACTGTTTGTTGAAGAAACTCATGATTTAGATGGATCAATCTGACATCCATTCTTCTGGCGAGCTCCTTGTTGGCTTGATTCTACTTCTGACCATTGAACCATTGGATCTAGCTGTCGAACATTCTGCTCCACCTTTGGTCCATGTCAAGGATTTTGATTGGACATCTTGCACTTAGATGATTACCAAAACAGTATGTACATTCGTCCTTCTCAAGAAAATTGATTGTGTGAGCATCAACTTGAGAATGGCCTGAACTTGAAGTGCAAGGTTCTTGGTCTTCTGCTGCACTTGATTTGCTTGACTCTGCTGCACTTGATTGCTTGTCATAGAGTTACATTCTTGCTTGATCATCACTCATTGATGGCTTTTGTTCCTCTGATTCTCTATTTGATGATTCATCAAGGCGATAGGGAAAATCCTTCACCTCGTGTGAGATTTCCACATTGGAAGCATCCTTACAGAGCTGTGCAAGTGACGCATATGATGCTAATTTTGCCATACCAGATCTGATCCTCTTGGGTAGTCCAGCATAGTATTTTGCCATGATGATCTATTCAGGAATCCGACAATCCTTCACTAGATGGAAGATCCAATAGGTGTAGTCTCGGATTGTTTCATCATGGAACTTCTACAGTTTAGATAATCCTGCAAGAGCGGTCTCCATAGTTTAGCACCATAATGTGCAAAGTAGCTACTTGATGAATTGCTTCAAGAACCACACAATGATACTGGTGCTCCAACCTTTTTTTTAATTTTGAAGTGAGAAGAAGAAGAAAAAGAAGAGAAAAGAAGAAGTAAAAAGATTGATCATGCAAGAGTTTGTGGATAATTTCAAACTATAATTATTATTTTTTCTTTAACTTTAAGCTCCTAAGTTAGTTAATATTTCACTCAGTGTTTTATGTAAGTGTTTTTCATGAAGGTGATATTGCCAACTAATAGAGAGTGAGACCCAAATGAGAAAATTTGTCACTTAGTGTACTTTCCAAACCTGAGTTTGTATTCTAGAACATAGATTAACGATTGAAAAATAGGTCTATCTCTGAGTACTTGTTGAATAGGCAAGTCCGACTAAGGATAATGATTTTCAAGGTTAATATTGAAATTAAAGGAATTGTTCCTATAATTCTTTTTGTTTCGAGGACAAAACAAGATTAAGAAGGGAAGAATGTCATGTCCACTTCCTAAACATAGGATTCGGTATAGTCCTTGACTTGGATACCCGACACTCCAGTGAATCAAGCTTATTAGTTATGCCACATCATAATGGATGTGACCCGCAAGTAATTAATAATCTTATGAGGCCCAGACACACTAATTGGAGTTAGTACAAGGTTTGGGACCGTATATGTATGTGTAGAGTATCAATAGCAATTCTATGAATAGAAGATCCATGCATAGAGACTCTATTCTAGATGAATCTATATATAGGGAATTTGGGACCTTGCATTGCTATATGCACAGGTGGTCCTAAGCCCTATATAAGGAGGCCAAACTCGCCCTACTACACCATCATTTGGTTGATTCATTGCCAGTATTTCTTTCTACTCTCATGCTTCCTATTCCTTGGCTTGGGGGTGAATCCTCTAGAGATTGATTGGTTGCTTCCATTTGGTTGGGAGGTTTCTCCAACAGTTTGTTCTCTATTGTTTTGTCTTGTAAGCAAGATCTTGAACAGGAGATGTGAAAATTGTCAACATTTTCTAGCTAGTTTGAGGCCTAAATTGGCAATTTTTGTACATAGTTTTGGTACTGGAGTTTCATATTTGTGAACTAGGCCTAAAGTTCTTTATTTACTGTATTTTTTCAGTATGAAGAAGTGTCAAACTTCAAACCCTTCAAAATGAGACCATTTTGATGTATTTTGGTCATATATGTTATTTTTAGTTATTTTTCCTATATAGGGAATATCTTTGGAAAATCTCTCTCTATGCTGTTTTTCCAAAATGCAACCCTCACAAATTTTTCCTTCAAAAGAGATATTAGGCAATCCAACAACTAGATTACCTCTTTTAAGGATTTGCAAGCTTTGAGCACTGATATGACCAAACTTTTGATGCCAAAGATCACTTCGACTATCAACAGTGCTTACCATAGCTTGAGTAAAAGATCTCGCATTCAATTTGTAGAGTCGATTCCCGTTGACTCTAGCTCCTGTAGCAATCACTTTGTAGTGATTATTGATGTCTTTGACAAGACATTTGTCACTGTCAAACTCAACCTTGAGTTGTTGATCAGCCATCGTCCCAACAGATAGTAGATTGTTAGCTAAGCCAGGTACATATTGCACATTGCTTATATGCTTTATCTTCCCGTTGGCTAATTTCACTGGTACCACTCCAACTCCTTTAACAGATAGCAATTTGTCATCAGCTTGTCCAACTTCATCACCATTGTCAGTTTTCTTGAGTTTTGAAAACCACTCTTTCCTTGAAGTCATGTGCTTGGATGCACCACTATCAATGTACCAGGTATCCTTG
Source organism: Diphasiastrum complanatum (assembly GCA_029204225.1). Taxonomy (NCBI): domain Eukaryota; kingdom Viridiplantae; phylum Streptophyta; class Lycopodiopsida; order Lycopodiales; family Lycopodiaceae; genus Diphasiastrum; species Diphasiastrum complanatum. The sequence goes on from CM055109.1 coordinate 43,494,899, forward strand.
GGTTCATCACTTGTCATTAATGTTGTAATGAACAATTTTGAACTCTCACCTGTATCATCTTCATATTGATCATCATCGTATTGATGTTGATCAGTATAGTTGTCTTCATAATAATAGTCATCAAATTGATGTTGATCAGCATAATTTCCCGCTTGTCATTTGTCTTTTCTTTGTTCCATCTCCTTCTGTTTCTTGAAGCATTCACACTCCCAGTGACCAGGTTTGTTGCAGTACCTACAAGTTTTAGGTTTATTTTGTCTTGAACAGCCACGTCCTTGACCTCGGTCTTGATTCCAATTACCTCAATTGGGACTATCATTGATTGCTCATGAAATTGTTGAAATGATCCTCGGCTTGAGTTTCCTCCTCTCGATTGATACTTTCCACGGCCAAATCTTTCACCTCGTCCTCTAACTGCAAGAGCTTGATCATAGCTCCTGTTACGATGATTCAAGTTCTCTTGACGTTGCTCTTGTTGCAAAAGCAATCCACCTAGTTCTTCATAGGTTGGAAGATTTTCTCTTGTGTCTATACTCGTCACAAACATCTGATGTGACTCACTCAGACTATTCAATGTCAATTGCACGATCTCACGATCTTGTACTCGCTCTCCAACTGCTGCTAATTGATCATGGATCTCTTTGATCTTCAGTATGTGATCGGCAATAGTTGCACCATCATCCATCCGCAATGTATGCAACTTTGTCTTTAGAAATAGTATTCGAGATGTATTTGTCATTTCAAACAATGGCTTCAATGTATCCTTCTGAATCTAAAATATAGGGAATAATTGCATCTCTAACTGATAAGCTGATGACATTTCGGGCTTTCCGTCTTCTCCTATTAAATGCCCGCTGATCTTCTTCAATCACTGGCCTTGTCTCTTCACCTGTCACGATCTCCCATAGCTCCTTTTCCATCAAAATGTTCTTCAGTTTGAATTTTCAAACTGCGTAGTTGCCGGCACCTTCCAATTTGGTTGACCCATTAAGGACACCCTCGCTTAGAGTTGCCATTACTAGATAGATGAGTCTGAATCACAAAATTTATTCACACCACAGAACTGTAAATTTTTGGTTGTACACCTGATATCGGTACGACGCACGGGTACACGACTGCTTGGAATTCTCTTTACCTCTGGCGCGTCGCTCCGATATTGGTACTGATATGTGATATCGGTATGATGCACGAATGTACGACTGCTCTTGGTTTTCTTTACCTCTGGCGCATCGATCCGATATTGGTACGGATATGCTATATCTATATGACACGCAGATGTACGATTGCTCAAGATTTTTCCTACCTCTAGCGCGTCGATCCAATATTGGTACAAAAAAGATTAAAAATAGAGAGAATATAAGAACTTTCAAAGGGAATATTCTAGATTCTCCACTTCGGCGCAGCGGCTACGCCGCCTCCTCTTTGCAAAGATTTTGAAATGTGTGATCGTTCAAAAGACAGAGATCAGTAATGTGAAAAGTATGAAGCCTTCTAACTCTGAATGGTAGTACTAGACACTATCTAGTGTGATTTGCGGTACTCCAAACAGACAAATGAGAGATTTCTTGGCAAACCTCTCACACAAATAGCACTTTCCACAACAACTAGGAAGTATTGTAAAAATCTCTCCCACTCAACAAATTTTCAATCTGTCTGATGCTGCCCTGGCCTTTCTAATGCCTCCGGGACTGTGCTTTCGTTTTCCACTAATGATTCTGAGCTCCAACCCTACAAAATACACCAAAGAAGAATTTCTTCCATCCGTTTTTGTCTCTCCAAGCTTTCACCTCCCGTGAAGGACTTTCTCACTTCATTGCGGAGCCTGTGACAAGCTATATCCACTGATCAGGCACGCAGGACTATTGCTGCTCTGATACCATGTCAAGAATTAGATATGCAACATCAAGCATTCATCATAAGCAATCACCACAAGAAGGCGGAAGAAGAACACACACTGTCACTCTATCACACTAACTCATACAGAATGTGAAATGTACAAATAAACCCTGAACCCTGATAGAGAGAGAAAACCTATGAGTTGACTAATAGACTAGCCTACAACTATTGACAACTGGTCACAACTGTCAACATTAATGTGCATCGTAAACAGTAACAATGAAGTTTATCATTGTTTTCTAACGACGCCTAGATTTTATTCCAAGTCGAGGCCTGTTGGTGACTAATGACCTTGAGAGGACCCAAACACTCTAATTGAGACATATGGAGTAGTGCATGTATGTGTGACTGATATAGGTAGGAGGTATGCATGAAGAGCTGTGACCTATTTATAGTTGATCTGCATGGGGATTGCATGTGCTCATGCATAGGATCCTACTCTCTATATATTGAGGTAGTGATTATGCAGTCGACGACTTGGTCTAGGTTACCTGATGAGCTCTTCTCCTCTTGTTGTCACATTGGCATGGCTTGGGGGCTAGATCTAGGAGTATTCTCCAGGAGGGATCTAGGTTTGGTTGGGTAATTTTGCTCCACAGTCTCTCTTGTGTTTTCCTATCCTCACATTAGGGGATTGTCCCTAGTGGTCTCTACACTAGTCATGTGTGAACTAGATCCACTATCAATCCATCATGAATCTTTTGTTCGTGTTGAAATAGGTGCTACTGACCATACTTAAGGAGTAGTCTTGGTAGATCATTAGCTTTTGAAAGCAAGAAGTTGGACTAGATGTTCTACTTATGATTTTTTCTTGTCATTCATGCTCTAAAATTTTGGAAACAATACGTGTATGGATCCAAATTTATGGCAATGACAAATCATCAATCTCTTAAGTTTATCTATGATGCGTTGACTTCTTGAGAGATCGTAAGGCCAATGGTCAAAATACATTCAAGAGTTCAAGTTTGACATTAAGTTTCATCGAGGTGCATCAAACTATACTACTAATGTCTTGATCTGGATTGGATTGTAGAATATGGAAAGTGAATAACACCAACAAGAAGCAATAAGATCAACAACCGAATGCAATTGCAAAGACATTATAATCCTCTGTTCAAGGTGTGGATGAAGAAGTGTTTATGATCAAAGATCAGAAAGCACAAGTCGAGAATGTTTGGTTTTTCGATTTTAAAGCTACTCAACACATGACTAGTCATCGTGAAATTTTCTAGTCATATATGTCGAACATTATAAAGAAGTTCATTCATCTTGGCAATGATAGTACACACAATATCAAAGGTGAAGGCACAACAAGATTAAGCATTTAGAATGATCAGTTCAAACTAAGTTATCCAATGTCCTGTCTGTACATAAACTTTCCACAAATCTATTATCAATTAGTAGAATCATTGATTTAAGTCATAGGATAGAGTTTGAATCTGATCGGTGCAAAATTGTGAATAGGACGAATAAGATTCTTGCACTCGACCAGAGGAATTGATACTTATATAGATTGAGTCATTGTTATTCTGACACAAGTCAAGCCTTGAATATTTATGTTCTAGTTAATAAAGGATTACTTTGGCACTATAGGCAAGGGCATTACTTTGGCACTATAGGCTAGGGCACTTATATCATGCATGTATATCGAACATGTTTAGAAAAGCTCTTGTACTTGATCTCAATTATCCAAATAAGAGAATCAATTTCCATGTTTGTCAGAGTTCCATTGTAGGAAACCAGACTAGGATTCCATTTAGGTCAAGTCATAAGCATATAGCAAAAAATGTTCTAAATGTTGTTCATTCAAACATATGTGGACCAATGCAAACCTTATCTTTGGTTGGTGCAAAGTACTATATTACATTTATTGATGAATTTTTGAGAAGAACAGCTGCTTATTTCATAAAGAAAATATTGGAGGCTTTCAATCTCTTCAAACAATCCAAGGAGCATGCAGAATTCAAAACTAGTAAAAAATTCAAAGCACTGAGGTCAAATAATGGCAAAGAATACATCTCAATCGAATTCAAGGAGTATTTTCTTTTCAAAGACATTGATCAAGAATTCATCACTCCTCATTCACCTCAATTTCACGACTTGCTGAGAGAAAGAATCGCACCTTAGTTGAAGCAGCTAAGTGTATGTTTTCTCATGCAACATTGCGTAAGTCTTTTTGGGCTGAAGTTGTTTCTGCTGTAGCTTATATTCAAAATAGATATTTGACTAAAGGGCTCTCAGAAACAACACCTTATGAAATTTGGAGAGGCTCCAAACCTTTACTATCGAACCTCAAAGTATTCTAATGTATTGCATATGTGTAGATTCCAAAAAGATCAGAAAGAAGTTGAACTCCCACAATATCAAATCCATTTTCATTGGTTACACTTCTTACGTAAGAGTCTCCTGTGAAAAAAGTGGATCTTGAATGGATCCAAACTCCCAAAATACTTGGCTAAGATCTTTGCACAACAAGCTACAAAAGCTAGGAATGGCAAAGCATCCTAATGCTACCTTTGATACACATGAACTTGACAAAGCATTCAAGACACAAAAAAAACTTATGAAAGATACTGATGGCAGCCAAAAATAGTAGCAAACAGGCCGTGGAATAGCACCCTACCACTTTTGGATAGCACCTAAGATCATACACAAGAGCTTGAGACAATACACAAAGCAATGCTCACAATGGAGGAAGAAACTATGACAATGATCTACTGATCTCTCTCAACAATACAATAAGTTTCTCCAACCTGTTTCTCTATGCATTTTCTACTATTTATGGATGAGAAAGATGACTCTGTCTCCTCTCTCTAAAAGGTACTATGGAGCAAAAAGAGCCAATGGCATTCTTGTTCATAGTGATCTGTGTGGACCAATACAAACTAGGTCCATTAGTGGTTGTTACTATTTCATCACATTCATTGATGACTATAGTAGACATATCTGGATTTATTTCATAAGCAAGAAATCTGATGCTTTTGCCAAGTTTAGAGAGTTCAAGGCTCTAGTTGAAAAACAAACAGGTTGTTATATTAAGACCCTCAGATCAGATGGTGGCGGTGAGTATTTTTCAACAGAGTTTATAAATTTCTGCAAGGATCAGGGGCCCTAAACCCTAAACCCTAAACCCTATTTACCACAACAGAACGGAGTTGCAGAACGGAAAAACAAATCCATTGTGGAGATGGCTACGACAATGCTTAAGAGCAAGGGTTTGCCAAATACTTTTTGGGCAGAAGCATGCAATACAGCTACTCATATCTTGAATCGGTGTCCTACGAAGTTCGTGGAGGGTAAGACACCTTACGAAGCTTTTACTGGAAAGAAACCTAATGTTTCTCATTTACTAATATTTGGTTGTGATGCTTACGCTCATGTACCTGATGAAAAACGAAAGAAGCTGGATGCAAAAGCTATTAAGTGTATTTTTCTTGGATATGATGAAAGAGCCAAGGCATACAGGATGTATTGAGCTACCTGATGGTAAGACACGTATCACTTGCAAATGGATATACAAGATCAAATATGGAGTTGATGGGCAACTCAACAAGTAAAAAGCATGGTTGGTTGTGAGAGGATTTGAGCAGCAGGAAGGTATTGATTTTGAAGAAACCTTCGCACCCGTAGCTAAGATGGTAACTATACGTTCTATCATTGCTATTTCTGCTTTCTATAGTTGGAAGATCCAGCAAATGGACGTTAAATCTGCTTTTCTTAATGGAGTGCTGGATGAAGAGGTGTACTTAGTACAACCTCAAGGAGTTGTTCAGCTAGGGAGAGAGCATCTCATTTGTAAGCTCAACAAAGCCATTTATGGATTGAAACAAGCACCACGGGAGTGGTATTCTTGCATTGATGAACACTTCAAGCGAAGGGGAATGATAAAGAGTGATGCTGATTCTAATCTTTACATTCTAAGACAAGATTCAGATATAGTGTTCATTGTGTTGTACGTGGATGATTTGATTACTACAGGAAGTAATGAGAGCTTAATTGATGAAATAAAATCAGATCTTTCCAAAGCTTTTGACATGAGTGATCTAGGATTGATGCACTATTGTCTTGGCATTGAAGTATGGCAAAAGAAAGACACGGTCTTTCTTACACAAAGCAAATATGCACAATATTTGCTTTATAAGTTCAATATGCAAGATTGTAAGCCTTTGAGTAGACCTATGGATGTCAACATGAAGCTTACTGCATATGATGAATCTGAGAAAGTGGATGCTTATTTGTATAGACAGCTGGTGGGTAGTTTGATTTATTTGATACACACACGACCTGATATTTCTTATATTGTTGGTGTTGCTAGTCAATTTATGCAAGATCCTAGTCAAGCACACTGAAAGTCTGCTAAATGTATTCTCATATACATTCGAGGGACATTGAATTTTGGTTTGAAGTATGATCAGCCTGAAGCGCCAATGTTGGTAGGTTATACAGATGCCGATTGGGCAGGTAATATTGATGACAGAAGATCTACTAGTGGTCATATATTCAGTTATGGTACAGCTGCAATTTCATGGAGCAGCAAAAAGCAACCTACAGTAGCCTTATCATCGACGGAAGCTGAATATCGAGCACTCAACAATGCTACACAAGAAGCAGTAAGGTTATGAAGATTGCTTGTGGATTCAGGCCAACCACAGGTGGATGCGACTACTATATCTTGCCATAATCAAAGTTGCATTCACCTTGCCAAAAAACCAATTTTACATTCTCGAACCAAGCACATCGAAATACACTACCATTTTGTTCGAGAGAAAATTATTGATGGAGCCATTGATCTTGTTTTTTGTAAATCTGAAGATCAAATGGCAGATATTTTTACTAAGTCATTAGGTAGATGTAAATTTGAGAGGTTTCGTACTCTATTAGGGATAGAAAAATGTAATTTTATCATTGAGGGAGAGTGTTAGAAAACAATGATAAACTTCATTGTTACTGTTTACGATGCACATTAATGTTGACAGCTGTGACCAGTTGTCAATAGCCGTAGGCTAGTCTATTATTCTGCTCGTAGGTTTTCTCTCTCTATCAGGGTTTAGGGTTTATTTGTACATTTCACATTCTGTATGAGTTAGTGTGATAGAGTGACAGTGTGTGTTCTTCTTCCGCCTTCTTGTGGTGATTGCTTATGGTGAATGCTTGATGTTGCATATCTAATTCTTGACAGGTGTGACCAATAATCTCAAACACTGGAGGGCAGGTCTACCATATTAGGACTATTCCAGGTCCTTAACCGAATATGGCTATAACATTCTTCCTTCCTTAAACAGGTTTTGTCCTCAGAATGAAAAAAAAGAAAACATGAAACCATTCCTAAAGCTTTCAAATTGTACCCATGAACCATTATTCTTTATTTGATCTTTTCATCTGAATAAGCACTCAGAGATGCAACAATTTTTTAATTGGTTGTCTCTACTCGTGGATACAAACTCAAATTCCCAAGATACGCCAAGCTATAAATATTCCAAATGGGTTGATCTACTCCAAAACAAAAGTTTATCACCTTCATGTAACCCCAATTACATGAATCATTGGGTGAATTACTTTATTTCAGAAATCAAATCCAAAAGCTAAAAAAATTTCATTTCAATTTCTTATAGTAAATAAGGCTTCTTGGTATAAATATTCTTAGAATATTCAACTATTCTAAAATACTATAATTCAGTCATCTAAAATCTCTAGGAGATCCATCAAGTCTCAGATAAATATAACTCGAACCATAGTACTACAATTACTTTGATGAGTTAACAATCCCATTTCTAGCATCATATGCAAGAAATCAGCATGTATCCGTATCTTAATAGATTTATCTGTCTCCTATAAAATTGGAGATTTAGACTGAACTTTGTACACAAGCACTTATAGACTACAATCTGTAAAGAAAGCAATTCCTCATAAGTAACCAATTACTTAATGAAAAGGCCTATGAGATTCATACAATCTCAAGTATGCACTGGAGTAAAGGAATTTAGAGTTCAAATAATAGATCTAAATTTTTGACTCACCCAATTGATCAAGAATTACTCATTATCTTAAGAATCTTCACATTTTCTTATAATATTCAAATGATCTTTAAGTATTAGTTTATGATCTGTCAATCATAAATATTTAGAATCTTATGATATGTCAATCATATTTTACAAGATTCCAAAATCATACTTAATCATTGAAAAATACTGGAGTATATGCACAACATACAACTCAAGAAATATAAGAATCACTCAGAAATCTTTTCCACAAGGAAAATCACTGGATTCCAAAAATATTATTTCAAACTGATTCTTAATCAAATTATGAGTTCCAAATTCTACAATCAACCAAAAAAATTAAAGACCTTTATAACATTCGTCTTTAACAATATAAACTTTATACGATCTCTTAGAATAGCATCTAGAGATTACAAAGTTATGTTGAATTCCCAAAATCCAGTTTACCATTCTTGGAACCATTAGGATTTGGTATCCAATGAGCTCACAGGGATACTATCACTAATTAATCAAGTTTATTTCTCAACTGAGAAATACTCATCCACAAATTTAGTATCTCATGCACACAATTCCTCGATGAATCTAAATGACTCATAAATTATGTGTCTTACAAGCAATACACACAAAACAAATAGTTTTTGGTGAATTCTCTTCACACTATCCGTTTTACCAATTAACTTCCACAAGAGTAGATCAGCTACTCAAGTTAATTGCTCATGATTTAGAAATCTTAAATGTCTAGGTGCAGATCTTATTTATACTAGTATAACACCACATTCAGATCATTATCCAAATCATTTTTAAAGTTAACCTATAGATCTATTAGAACATATCTGTTAACTTTGCAAGTACTTGTCAAACACAATACTTGATCATATGTCTATGTTCAACGACTAGGCTAAGTGCACCAGATAACCTTAGTAACCAGGAATTCATAGCAGATCCAAACAATATTAATCGTGCACATATGAGAAAAATCTCACTATGACCCAGTACACAAACCCTTATGTCCTTATCTAGCAGATTCCTCCAAAATCCGCTTATGTTACTCACATATCTCACTAAGAATCTTGTAACTCAGCTACAGAAGTTTCTATTTCTCTTGAGTAGATAACATATCTGGGAAATCTCTGAAGTGAATAATTCCACATCACAAGTTTTCCAACCATCATACTCTTATCAACAAAATTCCTTTAATCATTCAACCTACTTCAGCTCTTAGTGCACAAACTAAGATTAGGCTGACTTATACCGACATCTTTGGTTAGAATTAAAACTTTATCCCTCTGATCCAATCCATAACTAAATGGTACTTGGTAACTAATCAGTGAACCATAATTTAATCTTTACCACTACTTCCCATATTCATGAATATCTCATAGCTCAAAAACCTCCAAATTTTCTCTAGTTCCAGATTATTCAGAATAATCACTAGAGATTTCCTCTATACCACTGGATAATTCCACCATTGTATATAAACTGGATTCCACAAAAGAAATCTATGCAACTGGTTGATCTCATGAAAGTCTGATATCCTTTTTTTTTTCCCTTTTAAAAGAAATTTCACGATCAAAAAGTTTCCAGAAGATAACGTACAAGATATTTAAGATTTGAAAAAGTCAGTAATGAGTATTCAATACTATTACAAACTTGACTTTTTTCTTAAAATCATAAAATATCTTATCCCGAGTGATAACTGGTCCATATCCTAAATTTTAAGTGCAATAGTTTTCTTTACAAAAATTATTCTCGTTTATGGAATTTTTATTGATATCAATATAGATTCTTACAATAAGGTTGTGTCCATAGTGTAATATTGGAATGCAATTTTCTATATTAATAAAAAGACATGACGATTGGCATGTATTTGCTAATAGTGAATCTTAGTTTTCCTCCATAATCTGAATTGTTTCGCCAATATACTTCGCATTTGATCTCGAGCTCATGTCTTTTACGTACCTGCATAAAACTAATACAAAGTGAGTTACAATTAGTACAGATATTGTATTAGAAAGTTTTACCAACTCAATCTAACTGTTTTTGATCTCGTGCTTATCTTTAATGAGTTTTTTACATCATTATATATCTTGCAACGAAATGATTCTGAAACTGCAGCATCTAGTGCAATCCATTCATCACTTTCAAAACTAGGTAATGGAATTGGGACTATTTGTCCAAAATTTTCTTTTGTGTCAGGAATGTACATTAATTCATTAAAAAAGATCCTACTATAAGCTAGATCTTTTGTAGTTCTACCTCGATATTGCAGTTGTCCAATATCAGTGTGAATAACATCTAACACATCTGCTAGAGATCCACTGGGTTCCCATTCAATAATATTGGATGGATATAATCTGCAAGAAGATAATGATCAAATTGGCAAGTAAACTATTAGATATTTATGAATGACAAAAATCTAAGTATCAAAAATATCAATACTCATAGTTGTTTTTTTTTGTGATCTTGAAGGTTGAATCCTTGCACATTTATCTCTGAATGCATATATACATGTTGGACTAGAATTTCATAAATAGATTTTCCTCTTGATGATGTTCTGAAATCCAAAATTTTGATCGATAAGATAGTTTTGACCTTTAGCTTTTTCGAAATGCTCCTCTTGATGATGGATGCATCAAAACCCAAGAGTTTTTTGAATATTTTTTTGGAACCCATAATCCATTATCATCTTTCTCGTTGAATAGAAGCACAGAGTCGATTGAGGAGCACGGCTTCCTTGATGGCGCCATTTGTAATGTGCATGCAAAAATCTGAAATAGTGAACTACGAATATGAAAATATGCTAGACAAAAAGCCATGAATCTGAAAATATATGTTGGCGTAAATTTGAAACACTGATCTATTTGGCACCATGAATTAACTCTAGTTAATCCTGTTAACCATGATTTGACAATGCATATACATTAATGGTACATCGACTTTCTCATCTCAACCATTTGTCATATTCATTTTCAATATTTTTGGGTCTCTTCGGGCAGTGATGAGCTGGAAGGGCGGGCCTCATCAACCAATAGCATTTCCACATGTTGCTAGACGAAACAACAATATATTTAAGAAGTTTTTATTTTATTTATATTTGAAAAATTCTACGTTACGTAGAACCCTGATTTCAAGGTTTCAATTGGTCCACATGGCAACAAAACTAAGAAAATAAAATAAAAAAAATCTTTTTCAAAGGCCCTCTTCGGGCTCTAAGTTTCTCCAATGTATATTTTATGTTTTGGTTCATGTTTGATCAGTATCTCTTAGAGTTTGCATCTCATTTTGAATGTAGATGCTGATTTTTCTACATTGGTAGGATTGCTGGTTTGCTCTTTTTCGTAACCAAAGACCAGGGACATGGATTTGGATCTTGAATGATCTGAAATTCTTCACATCCACTAAGTGTGATTTAGATCTCCTAAGGTGTGTGAATGGACAATGATCAAGATTACATTGAGATTCAAGATCTATCTCTCTCAAAACAAAAACACTGTTACTACATGCATTTACTCAAAACCATAGTACATACACACATGTGGGAAGTTGTCCTTTCAAAAAACTATGGAAAACGCCTACTCTCAGGTAGAGAGAGAAAGCAAGTAAACACTTAGACTCAGAAACTTGATTGATTTCCAAATTACTTAGCACCAAATGAGAAGTACAATGATACTAGTAGATCCACGAGCTAATCCAAACTCAAACATGATTGGACCTCATATTTACAACCTCTTAATTCTATTGGACCAATAATGCATCCACCTCTTGATTCTATTGGATCATTTTCAAGCATAACTCAAATCCTATTGGATCATTGATGCTTCCACCTCTAAATTCTATTGGACCTCTTGAACTTTGACTTGTCACACATCAAACTAAATCAAAACAGTTGTCAACAACCTATTTAGCTCGAGTTTCACCTCTTACACTACTTTGGCTCAATAGAGGTATTACATGTGGATTTGACCAATTTGCCATCTATGCCAATTTTGATTCTATCAATGTTGTACACCAAGATGCTTGACATAGAAAAATGTAAGACCCCTACAACTAACATAGATAGCCTTTTTACATTTTTTGCACTCCTAAAAAGTTATATATTGAAGATTAAGCATTGATCTTCATATTACTCCAAGATTAGATCTATGCTTGATGAAGACACTTTTGCTCAAAGGCTTGGTGAGTAGATCGGCAATACAAGAGGATGTGTTGACATGCTCCAAATAGATTTCTCCTCCAATAAGCTTTTCTCTCACAAAGTGGTGTGCCACTTCTATGTGCTTGCTCCTTGCATGGAATATGGGATTATTGGCAAGAGCTTGGGCCGAGATGTTGTCACATTTGATCATTGGTAGATCATCCTCCTTAATGCACTTTAGGTCCAATAACAATCTCTTGATCCAAAGCACCTCTTTGGTAGTGTGGTGAGTGCTTTGTACTTGGCCTCACATGAAGAAAAAGATATAGTATCTTGCTTTTTGGAAAGCCAAGATATTAGATTGCCTCCAAGAAATATGGTGTATGCACTTATGGACTTTCGATCCAACTTATCACTTGCAAAGTCCGAATCCGAGTAGCCAATAATGGATATTAGCTTTACTTTTATAAAGTAGACCATAATCATAAAATGAAGATATATACCTTAGCATCCTCTTGGCCATCTTTCAATGATGGATCTTTGGATCTTGCATAAATTGGCTCAACTTGTGCACACAAAAGCTCAAGTCGGTCCTAGTGATGGTAGGCCACCAAAGAAACTTGGGATGCCAAGCTAACCAACTGAGCCAACCTCGTTGGACTTTTTGCCATACAATGAGCTGGCATATGTGACACTCACAACATTACAAACATAGGGCCTATGATTTTACGACTTGTACAAGCCCGCACAAATGTGTATTGGACCTCGACCTCATCTATATGATCACATGTGTGAGAGTTTGATCTAGTGTAAATTCACATGTATATTCACCACATGTGTGTACAGATTGCATCGATGATAGTATAGTGACCACGTGTGTACAGACTGAGTGATGACGCCTTTCATTAGAATGGGCACAAGCATTTAATGCCAGGTGCCCATCCAAGGGCCCATGTGAAGTAAAAGAGTGGCAGAACCACTCTCTCACTTGACATGCATCCTTGGATGGGCAACTGGCATTAAAATCCTGTGCATTTTTCATCCTCAGGCAGCGATGACAATATATATACACATCTGTGAGAGTTTGAACCAATGATCCGATGGACAATGGTTAGTGCCCTGGCTCAAGTCCTTTGCACCAATCAAATTCATGGGGCACGGAGTTTTTAAGTCTTCTCTCTTATAAAAATGTGATACCTGACTGGCATCTCCCACTCAACTCTTTTTTTGTTTTTCTTGGTATCAGCATCTCGACCTATGCTTCCTTCATGCCACTCTCCTTCTCCTTCTCCGCATCTGCTGCTGCTGCTTCTGCTCGTCCTTCAACCTCTCTCCTTCATATTCAGGTATCATCATCGATCCTTTTCTTTTCTGTTTCTGTTGTTGTTGTTTGGGTTGTCCATTGATCATGCTTCCATCTTCTTAGATTTTGAGACTGATTTACTTAGCTTCAAGTTTAGTCCTCTTTCAAAAGTTTCGGTTCTGCTGCTTTAGTTTTGATAATTGTGGAAATGGGATGTTTTAAATAGGGCGTATGTATTCTCTCCTGTTGGATTTTAGGTGTTTGGAATAGCGATGCCGTATCTGGTTAACAAGAAATAGGAGCGTCTCATTTCTGTGGTTTTTGTACTTGACAAATGAATGGGAAAAGTGGCAAGACATGGCGATACATAGTTGTTTTCTTCCGTTTTCAGCTATTATTTAGGGCAAATGAAGTTTTGTTAGATCTTATGAAACCGAAAGAGTTGGAGGAACGCATCATTAGTATGATGATAAGCAGTGTTCGCTCGTTTATAAGTAATATGGAAGAAGAATATGAAATGCGACCTGCCACTAGCTTTAGCAGGGGTGGGACACTGTAAGCCGTACATACCAAAGAGCATGAAGTTTACTTATGTGTTAAATAGTGCCGTCTCTTCCTTGAAGGGATGGAAAAGCCAAATTCTGAGGTAACAGAGTCAGATCTGGTCACAGATAAACCACAATTGGATATTATTGACTGTAAACACCTTTGCAACATTTCCCAGTTGTGGATAAGTTCTGAAGGGTATGAAGCTAGTTTTGGATCTACTTTTAAAACAGGTAATTGTATTGACCGGTCTTGCTGTTTTTCAATGTTCATAACCATATACTGCATATATTGTGCCTGAAGTTTCTACGCATAAAAGCCTAAATTATGATCTGGTAGACACCGTACACTTCAAGCTTATTTCGTTGTAAAGAAGGGGTTAGTAAGCATTGCATTCAGTAGTCTGTGATGGGAAATTCAGGTCCTTGAACTTGGACGATCTATCAGTTATATCAGGATAGAATTGGAAACTATAAAGATAAGTAGCTTCAAAACTGTTTGTTTTGCATTAACAGTCTCAATTGCAAACCACTCTCTGCAGATCTTGAGATCGCGCATGATACTCGTTGACCTCATTGTTTTACAGGAAAATCTGACAGGCAAATGTGCTTCTAATGTTATGTTGTGGCGATTCACAAAAGTAAACAATCTTAAAGTTTGCAAGGTCGGATTGCAAAAGGCTGCTTCGAAGTATTCAACATTAGTTACCATGTCGGCTTCTGCTACAGTTGTAGATCATGTGGTTCTTTTCAAGGTGAAACCTGAAACGCCTGCAGACAAGACCCAAGCTATGCTGGATGGTCTACGTGGGCTTAGCGTGCTAGATGGGGTATTGCAGCTCACTGTTGCTCCAGCTTTAAATTTGTGGCCGGCTCAGACATCATGGGCTGCTGGTTTTACTCATGCCTTGCACGGTCGCTACAAGGACAAGGCATCTCTTGATGCTTATACAATCTCATCTGCGCATGTTAGTGTTGTAGAGAACAATGTGAAACCTATTATTGACGGTTTATTGGCAGTAGACTGGGAAGCAAGTCCATCACCTCCAGTAGAAGAAGATTTTGGCGTCCTTCGCATTGCACTGTTGAAGCTTAAAGAAGGGCTGACAGAAGAAGATGTCACAGGAATTTTGGGGACATTTAACAGCTATCCAAGTACCTTTCCGTCTGTTGTTCAAGTGAGTGCAGGTCCAAATTTCTCACCAGTAAGGGCACAGGGTTTCAATTATGGCTACTTGGCTCAGTTTAAGAGCGTGAAGGAGCTAGAGGAGTTGACAGCAAATCCTGACCATGTAGCTCTGATGGAAAGTAAAGTTAACCCTCATGTAGAATCATTCATACTAGTGGATGCTTTGAAATAAAGTCAAGCTGAAGCAGCTAAAATAAGTGGACTTCTCTGGCTGGAACTATTCGTCTGGATTCTGATCCATGCACCCGGGTATGCAACTATTACTATAAGACATATTTTCTCAATCAAGCATTGCAAGGATGCCGTGGTAGCCTTGATGGTTGCTCATCACGTTAATGGTTATAACAAGAATGGTTTTCTATTCCTTATTATGTTGGGTGTCACTGAAAAAACGTTATTTCCAACTTCAAATTTTCCAATCCTCAGCCGTTATGGAACTAACTGCTGCAGCTGCCAATAGCAAAGAGAAACTGATTGAAAAGCCAACTTATCAAATATTAACTTGAAGATTGCTTAGGGGTCAGCGTTTTAGCATTATTGAATCTCAAGTTTGTCGATCATGTAATCATGCCAATGTAATTACAACAGTAATGCAATTACATCACAGCTTACAGAATTTTTCAATCTTGTATGGTTTGAAATCTTTGGAATTGTCCTTGAAAGTACTGAAGTTGGGTGGCTGCAAAAAAGGGACACCCAAGAGCAGCCTATGCTCTAAATTTTGGCTATGCTTTGTAAACAAGCACTAGATCAAGCATAGGCAAAAAATCATGAGCCACCATAGCCACCAAGGAAGGAGAAACCATCATTATTGGACAACATAGAGAGAGAGAGAGAGAGAGAGAGAGAGAGAGTAGAACAAAACCCCCTAAATCCTAATGAGCTCAATAATAGCTCAATGCACACATTACGATAATGTAGTCAAAGTCTAAATTACCTAAACAATGTAAATTGAACATTGTATTTCTAACACTCCTCAAAGATAAATTTACATTCTAATGAACCTCATAATAAACATGATTTTTCAAATTTAACTATAGCTAAAGACGTTATGAAAATGTTTGCTCCTTGGTCATCAGATTTATAAAATACTAAATCTATGGCTTTATCATCATGTAGCTTCTCTCTAACAAAGTGATAATCAACCTCTATGTGTTTTGTTCTAGCATGAAGTACAAGATTTCTATCCAAATGAAGGTAACTTTGATTATCACAAGATATTATGGATGATGCTTTTGAGTTTGCCCAAAATCAGCAAATAATCTTTTTAACCATATAGCTTCCAGTGTCACAAAATTTAATGCTCGATACTCAGCTTCAGTTGATAAAGCAACAGTGGGTTGCTTCTTCTTGCTCCAAGATATAGCTGTAGTACCTACACTAGACACAAAGCATGTGATCTTCTGTCATCAACATTTCTTGCCCAATCAGCATCATAAGATCCAACCAAAACAGGTAACTCATTTTTGCAAAATTGTAAGCCATAGTGTAGAGTTCCTTTGATGTAGCATACAACTCGTTTTGCAGCATGCCAATGTCTCTCTTAGCTTAGACATAAATTGACCAATAAACCCAAATGAAATATCAGGACGCATATGAGTAAGATAAATAAGGCTATCAAGTAGTTGCTTGTGCAAGTAATGATCCACCTCGTTTGTGTCATCCTGCAAGGTTAGCTTCATATTCGTATCCAAAGGCATATAACTTGCACTCTTGCATATTAATCCTTTTCAACAATCCTTCTACATACTTTCCTTGGGTTGGCACAATGTCATCTTTTCTTTGCCAGACTTCCAAACCCAAGCAATAGTGCATTAAGCCTAAATCTATCATTTCAAAGCTATCTCCAAGAAATAATTTGATTTTTTCAATAAGCATGTTATCTCCCAGTTATGATCAAATCATCAACGGAAAATATAATGAAAATGATTTCACCTTGATGTTTGAGAAGATAAATATTTGGATCGGTTTCACTCCTCATTATGTTCTTGCTCACAAAATATTCATTGATACATGCATTCCAACCTCGTGATAATTGCTTTAGACCATAAATAACTTTCTTCAACCTACACACAAGATGTTCCTTGTCTTTTTGCACAAATCCTTCAGATTGTTCCATGCGCACCCCTTCCATTAGCTTACCATTCAAGAATGTTGCCAACTGTTGTATCTTTCAGCCATGAACTGTAGCAATTGCTACCAATGATCGAATAGTGACCATCTTTGCCACTAGTGCAAAAGTCTTTTCAAAGTCTATGCCTTCCTATTGTTCAAAATCATGTGCTTCCAATCTAGTCTTGTATTTATCCAATGAACCATTAGCATGACTTTTAATTCTATACACCTATTTACAAGAGATGGCTTGCTTACCATGAGGCAACCTAACTAATTCCCAAACATAGTTTTCCATCAAAGTCTATTTCATGCCTAATAGCATCTTGCCACTCACAATGTACAACATGTTTGAATGTTTTTGGCTCCTCGAATGAACTTGCATTGCACACAGCAAAGCCAAATTTACCTCATACATGTGTCTTCGTTCTCTTCTTGACCAGTGAGGTGATACCAATTCCTTTCCATCTTGAATCTCGTCATGTTTCACATCTTTCATCACCTTCAAATAACACTTAGGTATTTTCTTTGGTGTTTTTGATGTAGAGACTTCATCTTTATTTCATTGCTTTTCACCTGCTTCATCCTTTTCCACCTCTACCATGTCCTCATCATCAAATGAAAATCCATGCAAATCTACATTGCTAATATGACCATCAAGCTCATCCATAACACATCATGACTGATGATGAGCTTTCTAGACTCTTGATCATACAACTTGTATGTCTTAGCACTATAATCATATCCAAAAGAAAT
Organism: Diphasiastrum complanatum; assembly: GCA_029204225.1. Lineage (NCBI taxonomy): Eukaryota > Viridiplantae > Streptophyta > Lycopodiopsida > Lycopodiales > Lycopodiaceae > Diphasiastrum > Diphasiastrum complanatum. The sequence goes on from CM055109.1 coordinate 43,512,834, forward strand.
GCACTTACTAGATTTTGCATCAAACTTTTATCATCTTTTGGTAAATGTGCAAATGCTTTACAACCAAATATACAAAGATGAGAAATTATTGGGTTTACCCCAGTGAAGGCTTCTTGAGGTGCTTTGGACTCGACAACTTTTGTTGGACACTTGTTTAATAGATAAACTATTGTGTTACAAGCTTCTGCCTAGGAACTATTGGGTAAAGCCTTGTTCTTCAACATTGTTCTCGCCATTTCCAATATCGTCTTGTTCTTTCTCTCAACAACTCCATTTTGTTCAGGTGTGTGAGAAGTAGTAACCTACCTTTGAATGCCTTGATCAATGCAAAAGGCCTTAACCTTGTTTGACTCGTGCTCACCACCCTTATCAAATCTACGGACTTTGATAAAATGGTCTTTTTGTTTTTCTACCATCTTTTTGAACTCAACAAACTTTGCAAAGATTTATTCGCAATAAGATAAATCCAATATTTATGATTGTAATCATCAATGAAGGTCACAAAATAGTAGGTACCACCAATGGATCATGTTTGCAATTTTTTCACAAACATCTGTGTGGATTAACTCAAGAATTTGAGCTGCTATCCTGGATCCTAATTTGTGAAATCTCTCCCTATCTTGCTCTCCCATCACACGGCTTTCACACTTCTTTCCATCATAGGTCAAATCAGACAATCCAATAACCATATTCTTTTTCTTTAGAATTTTAATACTTTGAGCATTAAGATGCCCAAAGACATTGATGCCAAAGCTCAAAATTTCTACCGCCAGGAAGAGTAAGAGCTATTATACCTGTCATCGCATCAATATGATATAACCTATTATCGTCCACTCATTGTTCAATTGCAATCACTTTGTAGTGATCCTTGATGTCCTTCACAAGACATTGTCGATCAAACTCCACCTTTAGGTCTTGATCTGCAATGAAACCTGTCGAAAATCGATAGGATCAGAGAATTGAGCTCTGATACGATGTAGAAAAACTAGAAAATTTGACTGATATTGGATTAGTAGAGCTCTGATGGAAACAGATGCTCAGATACCATATGTCAAAAATCAATGAAAACGTGGTGCAGCGGAAGTGGTGCAGGTGGTGTTGTAGTTGTGTATTGGAAGTGCGACAGTTACCAACAATGCATTCAAGATGGATCAAACAATACAACAATGCGCAATAGAACTAGAACGTAGACAAAAATTTGCACTCGGATAATTATCAAAATGGAGTACCAGAGCGTGAATCTGGGCGCAAACCAGTGGGTGTTCAAAAACAGACTTTAGCTGAGTTCGTTGATCGTATTGGAATACATCAGTAATAACTAATTGATTCTAAACTTACTTAACCACTGATCATCGTTACTGAATAATCCTTGTACATTGTTACAAAAGATGTCTGTAAGGGCATTGACTCCATTGGATGTCAGATGATCAGTGCATTGGAATCCTAAGTTAACTACTTACAGTCCCACAAAAGGTAGCTGTTATTTTTATAGAATGCGGGTTGGATTTTCTAATTAATAGTATCAAAAACTATACAAAAAGGATCGGATTTATACAAAGGTCAGATAATTTACGAAGGGTGTCGGATAATTTACAAAGGGTCGGATTTACTAGACCTAATCCGATCTGATCTAGGGTCGAAGATGCCCAAATATTTTCTGCCTCAATCCACTCCGATCTAGGGTCGGAAAATTTCTCTTTGATGGGATTAACATTGGGTCGGAAAAATTCGATCCTGAATTTTACGATCTTCTGTACAACACTTCGAGCCTTCTTCCTTCCTTCCTTTTTGTTTTTTTTCAAGAATAGATATAAACAAGAATTTTCCAAGATGCTCATTACCTAATGGAATTGGGCTTGAGCATAAAATTCCAACACTCTCCCTTAATGTGGATCCTGAAAAGATTCGATCTTCAGATTGGACCGATTGTTAAATCTAAGATAGTGCTCCTTGGTGAAGTAATCTGCTACCATAGACTCTGTCTTGTAGTAAACCAAAAAAATTACCCTTGTGCTTTGGTTGTCACAATAGATGGACGTTGAATGTGACTGGACAAATTCAATATCCGCAAGTAGGTTTGTCAGCCAAATTGCCTCCTTGGTAGCATTTGTGGTAGCTATAAAATGTGACTCTATGGAGGATAATGCTACTGAAGTTTGGCTATTACATGAGATTGGTTGAACATATATCCAGAAGGTGATATTCTGGTGTCGATACTTTCTATCCAATTTGCATCTGTTTGGCCTTTGAGAATCTTGGCTGATGGGTCGATTTTTTGTTGATTGATGGAAATCAGTCTGTTGGGTCAGATTCAAAAAATGTACTCTAGTGCTAACATGCATTTAAGATCCTTCATTGACTTCAAATTATTATTTAGTAATAAAACATCATCTACATAATGAGTAGTGATAATGGAAAGTTCTAGGACAAACTTGAAATTAATATTCGAGTATGTCGAGTTTGGATAGAAACTATTCTCATTTAGAACTACAAGTTTGGTGTCATCTTCTTTCTTGCATTGGTCAGCATCAATGGATGACTCTACCTCTGAAATAGTGTTGAGTTCCTGCACAAAGTAGCAGGCCGGATCATTTATGAATAGGAATGGAGGCTGTCTGGATCGATTCGATCTTCTGTGTTGAAATTTGATCCTTTGATGTTGTTCGATCAATGAGGTACTCATTTTTTGAGTCAGTATCGAATTTTGAAAGTTCGACCTTTGGGTCAGATTTTGCTGTAGCTTTTCCCTTGTGGTCAAAAAATTGGTCTTCCACAAAAATGACGTCTCTACATGTGTATGCTTTCCGAGTGTCCAGGTTGTAGAGCTTGTATGCCTTCGGATCTGAGGAATAGCCAATGAAAATTGGTCTTCTACTGTCAGACCCTTGGGTCGGATTGACTATTCGATCCTTGGGTCAGATTTTTTTGGAGATCAATAGAGATCTGAAAGCAAAATATCCAAACACTCCGACATTTGCTAAATACAAGAATTTAGATGGCCTAATATGTGATGCCACAACATATCATTTGAATCAGAAGTAGTAGTAAAAAGAGCTTGACTACTTCTAGAGTAGGAGTGACTGAGTTTGTACAAATTGCCCCACCTTCTACTGAAAGCAAAAACTTTTTTAGATTCATCAAGAATAATACAGCCCTGTCTATCAAATTTGACCCTCTGACCTGAATCTATGACTGATTTGGGAGTCTCTGATATTCAGAGTGATTAAGACAAAAGCCTTGTCATTTCATTGCCTCCATTTGGTGATGCTAGCTGCATCAGCCTCTGGCTTGATTTCAATACCATCAGCAAAGTCCCACAGTTCCGTGGCCAGTAGAATGACCTTCATCTTGAACTTCCAGAGATGATAGTTCTCTCCATCGAGCTTGTAAATCAAAGAGAACTAGAAGTAGAATCCATTCTGGTATAGTATCAATATCATTGGTAGAAACAACAACAATCTGATACTCTTGGCTACGCACTTGCTGAGATGATACTCTTGGCTGCGCACTTGCTGTGCACCTGCTCTGATACCATGTCAGAAATCAATAGGACCAGAGAACTGAGATCTAATACCATGTAGGAAAATCAGAGGAATCGACTGATATCGGATTAGTAGAGCTCTGATAGAAACAGATGCTCAGATACCATGTCGAAAGTCAATGGAAACGTGGTGCAGCGAAAGTGGTGCCGGTGGTATTGTAGATGTGGATCGGAAGTGTGACAGTTACTAGCAATGCATTCAAGATGGATCAAACAATACAACAATGCACAATAGAACTAGAATGTAGACAAAAACTTAATAATAACTAACTGATTCTAAACTTACTTAACCACTGATCATCATTACAGAATAATGCCTATACATTGTTACAGAAGATGTATGTAAGGGTGTTGACTCCACTGATTGTTAGATGACCAGTGCATTCGAATCCTAAGTTAATCTACTTACAGTCCCACAGAAGATAGTCGTTATTTTTACAATATGTGGGTTGAAATTTCTAATTAACAGTATCGAAAAATATACAAAGGACTGGGATTTATACAAAGGGTCGGATAATTTACAAAGGGTCGGATTTATACAAAGGGTCAGATTTATTAGACCCGATCCAATATGATCCAGGGTCAAAGACGCCCATATATTTTTTGCCTCGATCCGATCTAATCCAGGGTTAGAAAATCTCTCTTTGATGGAATTAACATTGGGTCGAAAAATAGGCTTGGGTCTAAAAAATTTGATCCTAAATTTTTTGATCTTCTGTACAACACTTCGAGCCTTCTTCCTTCCTTCTTTTTGTTATTTTTCAAGAATAGATATAAACAAGAATTTTCCAAAATGCTCATTACCTAATGGAATTGGGCTTGACCATAGAATCCCAACAGAACCTACTCATAATAGGTTGTTTTTCAAACTTGGAACGTATTGGACATTGCTGATTCTCTTGATTTTACCATTTGATAGTTTCATAGGAATTTTGCCCACACCCTTCATAGATAGTCATTTGCCATCAACTTGACCTAGTTCACCTTCATTTTCAATTGGGCTGAACTCACTAAGCCATTCATGATGAGGTCATGTGCTTCATATCACCACTATCATTTTATCATATATTATGGTAATCATCACTAGAAACCAAAGTAGAAAGGAATAATTTAAGAGATTCACCCTCATCATCATAAGAATCATGACGATCTTGATCATTGATTTCCTGACTCGTGTTGATCCAAATAGTGACTTTTGCTTGCCACTTGCCTTTTCGCTACCTTGAGTCGAATTGTTTCGTCTTGCATTCGCATTTTTAATGTTTTGGATTCTGACAATAACGACAATTGCCAAGTTTCTTTTGATTGAATTGTCATTGATCACCACCACCTTGTCAATTTTGAAAATATCCAATGTTCTGTCTGTACTTAAACTTTCCACAAATCTATCATCAATTAGTAGAATTATTGATTTAAGTCATAGGATAGAGTTTGAATCTGATCAGTGCAAAATTGTCAATAGGATGAATAAGATTTTTACACTCGACCAGAGGAATTGATAGTTATATAGATTGAGTCATTGTTATTTTGACACAAGTCAAGCCTTGAATACCTATGTTCTAGTTAATAAAGGATTACTTTGGCACTATAGGCTAGGGCACTTATATCATGCATCTATATCGAACATGTTTAGAAAAGCTCTTGTACTTGATCTCGATTATCCAAATAAGAGAATCAATCTCCATTTTTGTTAGAGTTCCATTGTAGGAAACCAGACTAGGATTCCATTTAGGTCAAGTCATAAGCATATTGCAAAAGATGTTCTAAATGTTGTTCATTCAAACATATGTGGACCAATGCAAACCTTAACTTTGGTTGGTGCAAAGTACTATATTACATTTATTGATGAATTTTTGAGAAGAATAGTTGTTTATTTCATAAAGAAAATATTGGAGGCTTTCAATCTCTTCAAACAATCCAAGGAGCATGGGAATTCAAATCTAGCAAAAGAATCAAAGCATTGAGGTCAAATAATGGCAAAAAATACATCTCAATCGAATTCAAGGAGTATTTTCTTTTCAAAGACATTGACCAAGAATTCATCACTCTGTCCAATTATAAGTCTAGGCCCTCATATGATTATTAACTACTTGATACGACCACGTCCGGAATGACGGCTAACCACATTCAGGGTCCAATGACGGCCCATCAAGATAAAGATGACTTTGACTTAGTCCGGAATGACGGCTCATCAAGATAAAGATGACTTTAACTCAGTCCTAAGTACCCCAGATACTCCCTTGAGTTAAGTACTCTATCCCTAGCATCACATGTCAGCTTGTCTTTATTTGCATTTCAATATTGTGTGACATTTTGCTTTGTCTTTATTAGCATTTGTACTTCAATATTTTGTGACATTTCACTTTGTCTTCAAATATTTTGTGGCGCGTCCCTTTGTCTTCAAAGTGATGCTTCTTTGATGCTAGTTGACGACTCTTGGATCAATCCTTATCAATACCTGAGTGATTTAGATGTTCTTACTTGATCACAAACTTTGCTATTAATAAAGTTGGACTGCATGTGCAGGTTTCATGTTCTAGGGCGAGCAAATGCTACATCAATTTGAGTTCCAGCCACAGTTACAATGTATTCCCAAAACAATAACTCGGGGGGGAGACCTCACTTCTGACTTCTACAGAGCCAAAACCTCGGCTAAGGTGGACCACAAAACTGCATGAACGCTTTATTGATGCAGTAACTCAACTTGGTGGGGCTGATAGTAAGTTAACTACCCTAATTAACCGGAGAATTTAGGCTGAAATATAGTACACAATCATTCCTTGACTATAATCTATAAGGGTAAACAAATTCCTCATAAGTAAACAATTACTTAAAGAAAATGCCTATGAGATCCAAACAATCTCAAGTTTGTACACAAATTTAGAGTTCAAACAACAGATCTAAATTTTAACTCCACCAATTGATCAAGAATTACTCACCATCTTAAGAATCATCATATTTCCATGTAATCATCTGATGACCTTTAAGTATCAATTTATGATTTTGTCAGTCATAAACATTTAGAATCTTATGATTCATCAATCATAATTTATCGGATTCTAAACCCATAATCATTTAGAGATATTGGAGTGTATGCACATCATACCACTCTGGAAATATAAGAAACATTCTGAAATATTTTTTACAAGGAAAATTAATGGATTCCAAAAATATTCTTTCAACCCGATTCTTAACCAGAATATGAGTTCCAAATTCTACAATCAATCTAGTGATTAAAGACCAGTATAACATTTGTCTTTAACAAATATAAACTTTATACAATCACCTAGAACCACATCTAGAGATTATTAAGTTCTACTGAATTCCAACTAAATTCAGTGGTTATCCTTGACATTAGTTAAACTTTGTCATCCAATATGTATGTATGAGCTCACTGGGATAAAGTTAATAACTTAGGATATTTCTCCTTCAAGAAATATTCTATATAAAAAATCTTCTATATTCTATGCACAATTCTCATAAATGAATCCAAATGACTCACTAATCATGTGGCTTATAAGCAATATAGATCCAAATAAATAGTTCCCAGTGAATTCTCTTCACACTGCTTATTCTACCAATTAACTTCAAATCAGGAGTAATCCAATTACTCGAGTCAATTGTAAATGATTCAAAAATCTTAAATGTCTAGGTGCAGATCTCAATTATACATGTATAACACCACATTTAGATCTTCTTCCAAACCATAAATAGGTTAATGAATTATCCTTTTACAAATTTTTTTTTCCAAAATCAATGCAACTGGCTGATTCTCCCCTTTTAAAAAGAGATTCATAATTTCGATTTAAAAGTTCCCAGGCGACAACTTATAAGATATCAAAGATTCGAAAAAGTCAGTAATGAGTATCCAATACTATTACAAACTGAACTTTTTCTCGAATGATAGAAATATTACCTCTCAATAATCAACTATCAAATAGAGACTAACGTTAGGGTTCAGGAAACCTAAATTTCGAGCCGTATTCAAAAATCTTATTATATGGAAGTACAATATCATATAACTATAATAGTCCTTCAGAACAAAGTTCTACACTGGAAGGAATTATATGAATCACAATCCAATTGTCATTTATTAAGAAAGTTCTAAAGAGTAGAGGTCTAAGATAATAGAGAAATAGATTTAAGGGCTTCCATATTTTGTAATTAATGAAATACCATTTAGGGATCGATCTATATCTCATAATTCCCAAAATATCCTAAACAAAAAACCAATGGACTCTGTTAGTATTACCATTACAGCAAACACTAACCATCGGTCTACAGATCATTCTACACAAGAAATCCTTTTTAGAATCATTGATGTCCCATACCACCAGCTTATCCTCCAAGAATCCTCTGCATCCAAGGTTGTTTTGCCCAAAAAGTCAAAAAAGACTATTTGGCTATCTTCAGATGTAGGATCAAATTCACAACCAATTCCAGGGGAGATAATCCTAACAATTAAAATCTCTCATGCTTCTTTAGTGTTACTCAAAGAATACCATTTCATATTGTACTTAACATGGACAAAACAGAATGTATCATCCAAGTACAGTCGAAATGCCATAAAAGTATTCACTAACCCAAAGAAACATAGATTTCAACAAAACCGAATACATATTGTCTTAGATATCCAATATCCATTTCAGAATTGATAAAAAGAACTTAATTCTTTTAACAAGTTAGAACTCTTTTGGTTGTTACAATCATTATAGAGAAATACTCTATAACTGAAAAGAATTCAAATTACTAGATTTTTGTATGGAACACCTTTTATCTACTTTACTTTGCAAGATCCAAATCCAATTGCAAACAGAGATGGTTCCATAAATGAATTATCAGTCTTGCCACTACATTTCCCTTAGAATCCTCAAATTCTCAAAATTCTAATTCACACAGGGGAAAAGGAATTCAAATTCCCAGAGGCAGTCTTCTTAAATAATTCCCAATTTTATTCTCACTTGCAATTAATTATACTTCAGGATTTGAATGTAAATTAAAATAATTGGATCAAATCAACTACATCTCAGACTTCCACTCTTTTCCCCCTTCCAAAAATAGTTCAGATTAACAAAACCCCAAATTTGTACTAGGAAACAGTTCAATCTGGTATCAATAACAGTTCAATCTGGTATTAGTAACTTTAACACTAATCACCCCGACAGTTTTAATTGTTCATCATTAAGTGTCGCACTTTTTTGTAAGTTCCAACTAGATTTACATTATTCTTGGTCTTTATTGATCCTTAAAATAAGAAATGCTCCTTAATTGATAGATTCACAAAATCTTCAACTAAAAGTGAAGGGTAAAGTGATCTTAACAATCGACTAATTTCAACTTAGTAAGATCATTCACTTTATAAGTCATTTATGTTTGATCAATAACCAATGAATTTGAACAAATCGAAAACATCCATGGGTTCTTCAAGTTTTACGCAAACTGGGATTTTCAATTTCCATTCAATATGGACCTAAACTGTGAAATTTGATCAAACATCGAATTGACAGTTTCACAATTACTATTACATATTGGAAGGATTTCGAAACATCCAACATGCATCCAGCATGACATGTAGTGAATTCAATATAAAAACCTTTTTTTACGTAAATTGCCAAGAAACTAGGAAATAAGCCCAGGGATATTCAAAATTAGTTCGAAATGGACCAACTGTGAAAATCGATTAAGAAGATCGATTTATCAAATCCACAGGCACTATCACTTATCGAAACTCGACATGCACTGATTTTTTCGAAACAACAAAAAAAATCCCGTAACTAGCCTATCCACTAGGAAATCTGCTTTTTGATCTAGAATTGTCGAAAATAGCTTCATGCAAGAAATATTTGGGTCTGCAGATGGATATTTTATCTATGCATCTGATGTGCTAACAGTGCAGGAGGACATCAGGATTGCACTAGTGCTGCCAGGGCTAGCCCCGTCAATAGAGGCTGAATCCTAGATGCAGATATCAAAAGCAACCACCGTAGCAACCACATCATCATCATCAAGTCAAGGGAGCTAATTGAATATGACTTCGCCATCATCCCAATATACGCCATTGTCTAGTATAGAAGGAAATAGGGATGCAGAAGCGGAAGCGGAGGACACTGTTGATCAAGAGCAGAATCAAGGTGATATACCACAAGAGCCAGCACCACAAGAAGCAGAACAACTTCCTGATGACCAGCAGGACAGTGAAAGTGACGTCGAGGCACCAATTCTCGATGTCGAATTATATCAAAAGATTTTTGGAACACTACTGCCGGATACGTGGGCAGCTATTCAGCATCTTGCCAGCTTGGAGAAGGTATCCAGGAAGCTTGGATCAAAGTATGAAAGAGTCCAAACAGACCTAATCCAGAGGGATACAGAGATGAACGAAACAAAGACTGAGCTGTTCTATAAAAATGAAGAACTTGAAGCGGCCCAAGTAGAGCCGAGCAGGAAGGACATAGAGCTTGAAGAAGCAAAAGGAAGGCAGGACGCTACGTTCGAAGTATTGAAAGAAATGCAGGAGCAGTCCAATGTCTTCGAAAGCGAAAACATATCGCTTAAACAACAAATTCAGACTCTGCGGGCTACTTTGCAGGAGGAGAGACGTATTCGATCTACTCTCCAGAACAGTAATGCAGAGCTGAGTAACGAACTCAGCAGTGCTCAGGACTCAATTGCCCAACTGCAAAATTCTGCAGAAATGTTAAAAAAAGACAACCAAATATACAAGAGACAGGCCGAAGAGGCGGTTCTATGGCGAATCAGCGCCGAAGTCACAGTAGGTGCCTACGTATCTCATGGCAAGTACAGAATTGACCCAGTAGCATGGAAGGAAATTCAAGAGAAGATGATCCAAACTTTCCAGCTGCAATATCAGCAACCGCGGATGATTGCTTATGAAAAATTGAAGGAAGAGTTGGAAGAGGCCAAATTTCAATCAGGCCAAATGCAAATTTCTGACGCGGAAGAACTAGCACAATGCCAAGATCAGGAGACGCAGACAGATGAGCCAGCTCAGGTTATGTCAGAAAAGGCCATCCAAACGGATACCATCTGCAGGCAAGTCCAGAAGGATAAGGAGACACAGACCGAATCCAAGGAGGTTGCAAAGGTACAAACTGCTGAAGACCAACCTGAGACGTTAAGCATTATTCCATATCAAGCTCAGGCGTCACCAAGTGGAGCAGTTGTAAAGAAGAACAAGATAGTGTACTCACTACTAAGGTCAGAATTTCAGACATTTCATCAGGAACTAAGATTCTTTCTTCCACCCTTTTGTAGTCCAGAACTCCAATGGAGAATGGATTACCTTTTTTTACCTAAACTTTTTGGTAACACAAAAGAACAATGGAAAAACCCTTGGACTTTTTCTAACATAAATACTCTTTGGGCCAAACTAACTGTGCATAAAAAAGAAATCCTAGCCATTGTCATTGTTCAGAATAAGTTCAATGTGCAAACTAACTACGTCCATGTGGTCGCAGGATCCTTGTACATATACATTTTAGAATACCTAAGAACATTTGAAAATAATATTTTTCCAGCTCTGGATGAGTATTTGAATAAGTTAGAATCAATTAACATTTTTGATGTGAAGAAAATTGTTTCTAATTCTAAATCAGTTTCTTCCCGAGTTTCTCATCAGTTATTATTCCCTGATCTGTGGGAAATTTACACAGATTGAGAAGCTAACTATTCTCGTTATTTGGAAGAAGTAAAAACAAATAATATACTTCGCTCCACTAATCCAATAACCAGATCATATTACGCTTACAGCCATGTAAATAGTGCTTCCCTTATTTCGTATGCCCTTCTGTCTATTCAACAACTGTACATTAAAGCAAAATTTCCTGAATATACATATGCTGCCCTTTCACTAATTGTCCCTTCTGCCGAGATGTCTAAAATTCTGACTGAGGATAGTTGGTACACGCATCTTGTTAATAATACATTAATTGATAACCCTCTAGCACCAATGGGCAATCAAGGAATGGGGGGTTATTCAAACTTGTCATTTCAAGAAGACTATAATCAGAAGAACAATTATTTCATGACAACAAAAGGAATGACATTGGAGCAAGTAAATGAAGAGAACGAAGCTCGAGCCAAGGCCATTTTTCACAGCAAGCCAACCAGCCGAAAGCGACAGAGAAGGATGTAAATCAGTTGTTTGCGAGCCGCTGCAGAGCTGAAGAAGGGGATATGTGGAGTCTCATGATCTCACATTATCCAAGTTTTGTCATATATTGTACAAAAATTTCAATTTCTATATATGTAAATGTGCTATAGTGTCTAAATTCATGTAAAGGCCTAATTGCACCTTGTAAATACATATTTAGAATAGAAGTTGTGACGTTTTATAAGAGACGCAGTAGCAGTTCAGAACCGACATTTTGACGTTCGTAAACGATGTTGGGACTGAAGAACGTTCCTATAAGGACAGCACTATGTGCTGTTGTACTGATGCATTTCTACGTAGAGTTGAGTATCAATAGAGAGTGAAGAGCAAGTTTCGCGTCACACACATTTCTCACGTCTTACTGAATTTCAGTTACTCTAACATGGATTTTCAGGCGACACCAACAAGTAACAATTCTGACTAATGGGTACAGGGAATTAGCCGAAGCTGTTAAGCATAACTTTTAGCAGAACTTCCTTCAATTCTGAATGAGCTATGTGTTCAGATAATGAGATTGTTTGATGTTTTGTTTTGTTTGCTTCCTGCGATAAGAACTAATACTCTGTGTTTGATTAAGAAGAATCTTTAGCCAATGTGATTCACCTTGATCAATATTTTTGCTAGTTGCTGTTTGTTCTAACTGTTTACCTGATGTCTGAAGAGCCTAAAAGATAAAGTAATCTTTACAATTGCAGACCTTGACAAAATCGTTTCACCATTGGTGTTCCTGGATGCCAATTTACCAAAATATCTTTGGATAACCAGTTATGTCGTTGTAGTATTCATTGTGAATTTTATATATTCTAGTTCGTTTACCATCATACATACAGTTACCATGCAAAAGATGAGATTATTTTCTCTCTTGGGGAACGATCAAACCTTTTATACTATGTAATTCATCGATTTTGAGGCCACCACAAGCTTCCACAAATGATTTGTGTTTTGTGGAATGTACAATATTATAGTTATAAAATAAAAATTCCAATTTTTACATGCAAAGTACTGTGCATATGTTCCTATAATAGATGAGTTAAAGCTATGTTATTTGAAGGATTTACACAATCAATCCTCCATGAAAAAAAATTCTACCAATTACGTTATTTGCTATTTAGAGATAAGAATTTTGTATTATTATTTTCATTAAACTTGATTTATATTTCGAGAGGTATCTCGAAAACAAACATTTAAATACATGGATAAAAATTTGTCATAAAATTTATGATTTATTTTTTAACAATAAATGGAGTAAGAAAAAACAAACTTCCCAAGACCACAGTAAACAATACAAGAAAACAATTCTTTCATAATTGGAGACACACACACACACAATAATGCACCATTTTTGCATGCATTTGTAAACTAAAAACTAGTAGAATAAAAATAAGACTTGCACAAGTCTCATTTTTATTAAACATGTCTTTAATGATCAAAATCATCAAGAACACAATAACCAACCCATCAGTGTTCCACCGATTTGAAAAGGAGAAAAAAACACGATTTAATTCCGTTTACTGGGAGTACCAATACTCCAGAGCTAAATGGTTTAAACAGCATCGTACCAAGGAATCGAATCCCTGAATTGGGTAAATGCCTGAGAACCATACCATTCTTACCTTTCCGTCAAGATCAGCTTAGAAATATAACCACTTCGGAAACTGATTAGAACAGCTTGACTAAAGATCCAATAGTACTAAAGTTCCAATAAAACTGGCTTAGCAAAATGTCAAAGTGATAAAGCCCAAAAAAATGCAGATTGTTCCTAGAGAAGGGAAATCCTAATTCCTTCAAATCCCGTTACGAGAGACAAAAACACCAAGAAAACGAAATTTCTTTATTCAGGTGTTAGTAACTTGAATTTCCAGAGTTGATCTAGAAAACTGATTCTGGACCAACTCAAAACTACCAAAATAACATCGAGCCTTGACTAACCTGCATGAAATAGTATTGACACTAATAGTAAGCCAATTTGTTCCGTCGCCGACCAATAATCTTTCATAGCTTTGTTTTCCTCTCAGAACCAAGTATTAGCAGTCTATATTCCACATAATGTATTCTACATGCAGATTTATAGGACTTCAGGCAAAAAAATCCTTAACCCACTGTATGCTATAACTTGAAATCAAGCGCTTATGTTCCCACAAGTCCATACAAACTGGACATATTGATTTACAATCAATTATCTATGAATTGGTACAAAATAACATGATTCAGAACATTGTGGACTGATGCATGCTATTCACAACTTTAGCCGAGCGAAATCCAGCAATGAAATAAGTAACTAAATCAACCATTACTGATCACTCAACACCATTTGAAAAACTTCTTCAAGAAATCATAAAATTGCAAATAGACTCCAACAAATTCTCAGCATCTTTTACCAAAAAAATCCATGTACTCTACAAATAATTTCGAAAAGTGTGCTACTTAACCGGAATTTGTGAATCCAACTCCTTATTCCCTTGAGAACAAAACAGCACTCCAACCGGGATGTAAATCCAAGTGCTTCAACTTCCAAATCGATGTAGGCTTGTCTCCATCCTATCCAAGACCGCATCTTAGTCAAGATCTGATACCAATGTAAAGTCTCTAAAGGATTGCCCCAAAGATGAGGATAAGAGAACACAATAGAAGAGACTATGGAGCCAAACCACCCAACCAATCCTAGATCAAACCTGGATCTAGCCCCCAAGCCATGCCATGTGAAGCAAGAGGAGAAGAAAGAACCTGGTAACCTAAACCCAATATGTCGATGGGAGAATCCCCACCTCATTATATAGAGAGTAGAGTCCTGTGCATGAAACCATGCAACCCCCATGCAGGTCAACTATAAATAGATCACACCTCTTCATGCAGTCCTCCTGCCTATATCCGTCACACAGACATGCAATACTCCATATGTCTCAATTAGAGTCTCTGGGTCCTCTCAAGGTTAATTAGTCACAAATTGGCCTTGACATGGAAATAAATCATGACGTGACCAATAATCTCGAATACTGGAGGTCCGGTCTACCATATCTATTTCAGGTCCTTAACAGAATATGGCCATAATAGTCTGTCACACAATGCTTGAAACAAAGAGGATCAATAGATGATGTTGTAGTTGTAATGCACACATAATTCTAAATCTTGTATGATCTCGAATGAATTACTATCTACTATTGCTTGTGTGTCTCATTCACTTGTTTTTATCCATTCCGCACAGTGCTTCAATTTTGTTGAATGCTGAATTAATTTATAACGTAGAGCAGCAGTGTCTGTCTATTTTTTGAAGGATCGTAGAAATGATACAACAGGCATTGACCAACAATCATATCTGAAATCCATTCGAATTGATTTCGTTCGCGATTTATATTTCACTTCAATGGATGTAACATTCTCCCCCCCTTGACCACTTATGTCCTCAGAAGTGAAAACTAGAAAATTTTTTCTTTTGAACCAACGCACACAACCAAAAGTGCATTCTTGAAGCATATCTATGGATTTTATAGTTAGACTTCCCCAAACCCAACGTCAAAATGATTCTATTTGGGTTGTAGTGGATATGTTAACTAAGTCAGCCACATTCATACCAATAAAATCAACTGCAAAGGCTTCAGATTCAGCTTACATCTTTGTTGAAATATTATCTAGGCTTTATGGACTGCCAAGTGATATTGTTAGTGATAGAGATCCTAAATTTATAGGTCACTTTTGGTGCGTGTATTCCATAAGCTAGAAAACTTGCTTAGTTTTAGTTCTACTGATCATCTTGAATCGGATAGACGGACTGAGAGAACTAATCAAACTTTGGAGGATATGTTGAGGACATGTTTCTCACAGGCAGTCTAGTGGAAAGATTATATTCTTTTAATTGAGTTTGCTTACAATAGTAGATAACATTCTACTACAGGTTATAGTCCGTTTATGCTAATGTACAGTTTTCAATCTACTTTGTTTGATGAAATCTATTAAGATCTTGAAAGTTGCGGATTTCCTACATGATATGCAAGAAATTTTGCAAGTGGCACATGATTGTATCCGTAGTGTTCAACAAAGAGCTAAGCACTATGCCGATCGTAAGAAATTTTTCAAAGATTTTAAAGTTGATAATTGGGTATATCTTAGAATTCCAAAATATTCTAGGACTATGCGTATAGGGAAGCATTATAAGTTGTCTACCAAACATTGTGGACCGTTTTGGACTATAAAAAAAATTGGTTTTTTAGTTATGAGCTTGATCTTCAGGGTAAATCGAATGCTCATCCAGTGTTTCATGTAAGCCAGTTGAAATTAAGTTTATATGAAAGTGATATAGTTGGTAAGGAAGAAGATCTTATGCATTTGGAGGATTTATCGCTCAATGCACTTTTGGAACCTGAAAATTGAGAAATCGTTCTATCTCAGAGTGCTTGATTAGGTGGAAGAATCAGACTGAGAATGATGATTCATGGGAAAGGGTTGAAAGCATAAAGAAAAACTTTCCTAGTTTTCACTTCTGAGGACATAAGTAGTTCAAAGTTTGAAATTGATTTTAAATCAATTAGAAAGCAAATGGTTATTTCATCAAATGTATACTCTTGAGTCATGCAAGAACAAAAGTGATTTGTTCACTCATAGTTTGAAAATTTGTCTTTTTTCGAGTATTGAGGCAAATTATAAACTCTTTATGAGAGTAAGTGAATCATCTTCTAAAGATACTTATCTCCATAATGAAGTATTTAGCCTCATTGGATCTGAGATTAGCATGGTAAACAAGCATGAAGATATGATGCAAATACGTTGTTATTATAGCATGCATAGTCTTGCCAATTTGGATGAGTCTAATTCTCTCGATCATGGTAACATGATGTTGGATCTTTGTGACCCTAATAAATATTTATTTCCTCATGGAAGAGCATGTGTTGGATTATTCTCCTTCTTACCAATCGTCTAATTGGTTTTAATCTTCATCCATTGTTTATCCAGTTCTGCAGATTTTCTCATGTTTTTATATAGTCTATAGAATTACAAGTGTTTTTACACAATTTGCAGAAATACACAGAGTTGACAACAATGTCGTCTTTTTCGCCTGTCAGGAATCCCGTTGAAAAATGTAGTGTCGCCTTTTTTGCATTTTTCGCCTGACAAAAATCTCGTGTGAAATCACAATGTCGCATTTTTTGCTTTTTCCAAAGAGCCTCAAATGTTAAGAAAATGACTTTGGCAAAGCGTAGGGCAATCCTAAATGAGATTTAAGGGCATTATCACCTTTTTCGTCTTTTTTGTGAAAAACCTGACAGTGTCGCCTGTGGTTGTTTTAGTTCATTTTTGTAGAGCTACAGTTTTGGTTCATTTATGCAGACAGAATGTCTACGGCCAATTTCATCGCTTATCAACAATCAACGACAAGGACCGGATGGATGCCAGCGAATCACCAACCAACTGGCGATCGCAATTGACAACTTAATTTCTTAGTATAAATAGTTGTTCATATTCATACATTATCAGATCATCAGAAGTTGAAATTATCAGAAGAAGTTTTTGAATAGTTAGTTCTCTCTCTCTCTCAAGCCTGCGAGCTTGAACACTCCTGAGCATTCTAGCTAACTTATTAGAGATGTTTTAGAGATTGTTATTGCGCTACTGCTTATCAGCATTGTGCATTAATTCAGACTTTCATTTTAGCCACTCAGAGATAGCATAGAGTACACGGTTTTGATCCGCAACTTATTGTACTCATTTACTTCTGTTTCATTTTGAATCAATACTATCTTTTATTGCGTTTAGCTTCGTTTCAGAATGTATGCGTTTTCTGTAGTTCTTCGTGACTAATTATTTGTCTGATAATTTTCAATGTTTAATTGTTTGGCTACGTAATCACTGTAGTACACTGTGATTAGATTCAAAGGTGCACTCATTCCAGGTTTTAATGGAGAATTCTTGTAGCAGTGTCCATATCCGCATTCTCGACAGAAGAATGTGTATTGTCCCTCGTAAGGACACGATGGCCTTCGTCGCATCTGTAGCAGCCGTAATTTCTACCACCTTGACGCTGAGGTTGAGCCACATAGGTCGCATAATACTCGTTAATGGCTGGATCTACAAATATCTCATCTGGCTTGTACCACTACTGCTGCTCAGGTTAAGGTGATGCTGGTACTTCATGTTTAGCCACCGCTAAATTCACAGGAGCTACTTGGTTGTTAGCTGGCCTTGGTGGTGTTGGTAAGGCCATGCGCTGTTGATTGTTCTGCGCACCGTACGTCGGTGCCATACCTCGATGCCGCATTGGGTGCCCCTTGATGATAAGGATAAGAGGTCTGATAAGGATTCTTCTTCTGTTGTATGATCTAGGAGTTAAATGGGCAAAATGTTGTCTCGTGCGATGATGAGTTGCACAGATGGAAAAATCTCTATGTCAATCTCAGGTTTTGCTTTAATACTGGACACTCATTGGCTGTATAGTTCTGAGTGCAAACTAAGCACCATACATTTTCTCAATGAGGATACTTCATCTGGTTCTGTTCCGGTAGATTGGAAATTGGTGCTACAGCTCCCTACAAGGCCTTCAATTTCTGATCAAACTGAACTGTCAATTGTTCCATCTACTGTTTGTATAACTTCGTCATTTGCTCCATCAACAATTTTGTGGCTAGGTTGGATGCGTTGGATGATGATGCTCCCGAAGGTTGGAGTGTGGGTGGTCGGATATGATTCATCATTTGAACTCTCATCTTTCACCCTAATGGCATCTTCCATTGCTTCCTACAATGAAGCGTACTGCTCTAATCTTTTAAGTTCTCTTCTGATACTGTGTGGCAACCCCACAAGGAACCACATAATTACCGCATGATCGGGAGTTAGGGCTGTGTTGCACTTGGATCTTAGATGTTTGACCTATTCTATATAGTCTCTGACCCTTTCTCTTTTTCCCATCTTCACTTTGCTCAGCAGGAGAAACGGATCTTTGAAGAACTTCCTTGGTTTAAAGCGTGTGATGAGAGCCGCTTTAACCGTTTCCCAAGTGGTTTTCTCTTCTTCTAATAGATTGAAGAACCAATCTTGCACTAATGATACTAGAGACATCAGCAACAACATTAATTTCTCTGCCGGTGTACCCATAGGATCCATTGGTGCTAGTTTTGGTTCTGCCTCAGTTTGCGTAGTTGCTACTCTAGGAAGTTTTGGTGCTTGATTCGTTGTTCTTCTCATGATTGATCATCTGAATCTCATATTCATTTGGTGGTAGAGTCCAGGGATGTTGGATCTTGCTGGTATAGTGGAATTCAATCTAGATCTTAAGGGATCGGTAGGCCTCTTACGATGGTTTTTCAATGATAACTTTTTGATCCTTTCTCTGATCGGCCTGCGATTTTCAAAGTAGCTGGATCTGGTGGAGATCTAACTATTGATCTAGTCTGTGAAGGTTACTCATGTGAGATTTGGCTGTGTAGAGGTTCTTTAACTGATTTTTAGTTAAAAAAACTTGATTTTTCAAAAACTACTAGGAAGTAATTCTTGCAGGGTTTACAGGAGTTGTATCTGGTATGGATCTAGCTCTGAAAAAATTTGTGAAAGTTAACTCTCACAGGAAATGAAAATAGACGAATACAAGAATATAATAATTTTAAAGCCTTTAATGCGCGGTGGTAGCGGAAGTGAAGAGCAAACAGCCAGACAAAGCAATTAGATAGCCAGACAGATCATAAAAAAGCATTACAGTATTGACACAAGTCTGAATGCAGAACCAAACAGAGTTGTAATCAAATTAAGTATAATGAAATATACAAGTCAATAATGCAAGTGAGCACAAAAATTGGGAACTAACCTTCGCAAGCTTCTCTGTTCCCTGATCTCACTGGGATAGAACTTCAGAGAGCTCTACAAAGGTTCTTATGAAAATCTCTTTTTTTCTTAATTGTTTAAAAGGATTTTTTGAAATTTTTATGGTTTTTCTCTATTTTTTCAAGATCTGCTGATTCCCACTATTTCTAGAGAAAACAAAATGTGATGAGAGTTTTGTCTCTTTTCCCTCCAAAATGCAAATTTGAACATTTTTATGGGTTTTCCAAGTTTTTGGCTAGATGTCAAGCCCTTAGAGGTTGTTTGGGGCCTCCTCTATCCTCTCACACCTCTTCTTCTAGCTGTGAACAGTCCAAGCACAAGAAAATACAAAAAACAGACTAACTCTATCCAAAATCCACCTAAAACACTCTAAAAAAAGGCAAAAACAACTAAACTAGTTAGTGAAACCTATCCCCGGCATCGGCACCACTGTAGGGTGTAGATATAATCGACGAGTAGCCCTTCCGCCTATCAAAGAGGGTTAGATCACTGGATAGGTACCTAACTATGTCAAGATGCTACTTTTAGTTGCTTCCTACATTTCCCCTTAACTCGACTCTCCTTTAACACTACTCCCACTAACTCTACTCCACTTTCAAGATGATTTAGGATGCAATGTGAAGAGAAGAGGGGAGAGAGAGAGAGAGAGAGAGAGAGAGAGAGAGAGAGAGAGAGAGAGAGAGAGAGAGAGAGAGAGAGAGAGAGAGAGAGAGAGAGAGAGAGAGAGAGAGAGAGAGAGAGATGTTAGCTCAAATGCTCAATGTGCATGCTAATGGAGAAACCATAACTACTCAAAACAATAACAAAGAAATAGAAAGCAAATGGAAAAACATAACAATAGCATTAGCATGATGGATTAGCAGATGATGATGCTTCTCTCCGAAATGGTAGAGTTTCCTCCTTCTCATTTAGCTTGGAAAATATGATAGAAAATGGTGCCTTTTTATCAATGGGAAAGGCCCTTGCCCCTCAATCCTATTGGTTACTCCTAATAATATGGATTTTAGTCCACACCATTCACTTTGGGTCCAATTAAATCCAAGGTTCCTAAAATAGTACATTAGAAATCACATGATACATGTGAGTTTCACTTTGGACCCAAAGTTGTAAGTTTAGTCTAAGATTAATAGCTTGACATTGTGGCCTCAAGTTTTATTATAACAAGTGATGATAAGAGAGTGAAGAACAACAAGTATGGTGCTCACATATTAGAGGTAGTGGCGTGTAACGGCATGAATATAAAAGTTTAAGTTTTAAACCACTAATCTCTTAAAACCAAGCAAGCAAAATGATGGTGTCTTTTCCACTTTCATGACATCTAAAAGGGCAAGGGAGACAAAAGGTGCTACATGGAAGAGCACAATCATTGAAATTAGTTTTTGTGGAGAGGGATTGAAGTAATTTGACACCAACTTTATAGTCTCACAATACAATGTACATGTGACGAGGTAGGCATCTATCACCTAAGCTCAACGAATTACTCATTATCACTCATGATGTGCCTTGATTGAGGATGGGACCAGTAAGTTATGTTTGTACAAGATAGCACTAGAGAACAATTGTACCTGTTACAAGCCTACAATTCAGAAACCCAGCCTATCCTTCTAGATTTACTATTGATGGTTGCAACATCCAGATTGCAAAAGCTCCCTATTGGAAGACCTTGTATTTCTAAGTGCTTCTTTAATTCTTCATTCTTAGATATTTCTAGCTTCATGCACTTGTTGCCACTTACACATGTTGGATTATTAATGCATGAAATCTTGCATACAAAATTCATGAGCTAAAGTGTTGTTAATAGATGAATTTATTGTAGCTTTGATTTAGAGATCGTCTTTGTGAAAAATTGGTGGTATAGTCTGCTGTCAAATCAAATCAAATTCATTCTAAATCTCAAGTGTGAGATTATTTGGGTTAAGAGTGAGTCTAAAAGAAGTGATTAAGTTTGATTTTCATGTATTTGAAACAAAACCCATCTTTTGTTCAAGAATCTCAAGTGTTGAGAGAACTAGTCAAGTGAAAAGCAAAATCTAGGTGTCAAATCTTTTTCATATCCATTTCAACTTTCAAAAGAAAGAGTCATTACTATTTGATGAGTCCAATAGGAGATTGGATCTGATTTCTTTAGTGATTTGATTCAAATATTGTGTGCTTTTGTCTTAGTGATCAAAGCAAAGTTTCCAAGTGACTAGTCATTACTGTGAAGATTGATTCTTAGGTTTGTGAGCTAGTTCTTTTGTAGATCCTTCTAGATTGTTGAAGATGTTCAAATCTAGTCTCTTGAAAGTCACAAATTACATTTGTAGAATCATATCACAAGTTTTTATTCCAATGGCATCAATAGGTGGCATCCTATTGAAGGAAAGAAAGGATCATGAGTGCAACCTTTGTGGCAAGGGAGGATATTTTTTCTACAAAAGACCAGTCCATCCAAGGAGAACCAACGCAAGGGGGCCGAGGTGAAGGATGGAGCTTCAAGTTCAAAATGCAAATACAAGAAGGATAATTCCAAGGAAAGGTGTTTCCTTTGTGGAAAGGTGAATGAGGCTTGGAGTCTCACAAGGACTTGCAAGATTTGTCTTCAAGAGTACATCACAACACATGTAAAATCTTTTGAAAATTTTCATTTGGAAGTGCATTGTTTGGTTCAAGATGCAAAGATAGATGTCACTTTCATGAAAGTAACTTGGATTTATTTTATGTCCTCGGAAAGTATTTTGCTTGTAACTTTGGAAAAGTTCAAACTTATTGTTATTATCCAAGAGAAATCAATCAAGAATAAGGAGCAATCACAAAATGAAAATAGTTTCATTTATGCTCTCATGTCAACTTATGAAGAACCATTTTGCTTTGAAGAGATTTTCGTATCTCAAAGGTGGATTAAGGCAATACTAGTTGAGTGTGATGCCTTAAAAGATAGCAAAACTATGTTTTCCTTGTAAGCTTACATTAGTTATGAAGTCAAGGAAATGGAAATATCTTCATAATGTAGGATCTTTTGGTTTCAATAAGATCATGAATGATGTGTTCATTCATAAAGATAAAAATTGTAAGTTTTCAATCTTAAAGGCAAGTTGTAAACTTCTTGTGAGAATAAGTGAAGCATCCAAAGTGGACACTTATATCCATAAGCAAGTAGTTAGCCTTATTGAGATGGAAATACCTTTTGATTTCAATATTAGAAAAATCATGCCAAGTTGTGGTGATTTTTGGACTTATGTTTCTAGCATAAGTAATTTTAATAATCATAGGAAGTGCATATTGTGTGGTCATAGTTGTTGTGACCATTATGAGACATGGAGGTCTCGGATTTCCATCAAGAAGGAGCATCATGAAGAGGATCTTAAGGAGTCATCTCAAGGTTCAAGTGTGCCAAGGATTGAGGAGGAGAGACCTTCTCAAGTTGTGATTCCAAAAAGAAACTCAAGAAACATGGTTGAACCCTTGTGGCTCACATTTCAAGAGAAAGAGGAGCATATCTCATGTGGTATACATCTCATACTTACTTCTCTTATGTCATTTGATAAATCAATTTGCTTTAGTGAGATCATTGCATCTCCAAATTGGAGTAAAACCATACTAGTTGAGTATGAAGTCTCTCTTGAGAACATAGATGATGTTCTTAAAAGGTTGAAATTGATTTTAAATTAATTGGAAAGCAAATGGTTATTTCATCAAATGTATGCTCTTGAGTCATGTAAGAGCAAAAGTGATTTGTTCACTCATAGTTTGAAAATTTGTATTGAGGCAGATTGTAAACTCTTTATGAGAGTAAGTGAATCATCTTCTAAAGACACTTATCTCCATAATGAAGTATTTAGCCTCATTGGATCTGAGATTAGCATGGTAAACAAGCATGAAGATATGATGCAAACACTTTGTTATTATAGCATGCATAGTCTTGCCAATTTGGATAAGTCTAATTCTCTAGATCATGGTAACATGATGTTAGATCTTTGTGATCCTAATAAGACAAGAAGAAATCTTTATTTTCTCATGGAGGATCATGCACATGAAGAAGGAGCAAGCCTCAAAGTCAAGCATCTACATGAAATTTGGAAGGGATCAATTTCGAAGATGCTAGGATGGTGCAAAGCTCTCAAGTTCATCAAAGATGTCCACATCAAAGAAGCACTATCATGGATATGGTGATTTCAGATCAACATCAAGCTCATTGGCTGATCTTCACACCTTTTGAACCAGCAAAGACCAATTCAGCCCATGGAGTCAAGTTCAAGATCATCATGTTTTCCATCAAACTAAATTTACCAAGCTAGATTTTTGAGGAGTGTGAAAAATGCAAAAATAAGCTTGGTAGAGGGCAAAAATCTTGTATATAGATAAACACACGTGTGGAGCCTGTTACCACGTGTGAAAATAGTGTACTTGTCATGTACCATAATCATATAGGTTGTACATATGATTTAATTCAAGTTCTAGTGGCTAAAAAGGCCAAAAACTAGTTTTCTAGACATATGACACATGGCATCAATCTATTGATTGCATGAGCCACATCCTTTGGTTAGGTGTCATATCCCATGTGTAGAGGACAGCTCACATGTGTGGAATAAGCTTAAGTAGGTGAGTTTTGACTTCTAGAAGATTTCCAAGTAGATCTCCATATAGAAGGAAAATGGACCAAAAGTGTTCAAAAAAAGAAGGTTTTGTCCAAGTGTCAGTTTTGCATGATGAATCATCATATGACAAAGCACCTTCACACATGTGGGATCATAGCGATGATTAGTACCACGAGCTCCCACTTATTGTATATATAGAGCCACATTTGGCCATAATCAATGTGAGACACCAATCTTGGTTTTGGAAGCAATTTTGAGTGATTCTCTCCATTTGTCTACATTTGTTTTGATTGTTTTGAGGTGCTATCAATGTGTACTTGATTTTTAGGTTGGAGTCCATACTCAGACAGGGCTTCACACGTGGGAAACCATAAAGTACACTTACCGAATTGATCTAGATTGATCTTAATCTGAAGTAGATTGATAGATCAAGTAATTTGACAACCAATCCCTCTTGAGGATTAGATTAGGATCCACTCTTGGTCCTTTTTGTACTTTTTTCACAGTTGAGATAGGCCTGCACGCACTGTCTATTGATGTCTAACATTTGTCAGTATGAACCTCATTTTGATTGCTCGTCATTTGTTGCCCCACCCAAGCAATTTTCTTGATAGCAATGTAACTAGAATATTAGATTTACATTAAGCATAGGTAGAATATACATGGATTAGATGTTGGCATGTCTTTAACAAATTTTATTATATTTGTTCAGTACATACGGTCTCAAAATGATTACTTATGATGTGGTATAGAGTAGCTAGCTACAGTGTGTATATGTCATCGACGAAGTCATCATCATCAGATAACGATTCATCGATCGCAACAACAAGTATATATTGTTATTGATATTGACATCAATTGCACTTTATTTGTTATTTGGATATGAGTGTATAATTTTTCTTGCAAATTTATTCCTACAATGACATTTGATTGGAATTATGAATTCTAGAGAAATTATCGTACCTCCATGTGATTTTGAGAAAGAAAAAAAAATTGAGCTCTATCACAGAAAAAAGGAGCAAGCAAGACTAAAGTACAATGAACAACTATTGACCGGTTCATCTTCAAGCTCTTCCATCAGTCGACGTAGACCGCCTATTGATCCATCACATGTATGTATATTGATTTATGTCATGATTTTTTTATTTGTAATAGTGATGTAATCTGATTTGCTCTTTGGATATAGTATATCGCTCTTTGGAAAGCCAATACACCACTCCATCACAAATGAAGGTTGAAAATGCACTAAATGTACAAAGACTATTTTGTCAATTTTTGTCACATGTTAAAATTTGTCAATTTTCACTTGAATGACACTGAAAGAATTTGTGCAATTTGCAATTGGATTATTGGACCAGTTTCAACCAGAATATGATGAGAGAATACCATGTACATGCACACAATGCAAAGGCCTTAGGATTCGGACAAGGAGGATTGTCAACGATCATATTTGGGCGAATGAAGTGCACAAAGAGAATCCAAGAGTACAAGAGGTAAACTTTTTAAAGTGTTTTTCAAAAATGCTCTTATCTTTGACCCTTATGACACTTCAAGTATAGTTTGACCAATAAATATTGAGCGATAGGATGAGTGCCATGATACTTTGAAGTTAATCTCTCACTTGCTTCTAAAAGAAAAAAATCCAAATAGAATATTTAGATGAAGTTAATCTCTCACTTGCTTCTAAAAGAAAAAATCCAAATAGAATGATTAGATGAAGTTAATCTTGCTTCTAAAAGAAAAATCCAAATATAATGATTAGATGTAGTTAATCTTGATTTCCATATTCAATCACCCATAATAGCCTCTCATTCACGTCAGAGAGAGAGAGAGAGAGAGAGAGAGAGAGAGAGAGAGAGAGAGAGAGAGAGAGAGAGAGAGAGAGAGAGAGAGAGAGAGAGAGAGAGAGAGAGAAAGAGCTAAAGGCAACCAACACTCCCAATTTTAGGAAGGTGCGTAGCCCTTGTTTTCTTTCGTTGAAGGCATGGTTCAAATATTTTTTGTTGGAAGATGAATTCCACAAAAAAGCCCAAACGCCGCAAGGAGGGAGCATGTGGTGACATTCTGGAGTAGGATATAATTGTGTGGTTCGGGAGTTTTGATTAGCACTCTATAATGAGCTCTCTGTCTTTCTCTTCATGTGTACAAGTATCTCAAACAATGCATCATATACTCACCTCACTTTTCATTACATCAAATCACTCTTTTGTTGCTACAGTTTCATTCACACTTGAAGGAACATCATCAAACTTAACGTAGTAATAAGGGCAATAAAAATTAAACAATTATCAACTTGTAATTGCTTCTCTCTTCCTTGTATTTGAGCCTTGATGGTTGCATTTGGGCTCTGATACCATATTAAAATCAAAGGTTATGAACCTCATTTGGATACTAAAACCTTGAAAAAGCATCAAAGGTTTCACTTATATCTAATAGATAGAAAACTAGCACACAATTCAATCTATTTTGCATCTAATTGGCAAGAGCTTTTGAACACCACAATAAAACTAGAAATAATTGATCTTCATCTTGTCACACACGTGGAAAGTATAATACTTTGTTCAGATTCAGATCTATTCATTAGACACAAAACATATCACATGTGAAAGATTTCAGATCCTTAAGATCCAATCTACTTGAATGATCTTTGGTTAGAAAGAGAAATACACTACCAATTTCACCAATGTAGAAAAATCAGCATCTACACACAATTTGAGATGTAAACACTAATAGAAATTGATCAAACTTGAATGAAATGATTATGTACTGTTGTTGTCCATACAAAACCAGCAAGCTACTGTATTTCACACGTGTGGATCCAAAATAGCAAATATAGATCATTCTACACATAGAATTGCAAGCAATCACCAAGATAGTGCACCAATGGATAGTAGAACCCAAGAGAACCATGTATAAGCATGAAATGAGATAGATAAGAGAGAAGATGACTCTCTACACGAGTTACATCCTTTTATAGCAGGTCCAAACCCTGTTTGGCCACTTGGCTTTCCCACCAAAATGCTAACCCTACCAATTTTGGGTCTAGATTCAATGTACCCAACTTATTCAAATTGAATCTACTCAAACTCGCATTCTATCTTTCCCACACTTTCAAAAAGTGTTTATTCAAATGAAATTTAGATTAATGAACTTTGAAAAGTCAACCTCTAAGTCTAAATCAAGTTTTGGCCTCAATATGCCAAATATGAAAATATTGCAAAATGTGATGAAACTAGTTGAATCTTTCACGCTCCCTCTTCAACTAGTTTTAGCATAGACTTTGATAATAATCCAAGTGAAGTCCAATGATTCATGAACAAGTCTTTTCCCAATGCTTTGGTGAGGATATCAGCTACACATTCCCTTGAAGACACATGTTGAAGCTCCACCTCCTTTGCAATGACTCGCTCCCTCACAAAATGATATTGTATCTCAATATGCTTGCTCCTAGCATAGTTTTTGACAGTAGAACTTTGATCCATCATAAGAATGATCTTCTTCCTAAGAATAGACCTTCTTTCAATGATCATGTAATGCTCAAAATAGAAACAACCATAATTGATATAGAGAATAGTGTCCACTTGGGATGCTTCACTATTTCTTACATCAATTTTACATGTAAAAATGTGACTAGAACATGAAGAATCAAATGGAATGTAAGTGAGATCATTCCACCATGCTTCCAACTCTGAAATTTCTGGAAAAATACAGCAAACAACCAATAAATGTGAGTGATCAACTTTTGCTTGCATGTCTTCTCCTCCTTTGTCCTTTGTTGCCTTGTATCCACCATGATACTCCATGAATGAGCCTCCATCTTCAGCTTGCCATAAGATGCCATCATCACTTGATGACTTGGCCATGAATGAGTGACATAATGAGCCTCCAATAGCTTCATTTACATCTGCAAAATCAACCAAGAATGCTAGTACAAATCCGACATCAAAACAATGCTCACCAATGTAGCTAGTTTTACCATATCTTGACAATTTGCACACATCCACATGAAATTGCTCAAACATGAGATAGAACAAGTAAAGTAAACTTGAACAACACTTCCTTGCTGCTCCTTTGACCTTACTTGAGTCTTCAATATGTTGTAAAAACAGATCCATAACACCTTTGCCAATTACCTCTCCTTTGATGTTCTTGACTAGCTCCAAATTGCCAACTTCCCTCTTGACTAGTTGAAGCCCTTTGAGATCAACCTCTTGATCTTCAACTTGACCATCAAAGTCATTGAACATAATTTGTTTTCCAGATCCATTACGTGATTTTACAGCAAGATAACATCCATCCACTTGCATAGCTCCATGTACACAAGAAGATCCTCCAAAAGATGTTCCACTCTTCATAAGAGCTTGATACTCGAGATCCATTGCTTGGATCCACTCCTCTTCTTTCCTTGCTTGATCTACACTTGTAGGCTCATCCAAAGAGGTTAGGAAAGCAACATAATTTCCATAAACTACTTGCTTACCCTTTTGATCATATGTGAGCCTTGAAGGTACTTGTCTTTCTCTTGATGTTCTCCTTGGCTTTTGACTTGATGAAGGTCCATCATCACCACCATCCAAAGTAGGATCCTTCTCATCAACATCAAGAATGTTAGATGCATCTACTTTACCATCAATCATGCTTGAAGACACCTTTGGAATGTTTCCCTCATAAAAAATGACATCTCTACCAACAATCACTTTGTTAGTAGAAGGAATGTAAACCTTGTAGGCTTTACTCACCTCACTATATCCAACAAAAATACCTCTTCTTGAAGATGGATCCTCCTTGGTCCTATCATCAAGAGTAATGTTGACATAGCATGTGCATACAAAGGTTCTTAGAAAGTTGACACTCGGCCTCCTCTTGAATAGCATCTCAAAAGGTGTCCTTCCATCCAAAATAGCACTCGGCCACCTATTGCACAAGAAATTAGCACACAACAAAGCTTGATCCCAAAATGGTTTGTCAAGATTAGCACTTAACCTCATAGCTTTAGCACTTTCACGTAAAAGCTTTATTCTTCCTGTCAGCCACTCCATTTTGTTGTGGGGTCCTTGATGTTGTATACTCCCTCTTGATCCCATGCTCATCACAAAAGGCCTTGAACTTGTTAGATATGTACTCACCACCATTGTCACCTCTCAAGCACTTGATCTTTGTGGAAAATGTGAAAGTTTTCAGATCCTTAAGATCCAATCTACTTGAATGATCTTTGGTTAGAAAGAGAAATACACTACCAATTTCACCAATGTAGAAAAATCAGCATCTACACACAATTTGAGATGCAAACACTAATAGAACTTGATCAAACTTGAATGAAATGATTATGTACTATTGTTGTCCGTACAAAACCAACAAGCTACTGTATTTCACACATGTGGATCCAAAAATAACAAATATAGATCATTCTACACATAGAATTGCAAGCAATCACCAAGATAGTGCACCAATGGATAGTAGAACCCAAGAGAACCATGTATAAGCATATATGAGATAGAGAAGAGAGAAGATGACTCTCTCCATGAGTTACATCCTTTTATAACAGGTCCAAACCCTATTTGGCCACTTGGCTTTCCCACCAAAATGCTAACCCTACCAATTTTGGGTCTAGATTCAATGTACCCAACTTATTCAAATTGAATCTACTCAAACTCGCATTCTATCTTTCCCACACTTTCAAAAAGTGTTTATTCAAATGAAATTTAGACTAATGAACTTTGAAAAGTCAACCTCTAAGTCTAAAACAAGTTTTGGCCTCAATATGTCAAATATGGAAATATCGCAAAATGTGATGAAACTAGTTGAATCTTTCACACTCCCTCTTCAACTAGTTTTAGCATAGACTTTGATAATACTCCAAGTGAAGTCCTATGCTTCATGAACAAGTCTTTTTCCAATGCTTTGGTGAAGATATCAGCTACACATTCCCTTGAAGACACATGTTGAAGCTCCACCTCCTTTGCAATGACTCGCTCCCTCACAAAATAATATTGTATCTCAACATGCTTGCTCCTAGCATGAAAGATAGGATTGGATGCCATTCTTTGGGCTGATTGATTGTCACAAAAGATGATTGGTGTCTCTGAAAAATCCAGCAAGTGAAGATCCTTGGTCATCCTTTTGATCCATACCATCTCCTTTGTGCAATGTGTAAGAGCTTTGTACTCGGCCTCACTAGATGACAATGAGATAGTGGCTTGTTTCTTTGACATCCATGATATAGCTCCATCACCTATGAAAATACAATAAGCACTAATGGATTTCCTATTTATTATATCTCCAACATAGTCCAAATCTAAAAATCCAAAAAGATTAGGTGATGATCCCTCATACAATATGCCAAAATCTTGAGTTTCAATGATGTACCTCAAAACTCACTTTCCTAGCTTCCAATGCTCCTAGCATAGTTTTTGCCAATAGAACTTTGATCCATCATAAGAATGATCTTCTTCCTAAGAATAGATCTCCTTTCAATTATCATGTAATGCTCAAAATAGAAACAACCATAATTGATATAGAGAATAGTGTCTACTTGGGATGCTTCACTATTTCTTACATCAATTTTACATATCAAGATGTGACTAGAACATGAAGAATCAGTTAGAATGTAAATGAAATGATTCCACCATGCTTCCAACTCTGAATTCTCTGGAAAAATACAGCAAACAAACAATAAATGTGAGTGATCAACTTTTGCTTGCATGTCTCCTCCTTCTTTGACCTTAGTTGCCATGTATCCACCATGATACTCCATGAATGAGCCTCCATCTTCATCTTGCCATAAGATGTCATCATCACTTGCTGACTTGGCCATGAATGAGTGACATAATGAGCCTCCAATAGCTTCATTTCCATCAGCAGTACAAATTCAACATCAAAATAATGCTCACCAATGTAGCTAGTTTTACCATATCTTGACAATCTGTACACATCCACATGAAATTGCTCAAACATGAGATAGAACAAGTAAAGTAAACTCAAACAACACTTCCTTGCTGCTCCTTTGACCTTACTTGAGTCTTCAATATGTTGCAAAAACAGATCCATAACACCTTTGCCAATTACCTCTCCTTTGATGTTCTTGACTAGCTCCAAATTGCCACCTTCCCTTTTGACTAGTTGAAGCGCTTTGAGATCAACTTCTTGATTTTCAGCTTGATAATCAAAGTCATTGAACAAAATTTGTTTTCCAGATCCAATACTTGATTTTACATCAAGATAACATCCATCCACCTGCTTAGCTCCATGTACACAAGAAGATACTCAAGATCGATACTCAAGATACTCAAGAAGATACACAAGAAGATACTCAAGATCGATACATAAGAGATCGATACTCAAGATCCATTGCTTGGATCCACTCCTCTTCTTTCCTTGCTTGATCTACACTTGTAGGCTCATCCAAAGAGGTTAGGAAAGCAACATAATTTCCATAAACTACTTGCTTACCCTTTTGATCATATGTGAGCCTTGAAGGTACTTGTCTTTCTCTTGATGTTCTCCTTGGCTTTTGACTTGATGAAGGTCCATCATCACCACCATCCAAAGTAGGATCCTTCTCATCAAAATCAAGAATGTTAGAACCATCTACTTTACCATCAATCATGCTTGAAGACACCTTTGGAATGTTTCCCTCATAAAAAAATGACATCTCTACCAACAATCACTTTGTTAGTAGAAGGAATGTAAACCTTGTAGGCTTTACTCACCTCATTATATCCAACAAAAATACCTCTTCTTGAAGATGGATCCTCCTTGGTCCTATCATCAAGAGTAATGTTGACATAGCATGTGCATCCAAAGGTTCTTAGAAAGTTGACACTCGGCCTCTTCTTGAATTGCATCTCAAAAGGTGTCCTTCCATCCAAAACAGCACTCGGCCACCTATTGCACAAGAAATTGGCACACAACAAAGCTTGATCCCAAAATGGTTTGTCAAGGTTAACACTTAACCTCATAGCTTTAGCACTTTCACATAAAGTTCTATTCTTCCTTTCAGACACTCCATTTTGTTGTGGGGTCCTTGATGTTGTATACTCCCTCTTGATCCCATGCTCATCACAAAAGGCCTTGAACTTGTTAGATATGTACTCACCACCATTGTCACCTCTCAAGAACTTGATCTTTGTGGTAAATTGGTTCTCCCTTGAATTCTTGAACTTGACAAAGACATCATACACTTCATCCTTTCTCTTTAGTAGATAGATCTAACAAAATCCACTAAAATCATCAATGAATATTACATACATCTTAGCTCCACTATTGCTAATTGTAGTAAATCCATGAATATCCGAATGTACAAGTTGAAAAGGCTTTGTACATCTAGAAATAGATCTAGTATAAGGTAGTCTATGTGACTTAGACAAAGCACAAGACTCACAAACATGCTTGTCATTACTTAAGGAACTTGGAAGACCAATCACAACCTTCTTCCTTGCCATTACCTCCAATGACTTGAAGTTGAGGTGTCCCATCCTTTTGTGCCAAACCTCTTGAATAGAAATTTGCTCCCTTGCAACACATCCAACTTGGTTAGCAATAACACAAGCATCAAGTTTGAACAACTTCCCTTGCCTTTTACCTTTTCCAATCAAGACATCCTTCCTTTTGATCAAACAAGCATCTCCATCAAACTCCACCTTGAGGCCCTTACGTAGCATTTGTCTCACACTAAGCAAATTCTTGGTAATAGATGGAATAAACAAGACATCCTCCAAATGAACATTTCTATTTGTAGAGAGAGAAATAGGAATTGTGCCAATCCCTTTGATTGCACACTCACCATCATTGGCTGTGTAGATCACCCTCTTCTCATCTCCATATGCCAACAAAGAAGTGAAGTACTCTTTGTGAAAGGTCATGTGTGAACTTGCTCCACTATCAATCCACCAAGGATCTAGATCTCCATTATTAACAAGCATACATGAAGACATCACAAAAGCATCATCATTTGCATCTTGCACATCCAAACCATCCTCATCAAGAGTAAGATTACCTTGCTTGTCTCCTTGATCTCTCTTCTTCTTGTAGCACTCACTTGCAAAGTGTCCTTTGATGCCACAATAGAAGCACTTGAGTTTTGATCTATCCTTCTTTTTGCTACTTGAAGAAGCATCCACTTGATCTTGCCCTTTAGACCACTTGCTTTTGGTTTTGCCCTTGAATTTGCCCTTTGTGAACATAGCATCTTCTTGAAGTGTCGATATAGATCCACCTCTTGCTTGAAGCCTATATTCCTCATTGATCAAGATCTCTTCAAGATCCATCAAACTTGGCAAAGTCTTTTGAATAGCAATACTTTGAACGATGTTAGCATGAGCATCCAACAAGCCATTAAGAATCACTTGAATAAGCTCTCCTTCCTTAATGCTTTCATCTATGCAAGCTAACTCATCATTCAATGCTTTCATTCTCAAAAAAAAAGTACTTGGACTTTCTTCATTCTTTTGCAAACAAGAAAAGATTTGCCTTCTTAGAGTCAACACTCTAGAAGTAGACTTGGATTCATAAAGCTTCTTCAATTAATATCCAAGCTTCCAAAGATGATGTGCACTTACCAACTTCCTTGAGAAGTTCATTGGTAACATTCATCTTTATCATGTGTAGAGCCTTCTTGGCCCTCTTGTCATACCTCAATTGATCTTGTTGTGTTGCTGGTCTCTCCTCCAAACCTACAACAATATCCAAAACATCATTCATCTCAAGAAGTGACTCCATCCTCACTTTCCATAATGAATAGCTACTTGAGGTAAGCCTATCATTGGCTTCCAACATGACTCCAATTGAGGTTGCCATGTAGCAATGACATGATCTTCTCTTTGAACCTACTTCAATGCACAAAGCACTCCTTTTAACAACAACAAATGCTTTCAAAAGAAATCACCAAGATTTGAAACTATCTCACAAATTCTCTTCTAGCACTTATCCAAGCAAATCAACACATAGAATCATGGAATCTTGATCAACCTATGATCTATCCTCAATCTAATGACTTTTGCCACTTCCTAAGATTGAAACACACTCAAATGAAGTCCAGCAACCTCACTATCTAGAGATCCAATCAAAATTAGGGTTTTGACAAAATCACAAAAAATTGACTATTCCAAATCTACATGCAAATGCTGAAAATTTGATATGCAATCTATAAGCCACCACTTAGGCTGAACCAATGATCCAAAAATCGGCCAAATCCAGCATGTGAATTCAAACATTGGAATTGAACAAGTATATTGACCTATTTAGTGTTTTGATCTACAAAAGATCCAATCTACAAAAGCAAAAAAATCCGATTTTGGTGTAGAATCCTCTCTAGCATGCTCTAGACTTGATATCTTCACCAAATCATTGATAGATCTGATTTCCTCCTTCATAACCTGAAACACAAGCTCTGATACCATGTGAAAGATTTCAGATCCTTAAGATCCAATCTACTTGAATGATCTTTGGTTAGAAAGAGAAATACACTACCAATTTCACCAATGTAGAAAAATCAGCATCTACACACAATTTGAGATGCAAACACTAATAGAACTTGATCAAACTTGAATGAAATGATTATGTACTGTTGCTATCCATACAAAACCAGCAAGCTACTATATTTCACACGTGTGGATCCAAAAATAACAAATATAGATCATTCTACACATAGAATTGCAAGCAATCACCAAGATAGTGCACCAATGGATAGTAGAACCCAAGAGAACCATGTATAAGCATGAAATGAGATAGAGAAGAGAGAAGATGACTCTCTCCATGAGTTCTTTATTGTTATGACACTCATGAAGGCTGTTCGAAGCAAATTGTGCCCAATCATAGAGGTTCTAGGCATGCAGTCGTGAATCTGCCATCATGTGGAATAGGGACATGGGTCCCCTCAATACTTTTGTTCTTGGTCTTTGTGTGCATCTGGTCAAATATGCACATGTCGCTTGCAACTGCTGATCACTGATGGCCTCCACGCAGTACCCATTCTTATTCTTCCATTTGTCCATGGAGGGTTCTATGTATTTGAAGTAGGCTGTCTGCTCAATCTTCTAGAGTGTCCTTGTGACAACATTTGGTCCTCGAAGGAACCCAAAGGGTTGCAAGTCGGCCTCCGCAAAAGATATGTTATAAACATAGTTCCTAATAGGGGGAACTATGAGTTGGCACAACCTTGCCATAACATTATAATTGGCATACGCCATATGTACCAGGTACGGGTTTTGATACCCCATCAGGACAGGGATCTGGAACTCAATGGCCTTGAAGAATGACTCTACTTGCTTGTACCAGGTCTGCATCTCTGTAGGATCCAATTTGTACAACTGGATGTTGAGCTTATTTGCTTCGGGGTCATCAAAACTGGAACTGGGGTTGGATGACATGGTGAAAATATGGAAAAACAGGGGTCTGGAAAAACTGTGTCGGTTGAGATTTCAGAAAAGGTTAAGGGTGCATCAGTTGAGATTTGATGGATGTGTTCCGGTTGAGATTTGAGACAGGGCTTCGGTCGAGGTTTGATAGATGGCGTCGGTCGAGATTCGATAGATGGCGTCGGTCGAGATGGGATGGAATGGCTCCGGTCGAGATTTGAGATAGGGCTTCGGTCGAGATTTGAGACAAGGGCTCCAATTGAGATCTGAGACAGGGCTCCGGTTGAGATTAGAGAGAAGGGCTTCGGTTGAGATCTGATACAGGGCTCCGATCAAAATTTGAGACAGGGCTTCGATCGAGATTTTACAGAGGCTCCGGTTGAGATGAAAGGTGAAAGCGTCAGTTGAGAAGGGATTGAAAGATGTGTGTGGAGCGAGGTATGTTGCAGAAGGAAAGGGCTGTGAAGGAATGAGGTTGGGAAGGAAAGGATGAAAGCGGAGGTGTGTTGGAAAGGACGGAGTGGAAGATGGTGTGGAATAAAAGGGTGGGTATAGAATGAGGTGGGGTAAGAAAGATGGAAGGTAGCATTTCGAAAAGTGAAAGATGTGGAGATGTTGGTCAAGGATGGAGATGTGGTGAAGGTGGTATCTGTGGAAATGGATGTATGGAGGTGGGAAATAAACAGGGAGAAAAATACAAGTTTTGTGATGTTGATGATATTATATTCAATAGTGTAATGGGAGCGTGATGAATGCTCGCGTGACACTGCCCCTCAACATGCAAAAAATTGCAAAATGATGTGTATTTTGCCGGCGATATTAGGTTTGGAGATGTTTGGTGACGGCGCTCAATGGTAATCAAACGATGATGGTTGATAGTCAGTGGAGGTGGTGTGGAAATGATGACAGATGCAAGGAACAACAGAGCACCAGGATTGTGCACAGGAGCAAGAAGATCGCCAGCAGATCGTTGTTAGAAAATGCCAGAATTTGCACTTCGCTGAGGTGGGAATGGTGTCGGGGTGCTGCATTTGTGGATGTCGTTGTCTCGTTTTGGACGAAATGGGACGTGCCGGTTTGTTGGATTTTGAATTTGAAATCTCCGATCGAGATGTGATAGGATCTTCGGTCGAGATCTGATGAGTGCTCTGGTTGAGATCTGATGGGTGCTCCGGTCGAGATCTGATGGGTGCTCCGGTTGAGATCTGATGGGTGCTCCGGTCGAGATCTAATGGGTGCTCCAGTCGAGATCTGATGGGTGCATTGGTCTAGATCTGATAGGAGTTCTTCGGTTGAGATTTGACAGGAGGCCTTCGGTTGAGATTTCACAGGAGGCCTTCGGTTGAGATTTGACAGGAGTCCTTCAGTTGAGATTTGATAGGAGTCCTTTGGTTGAGATTTGACAGGAGGCCTTCTGTTGAGATTTGACAGGAGTCCTTCAGTTGAGATTTGACAAGAGTCTTTCGGTTGAGATTTGACAAGAGTCCTATATGGAACTATGTGATGCAAGTGAAGAACTTCAAGGGAAAAATATGACTGTGGCTCAAAGTAGAAGTTCTTATGGAAAAGAGATATTTCAATAAATGAGTGTATGCGTAATTGGGAATATTGAGACATCAGACAGATAGAAATGAGATGGGCCAAAAGTGTCAAAATCTTTTTCATATGGTGTAGCCTATCATTTGTTGACCTAGAACATTCATGACAAATGGGTATTTATATAAAAAAA
Source organism: Diphasiastrum complanatum (assembly GCA_029204225.1). Lineage (NCBI taxonomy): Eukaryota > Viridiplantae > Streptophyta > Lycopodiopsida > Lycopodiales > Lycopodiaceae > Diphasiastrum > Diphasiastrum complanatum. The sequence goes on from CM055109.1 coordinate 43,550,011, forward strand.
AAATGCATAGAAAGTAAATAAGTACAGGTATGAATTATTAACAAGAACCGAGGTTAAAAATAGACATGCAAAACGAGAATAACAAGCAAGGAAATAAGAAAATGAAATAAAAAGAATAAAAAATGTAAAATATATACTAGGAAAAAGGTCTTAAATTGGGTCAACAAAAAACAACTCTTCGAAATACCGACGTAGACGGCCACCATTGACGACAATGTCTAGGAGTATTCCGCCAAATGTTTGCAATTCGACTACACCATTAGAAAAGATTTTATTAATAACCTACGGTCCCTCACTTCGGAATTTCAATTTGCCGGGGTGTTTCTTCGATGTCATGCCAGGCCTTTTGGCGTTGTTTGTTAACCAGTTGTGCGTGGTAAGATATAAGTCTTGTCTCACATAACTGGGCTAACGTAAATAGCCTGTTTTGACTTGTTGCTCAATTGTAGCTTTTTCACAGAGATCTGTAGAAAAAGCTTCCATGACTCTTAGCGAAGGTACTAAGAATTCCACAGGCATTACCGCCTCTTGACCATACACTAAGTGGAAAGGGGTAACCCACCCAATGGCTTTCTTTGGGGTGGTGCGGTAAGTCCAGATAGCTGAAAAAAGTTTTGTTTTCCAATCAGAGCGACTAGTTTCAACTATCTTTGTCAAAATTTTACATATCGTCTTGTTAGTTAATTTGGCCTGGCCATTACACCTAGGATAGTACGGTGGTGTACTCTTTCGGTGAACAACAAGGTAATGGCGTAGTAAATTATCAATGACAACATTTAAAGAATGCGTGTCGCAATCACTAACTAGCTCTATAGGATAGCCAAAACATGTAATAATGTTTTATTTAGTAGCTTTTGTTGTTGTGCAATTTCTTGGTCTTAGTACTGGACCTTGTTCTCGAGCATTTGATGCTGGCTTACCAACCAATGCATATGGTAGCTTGCTTCAGATAGGCCGATCATTGAGCGCTTAGCTGCTTTGGAGAGCTTCTCGGGGTTAGTGAGATTTGGGTACTGATCGGGGGTGTGAGCTGGTGAAGCTAATCCAAAAAATAGGCGTTGTGTAAGAGATGAAGATGGAGGTGGAGGGAGTGGAGGAATAATGCTAGTAGCAATGGTGGTTGTTGTGGTGGTGGTGGTTATTGGAGGGGTCAGACTTCTTCGTAACTGATCTATCTTCTTTGGATATAAAAAGGCTCCGGGGCCTGTACATGACTAATATAAAATGCGTAACCAGAAATATACATAACCAACAGTAAATGTAAAGAGGCCTGCGGAATATATGCAGAGTAGCCCAGTAGGCCTATATCATGTAGTCCGTAACTCTTCCTGGCTATAAAGAACATTGCCCCCAATGTAGGCAAAATAAGATAATTCAAGGAGCCTACAAGTCTCCTATATAGTGTGATGTCCTCAAAGGATGCTTCATCATCACTATTGAAAACTTTTACATTTTGCTCCATAGGAGTTTCTACTCTTTCATTTCAAACTTTTCTAAGATAGAAGAAGCATATTTGGATTGACAAATAAAACTCAAATCTTTGCCTCTTGAAACTTCTATTACTAATATGAAATGAAGATTACCAAGATCCACCATCTTAAACTCCTTAAACAATGCTACTTTCACTTCTTGTATACCATCAAGATCATTTTCGCTAAGGATAATGTCATCAACATACAAAATGAGAATGATGATTTTACCATCATTAAATCTTAAGTACAAAGAAGGATCATAAGCACTTACAACAAACTTAATAGAGTTCAAGAAGGTATTCAACCTAGAGTACCAAGCTCTAGGTGCTTGCTTAAGCCCATAAAGGCTTCTTAGCAACAAACACACTTTTTCCTCTTGATCTTCTTTGATGAAGCCCTCGGGTTGCCTCATGAAATCTCCTCTTCCAAATATCCATTGAGAAAAGTATTAGTCACATTAAGTTGAAATAGAGGCCAATTGAAAGTAGATGCAAGAGAAATAGTCAACCTTATGGAAACTAGCTTAGCAACAGGAGCAAAAGTTTCATCAAAATCTACTCCCTTGGTTTGCAAGAACCCCTTTGCCACTAGCCTTGCCTTGTGTTTGTTGATGCTCCCATCTTGATTGTACTTCAATCTGTAGATCCATTTGCACTCAAGTGGCTTTCTTTCTTGAGGAAGATCCACAAGCTTCCATGTATGATTCTCCATAAGAGCATCATACTCTTTTTGCATGGCATCCACCATTCTTGTGATTCCATAGCTTCTTCAAAGCAACTTGGCTCATTAAACATAGAAGTTAAAAAAGTGTAAGAGGTAAGTGAATGTAGATCTTCCCTTTGTTCACCTTTGTCAACATAGGTGAGCCTTGAGGGCTCGGACTTCCTTCTTGTAGATCTCCTTGGGGTCCTCGGATCTTGAGATGGATCTTCAAGATCTTGATCACATATAGGCTCCTCCTCAAACCTTACAAGATCCTTGACATAAGATGGATTAGAAGCTTTCTCATTCAACTTGTAGTAGCTACCTTCATCAAAAGTAACATTTCTACTCACTAAAATCTTCTTAGTGATTGGATTATAGACTCTATATCCGTTGCTATTTTCAGCATAACCAACAAAGATCCCTTTAATAGAAGTAGGATCATCCTTTTGTCTTGTATCTAATGCTTGAAAAACATAGCAAGTAGATCCAAAAATTCTTAGATCTTTAAGATTCGGCTTCTTACAAAATAGAGCCTCATAAGATGTTATGTCTCCAATGGGCCTACATGGCAATCTATTACACAAATAAGTTGCACAAATAATAGCCTATCCCCAAAAGGACTTAGGTAGAGATGCATCTATTCTTAAAGCCTTAGCACACTCACATAGTATTCTACTCATCCTCTCACCTATACCATTTTGTTGAGGACTATAAGTACATGTAAGTTCTCTCTTAATGCCATTGGATTCACAAAACTCTATCATCTTGGTGGAGATATACTCTCCACCATTATCACTTCTTAATACTTTAATTCTAGCATCAAGTTGATTTTCAACTAGAGTTTTGAACTTAACAAAATCTTCAAACACTTTACTTTTGGAATCCAAAAGTTCAATTTAAGTGCATCTAGAGTAATCATCAATAAAAGATACATACATAGATGCTCTTCCATTAGATTCTTGAGAAAAAGAGTGCACATCACTATGAATAAGATCTAATGCTTTTGTAGATCTAGTGGAAGAGATATCAAAAGGTAGCTTGTGTGCCTTTGAGAGGCTACAAGCTTCAAAACTTTTTCCACACTTTGAGAGTGTCTTTGGAAGGCCGAGAGCAAGATCCTTGGTGCATAGCATCTCCATAGATTTGAAGTTGGGGTGGCCCAGCCTCTTATGCCAAAGCTCCACTTGATTGAGCTCCTCCTTCACCATGTTCACACTTCCAAGAAAAACATTAGCTTCAAGCTTAAAAAGCCTTCCTTGCTTGAATCCCTTTACAATGCAAGTATTATTCATCAATATGGAGCAAACACCTTGCTTAAAATGGACATCTAAGCCATCATCCATCAATTGTCCTACACTTAACAAATTCTTAGTGAGTGTAGGAACATAGAGTACATTATCAAGATCTACTCTTTTAGAGGATCCAAGACTTAAGGGAATAGTTCCCACTCCATCTATTCTACATTCTTGATCACTTGCTGTTAGAATAGACTTTTTACAACCTACAAAAGGTACAAGAGTTGAGAAAAAATCCTTTTGGAATGTCATGTGGGAACTAGCCCCACTATCAATCCACCATGTGTCATTGGAGTAGCTCTTTGATGTTGATGTAGAAGCCATCAAGGATGAATCCACTTCATCCTCATCTTCCTCAAGAGTTAGGTTGCCTTGTTTGCTCTCTCCTTGTGCATTCTTCTTCTTGAAACACTCGGATGCAAAGTGCCCCTTCTTTTCACAAAAGAAGCACTTGAGTTTGGCTTTGTTCTTCTTTCCACCTTTGGAGCTAGATGGTTGATCATCATTCTTGGTCTCCTTGTGTTGGATCTTCTTCTTTTACTCATCAAATCTATAATGGAAACAATGGTTTTTCATAAGCACATCACTAGTTTCACTCTACAAAACTTGTTTGAATCTCAAATATTGAAAAAACACAAAGTTTTGGTGAAAGTACAACTCCAGCAGCCTCTCACACGTGTGAGAAGTACATCTAAACTTTACAGCAATGCTTTCACCAAAATGAAGATTTTTGGATCATCAACTAAGCTCTTTGACTTGGCTCTAATACCATGTCAAATTTCAGAGTTTAAGGATTGGAATTGATTTACAAATGATCACAAAGAGTGACTGGTAGCTTGGGATCTTGATCTATATCAAGATTAGCTTCCAAATCTAGCTTCTACTTGACAATCTTTGTGATTCCAAGCAAGAACAATAAAAAAAGATGATCCACGGCTTCACACGTGTGAAGTACAGCTACTGTACGGCCTGATAATAGAGAAATAGTTTACTTATCATTTACAAAGCATTCATCCACAAAGAAAGTGCTTAAGAGAGTCAAAACACAATGATAGCTACACAAACCAAGATTTCTCATCATTAGCTCAAAAATGGATCCATCATGGATCAAGTACAAAATCACCATAATCTCTCTCTAAGCTACATCCAACACGTGTGGGACAGCTCATTGTACTACCCATTTATGAATAAATGTCATCTCATTTCTGAATTTGATAAAGTCTTTTTTAATATGAAACCTGAAGGAAGAGCCCTTAATTAATGTATCATGGTCCATAATGTATATGTGGTGTTTAAAAGTGTTTTGGCATTTATCACTTTTTCTGAATTATTACAATTTTCTAGAACAAACAGTGATTGAGGGTAAAATTCATAGTGTGTACTTCATAGTCATTGCGAATAGCCTTCTACTAGAAGAGGAGATTGCAAGCCATTTGGTTATGATTTCATTTTTTCTTCTACCATTATGATTTCCTCTAAAGCTCGCACATTTTAATATCTAGAATTTGCATAGTCTCTAAGCCAGTCTTTGCACATTGTGGTCATCAAAACTGACAAGCATGTTCTTAGTTGTACACCATGTTCACAACACAAAAAAGCTAAAGTTTTTCTTTCCACTTGAATCCCATTGTCACTTAAAACTAATGTTCTTCTTTCCACATGAAGTCAATTCACCCTTTTTGACCTTGCCTTGCAAAGGCAATACTATGTGCTAAGATCGGTCAATGGATTTTAGAAAAAAGTCAACATTAAAGGATTAAAAGTGGGAGGTGTTCTCAACTTTTTAGACTTGGACCTTTGCTAAGGGCCCAATTTCCCCACATGTACATGATTATGCCTGCATGAAAAATAACGGACCACTTTTATTGAATGGAAAATTATTTTGGGACCGTTTGCATCAACCAAAATTTGCAAGCCACTCACTATGCATGGCCACTAACTACTGCTAACCATATCCAACAAATGCCATCTCCATTTTAGCAAAAGTTTTTAGTAATATGCAAATCATCATCATCATCATCCATAGTTTTCAATAAATAGAATACACACGTAACTAGTTTCCATCATCAGAAGTAGTAGTAGCTCACTTGGGCTTTCTCTATATTTCAATCTTCATCAATTCACTTGAGAGACTCTATTCTAGACATTGGCTCGGATTCAAGCTAAGACTGAGATCTACAAACCTATAAGATTACAATCAAGAAATATGGCCAAAAGTATAGCCAAAAATAAAGAAAAATAGACTGCAAAATTCATAGCTAACTAAAAGCGTAAAGAAATCACTAAAATGGCCATAACTTGGTAATTATAGCTCCAAATCAAGAAAATTCAATATCTCCAAAAAGCTAAGAGAAAGAGCTACTGGTTTATAACAAGAAACTAAAAATGAAAATTAATGGGTCAAAATTAAATCAAAACATTTTGAAATTGAAAAATTAAAAAACTAGTAAAAAAGACTCCACCAAACTTAAAGAAAACCACCAAATCTGATGGGGAAGGGATCTAAGACTCTGATACCAAAATTTTCATGTGCCAATCTTAGCATTACATTTATGAACATCAAATTAGAATGGAAATGAAAGAAATAAAAACAACTAGGCAAAAACTAGAAAAGATGGATAAATGTAGCAAAACGTCACCAAAATTGACAAAGTAAGGTATCATTATTCATCATTAGTGATTATTCACAAGACAGGCCTGATTCTAGGGCATGATCAAAGCTCTCATGTGATTTTAGGCACATGAAACACCATTACCATCAAGAAAGATCTCAAAGAGAAGATCCAAGATCACTTAAAATTCAAAATACACAAAATAAACAATAGGCTTCAAATTAGCATGATATCAGCTATTTATATTGGTCATTTGTGCCTCTATAATAAGTTTGGGGTCTTATCTAGTTAAATTGGGTTTTATAACCAGTATTATAATTCTACTACTCACAAATATGCTAATTATATATAACACATGACAATTAATCGACACCATCATGTCTAGGCAAGTTTCCAACAATAACAAATGTCCCATATTATTGGTGATTCCTCTTGGGTCTTCCTAGCACCCATCTTTTGGCCTGGAGATACACCTTGGCTCGCACATGCTCTCCATCCACCTCCTCCCAAGTAGACTGAATGAATGGCAAATGGGGACTCCCACCTCTATATAAGCATAGTGCAAGTGGGCCCCTCATCAAGCACGGTCCAAACATATGGCACGTGTCATCCTAAGATGCCAACACGTGGCACCCAAACATGTCGAGTTAATTAGTTATGCCTCAACATTTCAGTCAAGGCCAATTTGGTAATTAATCACTTGTCAAGGCCTAGTGTACTCTAATAATGACATGTGGAGCAACACATGATGCGTGATAGTTATATGACATGTGGAGCAACACATGATGTGTGATAGTTATATGCACAGTGAGTTCGAACGTCTAGCTAGTATGGGAGTTTCATGCATTGGCTTTTGGGTCTATATATTTTAGGAGAAATTTGACATTCATCAATATTGGCTTTTAAAGTTTAGTTATATGTCTCCTCTCTCACATCAAGCATTTACCTGGTGTGGCTTGACTAATTTTAAGTTTTTGGTTAGTTGGGTGGTTTGGATTCACGATGTCCTTTCAAGTGTACTTGTAAGCAAGTTTCTTGGGTGGTCTTCACAACATAACCATCGATACCTCCAAGTATATTGTTGAATAAAGAGCAACTTTTTAAAAAGTTCCTTTGATAGGGTTGATGACTATAAAAAGACAAGGAGCTGGTTTCATGGCCAAAACTTTGGATATAATTTAGTTGGTCATATTCATCCTTGGTCAAAGGTTGATAATTTATGGTTATAGGGGCATTGACATATGAGTGTATTCTTCCACTTGTGACATGACTAGCCATGGATTTGTTGGCATGTGCCTCATTCACCAAGTTGAGTGGGTGGTCCGAGAGTACCGTGTGGAAGGGCTCTCGCTCAACGGATCAAAGGAACGCCGGGGTGCCAAAATCATAATTGAAAGTTAGAAACAAAACTACTTGTGTTTCAACACTGACCAATAAACAAGGAAGAAACTAAGATAGCTCAGTAGTAGCCAAGGGTTTTGAAATCTTTTTTGATGTTTAGCAAGCTAATATTGTTAAGAGTTTAAATATATTTTGAAGTTTTTGAATGACTCTCCTAGAAGATGAGTCTATTTAGAGCTTGATTTCTTAGTGAATTTTTTTATTGCTAAAGCTACGTTAATTGGTTTTCTTACGGTATCAAATATATGTGTGACTTATTATCAAGGAGTAGGTATTATGTGGCACAATATATGGCCTTTAGAAGACAAAGTAGATCACTATTTATTATGCATTCACATGGTGAGTTGTTGGTGTATTGTGCCTAAGTTGGGCTTGCCCCCAGGTTTGATTCTCTATAATCCCACAGGTTGATAGTACCGAAAAGCATTAAGCATGAAGTAACTTTAGCTCACAGGGCTCGCCAAGAGAGCCTTATGTACAAGGCAACGGCGGCCCCGAGGCCCATTCCATAATATTTAGTGATTCCTAGCTACTAAATTCTACGGAAGTCCTCCCTAATATTTTATCAACAAATAGATTGTTCATCTATTACTTCAAGCTTGAAAATTTGAACTCGACAAAATGATAGCTCTTTATTATTTACGTAATGAATAATTGCTGCTTATTATGTCCATCTTTGGGAAGCTTAAAAGCAGAATATGCATCTCTTTTTTGAAAATCCTTGTGCTGCAATTTCCAACGTGCGCATCGTACGGTTGCCACGTGGCAGTTTCACATTGATAGATCAAAGTCAAACTGCTTATTATGTTTCATAGTATACATTTGAAAAAAAGTCAAAGTATCCATTACGCAATGGAATGTGTCGGGCAGAGGACATTTTGCACGGTAAGGATTTCCAAAAAATTTAAGTGAGGCCCGGAGGCCTAAATTTTTTTGGGAATCCTTACCGGGCAAAATGTCCTCTGCCCCCGACAACTTCCATAATACATAAAAAGATTGAGTTGGCATTTTACTTCACATGTTTGAAGTGGATTAATTCATGCAAATAACTTCATTCGTATGAAAATCATTGTTTCAACTTTATGCCTTGTTGGTTTGTGAAAAGGATATTAAAATAATTCTCACTCATGAAAGCAACATGGGGCCACATTGCAAAATATTGAAATCCATAAAACTTTTCAAAAGCACTTTACAAGTTATAAAATGTCTGTAAAACATATGGGACAACACATTATAACACGTAAAAAATGAAATCTATGAGTCATAAAAAATATTTTCAGCAGTATTATAAACGATAAAAGAAAACCATTCTGGATACAAAAGATCTGATGAATTTACGAAAACAACATTCATTGAAGAGCTATCTATAGTGAAGAGACATGAGAGCTATGAAAAGTGCCTCCGCCTGGCATCTGCTATTGCCTTTTCCTGATTTTGAGCATTGTAAGTACGACAATTTTTCGTTGAAAAAGTTAATGACATTCACCCAACAAAGACGTGTAAAACTGGACCTATATATCACGTGTCGTTTCCAGTTGCATGTAAAACCTCAAGGGCTATGCGTTTCATGTTTCATCGTCCAACCAGGCTGATCCATAACAATACGGGAGAGCTTGGGTCCTACATAACGTATAACCTCCACCGGCAAAGTGCAATGATCGCAACAACTCTCTAAGGCTATAAGCTTTTTCCCTTGCCCACACAAAATTTTGATTTGTTGATTTGTTCGAACGTGCGAATATTATGATCCATCTGCCAATCATAAACCCAACAACAAAAGAAGTCTAGTTTCTTGCTGGGCTTTAAAGGGTCAGGAAAGTTACGAGAGTGATTTCATGGAATTTGATGGTGACACTGCACACACACAACGATCGAAGGCCTGAACTTTGAAGGATGGTTGGAAGTTGGAACTGGGTACATATGAATAACAATAATGGCACTGATTACTGTAAAAAGGCAATATAACAAGGACAGAGTAGAGTAGTTTGAAGTTACTTTTTAGTTTGCTGCTTGCTTCTGAATTTATTGACTTTGAGTGAAAGACAAATTAAGACATGCATAAGACGTCACAATCTCTCTCTCCTTCGCAGTAGCAGAGTGTTGTAGTACAGAAGTTAACTAGTGCTGCTTTAGGCCCCAGGTTGCACTGTGCAGTATTGCAGAGTCTCAGTGATGGGTTGGTGAAAAAGGTTGTACAAAGGAGAAAAAAAGGCGTCATGTAACTTGCAAGTTTTATCTTTTGTTGTATGTTTGTATAGCAGTCTTTCACTCAGCATTTCTAGCTACATACGTCGCTTGTATCATCTATGAGAACCGGGCCTCTTGCCCATTAGATCAGCTCCACGGCCCATTGCAAATGATGCATATGGAATAGTGTTCAGGAAAGCAGGCATATCTTGAGAATGGAACTGGCAACTTTGAATATGTAGGATTTTAGACGGTTAAATTTTTTTTTTACAATAGAATGAGCTTCCAACATTTATACATTGTAGAATAAAATCCTCCAATCTTTTGAAAAATACAGGAAATTTTAGGATACAATCTTTAAAAAGTCGGTTTTTTTAGTGCACTGTTTAGGTTATGCCAGCTATCATTTGAAGCTTAAGGCATTGGTATTAGGGCCTAGGGCCTAGGCCCTTGAGGATTGCACATTTAAGATCCGCTTAAAATTTGAATGCACGTTGCCATGTGCCATTGCCTCATTTGAGGACTCTACCTTTTTTGGGCCGTGTTGCCCAATTAAAGTGCTTTGAAGTCTCAACTGCTCGGGCCTCGGGAGTTAGGCAGCCAGTGTGAGCCACATTCTCATGAAGGCTTGATTTGGAAATGGTTTGTGCTAATAATTTGTTGCAACAACAAATTATAGACATGCAATCTAAACATGAATGGGTGGAGGTGGAGATGAAGGCTATGGTGCAGTCTACCCCCAAGTTTTTCACAGGGGAGAAGAAAGACAAGCACCAGAGTGTAATTTTGGCATGGCTTGATCGATGGAGTTTGCGTTTCTCCATGTATGATCTGTCGAATAGCTTGCGGATCGCTGCGGCCATCATGTTTTTATGTGGTAAGGCATATTCTTGGTGGCAGGATCTCAAAGAGTGTTGTTGTTCCTACAACGTGGCAAGACTTTCAGTTTGCCTATAAGGCTGCATTTATGCCGGTCTTGGATAATTTCGAGTATTATCATCGGTTTCTTAGCAAAGAATGAACAGTACCTAAATCAGTCATGTCAAATTCCTTTGACAAATCACTCTTAGTAGTGTGCAGAAGAGAAGTGTCGTTTGACAAAATAAATACATCATCTACGTAAAGAGCTATGTGAACTGAATGTGTACCTATATGCTTGAAATAAACGTTATAGTCAGGTGAACTGTTGCAAAACCCAATGAGATGAGATAAGAGTTGATTCTATTGGACCATGCTCTTGCGGTTTGTTTCAGCCCATAGATTGCTTTGTGCAGCTTGCACACTTTGTGCTCTTGGCCTTTGACTTTGAATCATTCCGGTTGGAAGGTATACAACTCTTTCTTGATGTTGCCATTGAGAACCGCTGTTTTGACATCCATTTGTTGCATTTCAAAGTCTTCCGCGGCTGCTAATGCAATTAAAGTCCTGATTGACTGCATCTTGATGACAGGACTGAAAATTTGTTGATAGTCCAATGGAACTATCAGAGTTGATCTTCTTCGTGAAGATCCACTTGTTGTCGATAACTCTCTTGTGAATGGGAAAGTTGACTAGTGTCTAGGTCTAGTTCATCAAAAGTGAGTTGTACTCGCTTTCCATAGCTTCTTGCCACTTCATAGCATCCTTGGAGTTAATTGCTTCAGCCAGGCTCTCTGGTTCTTCTGATGAAGTCCAAAATGATTGAGGTGTATACCTCTCAGGAACTGTCTGAGTCCGTAAGGATTTGCGGATATTTGGTTGACCAGGATGTGATGATGCTTCTTCTTGAAGTTCTCCAGATCTGTTTGAGCTAGCTTGGCCTAGTCTGATGATAGGTACTGTTGGCTGCTCGGCTTATGTAACTATAGTTGTAGGTTCTGCGGAAGAATCAACAACATTGGAAGACTCTATGCTATGTAAAATAGGATGAAATGACACAACATCGTTTATCGATGGTTGTTTGAAATTATGGTATGTATGCTCTTGAAAGATTACACCCCTAGAGACGAATACTACATTGGTGGATGGTGTTGAAATTGAAAAATAATCCATTTTGACTTTAGGCTTGCTACAAACTTTGTACTATGCAAGTATGTTGTTTCACAAATGTAAACGTCAAATTTGGCCTAGATAGAACTCGAGCTATATGGATTTGACATATCTAGGTGGTTGAATACAACTTGTAGACTTAGAAATAGCAAAAATATGCTTGTAGAAACTCGTGGCATTTCACATGCATTAATTGTAAGTGATCCATAGTGACATGCAAGGCATGCACAAAGTGAAATGGACACATGCATGATGATTTGTACAATTCTAGTTAGAACTAGGACACTTGTTGGTAAAAGTAGGTAGAGATACATGCATGAGATGTAACAAATGTCACTTAGACTTTAGTTTTCACTTTAGATGTCATTAAAAGGTGGATGGATGTGGTTCTGAAAGTGATCTTGACTGTCCCTTTGCCTTCCACGCATATGGTGCTTAAATCTCCGAGGTAGATGAATTGATCTCTTTTGTAAGCTGCATACTCGCGGTAAACCATTCCTTGCAAGAGGTCATGTGTTGGGTAGCGCCACTATCCAGGTACCACCTATCATGGTCTTCGTTGCTACTATTGTAAGCCATTAATAGGTGTGTATCTTGCTCTTTGAATTCCGCTGCATTGGAGGAATTTGGCTGCTGCTGTTGTGCTTCTTTCCCTCGTTGTAGATGTAGATACGACACTTGGTGATGTCTTGACTGGCTCTCTTGCAATATCTATAGAAAAGTTTCTTGCGCGATCTACTGTTCTCACTTTGAGTGTGAGGCTTCTACTGTTGCTGCTGCACTTGATTCTTGCCCTTGGAATAGTCTTTCTTCTTGGTGTATAGGGCCAAGGACCTATCTTTAATAAACAGACCACTGGTCTTTCTTCATATTTCTTCTTGAAGTAGATGACCAATCACCTTTTGAAGAGTGAGGTTAGGCTGTTTGGAGATCATTACAACAAAGTGTTCATACAATTTTGAAAGAGAAGAAAACAAGGTCATAACAGCATCATCATTTTGAATAGCACATCCTACAGCTGATAACTGATTCATTAAAGATTTGAACTTGTTGATGTGAGAAGTGATGGCAGTAGAATCAGACATGCTAAGAGTAAAGAACTTCCTTCTAAGGTGCAACCTAGTGGTTACATCATGAGTCTCATACAGACTTGATAGTAAGTCCAGTTCTTCCATTTTTCAACGAGATTCCTGACAAGCGAAAAAGACAACACTGTTGTCAACTCCGTATCCCCATTGCACAGTTGAGTCCAAAGCCATCGAAGACCATAAAGAAACTTGATAGAGCCATGGGGATTAACATGATAAGCCCCGAGAATGCAAGCCTTTTGACAAAGCTAAAACTACTAAGTGGAAGGCCAAGAGTGACAAATGAAAAAACAAAATGTTTGTAGTGCCAAAGCCTTGCTAGATCTCCACTCTGATTTTGATAGAAAAGACACAAGAAACAAAACTGTTCGTGAACAATTTTGCGACACACGACACGAAATTGTGTCGTGACACAAAATCATTATTGCTCCATGAATGGCCAAGAAGATCAGCCAAGTATCATGGGGTACAAATCTTTGATTAGATATCATGACATTAGTAGAAGTACTCTAGATCATGGCTAATATGCCACTCTTGTAGTTCGTGATTAGTTGTAGATGTTTAATCTTTCTAATCTGGAAGTTACACGACATGACACAAAAAAGTTTGCGAACTATATACTTTCTGTTTGATGCATAATTCAAGTAAGAAAGACAGAAGACAAAAAATACAGAATACATATCTACCTGTGAGCGAGACAATTTTGTAAGAGGAGCTGTAGATCTAGAAGTCCGCTAGTAAGCGAGACATTATTCATGAGAGAATCGTATTTCTCTCACGCCAATGCACTGTGTGGATCTGTCGCATAGTGCTTGAAAAAAAATCAGAAAATCAATAGATAATATTGTAACTGTTAATGCACATAATATTCTGTATGATTGTATGATCTCGAATGAATATTAGTCTATCACTATTCGTGTGTCTGATTCACTTGTTTATTCAATTCCACATATTGGTTTGATTTTTCTTGAATGTTATATTAATTTGTTAACGTAGATCAGCAGTGTCTGTCTACACTTTGAAAAAATGTAGGAATGATATAGCCAGCAGTGACCAGCAATCATATCTGAATTCCTGACGAACTGATTTTGTTTGTGAATGCTTTTGCTTTGTGTTTCGCTTTGCAATCACTTGGCTATAAGCATAAATCAATTTTAGAGCTCACTTAAGTTTCGTTTCATTTCATCTCGTTACAGAGCCTGATTGATTTTTTTGTGAATTCTTCTCTTTCGTCTAATTTTGATTTATTTCGTTTCGTTTCACGATCTCTATGCTTCCAACATGAATCAATGTCAGAGCTCATTTAAGTTTTGCTTCGCTTCTCTTCGTTTTTGTCTAGATTTCGTCTCGTTTCGTTTCGTTGTGTTACAGAGCCCGATTGATCTAACACGAATTATTCTCGAACAGAAATAATTCGAGTTTCGCAAAACTATTCGCGAATCGTTAGAGACTTTTATCAGTTTGTCACCAGAATTCTAGCTGGGATTTGCATTTCTGAGTGCAACCTTTTCGCATCAGTGGTATCAGAGCCACCTTGTCAAAGTCTAACATAGCTGAAAAGCTATCAGATCCAAGGGGCTAAGCATTCATTCAAAGAACCATTAACAAGTGAAAACACAAATTCAGAAGCAATGGCTTCAATCAGCAGCATACAATCCAAAATCTGTACAGTTCTGGATTCATCAGAATCTAACTTCCTAGCATGGAAGGTGAAGACCTTGCTGATACTAGAGGGAGAAGGATTATTCCCCTAGATAGTTGGCACCAAAGAGATGCCTACAACAACAGACAGAGAGCTACGTGAATGGAGGGAGAAGAATGACAAGGCAGTAGCCTTGCTATCATCATCCATCAAGTATAGCCTCACACTTGGCCTGACTACACTCTCTAAAGCAAAGGAGATGTGGGATACACTACTCACAAGATTTCAGACAAAATCACATAGTCAGATAATGATGCTTGAAGAGCAGGATCATGATCAGCAAGCAGAAGGGACCAACAAAGGCAAATGGAAGAACAAAAGAAGGTCAAAACAGCAAAGTGAAGACAAGAAGACATGCGTGAGATGCAGACGCAAAGGACACACCATCGATTTGTGTTGGCTCAATCTGAAAATTGAGTTATTTACTGCCACAAGAAGGGTCATGCAGCCATGGACTACCGTCTAAACCCAAGAAACAAATCAGCACAAAACAAACAGGAGAACAATAATAGTTTGTCCTATGTCAAGGAGCCAGAGAGCTCAAAAATGGATGAAGAAAGATTGAATTGTGGTAATTCAACCACCTACATCTGTGTAGACATGTGTGCAATGTCAACACCTGACACACATGAGGTAATCCTAGACTCAACAGCTACCTCACACTTCGTTACATCAAGACGAATCATGTCTGATTTTCGAAGTATAGATCCATCAAGATTTATTGTTCTTGGAGAAGAATCCAGACTCCAAGTGAATGGTGTTGGTTCACTGTGGCTCAACACGAATGGCCGAGACAGACGACTCGAAGATGTTTTGTGCAACTCTACTTCTACATCAGCAGAGTTTTGTGGATTCAGTGGCAAACCATAGACATTCAAGGAGACAATTGAATGTCCAAAGAAGGACAAATGGATCCAAGCCATGAATGAGGAGATGGAATCCATGAGGAAGAACCAGGTATGGACATTGCAGCCATTACCAGCTAAGCGAAAGGCTGTAGAATGCAAATGGGTATACAAGCTAAAGTATGGACCAGGTGGAGATGTCTCAAAGTATAAGGCAAGACTTGTAGCGAAGGGATTCTCTCAGAGATATGGTATTGACTATTTTGAGACCTTCTCTCCTGTCGTGAAACATTCGTCCCTACGTTTACTATTTGCATATGCAGATGCTTATGAACTCAGCTTTTATTTTTCATGTTAATCACTATGCTCTAAAATATCTCATGAATAAACCAGATTTATCTGGACGAATTGCTCGATGAGTTCTACTTCTGTAGGAATTCACTTATCAAGTAGAACTTTGCCAAGGAGAATATCATATGAATGCTGATTATCTATCGCGACTCAGCACAAAAAAAATTGAAAAATCAATTAATGATGATTTTCCAGACGAAAATCTATTTGAAATTTCATCTACAAACTCATTATACTCTGATATCATTACTTATCTTAAGGATCAGATATATCCGGATGGTTATGATTTGGAGCAAAAGACTTGAAACAGCAGATATTAAAAAGGTTGTTCATGTCTTACACTCAGAGGATGCTAGCGGACACTTTGCTATAAAGAACACTGTTAATAAGATATTGACTGCCAAATACTGGTGGCCAACTATGTTCAAGGATGTATCAAATTATACTCGTTCGTGTGATCCATGTCAGATATCTAGTAAGCCAACAAAAGTAATGAATTGGTCGTTGACACCGATTCTGCCTCTTACACCATTTGAGAAGTGGGGGATTGACTTTGTCGGTCCAATCAAACTCAACATATGAAGTGTCGTTATATTCTTGTTGCAACGGATTATGCTTCAAAGAATGTTGAAGCAGAAGCGATGAAACGAAACAATTCGAACACTGTCGCCACATTCTTATTCAAATTTATAATCACAAAATATGGTTGTCCACTTGAACTAGTAAGTGACCGTGGTACACATTTTCTAAATGACACAATATGGCTGCTGACAACATATTTTCTGATTAAACACAGAAAAACAACCTCTTATAATCCAAAAGCAAACGGGTTGACTGAGAGAGCTAATGGAATTTTATGTAAGATCCTGAACAAGATTACTATTACACATGCGACTGATTGGGATCAGAAATTACCATCAATTCTCTGAACTTATCGTAACATAGAAAAGATCACGACGAAGCAGACACCATATTTCTTACTTATGATATGCATCCTATTTTGCCTATTGAATTTGAGGTGACAACTTTTCGTATTTAAGCTCAACGAACAGATGTAGAAAGTATTAACGAAAGGTTGACCAATATTGAAGAATTAGTTGAAGCTCGTATAATTCACAAAAATTAACGGAGGAAATCTAGGAACAACGAAAGAAAAAAATATGATAGTCGTATCAGAAAATGTGATCTTAAAGTTGATGACTCTGTGCTGATCTACGATAGTCGACATCAAAAGTTCCCTGAAAAACTTCATACGAGATGGCTCGGACCTTATAAAATCATAGAGGTGTTTGAGAATAGTTCTGTACAACTCCAATCACTTGAAGGTGAACTATTACCTACACGAATTAATGGGTCTTGATCAAAACGATCGATTGCATCATCATGAACCACCTTACCACATGGTGGAGCCCGAGGATCCGCACACTGAAGTGCTCACAAGTTTGCTAGCAAGCCGTGTTAGCTTATCCCTTGGAGAGCGGCTGTGACTTGCACCGCAAGCTAAAAGTCTCTTGGCTGAATGGGACAAGGCAGAAGCGGAACCAGTAACACAAGAGCCCATATACTATGCGGGCTACAAAGAAATGAGCAACGTCCTCCACATTGGGACATCGTGGGAAAGTGAAGAACACAATATCACCCTGCCGATCAAGCACAAGAGATTCAAGGATGAGGTAGTAGTAGCATTGGAGACATCAAGTTGAAACAATTTCCACTTAAAAAATAAGGCAAGAGAGATTATGGTTCTTATTGTCACCATCTTTGCTACAGGAGCAAAGGTTTCTTCATAGTCAAGGCCATATATTTGTGCAAAGCCTTTAGCACATAATCTTGCTTTGTACTTGTTGATGGAGCCATCATGATTGTACTTGTTCTTACATCCAATGATATGCATGTAAGGTGGTGGATCCACTAGCTCCCATGTGTGGTTGGTGATCAAGGCATCATATTCAATCTTCATGGCCTCATACCACTCCTTGGTATTGAGGGCTTCTTGAACATCTTTGGGCTCCTCATGAGAAACAAAATAAGCATAAGTGGAATCAAGATCCACTTGTTTCCCTTTGTCATCATAAGTGAGCCTCTTGGGCTCGGATCTCTCCCTCATGGATCTTCTAGGAGTGAAAATCTGAGGACTTCCATCTTCAAATCTGGACTCCTCCATATGTTGATTGTCTTCAATAACAATAGGTGATAGATTTTGAGGTTGCTTGATCTCGGCCCCTCCAAGATTGGACTTTTCTTCTTCATGAAAAACTACATCTCTACTATCAATTACTTTAGAGGTAGAGAGCATGTAGATTCGATAGGCTTTCTTGTTGGATGAATATCCAACCATTACTCCTTTGCTTGCACAAGGATCAAGGATCCTTCTTTCTCATTTCCAAGGGAATATGGACAAAGCATATGCATCCAAATACTCTAAGGTGTTCAACCTTAGGTTTCTTCAAATAGAGTGCTTCATATGGTGACTTTCCTCCAAGTGCAACATGAGGGAGTCTATTGCAAATATAGTTTGAACAATTGATAGCCTCACCCCAAAAGTCTTTTGGCAAAGATGCCTCAATTCTGATGGTTTTGGCACATTCACACGGTGTTCTATTCTTTCTTTCAGCCACCCCATTTTGAGATGGTGTATATGCACAAGAAAACTCCCTTTTAATGCCTTCAAGCTCACAATAATCATGAAATTTATTGGAGATATACTCACCACCTCCATCACTTCTAAGAATCTTGATTTTATAAGAAAATTGCTTTTCAACTAGAGCTTTGAACTTTAGGAAATAGTCAAACACCATAGATTTTGAAGCTAGAAGATATACCCAAGTAAATCTAGTGAAATCATCATTGAAAGTTACAAAGCAAGTAGCACCACCCTTGCTCTTTGAAGATGAGAAGTGCACATCTGAGTGTATTAGCTCCAATGGATGTGTAGTCTTGATAGATGACTTTGAAAAAGGCTTCTTATGAGACTTAGATATGGCACAAGCCTCACATGGCTTGAAATTATTGGAGATAAGATTAGGCAAGCCAATAGCTTTGGCTTTCTTGACCATAGAATTATAGTTAGGATGTCCCAACCTTCTCTGCCATAGTTCCTCCAAAGACATATGAGTAGCAAAAGCACTATCACAAGAGTTAGCATATTCTTTGGGATCAAGCTTGTAGATTCCACCATATCTAGACCCAAATGCAAGGATCTCATCATGCTTCTTGATTGTACATGTATCAACATTGAAATTCACATCTAGTCAACTATCAAACAATTGCCCAACACTAATAAGATTTTTTGTTAACTTGGGAACAAAAAGTACATTAGACAGAGAAAGAACTTTTGATGAAGAAAGCTTTAAGGGAATGGTCTTTATGCCTTCAATAGCACACTCATGATCATTTGTTGGGTAGATGGACTTCTTGGCTCCTTCATAAGGTGACATGGATGAAAAAGAATACTTGGAGCTACACATATGTGAGAGGAAGCTCCATTGTCGATATACCACGAACCATCCTTCTTGAAAGGTGATGAAGAAAAACTCGAGACCATAAGAGATCCCTCTCCATCACTTGCATGAACATCTTCCTTCTCTTCATTAAAAATGTTGGCTTGCTTGAATTGACTCTTCTTCTTGGAGCAATTGGTGGCATATTGTCCCTTCTTGCCACAAAAGAAACACTTGACGTTTTTCTTCTTCTTCTTGGATGTGGAAGCTTGAGAGGACTCATCCTTATCTCCTTTCGCCTTGGAAATAAGATTGTTCTTGCTTGAAGATGATTAATGTTGATTCTTACTTCTTGTCTTGTTCTTGTCTTTGGTAAAGAGAGCTTTACCATCAATGTTGAGAGACAGTCTCTCCATTTTCAAGAGTTTATACTCTTGTATTGATTCTTCAGAAATGAGCACACTTTGGAGTGCTTCCAAACCTGGTAGCTCCTCCTTAATGGCATAACTTTGAACAAGGTTGTCATATTCCTCCTTTAACCCATTAAGTATGACTTGAACAAGATCATTTTGGTTGATGGAGTCTCCTATGCATGACAATTATCTATGGAGGTCTTAAACTCTCATTACATAAGCTGAAGCACATTCATCACTTCTCTGTACACTTTGAAAAATTTGGTTTCTTAGTGTTAAAAGTCTAGAAGTATTTTTTGCCTCATAGATAGACTTGAGGGTATCCCGAGCATCTTTGGCATTAGTACAAGCACCAATTTCTCTTAAGATGTCATTTGAGACATTCATCTTAATATAATGCAGAGCCATCCTGGCTCTCTTTTTGTACTTTGAAATTTATTGAGGAATTTGTGGTTCTTCTTCAATGCCAAGTACAATATCCATCACATCTTGTAGTATTAAGACAGATTCCATTCTAACCTTCCAAATTGAGTAATTGGAGGTTGACAATCTTTCACTTGCTTCTAATAGAAAGACACCCATTAAAGTCATCAAGAATGATGGAAATAAAAAAAGATGGATGAAAGAATTGCTTATCTTCTCACTATAGGAACCAATCAAGGGTACAGAACCAAATCCTATGTAAGACTTAGCAAAAAACTGTGAGATAGATCTCACTAGCTTGATAATCTCTCTAAAACAAGATTTGAATCATCAAAAAAGATGAAGTATGACAAAAGTTATGGTTTTCTGAATTTCACACGTGTGAAATATTCCAAGAATGTCAAATTGACTCAAATACAATCTATTTGTATGAAACAATTTGCCTAGAACCTATAAGTTTTGTCTAAATCACATATAGATGAGATTATGTAGCTTCTGGATGATTTTTGTGATCATTCAAGCAATAAATGACATGTACACACGATTTGCCACAGGTCTAGGCGCCCTACCTATGACTCTTCAAAAGCTTATAACTTCTGATTGGCTTATCCAATTGTCATGATTCAAATTGCATGAGATTCTACACATTTCTAGCTTTCTAGTGGGCTAATTTGCTTGAAATTTGGATATGAGGTGAGAGAGAACCACCAATCTGAAGATGGGCGGATTTCACACGTGCCAGCACCTGAAATTCCATACAGTACTTGATCTGGCCCATTCAATGTGGTTTATAGCTCAGAATCACAAGAAAACTGCAAACTAGCTAGAAGGTAGAATCTAGACAATTCCTAGCTTGAAATCTGATCAATCTGCAAACTTTTTGATTAGATTTGCTTGTAAAACTTAGGTAGGCTCTGATACCATGCTGAATTCAAACGTGTGGGATGCCCAACACATGTATTTTTTATCTCCTAAGTACAATAACACCATAAAGATCAGACGAGCATTGGTTGTCAATAGGAAAGTTGATCATACAAGCAATATTATTGTGTTACAAGCAAGACATGTCAACAAAACATAAGACAAAGCATCATAAATGCCTCTACTCTAATAGAGAGAGAAAATAGCAAGTATAAAACTCGTGGAGAGAGAGAGAGAGGGCACAAAGAGCTTGTCTCCAAATTTGCATTACACACAAATTTCATCATTTTCTCAATGAGAGTACATCACATATATATAGATCCATGGACTCTTCTCCTACTTTGAGTTGAATTGGAGTAGTGGATCCACCTCTCAAGCTATCTAGACTTATCCAAGCCCCCTCATGCAGATTAGATTAATAACATCCCTCCATTCCTATAAACAGGATCAATATAAGAGACAAGACACATAAAGAAGTAACGAGCAGTAGGTAGTTACAACAATGTTCGAAGATCATGTTGTAAACTATTGTGTATAATCTATGAATGATTCATGATGCTTGCATGCAGTAGATATTACTTTCACTGTTTCTCAATTATTGATTGTTGATTAAACATTATCTATTGTTTATATTTTAATATCAGATCTATAGTGTCAGTTTGTAGTTTGAAAGATGATTGATCGTCGTATGAAGCAATAGCTATAACTACATAGATCGACTCTATCCGAGCATTCTACATCAGGACTCTCCATAGTTTGAAGAGATTCCAACAGAGGTTTAGTGAGTATAGCAGCCACACATTCACTACTTGATACATGTTTCAAAGAGATATCTTTTGCTTGAACCTTTTTAGCTTTCTTCCAATGAATGTTCAATGGATCTTTCATATATTGACTCAATCTACATACACTAAAGCTAAGATCAAGCCTAGTGATAGTTATACAAATTAAGGATCTTATAAGTTGTCTATATAAAGTGATGTCCATGAAGGATCTGTCATCATCTTCTTTAGACACTTTTACATCTTGCTCAATGGGAGATATTACATCATTAGAGGAGTTCTAAATCCATAGGGCAAGTACCACTTGATCATGGATCTGATTGTGAAGAAGATGTTGCAGACCACCTTCATTGAGTTCCCTCATCTTGAGAGGAGAAGCTTTATGGCCCTGGGTGGACGGCACAGAGGAGATGCTTGCTAGCACAAGAAAGGAACTTTGAGAGTGGAAAGAGAAGAATGACAAAGCCATAGCTGTCATATCATCTTCCATTGAAGATAGCATCACTCTTGATCTTGTATCGATCTCTAATGCAAGAGAGATGTGGGATGTAGTCATCATTATATTTCAGATGAAGTCATGCAATCAGATCATATGCATCTGGAAGATCAACTTACCTATCTAAGATGGAAAAGATCTCACAAGCTTCATCAGGAAGATGAAGAACCTATCCCTGTCATTGCACAATGTTGGAACAGAACCACATAACTAGTAGGTAGCACTAGTCCTTCTTCAAGATCCATTGGATACAAAAAGATGATTATAGATTCACCAAATTTTGACAATTTCCACTCATTGACATAACATAGCTCAAACATAAAGTTAGATGAGTAAAGTAGGTTTGAACAAGACATCCTTGCTGCTCCTTTGCCTTTACTTGAGTCTTCAATAACCTGCAAAAACAGATCCTTAGTGCCTTTGGCCATTTAATTCTTCTTTGATGCTCTTGACTAGCTTCAAATTGCCAATTTTCAAGTGGTGTTGATGAAGCACATTAAGATCAACCTCTTGATCTTCCTTTTGACCATCAAAATTATTGACCAAAAGTTTTTTTACAGAGCCATGACTGACATTTATTTCATGAAGATAACCATTTATATGCATAACATCATCCACATAAGTAGATGTACCAAAACATGTGAGTAAAGCCAAGTTTGAACCTTCCACAACTTGCTTACCCTTCTCATCATATGTAAGCCTTGTTGGATTTTCCCTTTGCCTTGAGGATCTTCTTGGAACTTGACTTGGAGAGGCATCTCCACCACCATTATCTAGAGATCCATCACCATCAAGAAAGTTAGGAGAAACAACATCAAGATTGTTAGTTTCATTCACATCAACTTTATTTGGCACATTGCCTTCTTCAAAGATGACATCTCTAGAAATGAGAACTTATCTTGTTGAAGGAATGTAGACTTTGTAAGCCTTGCTTACTTCACTATAGCCAACAAGCACACCCTTCTTTGATGAAAGATCTTCTTTAGTTCTATCATCAAGAGTGATGTTGACAAAACAAGTACAACCAAAGATCCTACAATGCTTTTGACACTCGGCCTCCTAACCTCAAAGGGAGTCTTACCATTTAAAGAAGCACTTGTCCACCTGTTACAAAGATAGTTAGCACATATTCTTGTTCTGCATCAACTTTTTTCTCCTCATTGCACCCATCACAACCATATTTCTCGGTGTGTTATTTCTTGTGTTGAAATCATGTTAGGATCTAGTGCAGTATGTAGATCACATAAATCAATCACCATAGACACTCCTCACAAGCTCTCAAAAATGGCACAACAAAAGCTTAATAGATTACAAAGAAACATTGTACATATAGAGTATTCACAAACTGCATGAAAAGGCAGGTGTCCTAAAATTGGCCTACCACCTGTCAAACTAAGGTCGGAGTGCCCCATCTTGTTACAATAGTAGCATTTGATCTTCGAATTGTCCTGCCAGGGTCTTTCTTGGAGTTGAAGTTGAAGATCCATCTTGATCCTCAATCTTTGCTTGATTCTTCTTGAATGTGGCTCCCTTGCTCTTGGTCTTGCCTTTGCTCTTGATGAAGAGTGCTTTATCATCTCCATCATGGATAAAAAGTCTATCCATCCTTGCATTGAAGTATTGTCTCCTATTCTCCTTTGCCATGAGGACACCTTGGAGGTCTTCAAGTGATGACAACTTGCTCATTATGGCATATCATTGCACCAAGTTAGAGAAATCTACACAAAGTCCATTCAAGATTAGTTGTACAAACTCATCTTCCTTTATAGATTCTCCTATAAAAGAAAGTTTTTTTAAACTCCTTGACCCTTAAAACATATAAATGAGCACTCTCTCCCTTCTTTTGGTAGCTTTGAAAGATTTGATGCTTCAAGACAAGAAACCTTGTAGTGTTGACTCATAAACCTTTTGAAGGGACTCCCAAGCCTCTTATTATTCTTAGTTTCCAAATAGAATATTTGATTTGCTCAACCTATTATCACTAGAGTCCAAAAGATAAGCATTCATGGATGCCAAAACAAGAGATTGATTCTATAAGAATGGATACACAATAGAAAGGATGAAAGTACTAGCTATCCCACCATCTAGGGAATGATCAACAAATGAATTCTCAACAAGATGCTATTTGATCTTGAGCTCAATCAATTCTATTGAAAAAGATACAAAATGAAACTAGCTTGCTTGATGTAGAAAGAGAAGACCCAAATTGACGACTCCTTGATCTAAACTTCACAAGGCATATAAATATCCAATCAACTTGAAAAAAGATGATCTAATTGCACATAAATGCCACTCTAAATCACTCTTATAAGATCAGGTTGAACCTTTATATAAGAATCAAAACAATCTACCACAATTTTGATAAAAACTCGATCTTACACTTGAGAATAGCATAAATCAGCTCCAAAAAGTTTGATCCTTCTACCTCTTCAATGCTTGAATGGTACTCCTTGAGATTGTCTCCAAACCTCGCCTTGAACCAGATGTGAGAAAACAAGCAAAACTTGCTAATTTAATCTTGTAGATAAGAAATGACTTGAACCTGGTTTTAGAAGCCGAAACACCTTTTGATCAGATCCTACAAGAACTCAATATGATCAATTATGGAGATACAAATCATAGATAATCATAAAGAATCAATGCTTTGAATTGATCAAAATCTATGATGCTAGTTAATCAAATTGCAAGAATTTAGCTCATTTCATAACATAGCTTTGATACCATGTTAAAAATGCAGCAGAAAGAGCCACATGCAGAGCGCAATACCTTAATTTGCTATTCAATCCCACAATTGCAAAGCACTCAACACATGTAGCAAAATCAAGCATATGGATCATCAACAACATTGGTAGATGGAAAAGCAAATTTTCACTCATAGTTTGATGGAGAAACCATCACATATTTATACATGAGTAGTTCAGATCTGAGCATTTTAGGGCTTCTTTGAACTCATCATAACCTAACCTTAACATCTGACCTAATTGATCATTGGATCCACCTTAATTAGGGACCTAGATCTCGAGATCCCAAAACAATAAAACAAAAACATGAGCATGCTATTTTTGAGTCCTAGTTTTTCTCTACCCTATCTAAGCACTTTTTGGCCTTATTTCAAAGGTGCCATTACAAAGTAGGATGTAGAATAAAGCTTTGAAAAAGCATCCTATGCTATTTGGCATATGTGGCATCCAATTACATGGCCATATATGACCAAAATTGGTCCAAACTAGCTTGTGAATTTTAACACAATGTAGTTGGCGCTCTTATTTGCTCCCAAGAGTTGATTTCTTTTGAAAGATGATTTCTCTTGAGATAAACTTTAGTTAATCATGACTAAAACCATAACTATCACCAGAATGGTTTTGCATTTTAACTACTACGGGTGGGCACTTTTTGTATTATAATTTTTTAAGTTGACAAATTCTTCCATCCTACGTGGGATTTCTTATAGGCCCATTTTGTACTCAAGAACTCCTGGAATGTCAAACAAAGAAGAAAATCAAGATGCTAAGAACAAATGATGGAGGCAATTTTGTTCAAATAAATTTAGGTAGTTTTGCAAGTAAAATGGCATAGCAAGGCATAAGACAACTCAATATATGCCACAACAAAATGATATGAACGAAACTTGCTAAAAATATCAAAGAATATGCTCCGTTGTGCTGATTTGGGGAAAAAAAATTATGGACAGGCTATGACAAATGTAAATTACCTGATTGATAGGTCATTACCATCAACTCTCTTTAAAAAAACTCTAGATGCGTGGATGGGTGAAAAACCATCTCTAAAACACCTTATGAGTCTTTGGTTGTCAAGCTTTCATCAGCGGCATGCCCTTAAGCAATAGAGGACTAAACTTGACTATAAACCATGTGTGTTTGTATTGGCTAAAAGGATGATATAATGACTTACAAACTTTATCATATGACATCACAAAAGATTGCATATAATCATGATGTGATATTGATTTCAACTTCTTAAAGCAAGATGATTGACAATAAACAAATTGAAGTTCGTAGATGAGGATTCAAACTTTGAATTACCAAAAGAAAGTGAACTTGTTGAAAAAATAGCTCCATCTCAGAAAGACTTCAATTGTGAAAATATATTTTTGGAAAAGAAAACAACCTAATAGGCATATTCCAAATGAGTTTCGTTCTTCCTTTGTTTTATCCACTAAAATTGATGATCTATGAATTTTTGGGATTGGAGGATCACAAGTGACTATACATGAGCAAGAGGTACTATGTTGTTGTCTTTTCTAGCACAAAAGCTGAGTATATGACAACTACTCATGCATGCAAATAAGACAAAACCATCGGAGATTTGTCGATTGTAGTGGGCTTCGATGGAGTGACAATACCAAATCTGATCCCAATATGGTTGCAAAGATTGTGTTGTGATACTAGTTTAATGAAGGAACTTAAGAGAATAGATTATGGCGGCCAAAAGCGCAAATGTTTAGTCAAGACCCATTTAGCATGTTTGATCAAAACATACAATGGCATAGTTGGAAACTGTTGTTTCAAAAATGTGATATCACATAGATCTACGCATTGACCAAGCTTGTTAGTTTAGAAAAGTTTTCTAGGTGTAGATTATCAATGGACATTTTGGTTTTTGGCAACTGAAATTTGTATGTGCTGGGGTCCTAGATCCTAAACCCTAAACCCTAGGTATAATATGTGTTCGAGTCAAGGTCCTCTAGCCATTTTTAAGGCTAACTTGACGTTCTATATCTTTAACTAGTTTGTTTCCTTCTGAACTGGTGTTGTACAATTTGTTTTACTTTCAGCCACTAATAGGAACTAACAAGGCTAAAAATGGAGCGTCAAGGGTCTTTATGGAATTTGCTGCAAGTTTATAAACTTGTTATGAACTAGTATGACCATTCACAATACCCATTCGAGCTATGTCAACAAAAATGCCTAGTGAGTTGGGATGGTGATGTTTGAGCCATACCAAATGACTCATTTTGGGATTTCAGAACGAGGGAGTGATAGTATAAGCTCTAGGCGTCTCCGTGTTTTAACCCTAGGACCACCTTAATTCAGTTAAAATTTTAAGAAACAAGGTCACATAAGTATTCAACAAGTGTGAGAATGTTGGATATGTTGAATACTTTGCATGTATGATGCTCTCATACAAATGTTACATTGAACCCTCCTTGTGAGATTTGAGGGGGTGCAAAGGTGCCTCCTAACTTGGGAGTTCGGGGAAAGTAACTTTTAGGCATTAGAATTTTGTAATCTTAATGGCAACTAAGAAGCAATGGAGCTTTAGGATTCATAAGTGTCATATATTGTACTAATATTTCAACATCGGATATTATATAATGTCATTGTAGTTTGTTTATGCGAGGTCTTTTTCATCAAGGGTTTTCCCAAGACAAATAATTGTTTCTACACATGCAATTGCTTGTTCGATACTCTTTTGATTCTAGTTTAGCATTGTTTCTCTATCTGTTTGCTTTTCTTCAAAATTTAAATAAACTTTGGTTATGATAAGTCCTCTATATCAACTCAAAATTTAAGTAAACTTTGGTTATGACAAGTCCTCTATATCAACACAAAATTGTCTTATTGATGCGGTAACACTATTAAAGAACATCTTTGATGATGTTTGAATGTTGGTCACGGTTATTTATGTAATGGCTCTAAATTGAGGCTGTTGCTAGTGGGTAAGTTGTCCAAGTGAGTGAGACTACTTTAAATGTTTAAGGTCGTCATTTCAAGACATACATTAAAGCCTTCTCCCCAATACCTAGGCAGCCTTATAAACTTTGAAAGGCTTCCACCAACTTTGAGTTCTTGTACACTTCGTAGTATTTAAATTGCTTTAAGAAGAAAACGGAGGGCCCAAGGAGCTTTGCACACTAAAGCTACTCACATTACAGAATGTTGATATTTCTATGACTTAGTTGGTTACCACAGCCAATTTAGCATTGTTCAAAAAGTACAAAACTACAATAAGTTTAAAAATACGCAAATGCCTCGTGCATCATACACATTTCATCATATGCTCATCAAACTTGGAGCAAACTTGAGCATTCTGCTTTCACTTCACATAAGTGCTTTTGGAATAAGGTTCTCAATTTCAGAAAGATAATGATCAGCTGGTTTCCATTCATATGGCACCAGTTCAAAAGAAACAAGCATATGGATGTCATATCTAGGATAGCACCCAACAAAAGAAAAGAGTCTTGTACAACTGGAACTTCAAAAGAAACAAGAGTATTGATGTTATATATAACATAGTACTCACCATAACAAAGGAGAAACGCAATCT
This sequence comes from Diphasiastrum complanatum, assembly GCA_029204225.1. NCBI lineage: Eukaryota > Viridiplantae > Streptophyta > Lycopodiopsida > Lycopodiales > Lycopodiaceae > Diphasiastrum > Diphasiastrum complanatum. The sequence goes on from CM055109.1 coordinate 43,578,460, forward strand.
CCAACTCCATAAAGTTTCACACCATCAATTCCATCAAGCATAGGAAGAGAAACAAGTAGGCTTCACTTTGTTTCCATACTGAAACAAGAAAGTGATAACTCTCAGAGGTGAAATTTGTATGTGTAAGCAGTTTCTCTGTCTCACAACAATTTGATAAACTTAGATCATGAGTTCTGCAAAATACTTTTCAAATTCATCATCAATATTTGGAACACGTTTGTCTGAGTCTTTCTGACCCTGGCGCCCTGATGACAGAATATAATTTGGAGATGCAGCTTTGTTTGCATCTGAAATGCTTGTTAACTCTTCAAAATTAGCTTGGCCATCAAGGGTGATTTCTGATATTTCTTTGTTCTGAAATGGTGCAAACACAGCTGAGCAATCTGTCACTGTACAAGGGTCTTCGCTGAGATGCTCCCCGTAAGACTCTGGCCTGCTCTCTACTTTGGTCTCCTCCTCCACAAAAACATTGTTCTCAAGTAACTTGTACTCAGAGGATGTGATTGTGATTTTTTGAGTGACTTCGTCATCAGCGCACCACTCTGATTCAGACAGCCAAGCCTCAGAAGGTGCTGACTCCAATAACCGTTTCTTGGTAACTGGTTCGCCATCATTTCCAACTTGAATCGGTCTTGAATGCTTACGCATAACAGTACCAAAGTTTCAAAGTTCAACCGATTTATAGAAGCGAAGATAGGATGATATGTGTAAAGCTTTTCCGAACAAATTCGACATTCTATTAAAGTGCACCCATATCTAGCCGATTTTGATCAAGTTCGAACGCTCTCCCTGAAATTTCTACTTTCTGAATGCCTCCTTGATATGGTCAATACACAATCAAATATCAAGAACACAAAAGTATGCTGAGACAAATGTACAAAAAGCTTCTCAGAACTTTTAAAATTATCGCCAAAAGTGCAGATTGCCTTAATAATGAGAAAAATCTTACAAGGCGAAAATGTTACAACGTTCAAAGGGCAAGAAGAAACTAACGCATCGCAATTTCTGCGCCCAAGTTCGCTTAAGAAAAGGTACACTGTCCGATGTAGACACCATCGGCCCACCTAAAGAAAAGACTATCCTGTAACAAGAGCAAACGGCCAGATCGAGGAATGACATTCATACTTCGCAAACTACCTGCAGAAGACCCGAGTGGCAAGCTTCACTTCCTGAAAGAAACTCCAAATTCTGAAAAACTTACAAAAGGAGCAAATACACGCATCATCTAACCTAGATTTCACCACAAAACTTGATCCTACAGGGAAAAACAAACACTTCAACCTTAAATTTTAGAAGGATCCCTTCGACCCTAGGAATGATGCGCCCACCCTCACGATCGCGCGCATCTGCAGAAACGGATCATCAGCGCTCATGTGGGATTTCTTCGATCGCCCGGGCAACTACAAGTCGCTTTTCTCGGAGACTACCAGGACTGTGACCAGATGTATGGATTGAATTGCGGATTCATGGATGGATCGACGCCGCTTCCAAACACACCAACAATTTTGCTCTTTTATCTTCTTTCTTTCCTCGTTCCTTGTATGATCAGAAAAGCAAAGGAATTTTCACAAAAAGCGAAAGAAAAAGCGTGGGAGCCAACTCCCGAGAGAGACATCACGTGGGGTGCCCACGTGACGTCTCATTCACATGCCCTGTGCCTGCTGCCCTTTGCAGCAAAATTTTCCAGGCTCCTGGCTCCTCACAAGAAGTAGCCCAAATTCCAATGCCTGAGGAGTGCTTCCAGCCTTTTTTGAGTCGACCTGGATTACCTTGCACTTTTTAAAGCTGCCATAAAAGATTTCTCAAGGCTCGCTCTCTTCCCTCTCTTCCCATAGGCAAGCTTACGTACCTCGCTTAACACTTCCTCACGCTGTCCTTACTCTTTACCACCGCTTGCTAAATGGCCCTTTTGAGTTTGTATGCTTATATAAAAATTGTTGAATTTTCTACCTTCATTCTTATGCTTTGCCCATTTTCCCCAACACTCTTGGTTTGTTCTATAATGGTCATGTGAAAAAAGCCCAAATATCCATTAAGTAATGGAAGGAGCCGGGCAAAGTGTCATTTGCCCAACTCTTTCTATAATACATAAGATCTATATTTCAATAAGCATTACTTTGAAATCTATGCTTACCCTAGGGTATGGACCATGGTGATTAGCATTTAATATCTTGCTATTACATCATGTTCTTTTAATAATTATTTTTGCAAAACTTTAAGTTACTATTAGATATACAAGACATTTTTTTAGAAGGGAAAACTACATAATGTTGATGTGTGAACTTCACAACCCTTCAACCCTTTAGAAAAATGATGAAGTGATTGGTTGACAAGTACACCTTTGTGTGTACAGGCACCAACTTTTACGTAGATAATGATTACAAGATAGTTAACTGCTAACTATCTAGTTACAAGAACAATTAGTTACACATTGAATAGACTATAAAGAAGCCTAGAATGATGTTGTGAGAAGCGCTTACGTGCTATTTTTTGCATAAGAGTTCATAATCAAAGATAGCAAGAAGGCAGAATAGGATAGACAGCTTTCCAGTTTGTATGAGTAAGTGCAGGACAAACAATTGTACTTTGATGTTTTCTTTCTATTGAAGGTTCATGTTGTACAATTGTTGTAAATGAGCATATGATTCTATTGTTTTCTTGCTAGTATTTCTTGACGTTGTATGCTTCTTGAATAAGTATGTCAATCTCTTATTTATACTCAGAAGTAGGTAGTGTAGTAACTCTCCACCTCGATGCATTTGTGCACTAAGCTGTTAATGCCATTTTTTGGAACTAACCTTTGCAAAAATGGCTTGTGTAATAATCCAAGAGGAATTGTTATCTGTCTGACCTGAGCACCACTTAGGTTTGGTCTGTCTAACTTCTAACAATGGTATCAGAGCGTGTAGGGAGCAGAGAGACAGTTTAGAGGTCGACCGGAATGGCAACAACTATTGCACAAAAGATAACCATCATATTTGATGGATCTAATTACGGACTCTGGAAGAGGCTATGGGAGGTTGTGAGTGGCGATGAACCCAGACCAGTACCCGAAGAGAGGAAAGATGAGAAGGCCATTTCTCTGATAACTCTTTCATTAACTGAGGAGATCTTGATGAATACGAAAGAATTCTAGTATAGTAGGCAGAGTTGGGAGGGCTTCAACAAAAGTTTGAAGCAAGGACAAAGACTGAGATCATGCATCTCACGAACCAGCTCTTTAGCATGAACTAGGATGGCTCCCATCTTGATTTGCATATTAACATAATGAAGAGCATCTTCATACAACTAGCAGCAGCTGGTGTAGAACATAAGGTGCCAGTTCATGTTTCTAACTCGTTCCTTGCCATAGTCCTATCATTCACTAAGGACCATCCTTATGAGATCACCTGATATGATGTTTGATGATGTTGCCAAAGCCATTGCTGAAGAGATGATAATCAGGCAACAGGCAGAGAATGGAGAATCATCAGAACAGGGCATGTTCTCCAAAAAGTCCAAAGGGAAAAATCGGAAATAGAGAAAATCAGGTATTGATAAGGATCAAGAAGGCAACAAAGGAAAGAAGAAAAAGGACAAGAAGCACATTGAATGTTTCTATTGCCACAAGAAAGGGCACTACACCTCAGAATGCTGGTCAAATTCCAAGGCAAAGAAGAATTCCAAGAAAGAGATTCTCAACACCTGATTAAGTTCATGTTACTCAAAGAAGTACTTCACATATTGTGATAGATTCAGTAGCCACTATGCATGTCACATGCCGAAAGGAAATTTTGAGTGACTACAAACCTATAACAGTTCAAAAGTTTGTCACTCTAGAAGACAACAGCATGCACAAGGTCATTGGCACTGGTAGCTTGCAACTGAAGACTCTTGCAGGTTGCAAGAATCTGGAAGGTGCACTTTATATGCCAACACTTAAGAAAGATTTGATGTATGTTGCAAAGATGATAGACCTTGGCATGAGAGTTCAATTTGCACAAGGTACATGCATGATTTTTGAAGGAGGCTCTGACCGCCCGGTCAGAGCCTCCTTCAAAATTCATGCACATGTGAGAATGATGAGATGTTGAAAGTGGGAAAGAGTGAATCAGAGTCCCTGTGTGAACTCCATTGTGTATTAACTATTTGATTCCACAAAATCAGAAATATCCAAGAAAGTGAAAGCCATTCAAGAAATAGAGATAGTTATTTAATCTATAGCTAGCTAAGTAAGATCATTGCGCATAGTGTGCCTAGACACAGGATCATGATCTAATCATTGTATTCACAACAACTTAATTCAAATTCTCTATTTTCTTATGTGTATTGCACTACAAATACTTTATGATAATTTTCGTTCTCAGTTGACACTCACTCAATTCGAAATGTCTAATCTTGAAGGAAGCATGGCTGTCTCAGACGCCTAATTGTTTCGCTCCCTTCATGGTTGTCTCTGACACCTACCATACAGTTTTTCATTTGATCTGAGTCAATGTTGATGTTGTAGTTTGGTGAAAGTTCATGTTAAACTTCTCTATGTTGGAGCTTTGTTTCCTATTCTGCACCTAATTTCTTCGAGAGCCTCCAACAGGCTTCATCACGAGGCAAGTTGACGGGACACGGGTCCCACCAACGGCAACCTGGGCCATGCATGGGTTGCCAAAGTAGAAGCTATATGTATAGTGTGGGAGAGTGCTTTATGTATGTGTTAGTGTGTGTGATGATCTGGGATTATGTGTAGAGATTGTACACTAAACAGAGTAGTCGTTGAAGAGAGCTTCGGAAAAAACTGTTTCCGAGAGTACACAAGCTCATACTCCTAAACTCAATGGTGTAGCTGAGAGCAAGAATCCTATGATTAGCATCAGATCTATGCTTCTTGCGATGAAATTAACAAAGGATTTTTTGTCAGAAGCATACAATAGCATGGTTTATCTCCAAAATAGGAGTCCTGCCATTGTAGTACCAAATTCAATGTACCCAACTATTCAAATTTGAATCTACTCAAACTCGCATTCTAACTTTTCCACACTTTCAAAAAGTGTTTATTCAAATGAAATTTAGACTAATGAACTTTGAAAAGTCAATCTCTAAGTCTAAAACAAGTTTTGGCCTCAATATGCCAAATATGGAAATATAGCAAAATGTGATGAAACTAGTTGAATCTTTCACACTCCCTCTTCAACTAGTTTTAGCATAGACTTTGATAGCACTCCAAGTGAAGTCCTATGCTTCATGAAGAAGTCTTTTCCCAATGCTTTGGTAAAGATATCAGCTACACATTCCCTTGAAGACACATGTTGAAGCTCCACCTCCTTTGCAATGACTTGCTCCCTCACAAAGTGATATTGTATCTCAATATGCTTGCTCCTAGCATGAAAGATAGGATTAAATGCCATTCTTTGGGCTGATTGATTGTCACAAAAGATGATTGGGCTCTCTGAAAAATCCAGCAAGTGAAGATCCTTGATCATCCTCTTGATCCATACCATCTCCTTTGTGCAATGTGTAAGAGCTTTGTACTCGGCCTCACTAGATGACAATGATGATAGTGGCTTGTTTCTTTGACATCCATGATAAAGATCCATCACCTATGAAAATACAATAAGCACTAATGGATTTTCTATCCATTACATCTCCAACATAGTCCAAATCTGAAAATCCAAAAAGATTAGGTGATGATCCTTCTTCATACAATATGCCAAAATCTCGATTTCCAATGATGTACCTCAAAACTCGCTTTCCTAGCTTCGAATGCTCCTCACTAGGATCTTGCATGAATTGACTCAATATTCCAACACAATAGCCTAGATCAGGTCTAGTGATGGTTACATAGATGAGTGAACCAACTAGCTTCCTATAGAGAGTAATGTCCTCGAAGGATCTTTCATTACCTCTTATAGTTACCTTTACATGAGACTCCATAGGTGTATCAATAGCTTTTACATCTACCATATGAAATCTTTCTAGAATAGAATTAGCATACTTCTCTTGACAAATGAAAGCAGTTTGAGAATATCTAATGACTTCTATTCCCAAAATGTAATGCAAATTACCAAGATCATGCACCTCAAACTCCTTCTTAAGAGCATTCTTGATATCATCCACATCTTGATTGTCTCCACCACTCAAGATGATATCATCCACATAGATTAGCAAGATGGTAATATCATTTCCAGCAAACCTATTATAAAGTGAATGATCATACTCACTCATAACAAAGCCTTGAGAGAGTAAAAAAGTGTTAAGCTTAGCATACCAACTCCTAGGTGCTTGCCTAAGGCCATACAAACTCTTTTATAGAAGACACACATGATTTGGCTTTGTTGATGAAATGTAGCTCTCGGGTTGCTCCATGTACACTTCCTCCTCAAGATCACCATTCAAGAATGCATTTGAAATGTCCATTTGCGATAGATCCCATCCATAAAGTGTAGCAAGTGAAATGATGACTCGAATGCTTACCATCTTTGCCACGGGTGCAAAGGTCTCATCATAGTCAATCCCTTGTTGTTGAGCATATCCTTTCGCCACTAACCGTGCCTTGTATTTGTTGATAGATCCATCTTGGTTTGTCTTCACCTTGAAGATCCATTTGCATCCAATAGCTTTCTTGTCCTTAGGCAACTCCACCTTTCTCCATGCTCCATTCTTTATAAGAGCTTGATACTCAAGATCCATTGCTTGGATCCACTCCTCTTCTTTCCTTGCTTGATCTACACTTGTAGGCTCATCCAAAGAGGTTAGAAAAGCAACATAATTTCCAGAAACTACTTGCTTAACCTTTTGATCATATGTGAGCCTTGAAGGTCCTTGTCTTTCTCTTGATGTTCTCCTTGGTTTTTGACTTGATGAAGAACCATCATCATCACCATCCAAAGTAGGATCCTTCTTGTCAGCATCAAGAATGTTAGATCCATCCACACTACCATCAATCATGCTTGAAGACACTTTTGGAATGTTCTCCTCATAAAAAATGACATCTCTACCAACAATCACTTTTCTAGTAGAAGGAATGTAAACCTTGTAGGCTTTACTTACCTCACTATATCCAACCAAAATACCTCTTTTTGAAGATGGATCCTCCTTGGTCCTATCATCAAGAGTAATGTTGACATAGCATGTGCATCCAAATGTTCTTAGAAAGTTGACACTCGGCCTCCTCTTGAATATCATCTCAAATGGTGTCCTTCCATCCAAAACAGCACTCGGCCACCTATTGCACAAGAAATTGGCACACAATAAAGCTTGATCCCAAAATGGTTTTTCAAGATTAGCACTTAACCTCATAGATTTAGAACTTTCACATAAAGTCCTATTCTTCCTTTCAGCCACTCCATTTTGTTGTGGGGTCCTTGATGTTGTATACTCCCTCTTGATTCCATGCTCATCACAAAAGGCCTTGAACTTGTTAGATATGTACTCACCACCATTGTCACCTCTCAAGCACTTGATCTTTGTGGAAAATTGGTTCTCCCTTGCATTCTTGAACTTGACAAAGACATCATACACTTCATCCTTTCTCTTTAGTAGATATATCCAACAAAATCTACTAAAATCATCAATGAATGTTACATATATCTTAGCTCCACTATTACTAATTGTAGTAAATCCATGAATATCCGAATGTACAAGCTGAAAAGGCTTTCTAGAAATAGATCTAGTATAAGTTAGTCTATGTGACTTAGACAAAGCACAAGACTCAAAAACATGCTTGACATCACTTAAGTAACTTGGAAGACCAATCACAACCTTCTTTCTTGCCATTACCTCCAATGACTTGAAGTTGAGGTGTCCCATCCTTTTGTGCCAAACCTCTTGAATAGAAATTTGCTCTCTTGCAGCACATCCAACCTGGTTAGCAATAACACAAGCATCTAGTTTGAACAACTTCCCTTGTCTTTTACCTTTTCCAACCAGGTCATCCTTCCTTTTGATCAAACAAGCATCTCCATCAAACTCCACCTTGAGGCCTTTACTTAGCATTTGGTTCACACTAAGTATTCTTGGTAATAGATGGAATAAACAAGACATCCTCCAAATGAACATTCCTATTTGTAGAGAGAGAAATAGGAATTGTGCCAATCCCTTTGATTGCACACTCACCATCATTGGTCGTGTAGATCACCCTCTTGTCATCTCCATATGCCAACAAATAAGTGAAGTAAACTTTGTGAAAAGTCATGTGTGAACTTGCTCCACTAGCAATCCAAGGATCTAGATCTCCATCATTAGCAAGCATACATGAAGACATCACAAAAGCATCATCATTTGCATCTTGAACATCCAAACCATCCTCATCAAGAGTAAGATTACCTTGCTTGTCTCCTTGATCTCTCTTCTTCTTGTAGCACTCACTTGCAAAGTGTCCTTTGATGCCACAATAGATGCACTTGAGCTTTGATCTATCCGTCTTTTTGCCACTTGAAGAAGCATCCACTTGATCTTGCCCTTTAGACCACTTACTTTTGGTTTTGCCCTTGAATTTGCCCTTTGTGAACATAGCATCTTCTTGAAATGTCGATGTAGATCCACCTCTTGCTTGAAGCCTATATTCCTCATTGATCAAGATCTCTTAAAGATAAGAATTACTTGAATAAGCTCTCCTTCCTTAATGCTTTCATCAATGCAAGCCAACTCATCATTCAATGCTTTCATTCTCAAAACAAAAGTACTTGGACTTTCTTCATTATTTTAAAAACAAGAAAAATTTTGCCTTCTTAGATTCAACACTCTAGAAGTAGACTTGGATTCATAAAGCTTCTTCAATGAATTCCAAGCCTTCAAAAATGATGTGCACTTACCAACTTCCTTGAGAAGTTCATTGGTAGCATTCATCTTTATCATGTGTAGAGCCTTCTTGGCCCTCTTGTCATACCTCATTTGATCTTGTTGTGTTGTTGGTCTCTCCTCCAAACCTACAACAATATCCAAAACATCATTCATCTCAAGAAGTGACTCCATCCTCACTTCCACAATGAATAGCTACTTGAGGTAAGCCTATCATTGGTTTCCAACATGACTCCAATCGAAGTTGCCATGTAGCAAAGACCTGATCTTCTCTTTCAGTTGTTTCAATGCACAAAGCACTCCTTTGAACAACAACAAATGCTTTCAAAAGAAATCACCAAGATTTGAAACTATCTCAAAAATTCTCTTCTAGCACTTATACCAAGCAAATCAACACATAGAATCATGGAATCTTGATCAACTTATGATCTATCCTCAATCTAATGACTTTTGCCACTTCCTAAGATTGAAACAAAATCAAATGAAGTCCAGCAACCTTACTATCTAGAGATCCAATCAAAATTAGGGTTTTGACAAAATCACAAAAAATTGACTATTCCAAATCTACATGCAAATGCTAAAAATTTGATATGCAATCTATAAGCCACTACTTAGGCTGATCCAATGATCCAAAAATCGGCCAAATACAGTATGTGAATTCAAAAATCGGATTTGATCAAGTATATTGACCTATATAGTGTTTTGATCTACAAAATATCCAATCTACAAAAACAAAAAACTCGATTTTGATGTAGAATCCTCTCTAGCATGCTCTAGACTTGATATCTTCACCAAATCTGCTTGAATGATCTTTGGTTAGAAAGAGAAATACACTACCAATCTTACCAATGTAGAAAAATCAGCATCTACACACAAAATGAGATGCAAACACTAATAAAACTTGATCAAACTTGAATAAAATAAAAAAGTATTGTTGTTGTCCATACAAAACCAGCGAGCTACTGTATTTCACACATGTGGATCCAAAAATAGCAAATATAGATCATTCTATGCATAAAATTGCAAGCAATCACCAAGATAGTGCACCAATGGATAGTAGAACCCAAGAGAACCATGTATAAGCATGAAATGAGATAGAGAAGAGAGAAGATCATTCTCTCCATGAGTTACATCCATAGTAGGTCCAAACCCTATTTGGCCACTTGGCTTTCCCACCAAAATGCTAACCCTACTAATTTTGGGTCTAGATTCAATGTACCCAACTATTCAAATTTGAATCTACTCAAACTCGCATTCTGACTTTCCCACACTTTCAAAAAGTGTTTATTCAAATGAAATTTGGACTAATGAACTTTGAAAAGTCAATCTCCAAGTCTAAAACAAGTTTTGGCCTCAATATGCCAAATATGGAAATATAGCAAAATGTGATGAAACTAGTTGAATCTTTCACACTACATGATTACGTAGCCAAAGATATAGTATTGAATTCTCAGAAAATTTCTACTAGTTACGAAATCAATACAGAGATGCATGCATTCTGACTCAAATTGAACGGAATAAAGAAATAGTATTGATTCAGAAAAACAAGATCAGATGCGAATAGAAACCGTGCACTCTAAAGTTATCTCTGAGTAACTAAGAATAAGTCCGAAATAAGTGACTTTGCTGATGAGCAGTAGCACAATAGCAATTCTAAAATAAATCTCTAAAAGTCTGAGCTAGAATGCTCAAGAGAATTCAAGCTTGAAAGCTAGATAGAGAGCTAACTACAATACTTTCTGGTTGTGAATGATCTGCTTGATAAGAGTGCAGGAAGCATCATGTAATAACACTCAACTCCTTCACAATTCACAACGTCATTGATAATGAGATGTATGAATAGTTGATTTATACTAAGTAATTAGGTCATCAAATGCGATTGCCAGTTGGCTGGAGTCCATTGGCTAGAGTCTGCTGGCATTCATCCAGTTCTTCTCAGAAGTTGCTTGCTGATAAGTGGCGACAATTGGTCGTGAACAATCTTTCTACATAAATGAACGTAAACTGCCACAGGCGAAAAATGCGACACTTCATTTTTACTCATAATTCTTGACAGGCAAAAAATGCGAAAAAAGATGACACTGCATTTTTACATGTATGTTGGAAGTATTTATAGTGAATGCAGCGGCTAGATCTACTTACGGGTGTAGTAAGGCTTACCCAACTAGTGCCCGAAACGAAAATAAAGCTAATTAGTAACAACAATAAAAATACTTACCCAACTAGCAAGGTGACTAGACTAATCCTAGATTAACACCCAAAGGGTAATAAAATGAGATTGCGGCTAATACTAAACAAATAAACAATAATGGACATGCCACAATAAAACCAATGAAAAGGAGGCAAGAGGAGGCCCGAGCACCTTCCCTCAAGCTATGCACCTTCCCAAAGGGAACACAAATGAAATAGAATGATAATTCTCCAAAATAGAGAGCTAGATAGCTTAATCTCAAAAGTGTTATTTACAACACAAATACCTCTCCTTTTATGGCAAGGAGGGTCTTCCATAAGTGTCTACTAACTTATGGGACGAATCTGTTCCTAGCCTTTCTAGAACTTCTAACTTAGGATTTAGAACTTCAATTTTCTTAACTTAGGACAACTTAAGATAAAATATTTCTAATCTTAAGTTTTCTAAGTCTAAGTTCTAAATCTAAGTTTAAGTTATTTTATTATTATTTAAGCTTCTACTCATGGACTTACAAAACACATGCCATGGCTTGAAGTTTATTGACAGATACTCATACGTGGTCTTACAAAACACATGCCAGAGAGTTTTATTATTTTTTTATTTTCTCTGTGTTAGCACAGTTGCTAACATTATCTCCCTCCTTATTGAATTGGTGGTCCCACACCAATCGACGCCTTTTCGTCCTGGATTTTTTCTGCTTCTTGGAGGCGAGACTGTTGCTGTCGGGAGTGGTATATGGTCATCCCGATGCCCTCCATCATTTGCCACCGTAATTTGTTCAGGAAGGGCATGGGTTTCCATAGCTCCACCATATCAATGTGCAGGGCGGAAGTAAGTGCAGCGCGATAATAGAGCCTTGCAACGTTTGATATGGTCGTCTTGCATGCGCAAGGGTTTATTGATATCAAGGGCAATTGGGGGTAACCCTTGATCCCAAAAACCTCTGAGTTCTGCCAGAAATGCCACCAGGCCACAATTATCAACAAATAATCTGACATCACGATCAAGATTGCCATGGTGCTTATGGTAGAAGACTCGGCAGTTGGTGACCATGTCTTCGGCTAAGTTGCCGGTATCGACTCCTGTGAGCTTAGGCCATAAAATTATGTTCTTGACCTTGGTGGCAGTAAACGGTTCTCGCCTCGCTACTAGATAGTAATAAGGATTGGTGCGCATGTAGGAGGGAGCTTCGAGATACCGTGCCATTGAGGTCTTACTTTGCAGGAAGAGCTGATGGCGCCAGAGAGGTTGTGGATCCAGGAGTTTGACTGCTACTTTATGTGTTTGACATTGGTTCAAATCTGGCAATATGTAGCCACCTCGCTCTTTCGTTGTTGGGTACTTCTTTGCAAACTCCTGAGAGACACGCAACTCCTTGCTTGGTTCTGTGGGCGTGATTCTGTGTCGGATGGTGGGGGCTTCAGAGGCAATCTTGTGTTCGGTTTGTGGATCGGGATCAAGAAATAGAGGAGGCGAGGGGTTAGCTTCTACAATTCGTTGTGATTCAGGGGAAAATTGTCGTGGAATAAAGGTGGGGTTAGTGGTGTCGAGGGGGTTAGAAGCGGTGGAAGGGAAAAGAAAATGTTGGGAGCTGGTACCCCCAGAGCCCGATGGATTGGTTGGTGTTTGAGCTCCTTGACCCAGGGGTTGGCCTTGAAATGCGGAGCCTTGAGTTGCAAGAGGAGGCTGTTGAAATCATGCGCCATCTCCACCATCGGTTCCATCAAAGTGGTGTCCCGAATCATGAAATTGGGCGTGCTCTGCATGAGCTGACGGTGTCGACTGGACAGCCGCCTTTAAGCGTTCTTCCAGGGTGGCTATGTGCTGGTTTAGGGCCTCGACGGAAGCAATGTATGATTGTTGTAATTTTGAGTGTTGCTCCGTCGTGGCTTTTAGCTTTTGGGCCAGCGTTTGATAGGCCACCATTGGAATGACAGTTCCCTCAGAGATAGCTGGTGGTGCGAAGTTATTGAAGTCCACCATTTCCAACTGTTCCTTCATAGCGGAACGTGCTGCTTGTGAATCTGCTACAGCCTCATCCTTCTCGGCTTTGAGGGTATCGATGGTTTGCTGCATGTTGGATACCTTCAGTTGGAGCTGGTTCTGGAGATGGAGTAGCATCTGCTGCTGTTGTTGATTGTAATTCGTGAGGTTCTGGATCTGCAACTATTGTTGTTTGGTTTCCTCCTCCAGCCTTGTTTTTTCTTTCTGAAGGTCCGCCATAGCACCATCGTCGAATTGCCGCATAGTGTGTTGTCTCCCTAGGGTGCCGAATGTATTGTATTGGAGCTCATTCACCAACCATACCGCTTTTTGGGCTGTAAAGGGTAGCTGCTCCCAAGGACCAATGTCAGGGAGGTTGCGTGTGTAGTTAGGATACGGCATGGGGTTAAATGGTAGAAAATCAGGAGCAGGGCTAGACGAAGGTGTAGGAAAGACAAGGAGAGGTGATTGTGGATTCAGGGGTGGGGAGAGACTACGTGGCAGAGATTGTTGGATTGGGTTAGTGGTGACAGTGGTTGATGGGAGTGCAGTTAGTAATTGTAAGACAAAATCATCTACGTTGATTGTGGAGTCAAGTAGGGTGGAGATTTGTATAGGCGAGGGCTTTTGCTCGGATAAGGCTCTCGCTCTGCTGGTCCCGGAAAAGTGTTAGATCAAAGCCAAGGTTGGTGAGGATATCCTTGGCCAGTGTGAGCTGCTCGGTGTAATTCTTAAGAGAGATCATGATTATATCCCCTGAATAAGGACGAGGGGGTTTACGGCGATGCAAGCTCAGTGAGGAATCATGGGAAGCCATGGCAGCAGTGATTTTAGATTGCTCTGAGAATTTTGAAAATTTTGAAAAAAAATATTTGGCAAGAACTCGAGAGCAGCAATCTAAAATGAACTCGTGGAGAGAGGGTGGAGACCTGTATATAGATTTTTTGGGGCAGGAATTCGCAACTTCACCCAGAAATTGTCCTTAGTGTCCACGATTTGGTAATGATGGTCGCGAATTTTGAGGCATCATTTTGAGGGCCCGTGAATTCCTGTAAGTGATTTTTGTTTGCCAAAAGAGAGAAAACGTCTGATAGTGCAAAAATGTATCTGATCAGAATTTGCAGAGGTAATAGAGAAATCGTGAGGATCAATTTGAGCTCCAATGAATTGTCTATGAATTCGGAGGATAGACATCTGATGAAGAAAACTCCATTTTTTGATTTTTTGACATTTTTCTTCTGAGACAAAATTCGCGGAGGCCAAAAATGAATTGTTCTCTATGAGAAAGGGGACAGGAGAATTCTATCTGAGATCCTGTGAAAACATTTTGTCTGAAACTAATGACTTTTGTGGTTTTCTCATAGAAGACTGTTGGTATACCTGATCTGATTGTATCTTGATGGGTGGAACAACAAATCATAGCAAAAAATTGTTGTCGAAATGGCATACAAACAATAAAAAGAGAGAAGAACAAATAAATAGTAGAGAAAAAATAGCTAATACATATCAAGATAAAAGTAGGGTTCGTTGTACTTTCTCAATCGACTCCCATTGACCACAGTGTCAAGGACATCGCCTTGAAGGGTTTGGAGTTGGACATATCCAGAGGCAAAGATTTTTTTTATGACATAAGGTCCTTGGCCCGAAAATTTCAGTTTGCCTTTGAAGGCTTTGGCCTGGTATAGCAGGACCTTATCGCCCACCTGGAAATCTGTAAGTTTCGATGATCGATCATGCCATGTTTTTTGTCGTCATTTGTGGACTTGTTGAGCATGGATGTTGATCCGTTGTGTTTCACAGAGTTGCTCTAGATGGAATAACCTTTTTGCTAGATTCTGAGGAGTATCGTGCTCAAGGTTGTAGGCTACTCGAAGGGAGGGAATATGGAATTCCACAGGCATAACGGCTTCTTGACCATATGTGAGCTGGAAGGGGGTTAAACCTATAGCTCGCTTTGGGGTAGTGCGATAAGCCCAGAGAGCAGCATGGAGTTTGAGTTCCCAATCAGATCGACTGGATTCGACAGTTTTGGTGAGAATGCCACATAGGATTTTATTGGTGAATTCTGCCTGGCCATTACAACATGGATAGTATGGGGAACTTTTGCGATGTACCACAAAAAATTTGAAAAAAAGATCTGCTATGACAGAGTTAAGAAAATGTGTACCCCTATCACTGATAAGCTCTAGAGGACATCCGAACCAAACTATAACCTGTTCATAGAGAAATTTGGCGGTGGAACGAGCGTCAGCATTGCGAACAGCTCTTGCTTCAGCCCATTTGGTGCAGTAGTCTGTAGCTACTATGATGTAACGAGATTGTGTGTGTCGAGAAGCAGGAATAATAGGTCCGACATAATCAATTCCCCATTTCTGGAAAGCTTGATCAGTGGTTACAGGGTGTAAAGGCATGTATTCTGTTTTTTGAAAGTGTTTTGTGCGTTGGCAGACATCACAAGCCTTAGTGTATTTGTGCGTATCCTTGAAGAGTATTGGCCACCAGAAATCGACCAAGAGGATTTTCTTAGCAGTTGTTTCAGAAGAGAAATAGCCGACACCAATACCTTCATGAGTGAGGGAAATTATAGAGGGTATTTCTCCTTCAGTACATCATCGAATAATTTCATCTAACCCTTGCTTGTAGAGTTGTCCTGCAATTAACGTATAAGGTTTAGTTTTGAGAACCAACACTCGTTGTTCGGGTTTAGAGAAGGAAGGATCCATCTACCCTGAAGTTAAATATTCGATAATTTCCTTAGCCCATATAGGTGTAGAGTCAACTTGGAAAAGGATTACATTTGGTAAATCATCGTTGACATCTTGATCAGGGGTAGGAAGGTAGATGATCTGCTAAAAAATGCTGAACTCCCTTACAAACCACGATCCTAAACTCAAATTCTCTCAATAATAGGATCCATCTAGTAATATGACCTGTGGTGCAGGTCTTGTTGATGAGATACAACAGTGCTTGATGATCAGTGAAGAACGCAAAGACTTTTCCTAGAAGATAATGGCAAAACTTCTGAACCGCATATACCATTGCCAAGGCTTCGCGTTCGGTAGTGGTATAGTTGACTTCAGCAGGTATCAATTGTCGACTAAGAAAACGAATTGGGTAATCCTTTTTAAATTCTCCTGGTTGGGTGAGCACTGTTCCAATGGCATACTTGGATGCATCAGTATGCACATGGAATTCTTTAGAATAATCAGGAGCTCGGAGGATGGGTGCTTTGGTAAGGGCTTCTTTGAGTAGATTGAAGACGACGTGTTGTTCATCCGTCCATTTGGGAACTACAACTACTTTGTAGATTAAGCGTGCTTTGTTAGCAAAATTGAAAATAAAGCACCGATAGTAGTTGGCATGGCCAAGGAAGGAGTAAACTTCACGTATCGTACACGGTTCGGGTAGATTTTGAATGATAAGGATCTTTTCAGGGTCAGTGGCAATGCCATTTCATGAGATAATATGTCCTAACACAATACCATGGGTTACCCAAATTTGGCATTTTTCAGGATTAAGAGAGATATCGAAGCGTTGACATTGGATAAAAAAAATTTCGAGCACAGACAAATGACGTATTTTTTTGGAATGTGCTCCTAAATCGTCCAAGTAAACTTCTAAGGTATTGCCCATATGCTGAGAAAAGGCCGCTTGCATAACACATTGGAAGGTGCTAGGAGCATTGCAGAGCCCAAAAGACATGACTTTCCAAGAGAAGGTTCCCCATTCTGTGGCAAAGGCGGTTTTGTGTTGATCTTATTCAGCGATTTGGATCATCTTATATCCGCTAAAGCCATCTAAGAAGGAGTAAGCCTCATCTCCTGCTAGATTTTCTAAGATGGATTCTCCGAAAGGTAATGGAAACTAATCACGTTCAGTGACAGCGTTAAGTTTCTTAAAATCGACACAGATCCGAAGTTTTTCATTTTTCTTGGGGATGATGACAATTGGGGAGACCCACTCAGTATGCTCAATTTTATATATAAATCCCGCATCTAAAAGATGTTGTAATTCTTCTTTGATCTTGGCCTTATGGATGGGATTACATCTGTATGGACGACTCGCAGTGGGCCTCGCACCCGGTTTAAGTGGGATACGATGCACAGCTACTTGGGGTGAGACGCCTTTCATTGTGGGAGTTTACCCGTTGAGTCAATTGTGACAGAATTGTCATGATTACCAAAAGTGATTCGGCCTTTGCTCCAGTCATGAACGACTCGTGCATTGGTGAGCCATGGACGACCAAGTAGTAATTCATAAGAATAGACATTATTGGGAATATCAAGTACTACAAGCTAAATAGAAAATTTGAGACCTCCTAGTTTGATCAGCACGTGCGGAAGGAAACCAGTAGATTGGACCACACTTTGATCAGCCATTCGAAGCTGACAAGTAGGTTTGGCTAGCTTGTCTCTCAGATTCCATTCCATCATGAGGGATGTAGAAATGATATTAACCCCGGAATCTCCATCGAGTACTGCTAAAACTTCACGGGATTGATGATGGGTAGCTGGGATTTTGATGTTGCCTTGTTCGTTGAGTGGATTGGTTAGATGTAAGGGCATTTCAGGTAACTCATCAATAGTGGTGGTGGTATGGGATTGGATCTATTGTTTCCACTGGCCAGCATGCTTCTAGAGGACATGGAAGGGAAGAGTGATATTTTCTTGTAGTAAATCTCGCCAAACTTTGGTACCTTCAAGGGTTTTGCTTTCAGAGGGCTTGTGAGGTAAAGTTATGGTAAGAGGAAGATTGTTGGTCGGCATTACGGATTTGCTGGCGATACTCATGATGCAGCCAAATTTCTTCAGATGGGTGAGGATAAACTATCGAGGTTGAATCATCACTTGGAGGAATAGCCTGCGGTTGAGTTTTGCTGGGTGCAAGTGTAGGGGCTTGGCGTTGGGTTTGTGTCCGAGTCAAGACCCAAGCAGGATGAGTTTCAACTGGTAAAGTTTCTACTTGCACTAAACAGACTGGAGCAGCAGGTTTGGATCGGGATGGGCAGTCCTTCACGTGATGTTCAATACCACAATTCTCACAAGCTGGAGGGAAACGAAGTTTATCTGGGCAGCGAATACTAGGATGTTTACCTACACAGATAAAGCATCCTCGTATTGCGGGTAGTTGATGTGCGGCAAAGACAGCTTGGTTTGGATTGTAAGCTTGGGCATTGGGATCCAGTGGTTGAGCATTATAATCATAGGTATAATAAACAACCGTTTCAGTAGAGTACTGCGGTTGAGTACTGTCTTCCACATAGTAGGTGGCCGGATCGATGGTATTCAGATCAAGATAATGGACAACGTTTTGTGGGGCAGGTTGGTTAACAACAAACTGTTGACGTGGAAATGGGTATTGATTTGGTGCAGGTGGTCGTGGTTGGTAAACCCCTGGTCGTGGCACAGGTTGTTGTGGCGGGTAGGGGCGGTAAGCTCGATAAACGGTCGGTCTGGTGGCTGCTGGAAAATGATTTCGCAGTTGAGAGCATTCATTAGTAGTGTGATGCTGTGAGCGGATTGGACACCAGACATTTTCTCTTGCTGGAAAGGATTTCTCAGCAATCTATTTCATGGCGGTTTGGAAATCGGCAGTGAGTTTATCCATATGAGATTGTTGAGCCTTTTGCCCGGTTTCCATTTGATGTAGAAGTTCAGAAGACTGAGCAATATTATCAGACTTCGGGTGATTAGGACGATCCGGATTCTTAGATTTCTTTTCACAATGGTCAAAGTCATCATCGGAACCTTCGTCTTCTTCACAGATAGCATGGTCATTACATCTTTAAGTTGATCATAAAGGTCAACTAGTTTGAGTTCACGACGGATGTTTTTAGGCAATCCAACTAAAAATAGTTTTATGGCCATTCGTTCAGTGATATTTTCATCAACACATTCTACTTTGAGACGTTTAAAATGCTCAATGTAGTTTCGAACAGACTCTTCGCGACGCATCTCGATATGAGTAATGATTTAGTAAAAATATCTGTTGTCATATCTTGTGTTTGACAGTATTGCAATCTGACCTCTTTGTCAAGAACTTTGGTTCTGACATAGTGATATTTCAATTCAATGTGCTTACTCCTAGAATGAAATCTAGGTTTGGCTAACAAGACAATGGCACTTTGATTATCACAAAATAATAATGTCGAAGCATATTGATTCAGACTAATATCTGAAAGTAAGTTTCTCAACCAAATCACTTCCTTTGTAGCTTGTGAGACTGCAATATACTCTGATTCTATAGAAGATAGAGCTATCAAAGATTGCTTGTGACTGTTCCAAGAAATTGGACCATTGAGAAAGAATGTAGATCTGGAAGTGGATTTACGAGTGTCTACATCTCCTGCCCAACTTGCATTTGTAAAACCAATGAGTAAATTGAGTTTGTCGTTGTTGACTACTCCATAACAAATGCAAAAGTCCATAGTAACTCGAAAATATCTCATGATTGTGATAAGAGCTTTCCTATGTGCTACACCAGGGTCGGTCATATACTAATTGAGAGAGCTGACTGCAAAGGCTATGTCTGGCCTGGTACAGATCATTGCGTACATAAGAGATCCTACAATAGAATGGTAAGGATACTCATGCATCTACTCCTTTTCTTGAATTGTTTGAAAACACTGGTCCTTTGACAACTTAAAACATGGTTCCATTGGTGAGAGAGCTAACTTGCAATTAATCAGATTATATCTTACTAACATATTGTAGATGTACCTCTGTTGAGTAATGTAGATCAACTTTTGATTTTTGTCTCTATGGATTTTAATACCAAGGGAGAAATGAGCTTTGCCCAGATCGGTCATGTTGAATTTGAAAGATAGGATTGTCTTGGACATTTGAATTTGAAGAGCTAGGTGTGTAGCCGTGATCAATAAGGAAAGTATTGATCCTTTGAAACCATGCTCGATTGCTTCAAGCCATAAAGTGCCTTATGGAGTTTACACATATGATTGTGTTTACCCTCAATAATATAACCTTTGGGTTACACCATGTAAATGTCTTCTTCAATAAGTCCATTGAGATATGTTGTCTCTACATCCATTTGATGTATTTCCAAATCTGTTGCAGCAGCAAACGATAACAAAAGTCAAATAGAAGAATGCTTGACTACTAGACTGAAAGTCTCAGTGTCATCGACATTGTATACATGAGAAAATCTTTTGGTGACAAGTCGGGCTTTTCTTCTGTCGATGCTTCCGTCTACTTTGTATTTGACTTTGAAAATCCATTTGCAATCAACTATGTTTTTGCTAGTAGGTAATTCGACAATTGTCCATGTCTGGTTCTTGATAAGAGATGAATACTCTTTATCCATAGCTTCTTTCCAGAGATCAACATCTGGCTGAACGAGTACCTCTTTGGCAGTCGTCGGCTCGTGAAAAAGGTAGGCTACAGACTCATCGATATACTTGATAGGTGGTCTGCTAGCTCTTGATGATCTTCTGAAAAATAGAGAAAGTTGATCATTTTCATCATACTGTACTTGTTGAACTGCAACATCATCATCTTGTGATTTGTGTCGTTGATTTGTTGTTCGTCAAAAGTAGATGAGCTTGGTCCTTCAAGGGGAATAGTCGACTGAGGAACTGGAAAATTCAATATGTCAGAAGAATCTAATAGGTCGGCTATATGGGCATTGTCTTTTCATTGGAGGTCGATAAACTAATCTTCAATGAAGATGACATCTCGGCTAATTTGATGGGATCAAATAACTTATAGGCTTGATCTGAAGTAGTGTAGCTGATGAAAATACATTGATACTTTTACAAGTAGAGGTGAGGAAGTCCTCCAAATCCAAAGTAGGGCCTCAAATGTCCTCCAAGCAACCTGCAAGCTTCAAGATGCTCCCCAACTCCAAGCCATGATACCTCCACCTGCAAGTAAGGATCTGCAAGCCTCCAAGGATCTCTCCTCCATCTGTGTCCCTACTCTTTAAACACAAAGATAGATAACAAACTGGCCTCAAGTATTCACCACCCAACCATAGCTAGATCCAAGCTCCAAGCAAGACCTATCTAGCACCTCCTTGCTAACCATAAACAAATCACAAGCATACCACAACACTCCATAGCATACTCAAGATCCGAACCCTACTTATGTCCCATACCATAAGCAAGATTCAAACCTTAAGCATACTACCACAAGAAAGCACTCTACACACTAGTAGCAACACTAGAGCATAAGCAAAGCAAACAAGAGAGATCTGCCCCTCCCAATGGGCGCCCTACTACCCTCATATAGATGGCCCATGGACCCCTCCAATGCACTATGGAGTTCCATGCTCATCCAATGAGAGAGAGAGAAGCCTAGGGGAGTTAAAGAATCTCCAAGAGCCTCCATAGGCTTATGGAATGTCAAGAGACTCCTTCCATAACCTATGACTCTTTGAATGCCTTTCTTGTGGGAGTTGGGCACTCAATGGACACTTTAGAAGGGCTCCCGCTTACTAGGTCCCATTGCCCAAGTTGTGCAAGTATACTTTGGTCTTAGACCAATAAAGTGATATGGTTCAAGGTTGAGGCCCAAGGTTTAGAAAAATAGTCACCCAACAACTTTCTAACACCTCTCTAGGTTCCATACCTCCATCCAAGGCATAGACACCTACCTGTCCTTAACCAAGGACACTAGCACCTTAATCTAAGGCACCTACCCTTAATACTAAGAGTACCCCTTATCCAAGGGTCACGTGACTCCATACCTCCAACTAAGGTATAGTCACTTGCATGTCCTTATCCAAGGGCACATACCCTTAGTGTTGGGGGCCATTTAGCCCCCAACACTAAATGGACTATTAGGAGTCTGAAGTACTGCTAGTTACATAGGTATGTAACATTCCTCCCCCCTAAACTTAAATTTTTCCTTGTAGGGAAAAGTTTGAAAAATTCTTCTGGAGATCAGTCTCCTTTTCCCATGTACCCTCCTCTTCTGATTTGCCCCTCCACCTGACTAAAAATTCTTGAAGCACTCTACTTCGTAGAGTCCTCTACCGACTATTAATAATTGCCTCGGGTTCAGGTGCTCCACTCACGGACTCATCACAAAGAAGTTCCACTAGATCTTCCACAGGGACCAGGGTCTCCCCAACCCCCATCAAGGGTTTCAACTTACTAACATGGAAAACATGATGAATTCCAACGTTAGCTAGAAGGTCTAGTTTGTATGCGACCTTGTTTATCACTTGAATAACCTTAAAAGGACCGCAATACCTAGGCGCCAACTTTGCACACTTAATAGTTTTCAAGCCCCTAGAGGGACTAGGGACTCTCAAAAACACCCAGTCGTTGACCATGAATACCTTGTGCTTCCAAGATAGATCAACATAGTGCCTTGCCCTATCCTAGGCACTTCTTATGCTATCTTTAGCCAACTGTAACATTTCTTGCATATCCGTAAGGAAATCAGCTGCAGCTTGCACCCGTAGGTTTTTCATGCCAACACTAATTGGTGATCGAGGTTGAAAACCATACATAAGCATGAAAGGGCTGAATCCGGTCGCTAAATGTTTTGCACTGTTATATGCAAATTCCACCAGTGGAAGGTACTGTTCCCAATCAGACTGTCGATGGCCCACATATGCTCGAAGTATATCCTCCATCGTCTGATTGTCCTTTCTGTTTGACCGTCTGATTCCGGATGATCTGTAGAACTCAAACTTAAACTCGTTTCCAACTTTTCAAATACTGCTTGCCAAAAATTCCTAGTGAATTTTGGGTCACGGTCATTGACAATATCGCAAGGCAGCCCGTACAGTCGAAAAAGCTTATCAACGAACAGTTGAGCTAGTTCTGAAGCTTTAACAGTAGTTTTCGTTGGGATAAATTGAGCAAACTTCATAAGTCTATCAAGAATGACCAAAACCGAATCGTGGCCCTTCCCTATACATGGAAGCCCAACCACAAAATCCATAGATATATTTTTCTACTTTCCGGTAGGAATATCTAAAGGATGTAATAGGCCACTACCTTTTAGCCTCTCTGCTTTATTTAACTGGCACTTAGTACATTTAAGTACATAGGCCTCTACCTGACTTTTCATCTTAGGCCACCAAAATTGCCTTCGAACTAAGTCAAGTGTTCTTTGTATACCCAGATGTCCTGCGCTTGGACTATCATGACACTCATGCAAGATTTGGGCCCTTACAATGTCATTCTTCGGTACACACACCTTTCCTTTATGAAACAAAATCCTGTTTCGAATTAGGAAATTCGTTTCAGTCTTTCCCTGATTCGAGGAATCTTGCAAACCTGAATCGACCCCCGAAAGTACTTGTTGCCGATACTTTCCAAAAAAAAAGGATTGAAATCATATAGTCCTTGAAGAGATTGAAACAACTCCGATTCTATAACAGTAAAGCACAACTGATTAATAACCGGTAATCGACTCAAAGCATCCGCTAGAGTATTTTGACTTCCTTTACAATAACGTACAGAAAAGTCAAAGATTTGCATCAGCTCAGTCCATTTAGCTTGCCTCCCCTTTAAATCTGTAGCATCATAGAAATATCAAAGAGTCTGATGATCCATCAAAACTTCAAATCTGGCTCCATACAAATAATGTCGTCAAATTTTCAAGGAATGAACAATTGCAAACAGTTCTTTCTCATAGGTACAATACCTAGACTGAGCAAGATTAAGTTTCTTGCTTTCATAAGCCACAGGATGTCCATCCTGCATCAAAACATCTCCAATAGCACAATCATTGGCATCGGTCCTAACCACAAAAGTCTTATTAGGATTGCCAATGATTAGTATTGGTGCCGAAAAGACACTTTTCTTAAGCAACTCAAAACAATTATTCATATCCTCCGTCCACACCACCAGTGGACTCTTAGCCCTCCGGCTTAGCTTCTTATAGCCTTTCAAGGCATGGGTAAGGGGAAATGCCAATCGAGCAAATTGGGTAATATGCTGACGGAAAAATCCTACAAACCCCAAGAAAGACTTGATTTCCCAAACTATGGTGAGAATAGGCCAATCAATAACCCTCTAGATACGATCAACCTCAATCTCCACCCCCCGTTCAGAAATCTTATGCCCCAAGTAAGACAATTCCTTAGCAAAAAAGTCACACTTAGACTCCTTGGCAAAGAGCTTTTCCCTTCTTAGAATGTCCAAGACAATCCTAAGATGCTCTTTATGTTCCGCCAAAGTCTTACTGAATACTAGGATATCATTTAAGAATACCACTACAAATCTTCCCAAATATGGCGTGAATAAATTTTTCATCATTTGTTGAAAAGTTGCCGGTGCATTTATCAAACCAAAAGGCAACACCAAAAATTCGTAGTGACCAAAGCGAGTTCAAAACCCGGTTTTTCGTATATCTTATGCCTTAATGCGTATCTGATGGTAGCCCGATCTTAGATCTATCTTGGTAAAGTACCCAGCACCACCAAGATAGTCTATTAGATCATCCACCCGCGACAGTGGATATCTATTCTTAATGGTTACCTTGTTCAATTTCTTATAGTCGACGCAAAACCTTATAGTCCCATCCTTTTTGGCCACCAGAACCATGGTGATGCCCAAGGAGACTTACTAGGTTGTACCCACCCCTTTTTCAGGTAATCATGTAATTTCCTATTTACCTCAGCCTCTTCCGATGCACTCATCCTATAAGGACGCTGTGTGATTGGAATTGCTCCAGGTATTAGGTCAATTTTATGATCAATTGTCCTTTCTGGTGGTAAACCTACAGAAATGTCTAAAAAAACATCATTGAATTCCTGCCTAAGTTCATTATAGGCTTTAAATTCTATAGTGTTTTCACTGGGTATATTCATGGCATTTATGTTAAGTTCTTCATCATTGCAGCAAATGATATCATTATGAAAACATAAATAAACTTTAAAATCAGAATTCGTCATAATAGAATTAAATTCATATTTAGAATAAGGGTTAATATTTTTAGTGTCAACACTTAAACTAGCCTTGATCTTAATTTAAGAATTCTCATGCATAAAAGATAAAGATTTCTCAACAAAATCAATTCTCAATGACTTGTTCTTATCAAAATGCCATTGTTGCCCAAGAACAATATCTACATTAGCTAATTGAACAACATGGAATTCTAGTTTTTTAGGATAATCCTGAATGTGCAATTCTACATCAAGAACAATAAAATCCATCATATCGGAATTACTTCCCGATGCCATTGTCACACGGTATTTTTTCTCGGTAGGAAGGTTTAGCGTCTGCACCAAATTTACATTAATAAAGTTATGAGTGGATCCCGTGTCAAAAAGAACATTAACAACTTGATCATTAACTTTACCTTTAATGCAAATAAGGTCATTAGGACCAAAAACTAAAGAACTAAGGAAACAAACATCCATCTCATTACTTCGAGATAGATTACCTGAGGTTAAAGCTTGTTTTTTAACGCAATCATGTGCAAGGTGACCCTCGCCATTGCACTTGAAGCACAGGTTCTTCTTACGAGCTTCAGCTTTATCATTGTCACCATGATGGTTTTTAAAGTTTTTCTTGATTTTCTTAGGATTGTTGGAATTGGGATGTGTTTCACTAACAACTTCCCTATCCTTCCTCTTAAATTGAAAACCTTTTTTTTGCTCATTAGGTTGTTGACGCCTAGGTGGCTTAGGTGTGTCATCAAAGTATTTTCAGCCCTAATAGCATCTTCTAGGGTTTTTGGATGGTTCCTACGAACATCCACTTGATAATCTTTTGGTAACCCATCAATGAACATTAACATTTGTACCTTAGGCGGAATGTCACTATAAAGTGGATTCGGGTACTCATGAAAATCTTGAAAAATTGTTCCAAACCTTTATTCATGGTTAGAAGACTCAACTTTTGGAAGTGTTCATAGTCATCTAAAAGTGGTAGAAAATCATCCCTAAAAAGCTTGCAAAATCATCCCATGTACAAGGTTGATTGCCCTTTGCAACTAAGTCATCCCACTAAACTAAGGCTCTTCCTTCAAGGAACATGGTGACAGTGGATAACTTTTCAGATTTAGGAAATTGGTTCATGGCAAAGTATTTGTTCCAAACATTTAGCCAAGAACTTACCACTTATAAGTTCCTATCTTTCTTCTCTCCCTTAAACACTTTTACAGGAGGTGGAACTACATGCTTCTTCTGATTGGCTAACCTAGACTCTAAGTCTTGGTCTCTTTGATTAGTTTCAAGAAGCTGCTTATTAGTGGCTTGAATTTGTTGGTATAAAAATTCAAGAGCTTGTGCCACATTGGATGGATTTGATAGATCAAATGTTGGGTTTTCATTGGTTTGATCCATTGGGGTTGCTTGTGTGTTTTCCTATTATGCAAATACAACAACAAGTGCTCAAATTAGAATGATAGAAATGCTTTTATTCTTACATTCAATGCAAATAAAAAGCATTTACTTCTACTCATTCAATCTTATTGTTTATAAGCTCAATCCAAGCCTACTATTTGCAAGCTCAATCCAAGCTTAAGAGGAAAACAACAACAAGCTACATTTGCCTTAACCAAAAGCAAAAATGAAAACCAAATCTTTATGTAAACTTCAATTAACGAATCCAAGCTAATGTTTACAGAAAGTTCTTATTCCAATTCCAATTCCAATTCCAGTTGTCATTTCAAAAGCAACCAAAGTTTTCACATTTTTTCACTATTCTAGATTTCCAAAACCAAGAAACTAGTGTCTAGAAATGGATAACTAATGAAGCCTTATGAAAACTTTAATATTCAAATCTGATTTTCAAATTTACAGGTCTGAAAATCAGAACTTCAGAATGACAAAAAAATAGAATTTCAAAACTTGTTTTATGCACAAAGTTACACTACCATTCCCTTCCTACATTGCCATTTTCATGAAACTAGGAGATAGAAAGGTGTAACTAATGAAGTTTGAATGAAAACTTCACTTTTTAGATCTGATTTTCAGATTTACAGGTCTGAAAAACAGAACTTCAAAGTGAAAATCAAAACTTCAAACACTTCATTTATGCAAAAAAAAAAAAGAGCACTAGTTTTGATCAAAACCTAAAGCTAGAATCAATATTTTTGCCAAAAAAAGTTTGTATATGTAGAGGAAGACTTCCTCTACCCATCCCACAAATCTTTTTTCAGAACTTTTAAAAACCCAAAGCCCACTTTAAAACTTCTCTAACATGATAAAAAATCAGCCCCTAAACAATTTTATAGGCATCACTACTCTCTTCCAAAGAGAACTAGATTCATTGGGCACTTCAACTACAAGCTTCCTACAACTAGAAGAGCCTATAATCTTCCCCCAAAAAAATTTAGTTGGTGATCTTAATAGAACTTGAAGAAGGTGAGAAATGTTACCATCCTTTGTCTAGCTTTGATACCACTTTTACAAGTAGAGGTGAGGAAGTCTTCCAAATCCAAGGTAGGGCCTCCAAATGTCCTCCAAGCAATCTGCAAGCTTCAAGATGCTCCCCAACTCCAAGCTAGGATGCCTTCACCTGCAAGTAAGGATCTGCAAGCCTCCAAGGATCTCTCCTCCATCTGTGTCCCTACTCTTTAAACACAAAGATAGATAACAAGCTGGCCTCAAGTATTCACCACCCAACCATAGCTAGATCCAAGCTCCAAGCAAGACCTATCTAGCACCTCCTTGCTAACCATAAACAAATCACAAGCACACCGCAACACTCCATAGCATACTCAAGATCCAAACCCTACTTATGTCCCATACCATGAGCCAGACCCAAACCTTAAGCATACTACCACAAGAAAGCACTCTACACACTAGTAGCAACACTAGAGCATAAGCAAAGCAAACAAGAGAGATCTCCCCCTTCCAATGGGTGCCCTACTACCCTCATATAGATGGCTCATGGACCCCTCCAATGCACTATGGAGTTCCAATGCTCATCCAATGAGAGAGAGAGAAGCCTAGGGGAGTTAAAGAATCTCCAAGAGCCTCCATAGGCTTAAATGGAATGACAAGAGACTCCTTCCATAACCTATGACTCTTTGAATGCCTCTCTTGTGGGAGTTGGGAACTCAATGGACACTTTAGAAGGGCGCCCTCCTACTAGGTCCCATTGCCCAAGTTGTGCAAGTATACTTTGGTCCTAGACCAATAAAGTGATATGTTTCAAGGTTGAGGCCCAAGGTTTAGAAAAATAGTCATCCAATGACTTTCTAACACCTCTCTAGGTTCCATACCTCCATCCAAGGCATAGACACCCACCTGCCCTTAACCAAGAACACTAGTACCTTAATCTAAGACACCTACCCTTAATACGAAGAGTACCCCTTATTCAAGAGTCACGTGACTCCATACCTCCAACTAAGGTATAGTCACTTGTCTGTCCTTATCCAAGGACACATACCCTTAATCCTAAGGGTACCTTGCCATTTAGCCCTCAATACTAAATGGACTATTAGGGGTCTGAAATACTGCTAGTTACATAGGTATGTAACAGATACTCTAGAAGTTGAGTTTCTTTCTGAGATCATGAGGAATCTGCCCATAAGCAGTACATCCAAAAACTCGTAAGTTTGATAGAAAAGGTTTGGTACCTATCCAAACTTCAAATGGTGTTTTGTCTGAGAGTCCTTTAGTAGGACATCTGTTCTGAATATAGATTGTTGTTGAAACAGCTTCAACCCAGAAGGACTTCAAAAGTGTCACATGTGATAACATGCACTTTGCCGATTCGACTAAGGTTATGTTCTTTCTCTTAGCAAGACCATTTGACTAAGGTGAATAGGAGATAATGTATTTTTAGCTATTTTTCCTATATAGGGAATATTTAGGGTCAAGTACCTTTTAGAGAGAGGAGAGAGAGTCATCTTCCTCATCCATAAATAGTAGAAAATACATGGAGAAACAGGTTCGAGAAACTTATTGTATTGTTGAGAGAGATCAATAGATCATTGTCACGGTTTCTTCCTCCATTGTGAGCATTGCTTTGTGTATTGTCTTCAAGCTCTCGTGTATGATCTTAGGTGCTATCCAAAAGTGGAAGGGTGCTGTTCTGCGGCCTGTTGCTGTTATTTTTGGCTGCCATCAGTATCTTTCATAAGTTTCTTTTGTCTCTTGAATGCTTTGTCAAGTTCATGTGTATCAAAAGTAGGATTAGGATGCTTTGCCATTTCTAGCTTTTGTAGCTTGTTGTGCAAAGAACTTAGCCAGAACATTGATTTATACTAAGTAATCAGGTCGTCAAATGCGATTGCCAGTTGGCTGGAGTCCGCTGGCATTCATCCAGTTCTTCTCAGAAGTTGCTTGCTGATAAGCGGCAACAATTGGTCATAAACAGTCTGTCTGCATAAATGAACGTAAACTGCCATAGGCGAAAAATGCGACACTACATTTTTACACATAATTCCTGATAGGCAAAAAATGCAAAAAAGACAACACTGCATTTTTTACACGAGATTTCTAACAGGCAAAAAATGCGACACTGTCGATTTTTTGTAAAGAGAGAAAACCCGACATTGTTGTCAAACTCTGTGTATTTCTACAGACTATGTACAGATTGTATAAAAACATGAGACCTCAAGTGTAGGCTTTTACGTTGTCCGTAATGGCTTAAGTTATTTATTTCTAAGTTTAAGCTACCATGGGCACTGCACATAGATATGTAATTTCAAGTTATTTCAAGTTATGTAAAAGTTAGTCACAAAGGCGGGTTTGTCCCATGGCACCAATGAAATTCCAAGTTAAGTTAGTCTATGTGGCCTACTTGTCTTATAGTGCCTTTTTGTAAGTGACCACCACTCCAAGTATATATAGGAGTGGAAGAGTCCATTTCAAAGAGAACCTCATTTGCAATACATGCCTATCTTTTCTCTCTGAGTATTCTCCCTTGTGGGGTTTCGTATATTGTGTTACTTCACATTGTATTGTACACTATTCAATCTTGCTACAAGTTAAGTTAATCTAGACCCTCCATTCCTTAAGGTGCACCTTTAGAAGAGGAGGTTTAATTTGGGGTTTTATCATTATGGTTTTAAGTTAATCTAGGGCCTCCATTCTCTAGTAGGTTAAGCCTTAGAGAAGGAGGCTTGTTTTAGGGTTTTTATCATTGTGGTTTTAGTGGCTAAGGAGAGAAAAGAAAAAATAGTGGATCTTACCCTCAGGAATACTCACCATGCCCATTGTTGTCTTTCTCGCATCCATGCCTTGCTGGATGGGAATAGCCTTAATATAGACTAGTTGGGAGCCGCCATAGCCATACTAGTTGGAAGCCGCCATAGTTGTACTAGATGGAGCCATAGCTCATTGGATGCTAAAGATACCACATTGGCACCATTGCTGCTCTTTTTCTCGCTTTCTCTGCTTTTCTAGCTACTATTCCTTTGTTTTTCCATTTGTAGCTTTTACGCTTGCTTATTTCTTGTTCTAAATTAGTTTTATGTCTAGTTCTCTATTTTTCTGTTTCTTTTCATGTAGCCATCAACTTAAGATCAGTTAGACTGATCTATTTTGAGGGTTTTGTGCATGTTTCTTATTTTGACTTCTTGCTTGTTTTCTGCTTTCTCTGGTTAGTGCAAAAATGGTCCTCATAAAGGGTTTTTGAGCAACAAATGGAGATGCTCCTCTTCCATGTTGAAAGCACCTTGCCCTCCCCATGCTTCTGCACATAACCCACGAGGCTGCTGTCCAACCGGCCTTTCTTCGACAAAACCCGGGCCTCTTCTTCGCTGAAAGCCACCATTGCTATACTGTGGAGCAGTTGATTCTTGCTCTAGTGCTTTTTTAGAAACAATTGAATGTGGAGCAGCTTGAATCATTGTTGCTCGTCTACATAAGTTCGCATGCACTTTTGCTCCTACTCTACATGGATTCATGATCAAGTTGAGGAGCATATAGCAACCGATCTGCGGCATGCGGGGTTGTGAAAATTGACAGTTTCTCAATTAGCTCAGATCTTGTAGACGGTGTGTTAGTCAGTTCTCGAATGCCAGTCCTCCTGGTTTTGCGTCTAATGGCAGCTGCTCCGGATCTGCCATCTCTTCTCTAAAATACCTCAACATAAATCTGGTTCAAACATCCACACCCACTTGTGCCATCTCTGAAGGATCCAAGGACAGTGCATTGGAAGCTTTTGTGTTTTGTAAAAGGCTCAGTGTGGCAGTTTTTTTATTCAACAACAAAGGTGGCAGTCCAATTCCTTCACCAGCATGCCTCCTTCCAATTGCATAATTAGTAGCGTGGCTTGGCCGCATCACAAAAAAGAGCTATTTTTCAACCGTTTTCTGACATTCGCCCATCTGTTCCTAAGCCAAGCAGCAGGTGTGCAGTTTATAAATCTTTAGTCAGGTGTGGGAATGCTTACTATCTGTTGTGCAAGTGCATAAACTCTCAGAAGTTTGTTGTGCGAGTTATTAAACATTCAGACATGTGTGCGAGTCATTTTGACTTGTTTTTGTTGCGAAAGCGAAACTGTTTCTTTTTCGTTTTCGTTTTCATATTCACAAACGATTTTGTGTCTTTGAATTTTCTTTTTCACGGAAACTTCACAGGAACCTAGACACGCGACTGCACATCACAGAACACATTCTATTCTAGCTTTCAAGACAAACGACCAAGACCAAGAGATGCACGAAAATATAGCAATTGTATTATGAGTTTAATTTTTAGAGCGAGATGGTCAGTGTCTCGCTCGTTGGCGGAATGACATTCTGTTCTTTTCGCTATGTTCTGCTCGTTGTCAGACTTTCATGCATAACTCTTTTGTTTTTAGTATTTTTCTTTTTCTGCTCTACTCGCTACGTCTCTCTCTCTCTCTCTCTCTCTCTCTCTCTCTCTCTCTCTCTCTCTCTCTCTCTCTCTCTCTCTCTCTCTCTCTCTTACAGAAAATTCTATCTATTGTCTTATGTGTTTATGATCCAAAAAGAATAGTTTTTATCTCCATTGTGTGGAGTTTTCAAGATAGCTAAACGTAGAATCACAAGACTAGTTAACGCTAACAAACTAATCAGTTACTCTCCGTCGTTGCCACTCATTTCAGCTACGTGTGAAATCTACGACTCCAAGCCCATTGAGCTGCTAGCTGGCATCGCGAAAGATTCTCCTTTGTTTGTTTCATTCCCTTTGTTTGCTTTTGCTCTTTTCGTTTCTTTCGTATCTTTTCGTCTTGCATCCCTTTGCGATTTGCGGTCCTGGAGGTATGTTTACAATTCGCGAATGATTCACGAATTGTTTGTCCTTCGAGTCAAGAGATGTTGACTTTCGCGAATTGTTCGACCTTCGGTTCATTTTCATGTTGCGACAAACTTGTAGGAGTTCACCATTTCTGACACTCCCTCTTGGACCTTGCAGCTTTGCACCTAATCCAATTTTCTTTCTTTGTTTGACAAAGAGTGGCTTGTCGAGCGGCTTCGTGAGCAGATCTACAATCATTTCTTTTGATTTTATATATTGGACTTGAAACTCTCCTTTCGAGATTAAATCTCAAATGTGATGGTACTTCAGAGGTATGTGTTTTGTCATTGAATGGAAGACAAGATCCTGGGATAGATATATGGCACTCTGAGAGTCCATCATCATCATGCATGGCCCTTCTTGTGGTATCTCGATTGCTTTCAACATCATCTGCAGCCACATTACCTCATTCGAAACCTTTGAAACTGCGACGTATTCAGCTTCGCATGAGAATTGAGCCACCAAGGTTTGCTTTTTGCATATCCAACTGATTGCAGCTCCGCACGCTATTGTACATCCTCTAGTTATGGACTTGTTGTCATCTTTGCAGCTTGTCCAGCTCGCATCACTGTAGTGGTGCAGTTCAAATTCTTTTTCTTCGTTTTTAGCTCTGTTAATTCAATATTCTGGGAACCCTTCAGATACTGTAGGATTCGTTTTGCCATTTGCCAATGTGCCAGGCCAGGATTGGAAAAGAATTGGCTCAAGGCATAAACAGAGAAATCTAGATCAGGTCTGGTACAAATTGTGAGGTACATCACACTACCGATTAAGTTTTGGTAGGGTATACCTACCATCTTCTGTTCCTCCTCTTCCATTTTTGGACAATTCTGCTTCATCAACTTGGCTCATTGGTGTGGTGTTTTCTTTGCAATCCATCATGTGGTACTGCTTGAGCACCTTTCTGGTGTATTCTGACTGACTCAAGTGTATTTTGCCCTTTGTTCGATCTCTTCTGATCTCCAGCCCGAGGCATTTTGTTGCTTCTCCAAAATCTGTGATTTCGTAGCTTTCAAAAATCTGTCTCTTCGTGTCTTTGATCAACATCAAGAAATTTCCTATCATTAAGGAATCATCCACAAAGATTGTCAGTATCACAAAATCTTTTCCTACTCTTTTTATATAGACAGTATAGTCTGGTTGTATAGGAATGAAGTCTAGAGACTTCATAAGACCATCGAGCTTCTTGTACCAAGCTCGTGATGCCTGGCCATAGATGCATCTCTGCAACCGATAGACATATTGTCGATTGTAGGGGTCTTCAAAACCTTCAGGGTGCTTCATGAGGATTTCCTCCTCTAGATCGTTGTGGAAAAAGGCTATTTTCATGTCAATCTGGTGAATTTTCAAATTGTGCTATGTGGCATATGCAAGGAGTAGTCTTATGCTTGTCATCTTGACCATCGACGAATATGTGTCGAAATAATCAACACCATATCTCTGCATGTAGCCCTTCGCGACAAGCCTTGCCTTGTAGCGGCCAATGGTGCCATCTGATTTCATCTTCTTCTTGTACACCCACTTGTAGTCAATTAATTTTCTGTTTTCTGGCAGTGGCTCTAATGTCCATGTCTCGTTTTGCCTCATAGACTCGATCTGCTTTGACATTGCCTACTTTCAGAATTCTCCCTCTGGACTCTAGATAGCTTCTTCGTATGTTGTTGGCTCTTCAGTGAAGCTGCAATATTCGAACTGTGTATCTTTGCTCCACTGAAGATTGTTAGAGTAACGGTCTAGAGGTCTTCTTTGTCTCATTGACTTTCTAGGTTCTTTTCGTCGCTATTCGAATGTTTCTTGTTCGTGGGGTTGATCCTCTGCTTTTTGCTGCTCTGGAGTCTGTGGCTCTGCATTCTGATTTGATGGCTGTCCTCGATCTCCCTCTTGAATGGGCAGTAGTGTGAAGATCTCACGACCTCTTTCGTCTTTTAGTCCAGGGAATGTGGACTCATCGAACTTCACATTTTTGTTCGAAACAACCTTCTTCGTGGTTGGATCATAGAGCCTGTACACTTGTGTTTCGTTCAAGTAGCCAACCATGATTGTTTGCTCTGATTTGTCATCGAACTTGTTTCATTTTTCTTTTGGAATGTGCTTATATGCTGCACATCCGAACACACGTACGTATGATAGATCAGGATTTTACATGTTCACATTTCATATGGCGTCTTGTTATCCAGTGTTGTCGTTGTTGATCTGTTCTGCAGGTGTACAACTGCAGCTATTGCCTCAGCCCAGAATTGACCTGGCAATTGAGCCTGTGCCATTATGCATTTGGCTCCTTCGACTAGCATTCTATTTCTTCTTTCTGCAACACCGTTGTATTTTGGTGTGTATGCAGGAGTGAATTGGTGTTCGATCCCATGTTCTTTGCAGATTTTGAGAATTCTTTGCTTTTATATTCACCTCCATTGTTAGATCTAAGGATCTGTATCTTTTTTGAGGTGTGTCACTCTGCAAGAAACCTGTGACTATGTCTTTTCTGCTCATGTCATACAGGCTCAGCATGTTTAGATGATACATTCTCCTATGCCAGAGCTGATTTTCATTTTCTAATGCATTTAATATGCTATCAGAGTTGTTGATTATTTTGGCCTAGTAGAGGTTTCCTTCTCTACATCCGACCGTCAGCAACTTGTTTGTCATTTTCTCGATCATATGACATGTGTTTTCATCGAACAAAACTTGAATGCCAAGATCTACCATCTTGGAGACATATAGTAGATCTTTTCTGAGTGAGGGCACATAGAGTGCTCCTGGCAGTTCTACTTGGCCTGACAGTGTTCGCAGCTGTAGAGTGCCAATGCCTTTCACATTGTGTCTGCTCTCATTACCTAGAATCACTGCTCTGTTATTTTTGAGCTCTCTGAAGTCGATCAATATCGTCTTGTTGTAGGTGATGTGTGACGTTGCTCCTGAATCAATGAGTACATCGTAGTCATGTTCAATATAGTTGGTCGAAGCTTCATCAAGTATCATGAAGGCTTTGTCACATCTATCAGCATCCTTGGATAACTCTGTAACATTAGTTTTTTCAGTCTTGTTCTTTCTTTTTGGATTGAATCTACAATCATATGCAAAATACCCCTTCTTCTTGTAGTGCATGCAAGGTATTGCTGGATTGAACCAGCATTTGTTGGCCATATAGCCAGGTTTGTGACAGTGATCGCAAGAAGAAGATTGTTGATTTGAGAACTTCGTCTTTTTGAATCTTGGCTTGTTCTTATTTTTCTTCTTTTCTTCGTGAAGAGAGCCTTCTCTTGATCATTTCTTCTCTCTCCTTCATCTCTCATCAGTATCTCATCAGCGACAAGACTGACTTCTTTGTCGAATGTCATATCTGGTAGACTCAGTATGAGCATTCTCAGCGGCTGATAGGATGTCGATAGAGAAGTACATCAACTGTTGTGGTGTTGGGACCTGGTGCTCCTGTCCTGATGTAGCGAGCTGAGTGAAGATCATTCTGATCTTCTCAACGTGCTAGGTTGCCATCCCATCGAATGGATTGTAGCTGATTGTGAAGGTGCATGACTGAAGCTGCAGTCCTCACTTCATACTTCTGCTTTAATCTTTCCCACGCTGCATGGCTGCTTTCGCAGTCTTCAATTTGCATGAGTAGATCTTTATTTATGGACAAAACAATGATTGCCATTGTGCTCTCATCTTTTCTGATCCATTCAGCTCTCCTAAGGTCTCCCTATGGAGGCTGCACCTCTGAGAGTTTGGTCACCGACCAGATGTCTTCGCCTTTCAGAAGTGTTTTGATTTTGAATTTTCAAATTCTATAATTTGCACCATCAAGACTGATTTCTACTCTTGTCTGGATTGTTGTAGCCATATTGTATTGTCCAGTAAATTACTGCTTAGATATTAGTAGTGATAACCTGTGGGCTCTGATACCATGTCGCGAAAGCGAAACTGTTATTCCTTCATGCTGGCAGAATTTCTTAAATTTTGTACTGGTGTATTCTCCACCATTATCAGATCTTAGAACTTTAATTTTTCTTCTTGTCTATGTTTCAGCTAAACTTTTGAACTATTTAAAAACTGTAAACACATCAGACTTTTTTTTCAAGAAGTAGACAAATGTCATGTGTGTGTAATCATCAATAAATGTAGCAAAGTACTGTGATCCCGATATAGATGGAACCTTCATAGGCCCACATAGATCGCTATGTATCAGCCCATGAACCTCCTTCGCCCGTACTCCTTCGAATTTGAATGGTTCATGGTGCTGCTTGCCTTTCAAACATGATTCACACAAAATGATCTTTTTGTCAGTCACATCCATGCCTTCAGCCATTTTGCTCCTTGACATTTTGTAAAGTGTGTTGATGCTGCAATGGCACATCCTCTTGTGCCATAGTTCATTTTTGTTTTCTTCATCTGAAATAACAAGAACATGATCAGTAGGATTTTGGACACTTATTCGATAAAAGTTGTCTTTTCTTTCAGCTGTCACTAGGATCTGGTTGGTATCACAGTCCTTTATGTGACATTCGTTACTATTGAAAGTAACGCTCAGTCCCATATCAGTGATCTTTGCTACCGACAACATATCACTTTTCAATGTGGGAACATGCAGGACTCCCTCTAAGTCTTTATAGCCAAATGTGGTCTTCATACGTGGAGTTCCTATCCCCATGACATGGTGCTTGCTATTGTCTCCCAAGATGACTTCTCTGTCTCCGTTGGAGGTCTTGTAGTCTTTTAGGACTTTCTTTTTGCATGTGATGTGCGAGGTGGCTCCTGAGTCTATGATGATATTTAGATTTGAGTGTGCATTGTGCACATTCATTGCTGTCATAGCCTGCTCTTGCTCTTCCTCTTGATGGGAAGATTCTACAGTATGTGTCTTATCTTTGTTTTTGTTCTTGGGATTAATCCAGCAATCAAATGCTGAGTGTCTCTTTTTCTTGCAATGAATGCAGATGTTGTTGGGATTTCCCCAACAATTTTTCTCCAAGTGGCCCTTCTTCTTCCAGTAGCTGCATACTACATGTGGCTTTGAGCTGCATTCATCACTTGTTGGCTTCTACATTCTTTCTTTCTGTTTTCTTCTGAAAATGGATGCTTGGTCCTCACTGTCTTGAGAGTCAGTATAATCTCTCATGATGAATTCATCCTTCACATCTTTAATAACATCGCTGAATGTCATGTTAGGTGTCCTCATGAGTATTGACCTCAGGCTGTAGTAGGGAGATGGTAAGAACTGCTGCTCCGGTAGGATCGCATGAGTCTGATTCATAGCTGCCAATTGATTGAAGATGGCTTTCATCTTTCTAGCATGCTTGTCTAGATCACTATCATCCCACTTCATATTCAAAAGTTGATTGTTGAGATGCAAGATCTCTACGCTTGTCATCTGCTCATGTTTGGCTTGTAGTCTTTTCCACATTTCGTGGCTGGTTTCACAGTCCACGGTGGTCATCATGATATCTTCTACAAGTTCCAGAGTGATGAGCGCCATTGCTCTATCGTTCTTTTTTTTCCATTCAGCCGGATTTTGTTGTGATCTGACTTCTGTTCCATCCACTAAGCTCCATAGGCCTTCTCCTCTAAGTAGCATCTTCATCTTGTGTTTCCAGACAACGTAGTTGCTGCCAACGAATACACTCACAACTTTTTGCTGCAAGTTCATTGTCATTTGATAGTCTGCAGTGCTTTGATACCACTGAAGCGAATTGATCGTTTTATGCCTCAACTGCAGCTAGCAAGATTTAGGATGCGGAAGCATGCATTATTCTATAATTGTCTCATTTTTCAGAAAAGCGAAAAATGAGAGAAATACGAAGTATGCGAAACTTAGTGTATTTTACGCATCTAAGCACATTCTTGCAATTGTCGCATTTTTCGGAAAAGCAAAAAATGCGAATATGCAAAACTACATGTATTTTCACACTTAGGCATGTTTTAACTGTAGTGGAGAAAATGCGAAAGAATCGAAGAGAGAGAATGCAAAAATTTCGATGATCCATTCATCAGAACAACAGTATACACATAAACAATACTATCATTCATGCATACACAACAATAAAACCGATAGAAAGATCTATTGCTTTATAAATCTCTTTTCAATAAGAGTTTATAGTCTACCGCTTATCAGCGTGCTATCTTCTATTTTTCTATTCTATATCAGCTTCTCTTCTATCTCACTCTCTCCTACACTCTCTCTTTGATTCATTGTGCTATGTTTTCATAAACTTATATTCTATGTTTACATTTTCTTCTAAGATTTTCTTGTAAAACTAATAGCCACGTTTTAACACCTGATTAGTTGTGATTGTTTGATTCTGTTGTACTTGCAACTGCTTTTGCGAAATCCGATTCGTCCCACATGGAGGTATCCAGGGATGAAGGAAAGTGACGTTTATTTTCCAATAGATCCATCATGATAAGTTTGCCAAATCTGTCGATATCAACATCCATCACCCATCATCTCAGTGCATAGAATATCTGCTAGATCATGATGGCAACAAGTGTAAATCAACAGCCTCCGTGAGTGGAGAAGAGGATTCCATGAATAGATGCACCAAAGTACGATAGGGAATCAGACCCAGTCAAATTCCTCCAGTATTTTGACAACGCTTGTAAGTTTTATGGTGATAGCTCTAAAATCGAAAAGGTGCAGCTATTCCTAATCATTCTTCAAGGCGACTCCAAGGAATAGTTTTTAAACCTTGAAGGCCCGGACAACACGTCTTGGGAGACCATCACTGCCGCACTCATCAAAAGGATTAAACCCTCCAAGCTCACCCAAAGCCCTTTCATCCAATTAAATCAGATCAAGATGCAAAACAAAGAATCGGTATGCACCTACATCGAGTGCTTCAAGTGTCTTAAAGTAGAGTGTGTCTTAAAGTAGAGTGTGTCTTAAAGCCCAGTTTTTCATCAACCTCGATCCTCTGGTTCTATGACCCATCCTACACCACTTTTACATTCTCAACCAGAGTCTTCTTATCCAAGGCCAATCGCTCTCCATCCAACACAACAGCCTTTTGTAGAGAGTCAACATATTGCTACATCTTTTATCACACAAGTTGATTCCGACTACATAGACCCAGTGATGTATTATATAGAAGATACCAATGTGCCTGCTCATCAAGTTGATCCATTTGCACCTTATCAAAATTAGTAATACTAGATGTGTGTAGGCTCGTCCAGTATTACTGATTCTTTTGTCATCCACGGATACATAGTTGCTTCTGATCCAAATAGAGCTACATCCTATCTAGCAACCATGTAAGGGCTATCTCAAACACCATCCATAGATAAGATCGAGAATGTACCACCTCATATCAATATCTTCATTACGTCTCTATGTTCAAGCAATTGATATCTACTTTAAAGAATAACATCAAATAGGATGGTACATCCTAAGTTGTTTCCAAAAATGATTTTGATTCAATACTATCAGTACTTTTTCTTTGAATGTTTCAAACATGCGAGTTATGTGATCTAAGCTTTTAGTAGCTTAGTGAATGTCATGAAATGTTAGTTTACACTTCTTTGCATACTTTATGCAAAAGTAAACCTTGATGATATGTTGAATTCAATCAACCATACATGAGAAAGAACTTCTAGTGACCATCCTTAGAGTATAGAAGCATTGCTTCTTAGAAATGATTTCTTGATTAAGATGAACCCAGATTTCAGGCACCTTTGAAATCATGTATAGGGAGCCACAACTTGCTAGGACATTATATAAAAGAATGATAAGTATGCTAACATACTAAGGATGAACGGGGATTGAAAAATTCCAAGACCATTTTACTCCTTTACCCATTTCTGAATCCCTTAAGAAACCTTTTGCTATGAATTCTGTTTCTAGGCCATCTTAAACCCAGAATGGAAATGAAATAATTTGGACTATCCTAGATAGATTCGGAAAGAAAGCTAATCTTATTTCATAGCTCAAGAAGATCTGAAGTAGATTAAAAAATCGAAGAGAATCTTCACCCAAAGAATATCTTCACCCAAAGAATCTTCACCCAAAAAAGATTAGATTTGAATCTAAGAGATTAGCGAAAACACTATATCTCCTCAAGTTAAGAATCATCCGACTATGGATGCAAGATGAATGGAAAAAGGATTTTTCCAAGAATATCCAAAAATTTTAAAAGATTATTTGAGAAATGTCCATTCAAGACAACGCTTTATGCGTTGGAGGGGTGTAATTTGTAGAGACAAATTGCCCCAAAGTAATTTAGACTTTCCCAGCTTCAAAGCCCAGATAGACTTTGATGATATAGAATTATCAATGATCAATATTCTTTTAGAATATTGTATGAATTTATCACTTTAATGAATGAGTAACAGACTTTGATACCTGTAGAACTAAGAATCTTCTATGAATCATGTTTGATGGTATTATGAACACTGACCTTTCCTTGAAGGGATGTGCAGGTACGCATGAATGTACCTGAAGAATCAGAACAAGAATAAGAAGCCCTCTGGGCTTAAGGACTGACCTCTCTTTGAGGGTATGTGAAGGTACTCATGAAAGTGCCAGAAGAACAAGAATCGAGAAATCTATGTCCCGGAAAAAGGCTAAAAGAGAGAACTTATGTTTTGTCTGTAAGAAGCCTGGACATATGATAAAATTTTGTCCAGAAAGGAAGAAAGTGTCTGCTCACATGATTGAAATCCTAGGAGGCAATGGTAAGACTCTGGAAATTAATCTGACTGATTGTGAGTGTGAATGTTCTTTTAGTACTACTACTTTTTTGCCTAATGATCTTTTTTGTTTAATTGGCACAGTTAAAGATCAAGAAGTGAGTATTTTATTGGACAGTGGTTCAACTCATAATTTTATTGATTCTCGTCTTGTGCAGAAACTCAGCTTGGAAACTGAAGCCAGCAATCATAGATATTAGGAGCAGAGTTGGAGACTTGGAACGTGAAAGTCTCGAAGCTCCCAGTTTTGATGCAAGGACATACAAAATTAGTTAATTTTCATGTTTTAGACCTAGCTCTTACTGATTTAATCTTAGGTTACGAATGGTTATTTAGTAAATCGCCTTCTTTGTTAATTGATTTTGAGAAGCATGTTCTCACTTTCAAGGAGGGTGATAAGGTAGTTACATTATTTGGCAGTAATTTTGTACGTCCGTTGGATCAGATTTCTATAGTTAATGAATTGGAAACATTGGATCATTCTGAGTATGAAGTTTTTTCAATTTGTGCTATTCTAGTTGTGGATGTTCTTGAAATGAATCTAAATGGTTGTGAATTCTCAACAATTGTTAACTCATTAAATTTAGATCATGAACAAGCAGTGAAAGAACAGATCACAAATGAATTTAGGGATGTTTTTCCATCTGAATAACTTCATGGTTTACCACCATCTAGGTCAGTAGACCACATGATTGAGTTAATTCTAGGAAGTCAACCTATCTCTAGACAACCTTATAGGTTCTCTCAGAAAGAGGAGACAGAGATTTCAAATCAAATAGAAAACTATCTGAGGATGGGACATATACAACCTAGTAAATCACCATGGGGCGCTCTTGTTCTTCTTAAAGCGAAAAAAGATGGAGGTTTTCGGATGTGTGTGGTTTACAAGGGGCTTAATAAAGTGACTATAAAGAATAAATATCCATTACCCAGGATGGATGACCTTGTAGATCGCTTGGGTGGAGCACGGTATTTCACCAAGATAGATCTCAGGACAGGGTACCATCAAATAAGAACTAAGTTGGAAGATGTCCAAAAGACATGATTCGTTCTAGATTTAGTCATTATGAATTTCTAGTGTTTTCATTTGGATTAACGAATGCTCCAACAACGTTCCAGCAAATGATGAACTATTTATTTCATCCATATTTGGGAAAGTTTGTGGCTGTATTCTTAGATGACATTCTCATTTACAGTAAATCCTTGGTGGAACACGTAGAATACTTAAAAATCGTCTTGATGAAGCTCTGTCGAGAGTTACTCTATGCTATGGACTAGTACAAGTAATCTTGAATGGATTAGGAGATGAGTTCTCTAATCTAGTTCAATCTTTTGCTATTCAAGACCAACTTCCATCAATTGAAAAATTGCATAATGTTCTTGTGGCCGAGGAGAATAGGATTCTACACCTCAAAACAAGAATGGGGTCCCTATCACTACATAATGGTGATGAGAAAGCAAACTTCACATCTAAAGGCAAGAAGAAGTCTCATCCTTTCAAGAAGATCCAAGGCAAGGAGGCCAAGGCAAAGGATGGAGCATCTACCTCCAAAGGGAAGCAAAAGAACAAAGCAAAGTTGAAGTGTTTCTTTTGTGGGAAGAAAGGACACTTTGCTTCCGAATGCTATAAGAAGAAGAATGCACAAGGCAATGAAGATGAAGGCAAACTTGCACAAGGGGAGCAGGAAGAGGATGGCTTCAACACATCCTTGATGGTAGCACCTACACCAACATCAAGACAAGAGACATGGTGGATTGATAGTGGGGCTAGTTCCCACATGTTATTCAACAAGTTTCTCTTATCTACTTTCTTGCAATGATTCTAAGAAATCAATCTACACAGCTAGTGATCAAGAATGCAAGATAGATGGCATAGGATCTATTCCATTATGCTTAGGATCATCTAAAAGGATAGATCTTGATAATGTTTTGTATGTTCCATCCATTACAAAAAACTTTCTTAGTGTTGGTCAATTACTGAACAATGGACTAGATGTACATTTCAAGAATGGAGTGTGTTCCATCTTGAAAAATAATAAGTGCATGTTAGTGGAATTAAGCAAGGAAGGCTTTTCAAGTTGGATGCTAATGTGGCTATTGAAAGTGTGAATATGGTTAGGAAGGAGTTGACTCAAGTGGAGCTTTGGCACAAAAGATTGGGCCATCCTAATCTTCAATCAATGGAATCCATGGCATCAAAGGAGCTAGCTCTCGGCCTACCAAAAGCTTTCAAGAAGTGTGGCAAAGTGTGTGAGGCATGTGGCCTTGCAAAGTCACACAAGACTTCCTACAAGAAATCTTTAACAAGATCTACCTCACCTTTAGATCTTATCCATTTGGATGTACATAAAGTAATGGAGGAGCTATAATGTATGTGACTTTTATTGATGATTGTACTAGATACACTTGGATTGAATTATCGCCTAAGAAAAGCCT
This sequence comes from Diphasiastrum complanatum, assembly GCA_029204225.1. Taxonomy (NCBI): domain Eukaryota; kingdom Viridiplantae; phylum Streptophyta; class Lycopodiopsida; order Lycopodiales; family Lycopodiaceae; genus Diphasiastrum; species Diphasiastrum complanatum. The sequence goes on from CM055109.1 coordinate 43,621,658, forward strand.
TGTATATGAAGCTTTTGTAAAGTTTAAGTCTCTAGTGGAAAAGCAACTTAGTTCTTGAGTTAAAGTTCTAAGATGTGATAATGGAGGAGAGTATATCTCCAACAAGATGAGGGACTTCTGTGAGATCAATGGCATTAAGAGAGAACTCACTTGTCCTTACACCCCCCAACAAAATGGGGTGGCTGAGAGGAAAAATAGGAGTCTTTGTGAATGTGCAAAGTCTTTAAGACTTGATGCATCTCTACCCATCACTTTTTGGGGGGGAGCCATAACTTGTGCTAGTTACTTATGTAATAGGCTTCCTAGTAGTGCTATTGGTGGGATCTCACCATTTCAAGCTTTGTTTGGGAATAAGCCCAATGTAAAATATTTTAAAATGTTTGGATGTATATGTTATGTCCACATTCCTTTGAAACAAGAAGAAAAGAATATGCAACTTCCTTCAAAGGAATATTTGTAGGCTATAGTGAAAATAGCAAAGGATATAGGATATTTGATCCTATTTCAAAGAAAGTAAAAGTTAGCAAGGATGTCTTGTTTGATGAATCTCAAAGTTACAAGTTGTCTTCAAATTCATCTAATCTCTTAGGTGATGAAGATCTTGCAACACCTGAGGAGGAGCATCTTGAAAGTGATCCGTTTTGGAAGATCAAAATCATGTGCCAAAGGAGCCGAGAAGATCCACAAGGAGCAAGGCCGAGCCTTCAAGGCTCACATACTTTGAGAAAGGAAAGCAAAGGGAAGACACATCTCCTTCTACCTCTTACTCTTCTCTAACCACAATGCTTGAAGAGCCATCATGTTATGAAGATGCAAGTAGATCACAAGTTTGGAGAGATGCAATGCAAGTAGATTTGATGCTTTGATAGATAATCAAACTTGGAATCTTGTACACCTTCCATATGGGAAGAAGCCACTTGCATGTAAGTGGATCTATAGATTAAAGTACAATAAAGATGGATCTATAAGTAAGTACAAAGCTAGATTTGTTGCTAAGGGGTTTCTTCAAACTAAAGGCATAGTTTATGAAGAAACATTTGCTCCTATAGCAAAACTTGTAACCATTAGATTGATCAATTGTATTGCTACTTTCTTCAAGTGGAATCTCTATCAAATGGATGTGACAAATGCTTTTTTGAATGGCTACTTGGAGGAGGAAATATACAAGTTGCAACCCGAGGGCTTCATCAAGGATGGTGAGGAGGACAAGGTTTGTCACTTAAGGAAGAGCCTATATGGCTTGAAGCAAGCACCTAGAGCTTGGTACTCTAGGTTGCATGATTTTCTCTAATCTCTTGGCTTTGTGATTAGCTCTTATGGGCCTTCTTTGTACATCAAATGTAATGATGGAAAGATCATCATTTTAGTACTTTATGTTGATGATATCATATTGACAGGAAACGATGGTGAAGGCGTAAGAAATGTTAAAGTTTCCTTGTCTAGTGAATTCAAGATGGTAGATCTAGGACTTCTTAAGTTCATATTTGGAATAGAAGTTACTAGAGGTAGTGATTTTACTTTTATAAGTCAATCAAAGTATGCTACTTCCATTCTTGAGAGGTTTGGCATGAAAGATTGTAAAGGGATTGACACTCCTATGGAGCAAACTTGTAAAGTTACTAATTATTGTGATGAAGCATCCTTTGAGGACATCACACTCTTTGGAAAGCTAATAGGCTCCTTAATCTATTTGACAATCACTAGACCAGATTTGAGTTATAGTGTAAGCAAGTTAAGTCAATATATGCAAGGTCCCTTGATGCATCATTGGAAAAGTGCCAAGAGAGTGCTTAGATATGTCCCTTCTACTAGATTTTTTGGCATTCTCTATTGTCGCGACATACCAACAGCAAAATTATTGATATTTGTAGTATAAATGGGTATCGTTCCTACTAGAGAGCAATAAAAAGGCTAATACTGTCATTATTAGTGCAAAACCAGAAATAACTAAGAATGAATGGAGTGGAGAGGAGAAGTGATTACAAACTAGTCATCAATAGATGTTTTCACAAGGGGCTGCTAGTACAACCATATACAAAAAACAAACACCCAGGAGAAAAATGTTGAATACTTCATTATGGTTTTCAGATTCAAATGGGAGTGAACTCAAGAAAGCAAATACTTCGGCAAAAGGGAAAGCCACACAATGTTTCCATTATTTTGACATTAGCTTATCATGAATCTATGATCTGCGCAAATCACAAGATTGAAGGCTAGAGACACTTCACTAATCAGTTCCAGTCCAAGTCACTATGTATAGGCACAAACAATACAGTGCCATAAACTTTCTATTACCAAAATGAATCACCATGAAAAGCACAGAAGGTATTCACAACAGAAACAAGTTATGTGATTCAGAACACTCAAATTTACATTATCTGTATTCACCATTTGTATAGTACAAAGATATATTCATTACAGTCTAGACACTACAAAGAAGAGGGATTGCTACACCTCTATACAAGAATCTGAGAACACAATGGTTCTGAACTTGTAGATGAATAGCAAAAGCAGTAAATCTACATTAAAGCACCAACAAAGCTTTTGAGCCTATGTTCTACATTGTGTCTGAATGAATTACAATGGCATAAAAATTGGCATAATATAGCCAGAGAGATCTGTGCTAGAGAGAAGAGGGCTCTGCAACTGCTTCAAGAATGAGAGCAAATTAGTATTTGACATCTGGAATAGGGCTTTCACAAGCCAATAGCATACTGCCATAGTAGGATCAACAGCTAGAAAGCAGGGTTGAGCAACCAAATCTGCCTCTGGAGCTGCCGTGTAGAAGATGTGATGGCTTCCAAGAGGTCTGCAAACTGCCATTGGAGAGCAGTAGAGACTGCCATAGGAAGTGCCATGGTGGCTTGCCACCTTCTTACCTACGTGGAGGGATGAATGGAAGCATCTGGGTCGCTAGAAATGCGTTTACTGCTTGCTGATGAAGAGCGATGGTGGGCTGGAGATGAAGGGCGATGGTGGGCTGGAAAACCATCTTCGGATCTACATTTGGGAGAGCAAAGCCTGCCCTAGGAAATCTTGAATAGTGCGAAATGTGCGACAATGTTTCAAAAAATGCGATGGTGGGAGGCTCTGGCTGCATGGAGGTGCTTCGAGGTAGGCACTAAAGAATGAACGAGGCTCCGAAAATCCTGAATAGTGTGAAATGTGTGACAATGGCCCTTCAGATTTGTAGTGCCTTGCCTTTGAAAATAGCAGTTTGCCCTTAGGAAATGCGAAGATGGCAGGTTATAGTTAGCCGCTAAAACTGCCATTGAAACTTGACTCTCACACAAAGCCGAATAATGCGAGAATGCTGACTGGGCTTTAGAATATGACTATAACCTTAAGAACAGCTTGACGAAGGTTCGTGCCTTCTTAAACCAATGACTTTTATAACTTAAAAGAGCAACGACTAGGCATAGCCATATGCCAAATTCATAAGTAGTAAAAGGGCTGCCTTAATGCCACAAAACAAATTTAAGTCATACCCCACTGAATGCAACTTATGATTAGGCTATACACAACGGAAAAGCAAAGGCTTAAGATTTAGCAATAAAAAGCCGAAATCATTAACAAATTGTTGAAACCAGGTCACCACATCTATCAAGGATCTAACTTGTACTTGAGAGCATTTTCGAATTCAAATTTTGCAGGAGATAAGATGGATAGAAGATCCATAAGTGCATTTGTCAGTTTTCTTTGTGGAGGAGTGATATCTTGGCTTTCCAAAAAGCAAGATACAATTTCTCTTTCCTCTTGTGAAGTCGAGTACAAGGCATTGAGTTCACAACCAAAGAACTCCTATGGCTAAGAAGACTTTTGGTGGAGCTTCAAGTGCTAAAGGCCGAGGAGGTCCCTTGCATCTATTGTGACAATCAAGCTTCTCAACAAATTGCTACCAATCCTATCTTCCATGCTAGAACAAAGCATATTGAGATAGCTCATCACTTTGTGAGGGAGAAGGTACAATCCAAGGAGGTTCAACTTCATCATGTTCCTTCATCCGAGTGCATAGCTGATATCTTAACCAAACCTTTGGCTAAAGATTCATTTTTTTAAAGTTAAGAAATGCTCTTGGAGTTGTAGATATGTGTACATTAGACTTGCCAAGTTAGAAGTGAGGAGGAGTGTTAAAATATCACTCCAGCTTGTTGTATCTTGTAGATCTCAAATTCTTGACATGCAAACATGATGATTATTAGATTCTTGTCATGCAACAGCTTGAAGTGACATGCATGGTCATTAGGCCACAGATGGCATGACATGCAAGCTTCAAATCTAACATGCAAGCTCTAGATCTGACATGCATGGACAATAGGCCATAGATGGCATGACATGCAAGCGTCAAATCTGACATGCAAGCTCTAGATCTGACATGCATGGACAATAGGCCATAGATGGCATGGCATGCAAGCTTCAAATCTGATATGAAAGCTTTAGATCTGACATGCATGGACAGTAGGCCACAAGTGGCATGACATGCAAGCTTTAGATCTGACATGCATGGACAATAGGCCACAGATAGTCTGGCATGCAATGGTACCGATCAACCATTCTTACATATGGATAATAGATTCAAGAGCATACCATGGTTTTAGGAGAGAGAGAGAGAGAGAGAGAGAGAGAGAGAGAGAGAGAGAGAGAGAGAGAGAGAGAGAGAGAGAGAGAGAGAGAGAGAGAGAGAGAGAGAGAGAGAGAGAGAGAGAGAGAGAGAGAGAGAGAGAGAGAGAGAGAGAGAGAGAGAGAGAGAGAGAGTTTGTTTGTGTGTGTGATGTGAAAGAGAGATAGAGATCTGAGAGGGTTTGAGTTCCAAGAATCCTGCAATCCAGAAATTAACATAGCCTCCTTGAGCTAATGCCTCAATCCTCTTCTCCAAAGCACCTGTACACAATAAACAACAAATGGGCAGAGCTTGGATGCAACATACTTCAATCCTCTTGGTAGTGGGACGCATTTCCACTTATATAGAGAGTGGAGAGTCCTTCCAAAGTGAGTGAGGTGTCAAGTTTAAGTGCATAAGGTGTGAGGAAGACTCCAATTGGACTCACAATAACATATTGCGTAGATTTCGATGTGGACATCCGACGTATGTTCAAAAATTTCATAGTCGCAATCTGACACGTCAAAGTCCAACGTCCCAATAAAAATCCGAAAATCAGAGTCCGACGATCGGGAAATATGGGCGACAATCAACTTTTGAAAAGCATGTCGGAATCCGACATGTCGGATTCCAACATTCAGATGTGGATATGACCAGCCATAGTTTCTCAAAAAAAAAATACGTGTAGTCTGACGTGGATGTCGAAATCCGACGTCCATGTCGGCAAGCCAAAAACCCTGTCCACGACATTTGGCACCTGTCGTTCGGGCCTGAATGGGCATAGACGTCGGATTCCGATGTGTTTGGAGGACGTTGAAATTTGACGTTTGTTTCAATTCTCGAATTTGAACAATTCAGCGCCTTCTCTCTCACTTTGTTTTTTGCAAGTTAGAGCATCTTTGGAGTGATTTGAGGATGATTGAGGGAGATCAATGCTTGAGGGCTTAAGGGCTTGAAGATCAGTGCTTGAGGGTGCTTCAAGATCAGTGATTGAAGATCATTGTTTGAGGTTTGTGCTTGATTTTGGTTTGTTTTGCTTTTTGCTTGTTTGTTTGAGGTTGGGGTTTGTTTGTTTGTTTTAAGAAGAGATAGAGAGTATGAAAAGAGAGAGAGAGAGAGAGAGAGAGAGAGAGAGAGAGAGAGAGAGAGAGAGAGAGAGAGAGAGAGAGAGAGAGAGAGAGAGAGAGAGAGAGAGAGAGAGAGAGAGAGAGAGTGTTTAAATTTTGCATTGATTTAAAATGGTTTTGAATGGTCTTGTGATAGATTATTAGTATTATTTAGGATAGTAGATTTAGTATTATTAGATTTGTAATTTATGAGAGAGAAAGAGAGAAAAGAGGTGGAGTGTAGATGTATGCTTGAAGATATTGAAAGACTTTGGAGTCTTTTTTTGAAAAATAAAGTTTTAAGAGAGAGAGAGAGAGAGAGAGAGAGAGAGAGAGAGAGAGAGAGAGAGAGAGAGAGAGAGAGAGAGAGAGAGAGAGAGAATAGATTGTGATAGTGTTTATAATAGATTGATTTTTTATAGTGTCTATGATAGATTGTTAGAATTGTTTAAGATAGTGTATGTGTGTGTGTGTGTGTGTGTGTGTGTGTGTGTGTGTGTGTGTGTGTGTGTTTATTATTTTGCATTGATGTAGAATTTAAGATTATAGATAAATACATAGTCTATGGTAATAATAGATTGTTAGATTTATACTTATTTAGGACTAAGAATGATATATATATATAGAGAGAGAGAGAGACAGAGAGAGAGACAGAGAGAGAGAGAGAGAGAGAGAGAGAGAGAGAGAGTGTGTGTTTTTGTGAACATGTTAATTATTTTACATTGATTTAAGATGAGAGAGAGAGAGAGAGAGAGAGAGAGAGAGAGAGAGAGAGAGAGAGAGAGAGAGAGAGAGAGAGAGAGAGAGAGAGAGAGAGAGAGAGAGAGAAGGGGGTGGAGAGAAGAGGGAAGAAATGTGTATGTATTGTGTCTTGCATCTTGAATATAAGATAATAGAGAGAGAGAGAGAGAGAGAGAGAGAGAGAGAGAGAGAGAGAGAGAGAGAGAGAGAGAGAGAGAGAGAGAGAGAGAGAGAGAGAGAGAGAGAGAGAGAGAGAGAGAGAGAGAGAGAGAGAGAGTGTGTGTGTTTGTGTTTGTGTTTTACATTTTGCATTGATTTAAAATTTAAGATGAGAGAGAGAGAGAGAGAGAGAGAGAGAGAGAGAGAGAGAGAGAGAGAGAGAGAGAGAGAGAGAGAATGTGTGTGTGTACATGCGTGTGTGTGTGTGTGTTTTGTATTATGCATTAGTTTAGGGTATTTAAGAGTGATAGATAAATAAATAGTGTTTGATAGAAAATTATAAATATTGTTTATAATAGATTGTTAGAATTATTTAAGATAGTGTATGTGTGTGTTTGAGAGGATGTGTATGTGTTTTGAATTTTGCATTGATCTATAATTTAGTTTAATAGACAAATAGATATAGATAGTGTTGGGTAGTAATAGAATGTTGAATTTATAATGTGTGTGAGAAAGAGAGAAAGAGAAAAAAAGAGAAAAAAAAAAAACATGTGTGTGTGTGTGTTTAACATTTTGCATTGATTTAAAATTTAAGATTATAGATAAATACATAATCTATGGTAGTAATAGATTGTTAGATTTATATTTATTTAGGACTAAGAACCTTAAACAAATCATTCAAGTAATGAGCATCCTGAAAACCAAAGGCCGACTACATGTTTTCGGACCTTTACACTTTTTCCCTTTGAGATTTTTTGCCTTAGCCATTTTTTAGACACCTTCAGTTTTTTCGCCTTTTTCGCCCCTTCGCGAAAAATGCGACAAAGTGGCCAATATGACTTAAAAACCATTTTAAGACACCTTCGGCTTTTTCGATTTTTTCGTTGTCTTTAGTTTAAGGAACCTTCAACTTTTTCGTCTTTTTTGCTGCCTTCAGTCTAAGGGCACCTTCAAGATTTGCATACCTTCAGTCTAAGGGCACCTTCAGATTTTTCGCGGTTTTTGCTACATTGGCAGACCGACGTCGCCAACTTATCATAAACCCTAAAACAGCTGGAGAAACAAACATCCTAAGGGCGGTTACCAACTTTGTACATATGCAAAATTGGAGTAAATGGCAGTTAAGGCATAAGATATTTTTCTCTCAACACTTGTAAATATATATACTAGCTGAATCAAGCTATGTAAGTGTTAATTGAGTTCCTCTTTCAATTAGAGTTATCTGTAGCCAGCGTTATCACGCTCAACAAGCTGAAGTTATTACTTCAAGCCATTGTACTCATTTTTTATATTAATCAGAGTGCAATTTTTGTTTTACGCAATTTGTATGAATCATTCTACTTGAATATTTCTGTTGCTAAATATTGCGTTTCCATTTGACCCTATTCACCATGATTGAGAATGGGCAACCTCTAGAAAATAAGTGCCAATGACCATGATTGAGGATGGGCAACCTCTAGAAAAAAGAGCCTAGGAATTGATGGACATTATGCAAAACAAGATGGGCATATACCTTGGCTCTTCCTGAGGAAGATTGCACTTGGGTGAATTCCCAAGTTGTAACCATGAAAAATTATACCAAGATAAAGTGCAATAGGCCTAAATATGAGGTTTCAAAAACCATACCAAGATCAAGTATTACGGCATCAATCTGCTGCTCATCACTTCCCATAATAATAATATCATCAACATAAAGCAATATAATGATGATATAATCTGAAGTATGCTTGACATAAAGAGTAGATTCGCTAGGACTATTAGTAAACCCTCGATTACAAAAGTAGGCATGTATCTTTTGATACCACATCCTTGGAGCTTGCTTTAGTCCATAAGGTGCCTTCTTGAGAAGACAAATTTTATCTTCTTGGCCTTCAACCAAAAAACTAGCAGGTTGTTGAAGGTACACTTCCTCATTGAGGTCACCATTGAGGAATGTTGTCTTTATGTCAAGTTGTCGCAAACGCCAACCAAAGTGGGCAGCCAAAGAGGATACTACCCTCACGATAGTCATCCGAGCAGTAGGAGAAAAAGTCTCCTCATAATCAATCCCCTTACGTTGAGCATAGCCTTTGGCAACGAGCCTTGCCTTGTACCTTTCAATGGTACCATCTGCCTTATACTTGATTTTGTATACCCATTTAGAACCAATTGCCTTCTTCCCATGAGGAAGGTCAACAAGAACCCAAATCTGGTTCTTCATAAGTGAGTCATATTCATCTTGCATCGGATCCTCCCAACATTTTACTCCCTTGGCCTGCTCATAGAAAACAGGTTCTTCTGCAATATCTCCATGAGATGTAAGAGCAAAATCTGAAAAATTAGCATAGTCCACTGATTTTGTAGAGGCACGTGTCTTTCCATCATAAAATGAACTTACTTTGATGTCCCGCAAAGTCGACAACAGCCACTGTGGGACTGTTTTGGGCTGTCCAACAGCCATGTCTCTTCTTACAATTTGTTGTCCAAGATCCTCCGACACCACACTTGGTTGTCCAAGATCTTCCAAAACTGGTCCTTGTTGTCCAACAGTTCCTGCAGGCTGATGGACGGTTCTTGATGAACCTTAGGCTCTAGACTTGATGAGGTGTTGGGCAGGTCGAAACTGGTTGATTGTTGTCCCTTATCTCCAGCAATAGAAGATGGTACCAAATCTGGAAAAACTTCCAACATTCACACTATGTGGGCTGTCCCCCTTCAAGATATGAGTTGGGGCCACATCCAATGAATTCTTTTCATCAAAATGCACATCACGACTAACAATAATCTTGTTAGTGCTCAAATTGAACAGCCTATAGCCTTTGCTTTCACTACTATAGCCAACAAAAATGGATTTAACTCCTTTATCCTCAAGCTTTGTACGAAGTTTATTCAGAACAAAAGCATAAGCCGTACAACCAAAAAATGCAAAAGTGAGAGATTGTAGGCTTCTTTCCATACCAAACTTCATAAGGAGTTAATACTTTCAATGCTTTAGTAGGACAACGATTGCTTATGTATGCTATCGTTATAACCGCTTCAACCCAAAACTTGTGAGGCAGCCCCTTTGCTTTGAGCATGCAACGGGCCATCTCCATAAGTGTGCGATTCTTTCGCTCAGCAACATTATTTTGTTGAGGCATATAGGGAGTTGTCATTTGATGTAGAAATCCCTTTTCTCGAAGAAATGCACCGAACGTATTCTTAATGTATTCCCCTCCTCGATTGGTGCATAGGGTCTTCAAAGAATGCCCAAACTAATTTTTCACCATTGCTAGAAAATCTTTGAAACGTTGAAAAACTTTCAATTCAGCCTTCATAGGATAGATCCATGTCAAACGGGAAAAGTCATAAAAAAAAAGTCACAAAATAGATGCACTTTCCAATGGATTTGGTCCTCATTGGACCACAAACATCACTATGAACCAAATCAAATTTATCAAGAACCTTTATAGTTCCATCAATTGGAAAAGGTTTCCTTTGAAACTTTCCAAGTATGCACCCCTCGCATACATGTCCTTCCGGCTTCTCAATAGTAGGAATGTCTTCTACCATATTAAATGTCTTCAGCTTCTTCAAACTTGCAAAGTTGAGATGCCCTTGTGTGCCACAATTCAGCCAACTCCAATGATTGTGATGTAGAAGCAACAACACATGTAGAGGGACTTCGTTGCTCATAGGTATCCATAATGAATAAGCCAGCATGCATTGTTCCCAAAACAATAATCAAGAGTGATCTTTTAGGATCCTTGACAAGACACTTATCTTCTTGGAACTCAACAACTAGTCCTTGCTTCAACATAGTTAAAACCGAAAGAAGATTCTTCTTGATTCCCAAAACATAAAGCACATTCTTAATGTACTTTTCTTCACCATTAGGCAAAATGATGGCTACAATTCCAATTCCATGAATAGAATAAGATGCATCATCCGCACATTGTAACTTACTTCCATTTTGCACTTTCACTAATTTAGTGAATGCTTCTTTACAAGAAGTCATATGACGAGTAGCACCACTATCGATCACCCATTCAATGTGCTGAAAATCAGCAACTTGCAAACAGAAGCTGAATTCCTCATAGATGCAGTAGTACTAGTAGAAGCAATATTAGACACAAAAGCATAGTCTTGGTTGAAGAGATCACCACTAGAGCTATGGCAGTCATGGATGGAAACTGGATTTTGATCACCATTTCTCCACCATTTGTCAACAAACTTGATGCAGCTATCCGTACAATTATAGTACCCTACTGTATTTCACATGTGTGGAACCGAAAATAGCAATAAATGATCATTCTACACATAGAATTGCAAGATAACATCATGAGAGTGCACCAATGAGTAGTAGCACCCAAAGAGAACCATGTATAATGATGAAATGAGAGAGAAGATGTATCTCATCATGAGTTACATCCTTTTATAGCACATCCAGACTCTATTTGGCCACTTGGCGGGTCTAGATTCAAAGTACCCAAAGTTCAAATTTGACTCTCTCAAACTCGACTACCAACTTTCCCACATTTCAAAAAGTGTTTATTGAATGTTTAAACTAATATAACTTCAAAAAGTTTCTCTCTAAGTCTAAAATGAGTTTTGGCCTCATATTGACAATTTACCAAAATATGACTAAACTTGTTGAAATCTCTCAAAATGAGCTTGTTTGCTCATAGCAAATTGCATACGGAAGAGAGAGAGGAAGGAAAATGCATAAGAGAGAGGAGTCCATCGATGCTCCATTCACTCCTTTTTGCATACCAAGAGCTCCAGTCAGGAAAGTGGCCAATTTTGAAAAGTAGCAGTCATGTGCATTTGCTATCCATATGAATGTATTCTTGTGGGCTTTAAACATACATAATATAAACGGAAGTACTTCTTTGCCATGTAAGTAGTAATGAAGGCATTCTTTTCTGTGCCCATAGAGGTCTCAAATGAATTATTATTTTTATCTGGATAAGCTGCAAATCCGGACTAGGTAATCTTTCTAAGGCAAGACTTCTGACAAATTGAACACAAATAAAACAAGGATTGTGTTGTGCTTTATCTACCCCATTAATAATAAATGAGAAGTAATCCAAATACTTCCATTATTAACATCTTTCAATCGATTACCAGACAAACAGTTACCATGTAACCATTTAGTGTTCCTCAAGTGCTTAATAGCCAAATTCTTGCATAGCAATGCTTGTTTAGAACAAGAAACCTTATCAATAAACTAATAGGTAGGTTAAAAAGCTGCTAGTTCAAACCAACCATGATAAAGTTCAGAAGCAACTTAATTGTTATTAGATTGTCGTATAGTAATGTGTCAGCCCTTTACAAAGATTTTTTTTTAAGGCTTTATTGTTTAAAATTCTGCAATCCATAGAGACTACATGCATAAAAAGTTGAGACAAACTCCTTTAGGTATTTACTTGTTGAACAACAACATGTAGTAGAGTCATTAAAGCTAACATCACAAAAGTCTTCATAAGGTTTGTACCAATCACCTTGATAGGAGGCTGATAACTCCAACCAAAAACAATATTATCAAAACAGTCATCAATAGAGCCAAAAATGTATAGTAAAGTCTCGACATAAAATTGCTTGACGTTGATATTCTCAAAACTCCTATTACAGTAATGTAAATGCAGAACAGCCTTCCTTTTGTCGATATGATTACTAAGTTGAACCTACTTCACGACATTGACAGCCAAAACTCTTTTTATTTCCTCTTCAACTTGCACAGGGGTCAATCTCTATAAAAGTTCAGTTTCTTAATCGATAACCTTTCCTTTCCACTGCTGCTTTGTCCACCTTTGCCTATGTATGGTACATATCTCCTTTTTTTTCTACCACTTTCAGAAACCATTTAGTTTGGATTGTTTGGATTAAAAGTCACAAGTCTTTTGTTTGAATTATGAAAGTATCTGTCTTGGGAAGTAGAAAAGCTCAGTTTCTGTAATAGTCTTTCAATCTTACGTATGTTTTCAACGTCCCCAAGTTTAGAAAGGAGTTTGCAAGAAGGATCAAGTGGCAATTCATTTAAACTTCAATCATGTATTGCCTGTCATAACAAAAGGTAATATGGACTTTAACAAATGCCTAGCTTCTATAACCAAAGAAAAAAGGCATTGAATTGGTTTTGCATGGAAGCACTAGGAAATAATTTGCTAAGGTTGTTCATTATGAACTACACAGCATGGTCAAACCACACCCCTAGCAACTCCCTACGACATCAGAGACGTTACTTTCGAGCTTCATCCGAAGAAGAAATTCTTCACCCTTAGAAGGTTTGATGCAGATAGTGTTTCGAGTCACCTCAACACGTTCAAAAATCTCTTGGAGCAGATGACTGCAACTGGCTCAGTCATAGAATATTCTGATGCACTCATGACTCTATTATCGAGTCTACCTGAAGCCTACGAAAATTGGGTAACGACAATTTCTACCCAGGAGCACCTCACTCTATCAAGAGTAATTTCGCTGCTCCTACAAGAGGAGATTAGAAGATCAACATATTCCTCCTCAAGCTCAAGATCGGATCCTCAAGCTCTATATTCAAAAAACTAGAAGTTTAGATCCAAGAGATCTACAAAGTCAGGCTATACTGACAAGAAGAGCGACATGCAGTCTGGACCAAATTCCGGTTCAGAATCGAATTCAAGCTCTTCATCATTCCAACCAGTGCAGACAACTTTCATGACCAAATTGAGAAGCACTTTCTTCATCTAGATCCTCAACAAAGACTAAAGGGTGTGGAGAAAGAGGTGGATCAATTGTAGGGAAGGTATTTCAGAAGTAATGTCGTTTTTTTTTTTCAAGACAACTAAAAATCTTACATATGTGAGAATAGCAAAATTTTCTTCCTCTTCAAACTTATCAACATAACTGGGAAGATTGATAACGATATTTTCAACAATACTCAAAGGATCTCGTTTTTCAACATATTCCATATAGACTTTAACCCAATCCAAAGTGTTCATAAAATCAATAAGGCATAAGATTCTATCATCAAGACCAGCAACGTCATAGGTAGCTCTATTGCTAATTGTAATGAAATTGTGGACAATAGCTTTCTTCATACATTAGATAATAGTTTGTATGAAGCGGTTAGGTGGAGGAAGGGTCCTACGAAGATTAAACTAGTCATTCTGGTGACTTGAAACTAGTCATTTTAATGATTGCTCATTTTTTGTTGACACCATTCTATCTATGTCGACATTTTTGGATACATTTTTAGTGGATTATTTGAAAATGACAATCTTAGAATTTTTGAAGAGGAGCTCTTCCCTAATCTATATATTAGGTTCTATAAAAGAAACTTTTAAACTTGTTTTATTATTTTCAAAATATTGTGATATGTGAAGTTTCGCTCATGAAGTTAAGATCTACAGTAATACTTTTGGGCTTCACAACACCGCGTGCCACTTTAGCTTGTAGTTTAGAAAAATTTGAATCTTGTATGGACTTCATAAATTGGGGTCCTTCCAAGTTAGGAGATGGAATTGGAGTTATGCCCTATAGGCTTGTATTATTGTTTATAGATTGAATAAGCTTATTATCGGTTGCCCCCAAAAAAAAGTTGGAGTGAAGTTTTTTCTTTCATATATTGTGTGGTACTACTTAAATTTCATATATGTTCTTATTAGATTTCTTTATTCTATTTAAGTACAATTATATGAGATTTATATAACACTCAACAAACCATGGACCCAAGGTGACAAGTAATTTTCTAGTCCAACATAACTAGGTGGTGGTGATAGAGTTGAAATTGCCATGATATTGGCACATTTATGTAATACACACAAAACTAGCCTGGGCAAGACATTATGCCCACAATAGTCATACATAAAAGAAAAACATAAAAAAGGTCTAACCAAACATATTGGATCTTAATGTCGAGTAAAGCAAATATTGAGAGGCTTTACAAGGCATAAGGGCCTTGTCCTAGAGCAAAGCCCTTAATGCTTCAGAAGTGGAGTATATTATAACACCATGTAGATATATTGGACAAAGGCATCCATGTGATGAAGTCACACAAATGCACTCATCGTTCAAGGTGTTATGCAACACACACGTGAACATTCTCCCCCCCGCGGCCCGCCATAATCCATTCCTTCATGTTAACGATCATTTTGAAAAAAAAAAATGTAGAAAACTCGCAGCTCTTGTCGCCGTGAGGTCAGGAGCTCGAACTCACATGGACGCATGAAACATCAGAAAGTCCAGAAATAACAATACAATTTTAGTAATTGCATTAAATATAACCATTAAATAATACAAAATTTAGCTCAGCGCTGCATGTTCTTTAATAAACGAGAAAAAACGTTATTCGCGAAGGCCCTACTTCGTATCACAATATACATATTCTTTTTGCTTATTTTAAATATTTCATTTCTTTTTTTTATGAATACTCTTTCTGGATTCAGTCGTTGGACACGACGTTGACGCCTGCCGGCCTAACCCAGATATAGCCTTAACTACGTGGAGGGGAAGTACTGTGGACACGTGGCTGATGTAACGTCTCTGTGAAGTTAGAAACGACTTGGCGCGCTTTATTCCACGTTGGGGTTGGCCTGTCTGTGCCTTTGGTGCGCTAAATGAACGGCCCATGGTTTTGGGAGATTGGCTAATGCTTATTTTATGTTGGAAAATCGATTAATCGGGTAAAGAAAACACCCAAAATGTTAGTTATTGAGGTTATATGTAGAATTTATATGATCCTAAACCTAACTATTCATAGTACATAAGATTTCTTCACTAATTGTTAATATTTTTATGTTTTGACCACATTAAATTATTTATACTCAAGGCAATAGGGATGAGACCCATGAGCCATAAGAAACAAGATTGACAAATCATGGAGTGCTCGAGAAAATCAACAAAGTTCAAGAATGAGATCGGCAATATTTCTCAAACATCAATATGGTGAAAATTTGACAATTTTTTTATAAGAGCATATCAATCCTTTAATGAGTAGTCGTCCGCAAAAATTTGAGAGGATTTAAAATTCGTACATTTTTTTAGGATAATTGAAAAAAGGTTCCCAAGCAATGAGTTCATGCTACTTAGTTGCAAAATGCTCACAAGTTTTTTAATCATCTAGTCATTCTATGCCATCTCAAAACAATTTGTTTGACCTATTGTAAATCATATTCTTGTATTGTTGTTATCAAGTATGGCGGCTTCACATCTTAAGCATGTTAAAGTAGTTAGATATACCTATTGTAAATCATATTTTTGTGTTGTTGCTTATCACATATGGTTGCTTCACATCTTAAGCATGTTAAACTAGTTATTTAGATTCTTAAGCATGTTAAACTAGTTAAATAGATTCGCTTTAGAATATTTCTTATGACTTCAAAAGAGGCGTATCTTGGTGTGAGTGTGTGTGTGTGTGTGTGTGAGAGAGAGAGAGAGAGAGAGAGAGAGACAGAGAGAGAGAGAGAGAGAGAGAGAGAGAGAGAGAGAGAGAGAGAGAAAATGAAGGCTGTTGTGGAGAAAAGGGGATTATGAAATTTTGATTGGGCCACGTGTGCCCTAAAACGTCAATGACAGGCAGTTGAAGGGTGCAAGGTGAAGGGCGACGGGCAGTTTTCTGGAATGTTCCAAAAAAGAGGTGGAACTTTCATAGAGAGAGAGAGATAATCTGGAACTTTCGTATAGAGAGATATATATCTGCGTGGAGAGAGAAAGAGGAGCACACAGCGCGATCCAGGGTGAGAGAGAGAGAGAGAGAGAGAGAGAGAGAGAGAGAGAGAGAGAGAGAGAGAGAGAGAGAGAGAGAGTTCGCACATAAAAGTGAGTGTAGAAGAGAGAAAGACATCAAAATAAAACTTTTCATTATCATTCATATTTAAAAATTATACACTCAAAAGTTTGACTAGTTTATAAGATCCATCCTTGTCATGAAGTTTTGAGCTCTTGCTCTAGATTGTCTAGGAATTAGACTTGTGGACTATTAAGATACGACATCACCATTATTTGTTGGTCATGATAGAAAAGCACTCCTATGTAATTCCCTATAACTCATCGACAAGCTCATCTATCAGAAAACCTATTTGATAGAGAAGGAATAAAGGTTATCCATATGACTCTATAAGCCCTCTCTAGTCGGTGAAACTAGATCCACATTATCTGCATATAGGAAAATGGGGATCAGTATGTCTTCCAGTTTGCATCCCAAGCTGACATCTTGATCAATGACACTCTCCAACTCATCAATATACAATCCACAGAGTGTGGGTGAGAGGGAACACCCTGCTTCATCCCAATAATGTCCCAAATATGCTCAAAGATACATGTGTCACTCTTGAACCACCCCCACATACTCTCTCATAGAGTGCCATGATTGATCTTTTACTTCTCATCTTCTATCACTGTGTAGCCTTCAAATTCAATGTAATCATACACAATCTAAAAAATTATCATGATTGAATCACTTCCAAATTCAAAGTACGTAAATACTTGTATGGTGACCACCTCCAACTTGATTAGGTGTAAGTCATGAGAAATATTGGCAATCAAATTCTATTTCCCTAAAGCTCTCAATAATTTTCATCTTTGGAAGGGTACTTGTTAAAAAAAAAGAGCCATCAACATATATTCTGTTTATTCGAGAAGGTGATAAAAGATCACGACAAGCTTTGATGTTACCATATTTGTATATACTTAAAGTTAAAGAAGCATTGAGCTATGAGAGGAGTTGTGACAAAGTTATTGTAATTTATAACAAAGTTTTGCCATGCAAGTTAATGCTAGACTAATTTGAGTCATTATAAAGTGAAAAGACAAATATTGCAATAAACCAATATGCTTATACTTGCTTGGTAGAGATACCTCCACTTTTAGCAAATCGTCACAAGAGCTTATTGCTCTCGTTTGTAACTAATACTTGAGAGGACCAAAACACTCCTATTGAGACGTGTGGAGCAGTGCATGGCGTGTGACTGTCATATGCATGAGGATAGCATGAGATATGTGACCTAAGATTAGATGGACTACATGGTGGCATGCACAGGCTTCTCACCCCTACTTAGCTAAAATTGTGTAGGTTCTGAGTTTGAAATTTCAAGAGTTTCGGTATAAATATTGTAAACATAGATTTGTTCGAAAATCTGCTATTTCTCTTTTGTAGATCTTCTATGGTTTATGGTTTAGAAGTCACGTTAGGGGCTATTTCCTAAATGGGAGTTAGAAGTGAGAATGACACGGCTCTAGTGTGACACGCCTCTAGTGTCAAATTTGACGAAAACTCTAACGATGGAAAAGCTGGGAACTCCTATTGGTGCGGTTTGAGTTGGGGAGTGATCAGGTCCAGCGTACGCAAGACTCTCGTTCGTTCGTTCTTTCGATATTTTGCCTCTAAACTCGCGTCTCT
Source organism: Diphasiastrum complanatum (assembly GCA_029204225.1). Lineage (NCBI taxonomy): Eukaryota > Viridiplantae > Streptophyta > Lycopodiopsida > Lycopodiales > Lycopodiaceae > Diphasiastrum > Diphasiastrum complanatum. Next base: position 43,639,599 of record CM055109.1, read on the forward strand.
TCTACTTTCCTCCTCCTCCTCCTCCTCCTGCTCAACAATCGCGATCGGATGAAAAAGATAGATCCGACTACATTTTCTTTCGTTTTACCGACAAATTGATCAGGAGCAGAATTGCCATTCGTCACAATCTCTATTCACACGCCGCTCTCTGACGATTTTTCTCGAAATTTTCTGAATTCTGGGGTGTTCTTGTAATCGAGCGTTAAGATTGTTTAATTATCACTTCTTGAACGATTTGCTTAGATTAGAGCTTTTCAGCTTTTCTCGTTTGTTGATCTCTCAACCACGAATTCGTTGCAAGAAGTAGTTGATCCGCTCCAAGAAAAGGCACCAACCAACCCGTCCAAGAAACGTCACTTTGAAGCCTTGATTGCTCAGCTTCTTCATGCCACCAGTACGGAAAAGTGACAGATAAATGTCGGTGCGATTCAACGTTTCACTGCGGTTTCATTTCTTTCTGTAGTTATGCCGTTAAATATCAAACTAGCGCGAATTTGTTAATTCATAGACCGTCAAGGACACGGATCAGAATTGTTGATTGCCATATATATTGCCAGGTTGCAGCTATTCCTTAAAGGAGATCTGATTTGGTACAATCCGATACTTGTGAGAGGCACAGAAATAGTGAAGACGTTAGGCTCCTCGTATTGCAGCATAGAAGAATGCCTTGATGCATTCTACGCATCAGCCTGGAATGCGATTACTAGCAGAGAATACTGTTTACAAACGCCAGCCATCACGGGACCTTTTTGCCATGGACGGTGTGGAATCAAATTCAGGTCTGTTCTGTTTAAGCTTTCTTGCAGCACTTGCCAATTCCTGCATTTGCTGTTTTCCTGCTGGTTGCAACTGACACGCGCCAGCGTATATAAGGCTATTTTTTATTTATTGAAACGTCGGGCAAAAAGGAAACAGCTAGAAAACAGTGCGGGAATGATCTGTTACTTATCCTTCAACGTATGAAAGAGAGCTGATAAGGTGTGGTGATGTGTCACAGTACCTACAACAGGAACTCTGTCCGCTGCCCCTCCTTGGCAGCTCTCTCTTCCCCATGTATGTGTAGCACTTATGTCGGCAATCTTGTTCGGCTATCACCTAGGGTATGTATGCACTTTTCATTCGATCTTTATTTCTTGAATTGGTGCCTTAAGCTGCATGTGAAGATCCTCTTTTCTGCTCGCCAGTTATGCAACCTTCCATTGTATTTAGTTGCTACAAACTAATTCGGTTTTTGTATTGGATGAATTGCATCTGGTTCTCCACGGCATTCGAGCTTAGCAATTCATATTGATAAAAGTGTCGTGTGAACAGAGTAGTGAACATCCCCCTCCAGTACATTGCTCGTGATCTGGAGTTTGCCGACAGTTCTATTGCTCAAGGTACCTTCTTTTCGTGATGCTAACGCTTGTAAGCTAGTTTTCCTTTTTGCACTACTAGGCAATTTTGAGAAGAATTTTGATTAAATAAGTGAGGTAAGCATATTCACATCCATAAGTTTGTTTCTCAAAAAAATTTGCCCCTGGTACGTTCAGTATCTATCCTTATGTTAGTCTTGTTTCTGCTTAGTTCAATCTCTACCACATGTTCAAATTGTCTTTATTATGTCGACTGGGTGCTTGCAAAATTTTACTATGCTGTATACAGAATCCGCTTAATTGTGGATCTTTTGTTAGATTTGGATCAGTTTTGTAACCTACATATTTCGGTGTCTGGTTGTAGTTACACTCTAATTGCTTGAAAACTTGCAGGATTTGTTGTCAGTATATGCTTGATAGGTGCTTTTGGTGGATGTGCAATGAGTGGCATGGTGGCTGATTGGTTAGGGCGCCGACGTGCCTTTCAAATAAGCACACTCCCTATGATCTTGGGGACGGCTCTCAGGTGCCATGGAATTGAATGTAGTTTGTTTTGTTTTCCTCGGTGCTAATTCTTGAGAGCCACTTTTTGATACTTTACATTAAGTGACAAGGTGAGCTGCTTGTAGGTCAGAATGCTTTTGGAAGCAAGCTGTCATGAAAACATAAACTGATGGAACTTTACAATAATGGACATCCTATGAGATTTTTTTTTAATCCTTGCTACTTGCAGTGCAGTGGCACCGGTTTTGGCTGTCATGCTTATTGGACGCCTACTAGTAGGAATTGGACTAGGAATTGGTGGACCTGTGCTATCTCTATATATCTCAGAGGTACTCTACTTTTCTGAGTTAGATTTGTTGTTATGCTCACTTCTTGTTGTGATGGGATTGTCAAGTTCTGATTTTAGCAGACAATTGCAGATCTCACCTACGGAAATCAGGGGCATGTATGGAAGCCTTAGTCAAATTGCAACTTGTTGTGGAATTCTTGGATCACTCTTAGTTGGGCTTCCTATATCTACGGTGCCTGGATGGTAAGTAAGCTGACAACAGTGTATATTGTTTTTATATCCAAATCCAGTCACATTGAGTATAGTTTTATACTTGGTAAGATTTCTATCAAGCACTTTGATGGCAGATTCAACAAATGTGTTGGCCAGGTGGAGAGCGTGTTTTTGGATTGCGACAGTGCCGGCAGCTTTACTCCTACTAGGGATGGAGTTCTGTGCTGAGAGCCCTCGTTGGCTTTTCAAGGTCTTTGCTCCTTGATCTTCTTCTTTTTCATAAAGTTGGGTTATTGGGTATTTACACACATACTGAATCGCAATGATACATGTTGAATGATTAGTTGGAAGAATATAAATGATAATCAGAATTTTAAGCTGTAAAGCTTCAGCAGCTGCTATTGTCAAATGTCAAGACATCACATAAGTTTGGCTCTAATCTAGGAAAACTTTCTTTACAAGAGAGTCAAACAAACTACAGTGAAGTTGGACCAAGCATCAGCAAGATAGAAACTGGAAAGATGCTATAATATCGAAAAACATTTCTTTTTTCAACAAGATAGAAACTGAAAAGATTATGTAATACTGAAAAACAAAAATCCTTGAGCCACTTACGTCTTGAAATGGCAATGTCAAGCACAATCGATATTCAGACTAATTAGAAATGTATAATTCTGATAGTTTCAAAATAAAATTTTCTCTGGATGCAGTACTTAAAAGAAACAATCTCAAAAGTGCTTTGTGAACAATCAACCTCTATAATTATGCATACCACTACTTCAAATCCATACAGTTATCCCCATCAAAATGTATGTGCTTCAAAAAGTCTTATGGAACAACAGTTTAATCAACTGCACATAAAGCCTCTATATCACTGAACATTCTTTGACCACGACCTGACAGTTCACGACATGTTACTTCCCAGAAGCTAGGCAAGTTGATTGCTATAACCATCAAAAGACTGTCAGTTTCAAACCCACAAGATTCTGCCTAGCTGTTACTAGAAATTCAGTAACTTGTTCTCTCAAGTATTTGTTTGCCTAGTTGGTGATTTATTTCTTTTGGAGCTTCTTTATAACATTGCCCAGCCATCAAGGTCTTGTTGGAATATCAATCCACACTCTAGAGAAACTATCAAACAGGGCGGATAGCTCAATGGTAGAGCATCCCATCCGGTATGAGGGAGGTCCTGGGTTCGAATCCTAGTCTGTCCATCCATATTATGATTTATGGATTTCTAACATGGTATCAGAGCCAAGTTAGACCTAACAGTTCATGGTGTCAAAGCCATGGTTAGGTGGCCCAAGTTGTGGGGCAGGTGACAACTAGGACCCCAACCAAGTGTGGCTTGAGGGGGCGTGTTGGAATATCAATCCACACTCTAGAGAGAACTATCAAACAGGGCGGATAGCTCAATGGTAGAGCATCCCATCCGGTATGAGGGAGGTCTTGGGTTCGAATCCTAGTCATCCATATTATGATTTTATGGATTTCTAACAGGTCTAACTCTTGTTTTTCATATGGCATTCTTGGTCCATTGGCCTAGCTTGAAAGGAATCCTGGTTATTTTACTTTTGCATCAGCTTTTGGTATGTTCATTTTTGTGGGGAATATTCAACTTCCAAGATCTTCATTCTTAATTGACAATTCATTGATGTCTTTCATGAGTTGAGGGACTCTGTTCGAATCCTAGTCTGTCCATCCATATTATGATTTATGGATTTCTAACATGGTATCAGAGCCAAGTTAGACCTAACAGTTCATGGTGTCAAAGCCATGGTTAGGTGGCCCAAGTTGTGGGGCAGGTGACAGCTAGGACCCCAACCAAGTGTGGCTTGAGGGGGGGTGTTGGAATATCAATCCACACTCTAGAGAGAACTATCAAACAAGGCGGATAGCTCAATGGTAAAGCATCCCATCCGGTATGAGGGAGGTCCTGGGTTTGAATCTGGTCATCCATATTATGATTTATGGATTTCTAACAGGTCTAACTAATGTTTTTCATATGGCATTCTTGGTCCACTGGCCTAGCTTGAAAGGAATCCTGGTTATTTTACTTTTGCATCAGCTTTTGGTATGTTCATTTTTGTGGGGAATATTCAACTTCCAAGATCTTCATTCTTAATTGACAATTCATTGATGTCTTTCATGAGTTGAGGGACAATTTCATAGAGTCACAAGGATCTGCAGTTTATTGATTACAATTTGGACCCCACATCCTATGTTAATGCCACAGTAGGCCAAGAGAAAAATATTCTGGGTGCTTAACTGAAGATGCCTCAAACCTCGAGAAATAAATGAATGGTTCAAAATGGAAATGTGGTTCCAGTTGATCTATTGAAATGTTGCAGAATCTAGAATAGAATAGCTTGAAGTAGGAGTAAGCTACAGGTCATGTCGAAGCTTCTCTCACGCTACTTCATATAAGTTTCAGGTTCTCTCTCTCTCTCTCAGTTTAATTAGACACGTAGCTCAAGTACCTATGTAAATTGTTATCCGCCATTATTGTCCCTCAGGACTGATGAAGCTGATAAAAAGTGGTCCTCCCTAGAATGTGGAATTACCCCATGTTGGGATCCATGCTCGCCACATAGGATGCCACCCAGGGGTAAGTGCCCCTTGTGTGACAAGCCCCTAGGGAGACACTTGAAGTGGCTTCAACCACTAAGAGGACAGTTTGATGAACTCTGCCACTTGCCTACGTTTTTTGGGATTGACTTTCAACCATACCTATGTGGGTTAGATGGTCCATGGATTGAGGAACCATAAGCTAATATGTTAGTCAACATGCAACTGACTTCATATGGCCACAAGGTGATTTTGTGTCACGCAGGAGGCCTCATTGAAATTCTGTTCGAATCTTTTGATGCCTTCAGGCAAGTTCGTGCTCAAATTCTATGCTTGCTTGCAAGTTCGACATTCACAACCCATAATCAGCAAATAAACTAAAAGCTAAAATTCCAATGTAGTTGGGCATTCCACTTGGAATTAGTTGTAGAGAATCACAGATCTAGACTAAAATCCAAGATAATAGGCAGTGCAACTACTAACAATCCTCTTTTAACAACTGAAACTGAGATGATGAGACATGAGAATTATGATCCCAACGTTATAAGATTCTAAAACGTATAAGCAAGGATATGAATGATGGAAGAAATTAGAAAGAATGGAAATCTTGGAAATGTGAAAAATGTGATAGGCATATCCAGCAACAACATTTGGATAGTAAGATTCTGAAATTGGTAAGGAATGGAGCCAGTAGAGCAAGGATGTATGGAGCAGTTACATCAAAGAGGTAATACTGAAAATTTTCAGAGTTTAAAAGTGGAAAAGAACGTCTAATATTTGCAATGAAAAGGGAAGAAGCAGGGGAGTATGGACATGGTGGATTCTGGTGATGGAGGGTGGAGACAAAAGCAATAAAGCTCCTGCTTTCAGTCCAGGTGGTAGATTACAGAGGCCTTGCCTGCTGCTGGCTTCCTCTGGCTATCGCTAATATATTCTTGGTATTCTTTCTGCCATATTCCACGTGTTAGGGCTCTCCCCATATGTGATTATGTTGTTCAAAGCTGAATAATATCTATCTGTAAAATCCCTTCATGAGAAAAGCTTGCTTTTCATGTTCCTCGTTTTCATTACTTGTAGTAGCTTTTGTTCAATGTATAAGTGGTTCAAAAAATATTTGTTTTTAATAATATGCTTGAAGTTGAAAGTTATATGAAGTGACGTGGGAGAAGCTTCGACATGACCTGTAGCTTACTCTTACTTCAAGCTATTCTATTTTAGATTATGCTTCTAGAACATTCCAATAGAGCAAGTGGAGTCACACTTCATTTTATATTCTGGTAAGCCCCTAAACCCCATTCCCTTCTCGAACCATTCATTTATCGCTCCATCTTCAGTTGAGCACCCTGGTTTTTGTTCCTGATCTGCTGTGGCATTAACTTAGGATTTGGGGTCCCTGAACTGTCAGTTAAGAATGAAGATCTTGGAAGTTGAAGATTCCCCAAAAAACTGAAGATGCCAAAAGTTGATGCAAAAGTGACAATAAGAAAAGATACTAAAGAAGATGCAGGAGTTAATGAAGATACTGCAAGAAACGTATTCAAAGGACACTTTTTCCAGATGTTTGGTAATGGTTCCTTTCAAGCTAGGCCAGTGGACCAAGAATTCCATATGAAAAACATCAGTCTGGACCTTAAGGGCTGGGCAATGTTATAAAGAAGCTCCAAAAGATCACCAGCTAGGCAAACAAATACTTGAGAGAGCAAGTTATTAAATTTCTAAGAACAGCTAGGCAGAATTTGGCCAATGCAGTAGCAAACTTGTTACAGGGAGCTGAAAGATTATTGACTCCTACGGGAGTTGTGAACAAGGCTAGATACTGTATAATACTATCGTTGATGTGGGCCAAAGTTTGTGGTAAATTTTTATGTTTTATTTTAAAAATGGAGAAAATATTCTTGATTGCAGCGCTTTTTAAAGGGAGCGCTCACTTTTAACCTTTTTTTTTTTGTAAAGCTGCTCAGTTTTTCAGTATGCACATCTTGGTTGAGGTGATTAGATGGGTACTATTGCTCAAAATTCATAAATAGTAAGAATCAATGATCATGTGACATTATCGACGAGAAATTCCTGTTGTCTACATGATTTACTGTTTGAATTCTGGTATATATATCTAGCAAGCATCATATGATGAAAATTCTCATAAGCTGTCTACTTGTTGAAATCCAATTGGTGGGTTACGGGTATTTATGTTCTTTGCAAGTACCTACATGTGGTTTCACTAGTAGCTCTTTGACTTTTGTGCATACAAAGATCAAACTTTCAAATGCTTCTGTAGTAGAAGTGTAACTAGCTTCTAACTGAAAATTTGTTTCAGAAATCACGATGGTATGAAGCCGAGCATGAACTTGAGAGACTTTGGGGCTTATCTTATGCAAAAACTGGAATGGTACATCTTCTACAAAACGAGGAATCCGAAGATGAGAATACCACTTCTTCATGGGAAGATTTATTTGATAAAAGATACATACGAGGTACTTTATGGTAAAACTCTTTGTGACACGTTCATCCTTAGCTTGGCTTCTGCTGGTGATCTATGCTTCAGTGATCCACAAGTTATTCTCTTTAGGTTAGTTTTAGCTCAAGCTGAAGAAAAGATAAGCAATTTTCTTGATGTTTCTAAGAGGAAGCACAGACTTCCATTGATTGGCTTTTCTCATTAGTGCTAGCCCTCATCATGGCTGAGTCTGCCCTTCACCTTTGGAGAAGTGATAGAGACTCAGCACATTAGTCTATTTTGTATAAAAGCTAATAGGGACATCTTTTTATGCATGTGACCTTCATCAGCACTTGCGAAGGGATGTTGTAGCACATAATCTGTTCTGTGCATGATGGAGTTGAGGTTCAAGACTTCGTGGGTAGAGTCCATAATTGTGCATTTGCATACATTGTGCATTTGAGCACTGCCCCAGACTTAACATCAATATACTTTTCTGTCCTATTAGCAGGCATGCAGATTCTAATTGAGTTCTTCATCCAAGTGTTGGCTAGCTGGTTTATGTTAATTCTTTCGATTTTGGTTTTACAGTTTGCCCACCAGTTATTTTTTTCAGATTTTGTTCAGATTTGAGCAAGTTGAAGCATAGTTGTGGGGAAACTAGTTTCCTAAGCTTTTTTTTCATGGGAAACTTTTCTAAAACATGTTATTGGAAAACACAGTTTCTCCCATTAAGGAACCATTTCACATTTGAGAAAATGAGTTTTCCCATACTACAACACAAAAATGTTTTGCTCCAAAATGTGTCTTTTGGCAACTGTGCAAAGTATTTTTTATTGACTTTTGAGAACTTTCCAGTCTTCCTTTTCACTCTTCCTCCTATGTATTCTTCTCTCCAACTAAATTATTACATCTATTTTTTATGATACTGATAAGACTGATGATGTGTCGTTTTCCCGTTTCCTTTATCCCATATCTTGCTCCACAATTGTCGTTTCCCAAGTTTCCCGAGTGTGAATGTTTCCCAAAACTGATGCTGCAATTTTTTTTCCATTTGAATTAACGAGTAGTTGCTTCAATCAGTTACCTTTGCTTCTTAGTGCTAGCTAGCCTTCATTAATGCCGAGTCTGCCCCTCACCTTTGGAGAAGTGATAGGAACTCAGTATGTCTTTATATAGATACATGAATCTAATGTGCACATATCTTGATGAATGTGGCCTACACGTGCTCATGGATGCTGATGACATGATTAGGGATTTTGTAGGATATAGTCTCTGCTCCGCATACTTTAGTTGATCTAAGACTATGTGGGTGGACTCCATAAAGTTAGTGACTTTAAGTCTTTTATGTATTATTTGGTGCTATCCTAGACGACGTCCATGCATGCACGCACACACAGCTTCAGTCAACCTTTGCAAGCAGTGCCAGATTCATTGATTGCTTTCTTGCTCCATCGAGATTGGCACTTAGCATGAGGAGAGTTGTCTTCTACTGCTGTTCTCACTCTTATTTTGTTGATATCTTTGTGGATGCTTAGTTAAAGATGCCAGCGATTTATCTTTAGTCAAGCCTTTGAAAGTACTGCCAGATTCACATATAGATATATTCTTTTGTTTCATCCAGTTTGACACTGCATGAATGGACTTGGCTTGTATTGCAGTTGTCATGATAGGATCAGCACTCTTTGCCCTCCAGCAGCTTTCTGGAATCAATGCTATATTCTACTTCTCTGCAACTGTTTTTAGAAAGGCAGGTGTTTCCTCAGATGTTGCAGCAAGCGTTTGTGTAGGAGTTATCAATTTGCTAGGTATGTGACAAACTTCCTACTATAATTATCACTGCACATACTTGAAGAAGCAGCAGATTTAGCATACCAATGGTTGTGCAAGTAATTTATGTTTGGTGTTTTTCTGGAACAGTGGGCATGATCATACTCAATGTTAAGCTGCATGACTTGTTGCCGAGTAGATAATAGCAGATTGAGTACATAGTAGCAGATATCAGTTTTGGAAATTTTACTTTTGAATGCTGCAGGATCATGTATTGCTGCATATTTGATGGACAGGAAAGGAAGGAGAAGCCTCTTAATTTGGAGCTTTTCTGGAATGGTATGTTTAATAGTTCATGCTTTGGTAGGGATTTGCATGAAATACCTGTGATGAAGGTTCCACACAGCTTGCAATGCAACTTCCTTAATGGCTGCACGTAAATAGGTTTAACTTGATAATGTTCTCAACTTGACATGTGCATGATGATACTTAACTTGAATTTGCAAAATAGGCCTTTGCAATGGCCATGCAGGCAGCTGTTGGATCACTTCATGCGGCAAGCTCTCTACAGGGTTCAATTTCACTTCTGGCAACCTCATTGTATGATCTTAATGCACCAGCAAGCTGTTCTTTTTTATACTAAACCATAGCAGGCTAAATTATATATAAGTCATTTGTGCTTCACAATTATATATAATTATTGCTATTTTGGTATTCTCATGTTTTGATGGATAAGCCCTATCATACCTTATTGAGCTTGACCCTTCAATGTCGACATTTCCTGAAAAATGTGATCGATGAATTTTTGTGGCAGTTGTATGATACATGCTGTACCCTGAACTATTGACTATTGTTTGAATTTCAGGTATGTTTTCATGTTTGCAATTGGTGCTGGTCCAGTGCCAGCACTACTCCTACCAGAAATTTTCCCGAATGCAATTAGAGCCAAGGCAATGTCGGTGGCAATGTGTGTCCATTGGGTAAACATTTTATGCACTTATTTATCTGAGCATTTGTCCAAATTTCATTTCAGTGTCATGAACATAGTCCATCATCTTATCATGTTACAGAAGTGCTTAACAAGTAATGTAATGTTTACAATCTCAATGCACTAGATGATAATTTCTGAATCTGGACGGGGACCAGTCAGGTTTGGGATATTCCGTTAATAGTTAGTTTATTGAATGGTACCTTTTATCCAGTAGATAGGTGTGCTTCTGCATGAGCTTAGCTGTTGGGAGTATTTGGGCTTCTGATGTGAGCCATAGAATTTTTGAGAAATGATACCACTCTAGATACTATGGGGATGATAGTTTCCTGCTATTCTTTTCAGCACCTCTCTACTTATTCCCTGACTTATTATGAGTTGTAGCATGGCAAGCCATATAATTACTAGTGAAAGACGAAATTCTAGGTACTATGGGCTTGATGGGCTACTAGTTTCCTCTCAGCCCGAATAACTCATCACATGCTTTTGGACTCGGTACATATGTTGTAGCATAGCAGTGAATTTGTGTCCTTTGTAGTTGCTTCAATATTCCGCAAAGTTTCAATTGTGTGTGGTCTGAGTGCTCTCTGCCCATACGACGTGTATAACAAGTTAAACATTGAAAATATATTCTACAGCTAGTCTTCTTGCTGGTTGTTGAGAACTTAATGGTGTGGATCTTTTGGTCCTAATTCATTTTCTGCAGGTTGGCAATGTGCTTATTGGGCTGACATATTTGGATTTACTGCATCATCTTGGAGCTGCGACATTGTACTCGTTCTTTACGGCTGTGTGCTTATTGGCTGCCCTCTTTGTCAAAAAACACGTGCTAGAAACAAAGGGACGATCCTTGGAAGACATTGAAGCTTTCCTGCTAGGCGGTCTTTGATTTGGTCTCTCATGTCATAAGCATCGCACAGGCTAGGAAAATCCATTACAGTCAAGTATCGTATGCTCAAATACTGAACTTTACTTTACATAAAGTCCTCGTTAGAACCATTTGAACTTCTACTCTCTTGCTGATTGAAGGATTTTAGCTAAGTTCTTTGTCTGCAGCATGATGAGACTTCAAGTTAGAGGCATGTCAGGCTATTAGTCTTACTACATGATGGTGCAAAATCAGCCCTTCAATTTAGAACATTCTTTCACTATAGTGCATACCATTGCTTGTTTCATTGTCAAGTTAGATTTGTGTCCGCGGTTAGACGTGGGAGAAATTGTTTTGCAATCAGGTGTATTGTGGATTTTGAATCTACTAGAGCGAATTTTGTAAGTTGGAATAAGGTTATAGTTGTTTTCATAGTTTGTGGCTTGGTATTATTATTCTTTTAGTTTGTTCTTTGTTTTGTTCAAAAAGCTAATATCGTGTTAACAAAATATGCACAAATGTTTATAAGACAAAGAAGTGGAATGCTTCTGTAAAGTGTCCCACAACAAGCTATTATTCACACAACACATCCTTGCTTGAAGAGAATCTCTAAAATGGTTTTTATCCCTCTTACTTTTGACATTATCTGTCTTGTGCTGCATCATGCTCTTCATATTGTGAACACTAGAGCTCTCAGATGCACTCTACATTGCTGGTGTTGTCCATAGGTGCCATCAAATTCACTACAAATTGGAGAAGTGCGTTATGTACTTTGTTGTGCCACTTGATGTAAGGGTCTTGGCAAGCTATGCAGAGCTTGCAAGAATGATGTTTGGACCAAGAGTGTCGTCATGTAACACAGGGAGTGGATTTGATTCAATAAAGAGTTATTTGACAAGCTTGCGTCACATCAACCTGACCAAGTGAAGCAAGGACACTAATAGAGTATAACAAAAAACATGATACAAACAATAATTGATAATTTCTCAAAAATATAGAGCTTAAAACCTATCTTAAAACAACGAGGACTTGAGAAAAATCAAATCAAACTTATTCTTTATAGTACATCACTTGAAGAAAGTAATATCAATTAAATCATACCTTAATTGTTGAAAAGGGTGTGTGGAGGGGAGAGAGAGGGAGAGGGAGAGGGAGAGAGAGTTATTACTTGAGAGAAATAAATCTCAAAACTAACTTGCCAAACTCAACAAGGAAATCTCTCTGAGAAGGAGAATTGCAAGAGCAACACTTTTCAGGAAAGTAAGAGACTTGGAGGCTCAGGTTAAGGAAGGCAATGAGGATTTGGGAGCTACAGTAGTGGCTGAAAAATCCAAGCTTAAAGCCCTGGAGGAGCCTAGAGCATCTACAAAAATTCCTTCGAGATTGGTGGGCAGGCAAGGGGGATAGACTTGCTAAGGAGGTCTTCAAAACACTAAAAGTAAAGCAACAGATGGACCAAATCCCCCTTCTAGAAAAGGAGAATGGGGAGTATGCTAGGGATGAGGAGGAGAATGAAAACACTATTATGAGTTACTTTCAGGGCCTCATGGGGAAAAAGGAGATAGTGGATGAGCAGAAGGAAAAGGCAATAATGAAGACCCTAGAGGTGGTGCCTAGAGTGGTCTCACAGGAGGACATGGCTAGACTTGAAGAACCCCTTTCCCTTCAAGAAATTCAGCAAGCAATCAAAGAGCAGAAGAGAGGGGAAGCACCAGGAGTGGATGGGGTAGGTGCTGAATTTTACCTTCTCTTTCAAGAAAAAATTGCCTCTCTTTTTCTCCAAGTATGGGAAGAATCCTTACAGAAAGGTAGTCTACCAAGGATGCTGAACCAAGGAATTACAAAGCTGATTCATAAGAAGGGCTCCAAGAAGGTCCTAAAAAACTGGAGACCTATTACTATGCTAACCACGGGGTACAAAATCTTGGCAACGACAATTGTAAACAAAATGAAATCTAGACTACCAGGATGGGTGGAGAGGAGCAAAAAGGTTTCGTCCCAAGAAGACACATACAAGAGGTTATCTATAGCCTTTGGGAGGGAATAGCTTCAGCTGAGAGGAAAGGGCGACAAGATGATTTTCATGAAGGTGGATCTGGATAAAGCCCATGACAGGATGGAGTGGGGCTTCATCTTGGATATGCTCAGGACTCTAGGCTTTGGCCCTCGTTTCATTGGTTCCATCTCTATGCTACTCAGGGATGCCACAGCTAAGGTGATCTTGAATGGAAAATTGACAGGGGCTCTTCAGTTGGAGAGGTCCATCAAACAGGGGTGCCCACTTGGTCCCTATCTTTTCATTCTTGCTTCGGAGGCTCTTGGATACCCAGTGAAGGCTAAGATGAGAGAAGGAAAAATTCAGCCACTACAAGTTCAAGGCAGCCCACCTCTTTGCTCCCAGACTTTTGTGGATGATGTGAACTTCGTAGTCAGAGATGATGGGCACTCAGAGAGGGAGCTTCTCGAGACTCTTGAGACCTTCTGCCTGGCTTCGAGGGAAGAAATAAACCATGCAAAGACGGCCTACATGAGAGGAATCCACCTTCCTCAAGGAAAAGAGTTGTGTCAGGATTGAAGAAGGAACTATTTTCAGACTACTTGGCATTCCCATGGGTTTTGGAGTTTCCATACATGCTAGATGGAATTGGGGGTTGGAGAGGGTCATTCCTACCCGGGAGAGGTAGAAAGGGCTTCAAGCCAGCATGGCAGGTAGAGTGCTAGTGCTCAAGCACTTATCTATGCCCAAGGTAATTTACTTCCTCTCTTGTTGGATGCCATCCGAGTGTGCTTTGAGGAGGTTTGAGGCGGTCTGCAGAAGTTTCCTCTGGGGGGCAAAGTTTGATGGCGGTGGGTATGTGGGGGTGGCTTGGAGTACATGTATTCTACCTAAGCATTTTGGAGGTTTAGGTCTCCCAAATCTGAAACAGTTGGCTACTAGGAGTATTGCCAAGTGGCTTGTGAGAGCAGCTGTGAGAAGGGAGGAGACCTGGGCTTGCCTTCTCCAAGAGGCAGCAAATTGTTGGGCCCCTATGAGAGCTCCAGGCTGGAGAAATTGGGAGCTAAGAGATCTACTTCTGACCAATTGGAACTTCAAAGGAAAAGGAAGTGAACTATTCCGATGCCTCTGGTTGGGGTGGAAGAAAGGGAGCTACGCCTTAAAAGTAGTGCAAAAGGAGTTGTGGGACAAAGGGGGGATCCTAGAGATGAGTTGCTGGGCCTAGAGAGAGGGACCTCCCCTGGAGGAAAACTTAATAAAGGTGGCAATGAAAATCAGCAAAAAAGGAGTCAACAAGTGGGCCGATCTTTGGGACTTAGAGAAAGGGAAATGGACAAGCAAGGGGAGATATAAAAGGAAATGGGGCCTCAAGAGAGAGGAAATTGATATGCTTTGGGAGAGGTGGAGCCTGGGAGGACTTACCAAAGTAAGGCAGGGGCACAATATAGGTATGTGGGCTAAGGAATGGTTCATTGGGGAAGAGAAGGGCTGTATCCTGGAAAGGCCTCCAATAGCAAAGTTGTTTCCTCAAGAGGTAAGGTTGAAGTTGAATGGCAAATGGGGAATCACCTTGGATTCTAAGGAATGGGAGGGCATCTTTAGGGCAATATGGGCAAAGTTCCTGGACCCTAAAGTCTCTATTCTCCTATGGAGGATTACCCACAGGGCTATTTGGACAAAGAGTACAGGGCTTCAGTGGGGCATCACAAATGGCTATTGCGATAGATGTGGCATGGACCTGGACTCCATTCAGCACACCTTCCTTCTCTGTGAGAAGAATGAGCCACTCACTTTCTTTATTCTTAGTATCTCTGATTACTTAGGTGTTAATGTTATTGGCAGTATTTCTTGGTTTCTTGGTTTCTTGGTTTGACCACTAGTATAGACAAAGGACATTTGGCTTTGCATTAGAGCTCTCATTCTTTGGTCCCTCTGGAAATGGAGGAATTCACAAATTTTTGGTAGTCCTATACATCGTGTCTCTTTACTTAGTGGTCTTTGGGACAGGAGTAAAAGATACTTTGAGTCTTGTAGGAAAACTCTTCTAAAGAAGAAGTTGTCTAAGGATAGTCCTAAGGTCAAAAGTCTAGAGACTAAGAGATCATGGTTCCTGAAAGTAGTGGACAAACGTAGAGTCCGCCAGTTGTAAATCACTTTACCATTCTTATAGATAAAATCTGAACTACTGCTTACTATCAATATATATATATATATATATATATATATATATATATATATATATATATATATATATCTCAAAACACAGAGGATTTGGGTTCTATATATAATGAACATAATGGCACTTACTCTTATGTGGTCACCACTTATTGACTTTCTTACTCTTAAGATTTAACTTAACAAGGTCTTTGCTATTCTAATCTAACTTGGTGGTTATGCTTGTGATGAGCTTATTCTCTACACTAAATCTTATGACATTACATCAAAATGAATTAGATATGCAACCTAACTTAGGTTTTCCATATGGACTTACAAGCATAGAGTCTTAATTGGCTTGTTTATTCTCACTAATGTTGTGAAATTGTATTTGTAATAGAATATCTATGTTCCTTGATGAAGCCAAGTTGCAAGAAGTTGATAATTACATTTTTAGTGAAGTGTGATAGTCGTGGTGGACACAACGGAAAGTGTCTTTTGTCAAGTCAGTTCAAACATCTTCAAGTTGATAGAATGAGTAATTCTTGGAGAATTCCTCATTAGACTATACTACATAGATTTGGCACAATAGCCCAACTTTGGTAGTGATGAACCTTGCTTGTTTTCTAGTTGTTTTGACCTTGCATTTGGATTTAGCATGGTTTTTAGTTGGACTAATGTGAATTGCTCTAATGGAATTCAAAGCTGGATAACAATAATCAATTGTAGCCTTTCCCTTGTCATAATTCCATCATCCAATGGGATTCGCTCAGTTGGTCAACTTGGCATCTAAAGTTTCTTTGGTCCCACAATTGAAGCCCCCCTTCGAAGCCCAGATACATAATTCTACTCTTTTGAAGATTGCATGGAAGCACCATATGGAAACCTTGTGACTGGATTGAAGTTTCATCAAGTTGTTCACCTACCAATGGTATTGATTGAAGCACAAAATTTAGGTATTTTCTTAATGATTTTTCAAAGAGACTAAATAATATCATCTTTATTTCTTTTGTCTATAGTTGCTTGAATGACACTACCAAGTCCCTGCTCTATTATGTGTGAAAGTACTGTACTTTAGGACCATAAATGGAGCTATAAAATATCCACAAGAGTGATTGGATGCTTGCTTAACAATCTATCAAAAAACTAGACACAAAAAAGTTGATCTAGATTGGCAATTTGACAAACAAGAAGCATTAACAATCAAAAGACTTGAGCAGCATTGAAATCCGAGACCACACGTGTGTACTACAGGATGTAGTACGGCCTTCAAACTTAGAAACAAGTAGAAATTGATTTGGTTTCATTTGGATCACAAAAACTCAATGTACATAGTGAACTAGCTTGAGATTGCCAATGAGCTCCAAAGATTTTCTATCTTATCACTATGGGAGCTTGGAATACATAGCAAATTCGACTTCCTTCTTGAATTTAGGTGGATTTCCAGCATGTAATAAGGAAGTTAATTCACCCTTCTTGCCCTAAAATGAAACCCTAGCCTAGATCCTTGAGTTATGCTTGGTAGGTAGCTAGTTGGTCAAATTTTTACCTTAAACGCAGGTGTAGGTCCTATAAAGTAGGGATGACCACCAAATAGACATGACCAACTCTCTTGACTTGACCTAACCTACATTAGGAGTGGTTTGCCACGTGGCATCTTGGCCTCACATGTGTGGAATCCACTTATGTACAAAATTTACATTATACTACATAGCTTTTGATCAAGCTAGATTTGCCAATTTTTGGCAATTCTTCACACTCCTCCTCAAATTCGGCTTGATCTATCTACAATTCTCTTGCTAGATGAATGAATGCTTTTAGAAGTGTCTAAAAAATCCAGCCACAAATAAGGAACTTTTGAGACTCCAATAGACAATGATGTCCATGAAGGATCTTTCACCACCTCTTAAAGAATCCCTTACAAGATGTTCCACAAATGTGTCTATATACATGTAGCACACTTCAAAAACTATACATCATGCCAAGCCATGAATTCCAAGGCATTTTGTGCACTTGAAGATACATCAATTAAAATATTAAGTGCATAAATAATGTTGCCAAAGACAACTTGCCTTGCTTGATCCATATGATTGAGTCTTGATGGCTCCATCTTGATACTTAAGGTTCTTCTTGGAGTCCTTGGGTCTTGAGCTTGCTCCTCCACTTGACTTGACTCCAAACCATCAATGAATTGAATAAGGTGTTGATCCAAAGGTGCTTCTTCAAGTTTACAAATCTTCCACTTTTGAAAGATCACATTTCCACCATTGACAACTTCTTTGATGGAAAACAAGTAGATTCTACAATCTCTACTTGAAGAGCAAAACACTGCCATTATTCCTATCATTGAAATAGGATAATCTTTGGTCCTTACATTGGAATGATCATGCACAAAGCATGTGGATACAAAGATTTCTAATACAAATGATGTTTCATCTTCTATGACTCTATTCAAACTATTACAAAAATAGTTATCCAATGAAATTGCTTTATCAACAACAGATGTCTAATTTCATTGTCTTGTCATAAAGAGTACTAAACACCATAGATCTTAAAGGTAAGAAACAAGCCACCTCATGTCTACTAATACTTTTCAAAAAGTATTCAAAGATAGTAGACTCTCCAATGCTCACCACCCTTGCAAGATGCACACTTGAATGGACAATTTGCATGCAATTTGATGACTTGACCATTGTCATTGAGGACTCCCTTGGAACTCTCATGCTTTGAGGCTGATCCTCAAGATCTTCCTCCTTTTGATGCTCCTCCTCAATGCAAGCAAGATCACACTTTGCCAAGATCTCCTCTTGAGTGATCTCCTCCTTTGCCAAGCTCATTTTTTCAAAAGCAACACTAGCTTCCAACTTAAACAATCTTCCATGTTTAAATCCCTTTGCAATGCAAACATCATTCTTCAAGATGAAACAAACACCATGCTTAAAGTGGACATTTAAACCACTTTCTAAGAGTAGACCAACACTAAGCATATTCTTGGTGATTGATGGTACATAAAGGATATTTTCTAGATCCATGCATTTTGAGGATTCTAGACACAAAGAGATGGTGCCAACACCATCTATCCTACACTCTTCATCATTTGTAGTAAAGAAAAACTTTTTAATATCATTGAATGAGTGTAAGGTTGAGAAAAAGTCCTTTTCACAAGACATGTGGGAGCTAGCCCCACTGTCGATCCACCAATTGTCTCTTGAATTGCTATTGCTTGTTGGTGAGGATGTAGATGCCATCAAGAATACATCTACTTCATCCTCCTCCTCCTCCTTTGCAAGGTTTCCTTGTTTGTCCTCCTCCACTTGTGCTCTTAGCCTCTTGTAGCATTCAGATGCATAATGCCCCTTCTTTCCACAAAAGAAGCATTTCTACTTTGACTTGTCCTTTGAGCTTGATGCATCATCCTCTTCTTTGGCCTCCTTTGGATGCTTCTTCTTTCCATTGGTCTTCTTTTTGCCCTTGAATGAGAAATTGGCTTTCTCATCACCATCTTGCAAAGACAAGAACTCATCCTAGATTTTGCATGGAGCATCCTACACTCTTCAGCCACTAATACACTGTGAAGTCTTTCTATAGTTGACAAAGTGTCTTGGATGACAAAACTTTGGACCAAATTTGCAAAGTCATCTCCTAGACCATTAAGAACAATTTGTACAAGCTCTCCATCATGAATCTTCTCTCCAATGGAAGCCAACTCCCTATTTAGAGACTTGATTCTAAGTACATAATCCTGTGCACTCTCCTCACTTCTCCTCATGCTTTGCAAGATCTGATTTCTAAGCATGAGTACTCTTGAAGTGTTACTAGATTCATAGATTGATTTTAAAGACCCCCAAGCCTCTTTAGCACTAGTACATGCTGATACTTCTCTCAACAAATCATTGCAAGTGCAAGCCTAGATCTCTTCTTGTATCTAGCTAACTCTTGTGCACCTAGAGGTTCATCTTCATCTTCAATCAAGAACTCATAAAGGTCTTGGAGCACCAAGAGTGACTCCATCCTAACCTTCCAAATAGCATAATTTGTAGAATTCAATCTCTCACTAGCTTCTAGAAGGTATGCTCCAGCAGATCCCATCTTACTAGTGACTTCTACAAACAAGAAATAGATTTGAATGACTTGAAACTCACAAAAATGTCGATTTTTGGGACAATAGTTTACATCTTTGTCTTAAAAGTAGTGTCATAGATTAAATTCAGCGGATCAGGAAAGTAAGTGGCCCGAAAGCTGAATTTTGTTAGTTTTGTTGGTGTGAGCAGCCGAAAACCCAAAAACAAAAACAACAAACAACAGAGGCAACAAAAAAATAGCAGAATGCAAGAGAACCAAACAAGCCACAAAAAGCAAAGCACACTCACCTTGTCAGTAGACATGGTAGGAACAAGAGAGGGCCACGTAGCTGCAACCACCACCAGTAAGACAAGAAACCAAGTTGAAGAAGGGACACCATGAAGAGCCACAAACACCACTAGGACAACAGAAGCCAGGGTCAAAAACGCTCAAGAGCAAGCGAACAAAGAACCAACTAGCAAGTACCAGTCACCAAGACAACACCACATACAAAGCCAAGCGAAGGCTAGCTCCAGGAAGCAAAAAAGGGAAGAGCAAGTAAGGAAGAGCGGCTAGAAACACCCACGCATCACAACGGCAAAAAGAGAAGCCAAACATGCCCAGCAACAACTACAACAACAGCTAAATAGCAGAGCCAACAAGCCAAGGGCAGATCTCAAAAAAGAAAACTTCAAGAAGTAAAGGAGAGAGAGAGAGAGAGAGAGAGAGAGAGAGAGAGAGAGAGAGAGAGAGAGAGAGAGAGAGAGAGAGAGAGAGAGAGAGAGAGAGAGAGAGAGAGAGCCCAAACCCGAAAAATCCGACATGCAAAAAACCATAAGCAGACAAAGAGGACCAGAACTTAAAGAACACAACAAACAAACAAAAGAAACACGGCAAGCCGAGACAACAACTAATTAAACGACGAGCCAACAACCAAAGA
Source organism: Diphasiastrum complanatum (assembly GCA_029204225.1). Lineage (NCBI taxonomy): Eukaryota > Viridiplantae > Streptophyta > Lycopodiopsida > Lycopodiales > Lycopodiaceae > Diphasiastrum > Diphasiastrum complanatum. Next base: position 43,659,740 of record CM055109.1, read on the forward strand.
CAAACCACCTTAAAAAAGAGAAGGTGATGAACTGAGATCGTAAAAAACCGCAAAGTAGAAAGCAAACCACTAAGGAGAAAACAACAACTAGGCATGAATCATCGACAAAAACCTACTTAAGAAGAAGGCTCAAAATGATTTTAAAGTCGTATATGAAAAGAACTTGGGCCATAGTATATAAACAAAATAACTTGCCAATCAAGTTAACGACTAGACATAAAGATGAACCGAGTCTGTAGTCGAAACGAAGTTCTAGCAAAACAAGGTGCTTAAATCCAAAAAAAAATTTACCCAAGTTCTAGATAGCACTTAATGTCATAGAGTAATAAGCCTATCAACTAATCATAACTAAGTGCTATGATATCAAGTACAAGCCGAAGTCCATCTATCAGTCCAAACCGTTGTCGGCATCAATACATAAAGTTTAACAAATTCTGCTTTTGAAATAAAGTATTAGCAAAATACACTGCTCGAGTCAAAAAAGATTTTTAGCAGAGTTCTAAAGAGCAACCATTTTCGCAATGTAAAAAACTAATCATCCAATCCCAAAATTTAAATAATACGATGACAAATATAAGACGAAGTCCAAATGTTAGTCGAACCATAGTCGGCATCTTTTTTTGTTGGCCACCATAACACAAAAAAAATCCAAGATTAGAATCATAGTAAAAAGTTGTTATAAAATCAAGAGTAAGCAAGTGTGTGTGTGTGTGTGTGTGTGTGTGTGTGTGTGTGTGTGTTGGGTGGGGGTGGGGGTGGAGAATGATGGGTGTGCTGTGGTGGATGTGAAGCTTGCAAGATGGAGGGTGGAAAAGTCAAACATGTGTGCCATGGGCTGTGTGCATTTGTAGAAATTATTTATGGTAAATCTAATAGAATTTGTGTTATATTGATGAGTTTCAGAGATAACACCAACATTTCAGGGTGGTTTAAGACTAAATTGTCTGGCAAGTCCCAAATATAAAATGGAGTACTCCCATTGGTTCAAAGAGGGAAAATGGGTTCCCCCTCTTTTAGACTGAGCTTGAATTGCTACCATGTGGTAGATGAGGTGGCATGAGACCCATGCCACGTAAGGACAACTCAAGCCCATTTTTTGGGCTTGGGAACATTGCTTGGCATGCTGAGTGTCAAAGGCAACTTAACAAAAATGGACCAATCAAATGATAAGGATTCAAACTAGCCAATCTGATTGCGGCCTTTCATTTGGCACTTGTCAACCAAGTTTGAAAAGGGAGTGATCCATTCTCCGTCAACTCGCTCGCTAAAATTTAAAAAATTGGTGACAAGTCAAAGGGCCAACAAAGGACTTGCCACTAGTCTAAAACCACCCTAAGTCTATTCCAAGAGTCATGTAACTCTATTCTAGGTGTTATTAGCAACACCTATGAATAATGTATTGAATGGATTAAATAGTAGGAAGGGTGGCCTAATTAGTATTAATCCCATCCAATGGAATGACAGACTAGATGAGAGTCTTAAAGCTCTCAAAGATTAAACTCCCTTAACTACACTCTTGCAAATCATTGATGTTGATATAGGGCATATTGTTAGGATGGATGCAAGCAATCTGAAATTGGAACAAACTGCTTGCATGGCAGACCCAATTGCCTTTGAGAGCAATTGCGTGATGAATAATCAATTTCACCCCCTAATCTTAGTTTGACCTTTTTAATAAAGAGAATGGTGCTCCCTCCACAATAGAATCTATGGGAACAAAAACGTTATGACAAAAAAAAATTTACATGCACCTTCCATCAACCTTCTTCTAGTTGCCGGAAGGTGCACATAAAAAAATTTGTCTTTTTTTACACTCACTTCGGCTTGGAAGGTGTCAAAAAAAAAAAAAAAACGACCAAAAGAACACTAAAATTTAACAAATATTACGACGGGGAATAACTCCTGGGGGCATTTTGCTCTCGGGCTGGGCGGAACGTTCTCGGAGGGAGACCCACCCGCCTCCCAAGAAAACTCCACCATAGGCCTGGAATGGTATCCCCCTACCTCTGCCTTATACCATGCAAAACAGACTGTTTTTGGTGGCAATCTAGATCAAGTGGGAAGGCGGCTTATGAGATAGCGTGGGCTCGTATTGTAGCTGGTGCGGTATGACCCACTGAGAGGCCTACTAGTAACCATCTCGCCATAAGTCCCTTGAGCCTAGCCATCTCTATCTTGGAGACCTGTTGACACAAAGCAATGCCCTGTGTCCTGCCATCCAACCGTGTAGCCCCAGCAGAAACAATCTCACCCTCATGAGAATGCTAGAGTGTGTGTGTCCACAATGAAGACAGCACCATCTCCACGCCCACTCTCAATCAACATGGAGGCACCACCCACTAAACATCATCATGCAAAAGGACTGCAGGACAATGTCTTGATCTTAGTATCTGAAATCCATGAAAATGGGTGCTTGTTGCCACCCGAACTTGCAAGCCAAAAAATCCTCTACAAATCTTTCAGATTTGTTGATGTCTCTGTGTACAGACACCGAAACGCCTGAATGATGCCCAGTTCCCACAATTACTTTCGTGCTACCTTCGGCTTCAATACAAGTCCTGACTCACTGATTTTGGCCTCCTGTAGACTCCACAACTTGCAAAGACAAGAAGCCTCTACAGCTGCCCAAAAAATCAGAATCGCCGATTCTCTTTCTACAACCACTAAAATCCTAGTGCAGTTCTCATGTTCTCCAAAGAGTAGCACACAAACTGGTTTAGGATCGACCTCTATAACTCATAAAAATTTGCAAAAAGTTTTTGGCATTCGGAATGACCTTGCTCCAGAACAAGGGCCCTCCCAAAATGCATCATGATTTAACTACGGTAGAAACATAGCTCTCAAGAATAAACAAATACGAAGACTATCTTAACATGAGTGACTGATTCCTGTTTAGGATAAAGTCTACACTTGACACCATTACCAAGGACCAGCTTTAAATCTCTTGCAAGACTCCTAGCCGTGCTCTCAACACTATCCTCGCAATCAACCCATGTTACCTTTAATATTTCTGAGATATTGAGAAACAAGAGCTACAGTTCAAACCAGAAAAACACCACAATAGCATCCTTCATCAAGAACGTTTCAATCACTCAAGCGATGATATCTAGATTTCATTTTCTCAAAAATAACAAGAACATTGTGATATACCACAAAGAAATTGTCACAAATTTCACAAATAAGAAAGTGATTAAGATTGTATGCAACGTAATACGTTATTTTTAAGTCTTAAATATCTTAAAAATTTGGCTAATAATTACCATTTCCTTTTATTACCTCAAAGATTAAACTGTCATTCAAAGTGTGTGCATGAGTACACATATGACAACAATGAAAAACATAGATGACATGATTTTGTAAATGTAAATAGATATTTTTTAATTTGATTATTATTGGTGGGGATGATGTAGATGCGTCACGCAGGTTGAGAGCCTAGCAATGCATGCAAGAAAGAAAATAGGAATGCAAACTCTTTGCTATTTATGATTTGCATATAAAAGTGCAACTATAGCGAGCATGCATGCAAGAAAAAGAGAAACATGAATTTGTTTATATTTATGGCATGTAAAGCGAATTTTTGCAATAAGTCCTTAACAATGCCATAAAGCTTTTTGTGTGCACATACTCTTATAAATTGAGACACCCTCCTTCACTTTTGAATAAACTTCATTGACCAACTAGAACACATAGTATTGCCTTGTGCAAGGCAATGCCAAATAACATCCACATTGTGGCAATGAGGACCAGGACCTTGTATTCTGACGTAACACAAGCAATTTCCCAACATAAACTTGCCATAGAGCATTATACACAATAAAGTTTGCAGCATGCACTTTCTAGCATAATCACAGAATACTCTAGATGAACTTCGAATGCAAGATCGTAATTCATAAAACGAAAGGAATTATAGCTCTCCTCTTTTGGGGGTAATCAGAAAACTTCTTCTGATACCACTCGTGATGGGAAACTGCTCGTGGAATCAGATTTCCAGCAGAGGCGAGTGCAAAGACCAACCCTGCAGGCGACCATGTCAGTATTGCCCAACCTAGCCACTCCAGGATCTCCGCAGCATAATTAGGGCATGTTACAAACTCAAAAAGCCATCCTTTGGGCACCTTATAGCTTCGATCTTCCGAATTCTGTCTCAAAGATAAGAGCACGGAATCTGCCCATATGTTGGTAACCAACCCAACGAAGAACACTGTCGACCCTAACAAAAACTTGGGGCTGGAAAGCCAATCCGAGGGGTAAACCCCATAATGCGAGATCCAGCGAGCCTGTAAGTAAGCATTGATAAAGTTGAAAAGGAATCCCGAAGCAATAACTGCAATTGGCATTCCCTTATTCTCTTCCTTAATTCGGAATGGGTAGATAAGCGTCCTGTGAACGTAGTGAAGCTGAAAGAATCTGAAAAGACAGAGTGGAATAGTGTGGGTGTGGTGATCGCCCATGACAAAGACGATGAAGGAGGCCCAGAGAGCAGGGCTTTCCATTAGAACCCATCCATCGCGGGCTGCCATGGTCGGACCCCAGCCTCTGCGAACGTGCCTGCCATAGGGAACGATCAGGCGCTTCAAGCACAGCGGCAAGAGCACAAAAAATGCTGTCGTTCCCCATAGCGTTCGCCAGTACCATTTCTCGTCCTCCATCCTTTTTCCTTCTCCTCCCGCATCAATCCCCTGTCTGTCTGTCTGTCTGTGTCTCTCTCTCTCTCTCTCTCTCTCTCTCTCTCTCTCTCTCTCTCTTATAGCCATGTAACAGGCCCTCGACAATCTCGTGTTAGAGCACGTCTCCCCATAGAAAAGAATGGAGATTCGGACAAAAGCCCCACCCGCCCCCGCGCGCATTGGCATCGGAACAGCCTTGCATTTTGACGTCTGCCAAAAGCTATTCTGGTCTTAAAAGACACGTTCCCTAAGCATACACAATTCAAAAACTTCATTTTGACATGAGCCTATGTTTTTTTTAATTGTATAGATTCACAATAAATATATTATACACCACTTGAAACTTTGAAAAACATTGAAAACAAAATTTCACATTCATGATTTAACTTTGGGGCCTTGAAACTTGGGGGCTCATCTTTGCAATTGTACCCATCTCTACACTATCAAACTGCATTTAGAATTTGAAAGTCAAATGTTTTATCAAACCATCATTGAAAAAAAAAGCCTGACACGCAATCCTATCGTCACAAGGCTGCATGTGAGACTCGGACTGGAGTATGGGACGGGTTGGTAAGGGCAGGTAGAAGGGCCCTGTGAAGCCACTACTCACCAAAACAAATTTATGAACATGAAGACAAAAGTTTGGCCAGATCCAGGGAAAAAGTTGAGGAACAACTCACTCTTTCTTGTCCATGGGAAGTTAAAACATGTAGAGGCCCTGAATCTAATGCAGCTAGTAAGTTGGAACTTTGGCCAACAATGTTGAAATTTGACACATGTCATGTCTTTTAAAAGTCAATATGGACATACTTGAGAGGCCTTTCCAGTTTTGGGTTGTCAATACTTAGGTGCATAAATTTGACTTGCTACACTTTATTTTAAATCTAGTGAGGTAAGTTACTTGTATGAGTTGTAATACATGCAAAAGCCCTGAATTTAATGCGGCTGGTGAGTTGGGCCGACAATGTTGAAATTTGACACACGTCATGCCTTTCAAAAGTCAATTTGGACGTATTTGACAGGCCCTTGCAATTTTGGGTTGTTGGCACTTATGACTTTCGTGTTCGCGAACATTTTCGTCAGGCAGAGGGCTAAAAGCTAGCAAAGCTTTGTAAATAGAAATGTTATGTTTCTTTAGCAATATGGTTGAGAAAAATGCTTGAAGATATTGGCATTCTGTAGCGTAAGCCCACTATGATCAAGTGAGACAACAGTCAGAGTGCCATCCAGCTAGCTAAGAATCTTGTTTTCATGCACGCACAAAGCACATAGATCATTTCATTAGAGAGAAGCTGCTATGTAATGATCAAGTAACAAATATACTTACTAAGCCATTAATTGTTGATAAGTTTGAGCTTTTTAGAGAAATGCTATCTATACGTAAAATAAATTAGGACTTAAGGGAGAGTGTCAGAATATTAAGTCTTGTTTATCTGGACACTCGACCAATGTTACCATTTTTAGCATTTTTTTTACTTCACTCTATATGCACAGTACGTGTTAGTATTACATCCTTGACATGGATAGTAACGAGTTGGGACACACATCCCATAATGGGATCCAACCTGCCATGCAATGGTACCCCTAAAAATACAGCTGTCTATATGCACCGTTTCTCTCCTTTTGTGAATATACTTCACGTGTGTGTTTCTTGGATTGTTGCGTACCCTCTCTTTAAGTTATTGATTAGCTTGTAAATCTAGCAAAAGTTTATTGCATGAATAATCCATGACAGCATGACCTACACCTAATTGCCATTTCATCAATAATCTTTGAGTAGTATTTTTTGGACAAATTATCTCGTTTTAATGATATCCACTTTTCTTCAACAATGTCAAGCAAAAGATGAATCTCAAGATCATTGCATGTATCTCCAATCCATTTGCATGCAAGGAAGACATGCATACACAAGAAATCTATGAATCTCACTAATTTTTCAGTTTTTTGCATTTGTGTGCTTGAAAGAACCACTTGTAAGTAAGCTAATTAATTTTTTGACATGTTGTTGAATACATTGTGTGTTGCTTGTTGTTAATGAGATCGATGTTGTTTGACCTGTTTCTAGTGACTTGTCAGGTGCATGATTTATAAATTGCAGGAGCATTGTTTTCAAGAAAGATGTTGCTTCCATTTTCGTGTAGGTGTGTAGTGGAACAACTATGTACAAGCAACTAACACAACAAGTGCGCAAGGTCTTGCATTTTCGGGCACTATACATTTTGGCATCAAACAACCTGGTAATATTGTAAATACAATTTGGTTATGTTAGTGTGAAAAATATTAGAACTAAACTAGTTAGATTTTGGTCCACTGCCATGAAGAGAGATTGCGAAAAAGATTAGGCGTCTAAGACAGCCATGCAATCCTCTAATACTGATAACCTGGTATGAAGAAAATGTAGAATCAATTTAGGCTTCGGAGACAGCCATACAATTCTCTGATAATAGTGTTTGTGTATAAGGAGTGAGAGTTATCATTCAACAAGAATGCAAAAGGAATATAGAACATAGCGAATCTGTATAATAATAAGTTGTAAACACAACGATCAGATCAATACAATTGCGCTGATAAGCGCGTGATCCTACTTACAGACTTCAAATGATAGCTAATATTCTGAATCTCTCTCTCTCTCTCTCTCTCTCTCTCTCTCTCTCTCTCTCTCTCTCTCTCTCTCTCTCTCTCTCTCTCTCTCTCTCTCTCTCTCTCTCTCTCTCTCTCTCTCTCTCTCATCACTAACTCTAAGGAGTCAGCTACTGTAAGACCCATTCTGGTCGTTTGATCTTTGACAAATAACTTATGATGACACTTACAAATGACTTGATCTATCTGATCTGATTATTCGCTCGATTGTTTGTCTTCAATCGCTCATATACATTTATAGCAGCTGAAAGATCTTGTATTATTCTAATTTTACATTTACAAGATCGCTTAACAACTGATTAACTGCCTAATTAGATAGCTATTATTGGAGCGTGAAGACGTAGACAGTTTGTACATGGAATATTGTGTATTTCTGCAGAGTGTCACCTGTGTAGTATCCCGTGTAAATCTGCAGTGTCGGGTTTTTCACCTTTTATTGTCGCCTGTCAGCAACTGCGAGGAAAAATGCAGTGTCGTCTTTTTCACATATTTCACAAAAAGTGTCACTTTTTTTGGAAGTGTCTAAATGGCCCAAAAACAACTTAGATAAGTGTCGCTAAACACTTAGTTTCAAATTAAGGTAAAAATAAGCAACAGTGTCAAGTGTCGGGTTTTTCCCCTGTGGAAAAACCGAGTAAAAATGCAGACTGTGGCAACAATTAGTTCAAATATGCAGACTGTTGAAAAACAATTCATTTTCTGCAGGTTGCATTTGAGAGAGTAAAAATCAGAGAAGGAAGAAGGGCTGTTGGGATGAGTAGGAGTTAGATTAAATTCCAACACTCCCCCTTAAGCTAATTACTATGAATCTGATCTACAATTGAGATTTATCATATCTACTAGGGTAGAATGTTTATCTCTAGACAATGGCTTTGCCAAAATATCAGCCAACATATTGTCTGTATGATAGTAACTCAGTACAACATCTAGGTTCTGAACTTTCTCTCTAAGAAAATGGAACTGAACTTCTATGTGTTTAGTTCTAGCATGAGTACGTGGGTTCAGAGATAGAGCTGTGCAGCTCTGATTGTCGCACTGGAGTATTGTTGGACCGATCTGTGAGAATTGCAAATCCTGCAGCAGCCTCCTCAGCCAAATGATCTCCTTCACTGTTGATGTAGCTGCAACGTATTCAGATTCTGTGGAGGATAACGAAATGCATTTCTGCTTTCTGCTGTTCCATCAAATGGGTCCTCCTGCAAAGGAAACAAATATAAACTGATGTGGATTTTCTGGTATCCACGTCTCCTGCCCAGTCTGAATCAAAATAGGTAGTTAGTGTGAGTGCAGCTTCTATGTTGCCGTTGTAATTCAAGGCATAGTGCTTTGAGGCTTGAATGTACTTCAGAACTCTTTGCAGGGCTTTCCAGTGTTGTAGGCCTAGATTGGACATGAATTGTGACAGTGTGCTCATAACATATGCAAGATCAGTTCGTGTGTAGATCATAGAGTACGTAATAGAACCTATGACTGACTGATAGGGGTACTTGCACATTTCTTGTTGATCTCCCTTCGTTCTGGGACACATGTCTTTGGATAGCTTGCATCCTGGATCCATAGGAGAATCTATAGGTTTGCAATCCTCCATGCCATATCTGCAAAGTACATTGGTTAGGTAAGATTGTTGGCTTATAGTGATTATTCTGCTCGCACGATCTCTGCTGATCTCCATACTGAGAAAGTAATGGATTGGGCCTAAATCAGTCATCTCAAACTCTGATGAGAGTAAGAATTTAGTTTCTAGCAGCAACTGATTTGAATTGCTAATGATTAGGGAATCATCAACGTATAATGTTATTATGACATAGCTTGGCCCTTTACGTTTGAGATATACATTAGAGTCTGCGGAGCAAGAAGTGAAATTGTGCTGCAACAAAAAACGATTTATTCTATCATATCAGGCCCTCGGAGCTTGCTTCAAATCGTATAATGCCTTATGCAATTTACATATTAGATGCTCCTTGCCTTGAATGATGTAGCCTTTTGGTTGATAGATGAATACATCTTCTTGTATATATCTGTGCAGGAATGTCGTCTGGACGTCCATTTGGTGAATGTCCAGATCTTCTACAGCAGTTATAGCCAATAAGGTACGAATAGACTGATGCTTTACCACTAGACTAAAGGTCTCAGTGTAGTCTATCCCATATACTTGTTCAAATCCTTTAACCACTAGTCTAGTTTTCCATTTGGATATTGATCCATCTGGTTTAAGCTTTAGTTTGAAGATCCACTTGGAGTTAATTGGTTTTACTCCTATAGGAGGATTGACAAGATTCCAGGTCTTGTTCTTCATTAGAGACTGATACTCAGCATTCATGACAGCCTTCCATTTGTCTGCATCGGGCATTGACAGAGCTTCTACTATGGTGGAAGGTTCGTCATGACTGATGAAAGCCTGAGGGACGATGCGATTAGGTTGCGACAGACCTTCTGACTGCAGGTACTTGAGTAGACGATTCTCCTTGGTGAATGACTGAGATCGTAGCATCTTGTGGTTGAACAATCGTGGGTCTAGGCCCATCGATGGTAAGTGGAGCCATAGGATGAACTCCATTGTAGGTCATTGCCTATCGATGGAGGATGGAGCTGCTATGGCATGCTCTTACATTGGCTGCTTCTGCTTGAAATCGTGATACTTGTCTTCAAGAAAGACAACGTCGCGACTGACTGAGATCTGGCCCGTAACAACATCGTATACACGATATGCTTTGTGTTCTGTTGAATAGCCGATGAAGATGTTTTTGCATCTTACTGGGTCCAGCTTCTTCCTCAAGTCAGATGGCACTTGTGCATAGCATAGACATCTGAAAACACCTAGGTGTTTCAAGCTTGATTTGTAGCCGTAGTAGGCTTCAAACGGTGTCTTGGAATCAACTACTTTAGTGCTAGAGTAATTTTGCAGATAGCAGGCTATAGAGATCGCTTCTGCCCAAAAGGTTTGAGGCAAATGTGCGTTGACTGTCATGGATCGTGTAGTTTCTAAGAGTGTGCAGTTCTTCCGTTTAGCTACTCCGTTCTGTTGTGGAGTGTAGCTCGTAGTAAACTGATGGTGCACGACACATGAAGATAGGTAGTCCTTCATTTCATTGGACAAGTACTCTCCTCTTGAATCAGACCGTAGGGCCTTGAGCTAACAGAAAGTGAAAAATTGTGACTCGGTATATACAAATTTCCTTCTCTGGAAGTCGGCTCAATGAATTTGTCGAAGTTTTTTAAGAAGATGAAATTTTTTTTAATCTACACATTAGGAAAGTCTTTGCGTGTGAGGAAGAGTGAGGGGAGAGAGTGAAGAGGTGTAGAGTGAGGTCAGTATGGGGTCGCTTCTGAGACAACTTTTTCTTTCCACATGCATTGAATGTGACTGATGGATTTCATTTGAATTTTCATCTAAAATAGTACATCGATTGGCAGTGAACATGGCTCTATAGCCCTGATCTGTGATCTTGCTAATAGACAATAGGTTCTTAGTTAACTTGGGTACATAAAGTACACCATTAAGCTGCCTAGTGATGCCATCAGAGAATTGTAGTCGAATAGAGCCTTGGCCTTTGACTTGATGTGAGTTGGAGCCACCAAAGAAGATATACTTTGATTCTGTAGTTGTGAGTGTAGAAAAGAGGCCCTTGTATGGCGTCATGTGCTGAGAAGCACCTGAATCGAGATACCATTGATGGGCATCTCTACTAGGTTGATCTTGTACCATCAACGCTTTATCATCATCTTGGGAACCTCTGATTGTGTCAGAGTTGCCTTCTTGCTGCTGCTGCATCTTCTTCCTCACTTCATTATGCTTGAGGATATGACAATCTTTGATGTCGTGGTTGGTTCTTTTGTAGTATCTGCAAAATAGCTTGGTCTTGGACGATGATTGATTTGCTGTTGTGGTTGTGATGATGTTGGTTGTTCTGCCTTTTTCTTCTTATCCTTGAAGCCTTTCTTCTTCTTGGACTGCTACTTGTTTGAGTAAAGTGCCATGGATTTGGTACTCGTTGTTGTAGACAAGCTTTTTCTCCTAACTTCTTCTTGCAACAGACTTGCTGTCAATTTCGGGAGAGACAGCGTAGGAGTATTGCTAAGAAGCAGCACTAAATTGTCGTAGGAGGATGGAAGACTAGCAAGAAGAGACATGGTAGAGTCATTTTCTGAGATAGGCGAACCTATTGCAGCCAGTTGGTTGAGCAACTGTTTGAACTCATCCAGATGGTTGCTTACTGACGTGCCTTCACTCATTCTGAGTGTCACCTTCTTCCTCAAGAAGAGACGAGTGGAAACATCTGAGGTCTCATAGATGCTTGTAAGTGTATCCCATGTTTCTTTTGAGGTGGTGTAGTTGCATACATGAGCGATTTGTGTGTCTTTCAGGTTCAGGGATACAATGGCAAGAGCCTTGCCATCTTTTGCTTCCCAAGCTGGAAGTTGTTCGGGTTCTGCCGGTCTGGCTATGAAACCGTTGACGTATCCCCATAAATCTTTCTCGATCAAGATCATCCTCATTTTGAACTTCTACATGTGGAAGTCATCTCCATTGAATTTGTTGATGAGGCAGATCTCTGAGATTGAATCTTCCATTATAATCAAAGATAAAACACAAACTAGATGAATCAGCTCTATAGAACCAAAAACAATAAACCTGAGCTCTGATGCCACTTTGTTTGGGGACTGATACCAATTTGTGGGATCGGATGAATGTGAATTTATCAACTCTGATATCACTTCGGTTGACGTTTGGATTGATGTCAACTGAAGAAACAAAGAATTCTTGGAAGCAGGATCATGGATTACTTAGAGAATGGATTTTATGAGCTGTTCTTTATGTTGAATCAGATTATCAGCATAGGATTAATAGACTACCGTGAAGAGAGATTGCGAAAAAGATTAGGCATCTGAGACAGCCATGCAATCCTCTAATACTGATAACCTGGTATGAAGAGAATGTAGAATCAATTTACGCATCGGAGACATCCATACAATTCTCTGATAATAGTGTTTGTGTAAAAGGAGTGAGAGTTATTATTTAACAAGAATGCAAAAGGAATATAGAACAATAGCGAATCTGTATAATAATAAGTTGTAAATACAACGATCAGATCACAATACAATTGCGCTGATAAGAAGGTGATCCTACTTACAGATTCCAAACGATAGCTAATGTATCTCTCTCTCTCTCTCTCTCTCTCTCTCTCTCTCTCTCTCTCTCTCTCTCTCTCTCTCTCTCTCTCTCTCTCTCTCTCTCTCTCTCTCTCTCTCTCTCTCTCTCTCTCTCTCTCTCTCTCTCTCTCTCTCTCTCTCTCTCTCCCTCCCTCCCTCCCTCTCTCCCTCCCTCCCTCGCTCTCTCTCTCTCTCTCTCTCTCTCTCTCTCTCTCTCTCTCTCTCTCTCTCTCTCTCTCTCTCTCTCTCTCTCTCTCTCTCTCTCTCTCTCTCTCTCTCTCTCTCTCTCTCTCTCTCTATGATCACTAACTCTAAGGAGTCAGCTACTGTAAGACCCATTCTGGTCGTTTGATCTCTGACAGATAACTTATGATGACACTTACAAATGACTTGATCTATCTAATCTGATTATTCGTTGTCTTCAATCGCTCATATACATTTATAGCAGCTGAAAGATCTTGTATTATTCTAACTTTACATTTACAAGATTGTTTAACAACTGATTAACTGCCTAATTAGACAGTTATTACTGGAGCGTGAAGACGTAGATGGAATACTGTGTATTTCTACAGAGTGTCATCTGTGTAGTATCCCGTGTAAATCTACAGTGTCGGGTTTTTCGCCTTTTATTGTCGCCTGTCAGAAACTGTGAGGAAAAATGCAGTGTTGTATTTTTTGCCTTTTTTGCATGTCAAAAACTGTATGTAAAAATGCAGTGTCACTTTTTGCCCTAATTGTCGCCTATTAAAAATCGCATGTAAAAATGCAATGTCGCCTTTTTCGCCTTTTTCACAAAAAGTGTCGCTTTTTCTGGAAGTGCCTAAATGGCCCAAAAACAACTTAGATAAGTGTCGCTAAACACTTAGTTGCAAATTAAGATAAAACTAAGCGACAGTGTCAAGTGTCGGGTTTTTTGCTTGTGGAAAAGCCTGAGTAAAAATGCAGACTGTGGCGACAATTAGCTCAAATATGCAGTCTGTTGAAAAACAGTTCATTTTCTGCAGGTTGCATTTGAGAGAGTAAAAATCAGAGAAGGAAGAAGGGCTGTTGGGATGAGTAGGAGTTAGATTAAATTCCAACGATGTGCACAAATCCCTATAATGTCTTGTGATAGTTAGATATATGAGTGAACCAACTAGCTTCCTATAGAGGGTAATGTCCTCGAAGGATCTTTCATTACCTCTTATAGTGAGTTTACATTTGACTCCATCGGTGTATCACAAGATTTAGCATCTACCATATGAAATCTTTCTAAAATAGAATTGGCACACTTCTCTTGACAAATGAAAGTAGATTGAGAAGTTCTAAATACCTCTATTCCCAAGATATAATGCAAAAAACCAAGATCATGCTCATCAAACTGCTTTTTTAACGCAATCTTGATATCATCAATATCTTAATTGTTGCCTCCACTCAAAATGATATCATCCACAGATTAGAAGAATGGTAACATCATCTCCAACAAATCTATAGTAAAGTGAATGATCATACTCACTCATCATGAAATTTTGAGAAAGTAGAAAGATGTTAAGCTTAGCATACCAACTCCTTGGTGCTTGCTTAAGTCCATACAAACACTTTTGTAGAAAACACACATGATTAGGCTTGCCATGTGAAATGGAGCCCTTGGGTTGCTCCATAAACACCTCCTCCTCAACATCACCATTCAAGAATGCATTTGTGATATCCAATTGCCATAGTCCCATCTAAAAAGTGTTTCAAGAGAAATAATGACTCGAATGCTTACCATCTTTGCCATGGGTGCAAAGGTCTCATTATAGTCAATTCCATACTCTTGAGCATATCCTTTTGCCACCAACATTGCTTTGTATTTATTGATTGATCTGTCCCGGTTTGTCTTTACCTTGAAGATCCACTTGCATCCAATAGCCTTCTTGTCCTTTGGAAATTCTACCAATCTCCATTGTGATCCATTTTGTTCAGATCCACTCCTCTTTTTGTCTTGCTTCATCTACACATGCAGGTTCATCAAAAGAGGTTAGGAAAGCATAGATTGTACCACCAAAAACTCGCTTACCTTTTTCATCATAAGTGAGCCTCAAAGGTCGTTGCCTTTGCCTTGATGTCCTCCTTGGCTTTTCATTTGAAGTAGGCTCTTCAACATCAACATCCAAAGTATCATCAATCTCATCAAAATCAAGAATGTTAGATCCAACATCCACACCACTACTTGAAGAAGATTATGGAAAGGTTCCCTCATAAAAAATGACATCTCTCACAATGACCACTTTCTTAGCTGAAGGAATATAAACTTTGTAAGCCTAGTTCACCTCACTATAACCAGCAAATATACCTTTCTTTGAATCCAATACCACACTCGGCCATCTATTTCATAGAAAATTAGCACACAACAAGGCTTGATCCCAAAAGGATTTAGGAAGATTTGCACCTAACCTCATGGCCTTGGCTCCTTTACATAAGGTTATATTCTTCCTCTCGGCCACTCCATTTTGTAGTGGTGTCCTTGGGCTTGTGTAATCCCTCTTGATCGCATCACAAAATGCTTTGATCTTGGTAGAAATGTGTCTTAAATCGAGAGTTAGCTCAAGCGGGTGCGTGTAGGATCCGAAGCCCCACAGTAGCAGAATAATCAAGATGAATGATTCATATAGATGAGCAAATGAACGATACAGTAGTGGGACTAAAATTGCACTCTGATTAATATCAACAATGAGTACTATTGCTTGAAGTGATAACTTTAGCTTGTTGAGCATGGTTACGCTGGCTGCAGAAACTCTTCTGCCGACGTCATCATATCATATCAAGAAGCTATACTTCATAGTACTTGTTTGATCTTCCTGGTCCTTTGGAGCGCGCAGAGTTTTGTGTCGCGAATAGTTTCGTGTCATTTGACCTTCTCCTATTGTTCGTGCATTAGTTGCCTTCTGTTCGTTGCACAGTGCCTTTATGCTGCAGACCTTTGCATTTTTCCAAAAGACACTTTCGCGATTTTGAGGGCAGTAAAATGCGAAATACTCGAAGGTAGGCCTGAAAAATATTTCTAAGGCATTTAGAAACTGTCGTCTTTTTTCACAACTTTGATGGATCATATGGTGGCGATGGGACATGATTTCAACAACCTCCAACAAACAATCAAAGCTCGCCATTTCAAGGACCGTCTCAAGTGCCAACAGCTCCACCACCAACCATTCCTTAGGGCACTGGTGGTACTTCCTCCCAACACCATTTCACTTCTATGGCTTCTAACCCCATCGAGACAAATAACTTTCCTTTTCCAAGACAATTCTCTCCCGAATCCCAATGCATTGTTGCATCTAACTCTTCACCTCCTCTATCCCCTGAATCCGATCCAAAAATTGAAAATGCCTTAGTTGTTGAAGCACCAACAATAAGAGACCGGATCTCTCCAACTGCACCGAGCAAGGATCACCTCATCTCCCCCGAGTTCGCAGATATTAGCAAGCCCTTGCAGATTGAAACGGATCACATCAATGTTGTGCGTCTTTATTACCGAGCAGCCCTCACTTCAGCATTGCACGTTGATATGGTGGAGCTATGGAAAATCCACGAATTCTTGCAAGGCATGCTCCATTATTACAAACAACTACCATTCCTCAATAAATTACGTTGGCAGATGATGGAAGGTATCGGCAACAAAATTTACCAATCCCGACAACAACAATCTCGCCTCCAAGAAGCTCAAAAAATCCAGGACGAAAAATCTTCGATTGGTGTGGGACCACCAATCCAATAAGGAGGGGGATAATGTTAGCAACTGTGCAAACACAGAGAAAATATAAAAAAAGAAATAAAACTTCGTGGCATGTGTTTTGTAAGCCTACATATGAGTATTTGCCATTAAACTTCTACTAGCAATTGTGCAAACACAGAGAAAATATAAAAAATAAAATAAAACTCCGTGGCATGTGTTTTGCAAGCTCACGTATGAGTATTTGCCAATAAACTTCTACTATGACATGTGTTTTGTAAGTTCATGGGCAGAAGCTTAAAATAATAAAATAACTTAAACTTAGGATTAGAACTTAGATTTAAGAAACTTAAGCTTAGAAATATTTGTCTTAAGTTATCTTAAGTTTCAAAGTTAGAAACTTTTAAAGTTCTAAGTCCTAAGTTAGGAGTCCTAGAATGGCTAGTTTTAAATTAATCCCATAAGTTAGTAAATACTTATGGAAGACCCTCCTTGCTATAAAAGGAGAGGTATTTGCCATGTACACAACACTTTTGAGATTAAGCTATCTTGCTCTCTAATTTTGAGGCTATCATTCTATTTCATTTGTGTTCCCTTTTGGAAGGTGCATAGCTTGAGGGAAGGTGCTCGGGCCTCCTCTTGTCTCCTTCTCATTGGTGTGTATTGTGGCATGTGTTTATTTGTTGATAATTTGGTTAGCTGCAATCTACTATTTCTACCTCCCTTTTGGGTGTTAATTTAGGATCTAGTTCAGTAACCTTGCTAGTTGGGTAAGCCTTAGTAAGGATTTATTGTTGTTTTAGATAGTTTCATTTCAATTCCGATTGGATAAGCCTTAGTGCTTCCGTCCTTGTTATCTATTTCCGTTTGAAGCTTTTTGTAGATTCTTAAAGGGTGGACGATCCTCTCTATACTACACCACATCGTGAGTAGATCTAGCCCTCGCATAAACAAGATTTACTTCCAACACAGATGCAAAGCTCTTAACAAAAAGAGGTTGACTTGCAGTACTGCCGAACGCAAGGTATGACAGCAAATATTTTTATGCACACAAGAAATTTTGTGCAGAACTAAGTTTGACGATCAAAGCATTCATGGATTCAGATTAAGGGGGAGTGTTGGATTATTCTCCTAATTATCGACTAATCGATCTTCTAATCTTCATCCACTTATTATCCAACTCTGTAGTTTTATGCATGTTTCTACACAGTCTACAGAAATACACGAAAATTGCTCACAGGTGGATTTCACAAATAGTAATTTCTAGGAAGTGCTAACTGGACAAATGCCAGCTCACTATGGCCAACTGGTCATTAAGATTTATGACCTAATCAGCTGTCCTACTGGATTAGCCACATTTTCTTAGTATAAATAGATGATCCTATTTTTATTAGTTTGTATCACATAGCAGCTCTCTCAAGCTTTCAAGCTTGAACACTCTTGAGCATTCTAGCTAAGTTCTCTAGAGTTCTTTTGGTAATATTTAAATAAAAGCTCGCTCTCACACATGTCTTAACCTTATAATTTTGTAACTTTGAGTAAAGTTGAAACAATGTCCAACTTTATACTCATGATATGGACAAAATTAGACTCACCTAACTTGGCAATGACTACTTGTTGCGACATGGATAACAATTGAGAGTAAGAGTTTTGCTATTAGCGCTTACTGCTTATCAGTGAAAGTGCAAATCAGACAGAATTTTCAGAGATAGCTTAGAGTACGCGGTTTCTATCCACAATTCTCGTGTGCTCATCATTTTGTTGAATCAATCTATCATTTATCACGTTCAATATCATGTCAGAATCTCTGTGATCTCATATTGCTTTTGTCTAATAATTCAATTCTTCATTGTTTGGCTACATAATCACTTTAACTCTGATGATTTCAAAATGAGTTGCTAAAAGATTGAATGTGACTCTTGTCATTATGTTTGGTTCAAAATTGATAGGTGTAGTGCTTTGAGTGATGAACTAGCATGCATTATTGAAAGCATTAAGGATGTGGAGCTTGTTCAAGTTGTTCTCAATTGCTTGTTGGATGATCATGCTAATTTGGTGCAAAGTTTTGCTATTCAAAAGACATTGCCAAGTATGGAGGACTTGCAAGAGGTCTTGGTGGCTGAAGAGTATAGAATCCAAGCAAGAAGAAGATCATCTTCTACATCTCAAGTTGGAGACTATGTTCTCAAAAGGCAAGTTCAAGGGCAAAGGCAAAAGCAAATGGTCAAAAGGGCAAGATCCAGGTGAGCCTTTTACTTTTGTTGGCAAGAAGAACAAAAAATCCAAGCAAAATGTTTCTATTGTGGATTTCAACTCATTCTATTGAGGGAGGTGAAGTCAAGTTGCTGACCAATGTTCTCCATATTCCAAATCTGACCAAAAATATGCTCTCAGCTAGCAAAATCATAGATTTGGGTCGAAGGGTAGAATTCAACACAAACGGCTACACCATTTTTGACAAATCTCGGAAAGCTCTAGCTTTTGAAAAAAGGAGTGGCAATCTTTACAAAATCAGCCACTACAATTCTTCTATTTGCCAAACACTTTATGCATCCACTTCTGAATGAACTGGTATGCTTTGGCATTTCATATAAGGCCACCTCGATTCCAATTGTATTCAACAACTATCAAAACAGAATTTAGTACAAGATCTACCCACAACTAGCAAATTCGATACTCCATGTAAAAGTTGTATAATCAACAAGCATGCTAGAAGTCCTTCCATTTCTGATACAATCCATACTTCTAGAAATTTGCTAGATTTTGTACACATGGACATTTGTGGTCCTATGCAGACCATTTCCACAAGGGGAGCTGTCTATTTTCTGACTTTTATTGATGACTTCTCTCAGAGGATTGCAACTTATTTTCTGAAGGAAAAATTCGGTACCTTCAATTTTCCAAGTAGTTCAAAACATCAGCAAAAAATTCGACTCAGAGAAGAATCAAAGCTCTACGTTCTTATGGAGGAGGAGTATTTATCTCCACCGAGTTCAAAGCTTTTTGCAAGGCCAATGGAATACACCTACAACAATCCACAACAAGCTACTCACCTTAGTCCAATGGTGTAGCTCAAAGACTCAAATTTTTTTTTACAAGCAGAGATGTCATTTTTCTAGAAGACCAATTTTTTGACCACAAAGAAAAAGCTACAGCAAATTTCGACCCAAGTATTGAACATCAGAATTCCAATTCAATGGTCAAACAGTCAAAAATTGATATTGACTCAAAAAATGATTTAAAATCTCAACAGATCGAATCACATCAGAGGATCGAATTTCAAATCCGAAGATCTAATAGATCCAAGCAGCCTCCATCCAGATTTATGGATGATCCAGCCTACTACTTTGTGTAGGAAATCTTCCAACCCACTATAGTCTCAGAATCTAGAAATCGACCTAGCAGGACAAATCTCAAAAAAGCAGATTACTTCACAAGGGCTTTGTCATCTCATATTCAACGATATGTTAAATCTAAAGATCAAAGCTTTCTAGGATCCACATTAAGGTGGAGTGTTGGAATTTGATGCTCAACCTCAAATCCATTCATTAATGAGCATCTTGAAAGTTGTATAAAACCCAGAAAAATAAGGCTCAAATTTTCGAGCAAAAGATCGAACAATTCAGGATCAAATTTTATAGAACTTTTTGATACTGGATCAACTCAAAAAATTCTATATTTTTTGAGTCAGTATATATTTTTTCGAGTCATTGTACATTTTTTTGATACTTGTAAATTTCTATATTGTCGGTCTAAAATATGTGATGCAACGTCTTCACGTTAACAGTCTACCTACTTTGTACATTCAAAAGTGGTTGTAATAAATGAGACAGATAGCATATGCTAGTTTGATATTTAGCAAGAAGAACATATTTTGTAATAGACCTATAAGTTGTGGATAGGAAGTTAGTTAAGGTCTAATCTTCATCAGAAAACTTCTAATGTGCCTAATCCGCCACTCTTGTAATCTAAGATTAGTTATAGATTGTTTAATCTATCTAATCAAAAATGTTACTCTGAATATATGTATTGCTAGACACATAAACAAGAAGACAGTCATGGACACAGAGTGAGTTTACAGATTAGTAGTAGTTAATCATATTGTTCGTGAGAGAAAACATCTTTCTCATGCCAACGCACTGATCTGGGAAACGAACAGCGCTGAAGAAAGATATTGTAAATTCAGTTTTGATAATAGAAGTGATTTTCTCAATGCCCTGTTCTGTGATGTGTATGATCTACAATATTGGAATGCATGCTAGTAGTAGATAGATTTTCGCTATTGTTTTACTCAACATTATCTGTTGTTTACAACTGTAATTTTTACAACATATCGTCAGAAGCAATCTGGGGCTTGGAAGAGAATTAGACCGCAGTCAGTAGTAGTAGCTACTCCTGCCAAGTCGGCTCTATCTGGCCTTCATTGCTAAGAATGTCACAAACTCCCATCAACAAAGCTGTTTCATTCCATAATTGATTTTGTTCACGTTTCGTTTCATTTCGTTTCGTTTCGCTTCGATTTGTTTCGCTTCGATTATCGTCAGTGGTATCAGAGCTCGATTCGTTTCATTTTATTTCGCTTCGTTCCGATTTCACTTCAGTAATGAGCAGGGTAGTTAGTGTTTGAGATAGTGAAATGGTAGGAGGAGGAGATGTTGCCTGCACTATTGAGGTTCCCTGAGTGGCTTGGACCCCTCTAGAGCCAGATGCGCCTACATCCCAAGAGTTGCCTACTACTACTACCGCTCGTCGTCTTGTTGTAGCCTGTTGGAGGAGGGCTTCATGTTGTGCTAGTACCTCCTTTGGGACCTGAGAAGGTCTAAGGCTCTTGTCGGATTCAGCGTATGTGGCTCCTATGTCATTGGATAAAATATCTGGAGCAATGTTGGCATCAGTACTAACCGCCTTGCCTTTCTGTTTCTTGGTGGGTGGTGTCGGTGTGATAACTGCTACTTGTGGGCTACCTCGCTTTCTGGTGCTAGGGAACAATGTCTCTAGGTCCTTGAGAGTGACGGTTGTCTTGTGTCCCATGTGTTGCTAGACTATCATATGCAGAAGATAACCACATTTAGTGGTATCCTTACATTGTTTGAGGGCCAAGCAAAGTTTGTCAGCGATCTTTTCTGTCCATTTAAAGGTGTGAGTGGGGTCGTTCAGCTTCATGGTCAACGCAAAGAGGTCGCTTGGTGGAATGCGATCCATGCGAACTATGTGTACCTCAGTCAAAATCTGAAGAATTTCTGCCGCGACTCGTAAACTTCTTGAAGTAGTTCTGGTCATAGCTAGTGCCCTTGCCCTAGATTGACTCGCCAGAATCTGGAAATCCAATTAGTTGGATCCTGGCAGGTGCAATATCAATAGTGATGTAATTGCCATCCTTGGAAGGAATGTGAAATGAGTGGAATTCATTTGAGTAGGAGGAGTAGGCAGCACAAATTAGACTCTCATGTTGTTGTTCAGGAAGATGCAGTAGCTTAAAACCAAGATGGTGGAGAATGTCGTTGGCTAATCGCATTGTGTCAGAGTGGCTCTTGACTTCTAATAAAAATAAGTTGCTCGTGTAAGGCTTGGGGACCTTATGGCGATGCAGAGAGAGTGCGGGGTCTTGAGAAGCCATGATAGCAGTGATTCTAGATTGTACTGAAAGTTTTGAAAATTCTAAAAAATTTCAGCATGAACTTGGGAGCAGAAATCTAGAATGGATTTGTGGAGAAGATGGGTGAGGCCTATATATAGACTTTTTTTTATAGGAATTTGCAAATTCACCTAGAAATCATCCTCGGAGTCCATAATTTCCTAATGAGATTCGTGAATTTTGAGGCACTGTTTTGAGGGTTGGCGAGTTCGTATGAGTGATGTTTTTGTACAAAATTGACAAAGATGGCTGACAATACAAAAATTTGTCTGATCAGAATTCGCGGAGATGATAGCGAAATCGTGGGAGATGATTTTGAGGCTCAGTGAATTACCTACAAATTTTGTCAGGGAGGATCTAATGCAAAAAACTGATTTCTTGCTATTTGTGAAAAGTTTGTCTTCGAGACAAAATTCGTGGAGGTCAAAAATAAATCTTGCATACTAAAATGGTGGCTGGGCAAATTCTATCTGAGGTGGTTTTCAGACAAACGTTCTAAAAAGAATGATTCTTGTGGTTTTCACAGAAAAAGATTGATTGTATGTCTGATCCGGTGATATCTTGATTTTTTGAAACAAGATAACAGAACAAAAAAATGTTGAAATGGCAAGCAGACAATAAAAAATAGTAAGGAAGAAAAATTAGAAAATAAAACAACTTAATACATATCAAGATAAAAATAGGGCTCATTGTACTTTCTCAGTCTGCTCCCATTTACCACAATGTCTAAAATATCGTCGTGTAAAATTTGGAGTTGTACATATCCAAAGGCAAATATTTTTTGAATGATATAAGGTCCTTGGCTAGAAAATTTGAGTTTGCCTTTAAATGCTTTGGCCCTTATCCTTGACCTGGAATTCTTTGAGTTCCAAGGATCGATCATGGCATATCTTTTGTCGACTTTTGTGGACTTGTTGAGCATGGATGCTGATCTGACGTGTTTCACACAATTGTTCCAGATGAAATAACCTATTTGCTAGGATCTGTTGATTATCTAGCTCAAGATTATAGGCCACTCAAAGAGATGGAATATGGAATTCTACAGGCATAATGGCTTCTTGGCCATATACTAGTTGAAAAGAGGTTAAGCATGTGGCTCACTTCAGGATAGCGCGGTAGGCCCATAGAGCAGCATGAAGTTTTTGTTCCCAATCGGATTGGCTGAATTCGATGATTTTGGTGAGAATGCCACATAAGATTTTGTTTGTGGATTCCGACTAGCCATTGCATCATGGATAATATGGGGAACTTTTGCGACGAATCACAAAAAAATTGGAAAGTATATATGTTATGACAGAGTTAAGAAAATGTGTAATCCTATCGCTGATAAGTTCTAGAGGACATCCGAAACGAATGATAACCTGTTCATAGAAAAAATTTACAGTAGAACGAGCATTAGCATTGCGAACAGCTCTTGCTTTAGCCCATTTGGTACAATAGTCCATGGCTACTACGATATATCGTTATTGAGTGTGTCAAACAGCAGGACTAATGGGCCCAACATAATCAATTTTCCATTTCTGGAAAGCTTGATCAGTTGTGACAGGGTGTAAAGGCATGTAGTCAGTCTTTTGAAATCGTTTTGTTCGTTGACAAAATCACAGGCCTTAGTGTAGGTGTGCGTATCTTTAAAAAGAGTTGGCCACCAAAATACTGCCAAGAGGATTTTCTTAGCAGTCATGTCGAAAGAGAAATGGCTTGCTCCAACACCTTTATGAGTGAGAGAGATAACAGAGGGTATTTCACCTTCAGTAAGACAATGTCGGATAATTCCATCTAACCCTTGCTTGTAAAGTTTTTCTGCAATTAACATATAAGGTTTGGTTTTGAGGACCAACGCATGTTGTTCGGGTTTAGATAAGGTTGGATCCATCTGCCCTGAAGTTAGATATTCTGTGATTTCCTTGGTCCACACGGGTGTAGAGTCACCAGGTAAAAAGCTTTCTAAGCTTGATGAGTCACAGTCATTTGATGCTACGCTGTATAGACAGTTAGTAGGGAGCTTGATTTACCTTACCACGACTAGACCAGATATATGCTATGTTGTTGGCATTGTAAGTCAGTTTATGGCAGCACCTACGGAAATGCATTGGAAGGCAGCTAAACTCATTTTGCGTTATGTGAAAGGCACTTCAGAGTATGGCTTGATTTACAGGAAGCATGATGGTTTACCTAAATTGTGTGGCTTTGTGGATGCGGATTGGGGAGGTGACTATGATGATCGTAGATCCACCACAGGGTATGTATTCCAGTTTTGTGGTAGTTGTTTTTCCTGGTCCAGTAAGAAGCAAAGTACAATTGCTCTTTCCACCACAGAAGCAGAGTATAAGGCAATGTGTAGTGCAGCACATGAAGCTATATGGTTGAGACAAATCTTGGAAGAAATTGGCATGAGGCAAAAAAATCCCACGACTTTACATAGCGACAGTCAGAGCGGCATTCAGATAGCAAAGAATCCAGTGTTCCATGCGAGAACTAAACACATTGAGATTCAGTATCACTTTATACGTGAGAGGCTGCTGAGTCGTGAAATTTATGTTGTTCATTGTAGCACAGAAGAACAACTAGCTGATATTTTCACTAAGCCACTTACTGGAGAAAAGTTTGATAAGTTTAGATCAAAGCTTTCTATACTTAAAGTTTGTTGACTTCAAAGCTATGTATATGACTGTATAAAAAGTAGACTCTACTATAAGAGAGAGAGTTAGAATTAAAGTAGAATCACTGTGTTACTGTACAGTGGGTCCTATCAATGGATAAGGATCAGTTGGCCTCGCCACGAGGCAAGTCAACGGGACACGCGTCCCGCCAACGACAACCTGGGTCATGCATGGGTTGCCTGAGTGAACAACTATATGTACAGTGTAATTTCATTTTGAGAAATACAGTTGCTATGTGAGCTTGCTGTGGAGAGTGTTTTATGTCTGTGTTACTGTGTAGCATGATCTGTGTTCCTGTGCAAAGCAAATTCTAAATGTTCTACCATGTCAAATGACCGGATTATCCATGGAACCTTTGTGAGGAAGAAATAATTTTTCAAATTGATGATGAGATCCTCCATGATGTGCCACCACTCCCTCATCCGCACACCTCACGTCCTCCAAAGCCACAACCACGTGGCCATACCATGAAGGAAAAGATGAAGAAACCTCTTCAAATTCAGCTGCCTGGAGACCTTACCACTGCTAGGGAGGTTCTTGAGATTGCATCTGTTCATACACCATCTCTCGAACCTCCCAAATCACCCCTCTTTGGTTGTTCCATAGAGTACCATCGGGAATAGTCGGAGCTTTTCGATTTCAAAGGTATCTCCATAGAAACGGCATGCATTATCAAAGTCTTGGACAAATCTAACTGGGTCAGATTCTCCATCATTCTTTGTTGCATCGATACGTGGAATTCTTCGTTCTAGTCATAGAGGACCCGGATTGGGAGATTTAACACAATCTTGAAACATGATGCAGTATAAGGAGTCGAGTAACGGTACAGATGATCAGGACAGTACTGTACTTGGCCGAAGTAAAAAATGATAGTTTTCTTGCATAATGGAGAAGTTTGAGAAAAAAACTGAACTTTTGTGCAGTAATAGAATTTGTGGACATGCCTAGAAATTGTGGACAGTGAGATGAATCCAACTTCAGTACTCGCGAATTCTGACAAGGGGTGCTTTTTGTCAAAATACTGATTTTTTTATGTTTTTTTAAGAATTTATTATGGATAGAATTCACAGAGGGTACAGAGAAATCGTGCTCACTGTGGGCAATTTTGTGGTATGACTAGTGATTACTGATACTGAGTTTTGCTGAACAACAAGAAAAATAGTGAAAATGGTGACTTTTTGACAAAAAACAGGCTAAATCTGTGAGATAGATTTTGCGGAGCTGCTGGAGGGCTAATCTTTGATAGATCTAGCCTCAGTGAAGCCGACAAATTCTAAGCCCAAGATTTGGTTGGAAAACAATGGATTTTGATAGTATATCAAGGTGTTTTCACATAATCTGAACAGGGTCGGAATTCGCGGAGGTGATAAAATGGAAGATCAGGGTTTGTTATGGCTATAGACAGACCGACGAATTCGATATACCTGTTTGGTTGAAAAAAATGTCACGTGGGTCACTTCTTTCAAAGAAAATGCCCAAGTTGACACTTTTGTTGTTCCCCCCCGGCTTGATAGGTTGCTCCGCAGCTCATTGAGGACCTGGAGAGAAGTCTCATGATGTGGTGTGAAGGTAAAAAGCAAGCAAGCATACACACAAACATGGAAGTGAAAAAACGAAAAGAAAAAAGAAAGCTAGCTTCAAACGAAAATAGATAACAAGGATGGAAGCACTAAGGCTTACCCAACCGGAACTAAAATGAAAGTAACTAAAACAACAAACAATAAATCCTTACTAAGGCTTACCCAATTAGCAAGGTTACTGAACTAGATCCTAAATTAACACCCAAAAGGGAGGTAGAAATAATAAAGTGCAGCTAACTAAATTATCAACAAATAAACACATGCCCCAATACACACCAATGACAAGAGGAGGCCCGTGCACCTTCGCTCAAGCTATGCACCTTCCCAAAGGGAACACAAATGAAAGAGAATGATGGCCTCAAAAAAAGAGAGCAAGATAGCTTAATCTCAAAAGTGTTGTGTACATGGCAAATACCTCTTCTTTTATAGCAAGGAGGGTCTTCCATAAGTATTCACTAACTTATGGGATTAATTTAAAACTAGCCATTCTAGAACTCCTAACTTAGGACTTAGAACTTTAAAAGTTTATAACTTTGAAACTTAAGATAAGTTAAGACAAATATTTCTAAGCTTAAGTTTCTTAAGTCTAAGTTCTAATCCTAAGTTTAAGTTATTATTTTATTATTTTAAGCTTCTACCCATGGACTTACAAAACACATGCCATAGTAGAAGTTTATTATCAAATACTCATGGGCTTACAAAACACATGCCACAGAGTTTTTTTTTTTTTTTTAAATTTTCTCTGTGTTTGCACAGATGCTAGTAGAAGTTTATTGGAAAATACTCATACGTGGGCTTACAAAACACATGCCACGGAGTTTTATTTTATTTTTTATATTTTCTCTGTGTTTGCACAGTTGCTGACATTCTGACATAGCGATACTTAATTTCAATGTGCTTACTCCTAGAATGAAACTGAGGTTGGTTGATAAAGCAATGACACTTTGATTGTCACAAAATAGGATTGTCAGGGCATATTGATTCAGACTGATATCTAGAAGTAAGTTTCTCAACCATATTGTTTCCTTTGTAGCTTGAGAGGCTGCGATATACTTTGATTCACTGGAAGATAGAGGTGTCTACATCTCCTGCCCAACTTGCATCTGAAAAACCATTGAGAATATTGAGTTTGTCATTGTTGACTCCTTTATAACAAATGCAAAAGTCCATAGTAGCTCAAAGATATCTCATGACTCTGATAAGAGCCTTCCAATGTGTTATACTAGGATTGGTCATATACTAGCTGTTACGGCCATATTCAGCTAAGGACATGGTATAGTCCTAATATGATAGATCAGCCCTCCAGTGTTCAAGATTATTGGTCATGCCCACAACAACAAAATACGCGATTTTCGACACAGGGTCCCGACGGATTCAAAAAAAATTCATACTCTATCGGAGTAATACGTCGGATTCCGATACAAACAAAAATAAATAAATAAATAAAATACATAAAAATTGCCGAAAAAAAAATTTGCCAAATTTTTTTTTTTTTTACGAACGCCGGAATCCGACATCCAATGAATATGTCGGAATCTGACATCCCATTTCGAAGATTGCAACTTTTTAATTGATGACGTCACATGTCCGTGCATAAAAAAAAAAAAGCATAAAGCGGACGTTGGAGTCCGACGCATAATATAGATGTCGAAATCCGACGTCCGTGACTGACTATCAATTCCATTTGTCTCATTCCAAGTACTATTCTTTTGTTTTGTTATGTGCAACTAAGATTTCTTTCTTTGTAACTTTTTATTGTATACTATCTTCCTTGTATTGTATATTTTGCGTAGTTAAACACAAACATGTGTCTTAGTGATATATGATCGTGAGCGAATGAGATAGAAAGAGAAGGATGTGTGTGGGAGAGAGAGAGCAAGAAAAATATAGATAGAAGAGTTTGATTTAATGTTATGTTCTTTGTAGATTAGTAGGATTTAGATTTAATGTTATGTTCTTTGTGAAATAGTGTAAGATTGAGAGCTCTTGAGGTTTGAATGAAGATCATAACCAGCTCCACCATCAAAGATGTAGAGCTACCACTTTTTCTCACTGATTGATCCAGTATGGCTATCTTGTTGCTACTCCCTATTGAGCCATAAAGGGTAATCTGTCGCTCCCTGATACATGTAAAATGAGATATTAGCTAGAGAAAGCTAGTGAAGCGTGCTTAGTATGATGGCATTTCTTTTGAAAATTAGAACTCAAAATGAACTTTGAAGAGTGCCATTGACTCATTATCTCCATTAAAAGCTTGAGATATCTTGGCTATGGAGCGCTTAATTATCTCTAATCTGTGAGTTAGAATCCAATTTTCCTTGTAAGATTTGGAGAGCTGGCCTATCATCACTGCCAGATGAGTGAGCCATCTAACCATTCAATCATGTTATAGCTGCTGAGGAATTGAACGTTGACTTACAAAGTACTGAAGCAAAAGAGAGTTGAGAGATGTGATTATTATCATTGCTACCTCTAGAACACATTTGACCATCGCTGCTACTACTTTGCAAGCCTTCACTACGCCTATGAGTATTAGATATTAAGGAAAGCCATCACTAAGCTAGTTGTCAGATCAGAGACTCAAATAACTGAGCCTTCACGACCATGAAAAGGGAGCTTGCAGCCGTTGTCTAAAGTTGATCTATCAACGACCATTGAGAACTCACTGATTTATTGTCAATGAGAGCCCTCATGGTTGTTCTAGTTGAGAGCAGTTCTGTCCTAGCAAAGGATAGAAGCAAAGTGACATTTAACATTGTAGAATCAATTGAAGCATTCATGACTAGCACTTCTTTGCTTTCTGGCTACATGCATATGCACTCACAAATAGGTTTGGCTTTATCTATTTTCAGTTCATTTCCTGTATGTCATTTTTCGTAACCATTTATTTTTTGTATGCACTTCCTGTCAATTGGAGTATGTTTGGTTGCAATTTATGCTAGTTTCCATACCAATTAACGAATGGGTTTGTAGTGTATTAGTGACTTGATTAATATTGTGAATCATAGTTGATCTAAATATTCATTCTACATGTTTGAAACGATTGTAAGAGGTTAGTTGCTATGTAGCACTATATGCCATGCATAGTATATTTGCAGTTCTCCTCAACATCACCATTCAAGAATGCATTTGTGATATCCAATTGCCATAGATTCCATCCAAAAAGTGTTTCCAAAGAAATAATGACTCAAATGCTTACCATCTTTTCCACGGGTGCAAAGGTCTCATCATAGTCAATTTCATACTCTTGAGCATATCCTTTTGCCACCAACCTTGTTTTGTACTTATTGGTTGATCCATTTTGGTTTGTCTTCACTTTGAAGATCCACTTGCATCCAATAGCCTTCTTGTCCTTTGGAGATCCCACCAATCTCCATGTGTGATCCATTTTGTTCGGATCCACTCCTCTTTTTGTCTTGTGTCATCTACACATGCAGGTTCATCAAAAGAGATTAAGAAAGCATAGATTGTACCACCAACAACCTGCTTACCTTTTTCATCATAAGTGAGCCTCAAAGGTTGTTGCCTTTGCCTTGATGTCCTCCTTGGCTTTTCATTTGAAGTAGGCTCTTCAACATCAACATCCAAAGTATCATCAATCTCATCCAACATCCACACCACTGCTTGAAGAAGATTATGGAAAGTTTCCCTCATAAAAAATGACATCTCTCACAATGACCACTTTCTTAGCTGAAGGAATATAAACTTTGTAAGCCTTGTTCACCTCACTATAACCAACAAATATACCTTTTTTTGAAGATGGATCATCCTTTCTTCAATCATCAAGAGTTATGTTGATATAGCAAATGCATCCAAAAGTTTTGAAAAACTTGACACTCGGCCTTCTATCAAACAACATCTCAAAAGGGGCTTTTCCATCCAATACCACACTCGGCCATCTATCGCATAGAAAATTAGCACACAACAAGGCTTGATCCCAAAAGGATTTAGGAAGATTTGCACCTAACGTCATGGTCTTGGCTCCTTCACATAAGGTTATATTCTTCCTCTCGACCACTCCATTTTGTTGTGTTGTCCTTGGGCTTGTGTAATCTCTCTTGATCGCATCACAAAATGCTTTGAACTTGGTAGAAAGGTGTCATAATTTGAGAGGTTAGTCAGCAGAAGCTTGAGCGGGTGCGTGTAGGATCGGAAGCCCCACAGTTAGCAGCAGAATAATCAAGATGAATGATTCATACAGATGAGCAAATGAACGATACAGTAGTGAGACTGAAATTGCACTCTGCTAATATCAACAATGAGTACAATTTCTTGAAGTAATAACTTTAGCTTGTTGAGCGTGATCACGCCGGCTACAAAAACTCAAAAATCAGAAGAAGTTTTTTGATGAAGATTAGACCTTAACTAACTATCCATCCATAGCTTATAGGTATATTACAAAATATCTTCTTCTTGCTAAATATCAAATTAGCATTAAATGCTATCTGCCTCATTCATTGCAACCGCTTTTAAATGTACAAAGTAGGCGGACTATTAATGCGAAGTTGTTGGGTCACGGATTTTAGACCGACAATATCGAAATTTACAAGTATAAAAAAAATGCACAATGACTCAAAAAAATATACACTAATTCAAAAAATATAGAATTTTTTGAGTTTCAAGATGCTCATTAATGAATGGATTTGAGGCTGAGCATTGAATTCCAACACTCCCCCTTAATGTGGATCCTAGAAAGCTTTGATCTTTAGATTTAACATATCGTTGAATCTGAGATGACAAGGCCCTTGTGAAGTGATCTACTTTTCTGAGATTTGTCCTGCTGGGTCGATTTCTACATTTTGAGACTATAGTGGGTTGGAACCATATCAGTCTTTTGCACTCTAGTGCTAACATGCATTTCAGATCCTTCATCAGTTTCAAATTGTTACCGAATAGTAGAGTGTCATCTACATAAAGGTTGTTGATGAAGAAATCTGATACAAACTTGAAGTGAATATTCGAAACTATCGAGTTTGGATAGAAACCATTCTCATTTAGAAATGCAAATTTGGTGTCCTCTTCTGCTTTGCACTGGTCAGCCTCAGTGGTTGACTTTGCCTCTGAAATAGTGTTGATTTCATGCACAAAGTAGCAGGCTGGATCATCCATAAATCTGGATGGAGGGTTTTTGGATCGATTTGATCTTCTGAGTTGAAATTCGATCCTTTGATGTGATTCGATATGTTGAGATTCTGACTCATTCTTGAGTCAATATCGATTTTTGATTGTTCGACCCTTGCATCGGAATTTTGATGTTCAATACTTGGGTCGAAATTTGTTGTAGCTTTCTCTTTCTGGTCGAAAAATTGGTCTTCTAGAAAAATGACATCTCTGTTTGTGAATGCTTTCTGAGTCTTTGAGCTACACCATTGGACTGAGGTGAGTAGCTGGTTGTGGATTGTTGTAGGTGTATTCTGTTGAGGCTTGCAGAAAGCTTTGAACTCGGTGGAGATAAATACTCCCCCTCCATCAGAACGTAGAGATTTGATTCTTTTCTGGGTCGAATATTTTGCTGATGTTTTGAATTGCTTGAAAAACTTGAAGGTATCAGATTTTTCCTTTAGAAAATAAGTTGCAGTCCTTTGAGAAAAGTCATCAATAAAAGTCAGAAAATAGACAGCTCCTCTTGTGGAAATGGTCTGCATAGGGCCACAAATGTCCATGTGTATACAAGATCTAGCAAATTTCTAGAAGTATGGATTGTATCGGAAATGCAAGGACTTCTTCCATGTTTGCTGATTATATAACTTTTTCATGGAGTATCGAATTAGCTAGTTGTGGATAGATCTTGTACTAAATTTTGTTTTGACATGTGTTGAATACAATTGGAATTGAGGTGGCCTAATCTGAAATGCCAAAGCATATCAGTTGATTCAGAAGTGGATGTATAAAGAGCTTGACAAATAGAAGAATTGTAGTGGCTGATTTTGTAAAGATTTCCACTCCTTTTTTCGAAAGCTGGAGTTTTCCGGGATTTGTCAAAAATGGTGCAACCGTTTGTGTTGAATTCTCCCTCCAACCCAAATCTGTAATTATGCTAACTGCGAGCAGATTTTTAGTCAGATTTGAAACATGGAGAATGTTGGTCAGCAACTTGACTTCTGCACCTCTCTAAAATTTGATCCTGACTATTCCTTCACCCTCAATAGAATGAGTTGAGTTGTCTCCAACAAGCTACGCAATTCGAGACCGGGTGTATGATTTGTGATCTTTGAACGAGTCCTTGTGGTGAGTCATATGTTGAGTTGCTCCCAAGTCTAAGTAACAGGAATCGATATCCCGATGTTCTCCGACCTTGGTCAAGAAGGCTGCTTCATCTTGTTGCTGTATCAAAAAACTGGCTGAAGCAAAATTTGCTTGTTGTTGGAACTGTATTTTCTTCTCATTGAATATTAAAGTTCTACAGTCCATGATAACATGGTCAGTTCTCTTACAGTATTTGCATAATAGGTTCTGCTCTGATTGGAATGATGAAGAATCCGAATTTGACTATGGACCCGAATTCGATCTAGAGCCAAAATTCGATCCAAACTGCATATTGCTCCTTTGGTTAGGATATTCAGAATGTGTAGATTTGTTTGATCTAAAATTCTGATTTCGTTTCGGTGGTACAGGGCTTTAGTATCCGACCCTGAGCTTGAAGAGGCTGTAGATCTTGTGACTTTCTCTTGTAGAACCATCAAAATTACCCTTGAAAGAGTAAGGTGCTCCTGGGTCAAGATTTCCAAGATCCAATTTTCATAGGCTTCAAGTAGACTCGATAATGGAGTCATAATAGCATCGGAATCTTCTACGACTGAGCTTGTTGCAGCCATTTGCTTCATAAGAGTTTTGTGTTGAGATGACTCGAAATACTTTCTGCTGCAGACATTCTCAAGGAGAAGAATTTCTTCCTTAAATGTAATTTAGATGTGGTATCTCTGATATCGTAGAAAGTTGCCAGGATGTCCCATGCATCCTTAGCAGTCTGAGCAGCACGTATGTGGCTGATTTGTGTGTCCCTAATATTGAGAGTGATCATGGCAAAAGCCTTGCCATCTCTCAGTCTCCATTTGGTGATAATGGGTGCATCACCTTCAGGTTTGAGTTTTGTGCCATCAACGATGTCCCATAGTTCTTTGGCTAGTAGTATGACCTTCATTTTGAATTTCCAGAGATGGTAGTTACTCCCATTGAGTTTATCGACAAGAGAAGAACTAGAAGACGAATCCATTATGGTTGAGTGAGATCGTTGGTAGAAACAACAAATTCATAATACTTTTTGCTGCATGCTTGGTAGAACAACGTCTTGATAGAAACAAGACTTGATACTCTGTAATGAAATGCAGATTACTGAACTACCTACTCTGATATCATGTCATAAATCGAGAGGTTAGTCAGCGGAAGCTCGAATAGGTGCGTGTAAGATCGGAAGCGCCACAGTTAGCAGTAGAATAATCAAGATAAATGATTCATATAGATGAACGAATGACCGATATAGTAGTGAGACTGAAATTGCACTCTGATTAATATCAACAATGAGTACAATTGCTTGAAGTAATAACTTTAGCTTGTTGAGTGTGATTACGCTGGCTACAGAAACTCGAAAATAAGAAGAAGTTTTCAGATGAAGTTTAGACCTTAACTAACTTCCCATGCACAACTTATAGGTCTATAACAAAATATCTTCTTCTTGTTAAATATCAAATTAGCATTAAATCTATCTGCCTCATTTATTACAACCGCTTTTGAATGTACAAAGTAGGCGGAATGTTAACGCGAAGTCGGCAGATTGTCGTATCTTGCATTCGGCAATACTACAAGTCAACCTCTTTGTTGAGAGCTTTGCTTCTGACATAGTAATATTTAATTTCAATGTGCTTAGTCCTAGAATGAAATCTGGGGTTGGTTGATAAAGCAATGACACTTTGATTATCACAAAACAGGATTGTTGGGACATATTGATTCAGACTGATATCTGAAAGTAAGTTTCTCAACCATATTACTTCATTTGTAGAGAGGCTACGAAAGATAGAGGTGTCTACATCTCTTGCCCAACTTGCATCTGAAAAACCATTGAGAATATTGAGTTTGTCATTGTTGACTCCTCCATAACAAATGCAAAAGTCCATAATAGCTCAAAGATATCTCATGACTCTAATAAGAGTCTTTCAATGTGTTATACCAGGATTGGTCATACACTAACTGTTACGACCATAACTAAGGACATGGAATAGTCCTAATATGGTAGACCGGCCCTCCAATGTTCGAGATTATTGATCACGAGACCTAGATTTTATTCCACTTGAAGGCTTGTTGGTGACTAATGAATGACCTTGAGAGGACCCAGACACTCTAATTGAGACATATGGAGTAGTGCATGTACGTGTGACTGATATAGGTAGGAGGTATGTGTGAAAAATTGTCAACTAGTAGTATTTTCCTAACTTGAGATTTTGTAGGCCTATGGCCAAATAAAAGTTAGAGATAGGTTCATACATGTATGTAGAGGCCCAAAGTATGTGTACACTACTTTTGAGGTCACATTAATTAGAGGAGGTCGAGTGTGGAGCTCTTCTATTGGCTCATAATTTGGTGCATTCCTATTTGACCAAATTTCTAGGTATATGGGTGAATCCTATTGGACCCCAATTTTAGCCTATCATAAGACAAGTGGCCAAGAGGCACTATGGCTGCTATAAATAGCCATCTCCACGAGTATGTACACATCTCATTTTCATTCTATTGAATGAATGTTATGCTCTTTGAAGATCCATCTTCTTCTCTCTCACTTTTTTGTTCATATCTTGCATTCTAGCCACTAGAATTGTGATTTCTTTGTTGCTATGGCTTCACACGTGTGAAATGCAGGTTGTAGGCTCTGAAGTACGGACAGGGACAGCAAGTTTCTGTTTGTGGAAGCTTATGATCAGATTTTGATGTTTAGTTGATGTTTAGTATGCTTAACATCACAATTTCTATCATTTTTTCAATCTAGATGTGCATAACTTCCATGGCCAAGATCTTTATGAAACTTTAGCATCTTTTGGATCTGAGTTTTTCACATGGTATCAGAGCATTAGGCGGCCAAATGTGCAGGTTTTGCCAGATTTAGAAGAGATTTGTGGGCGAGTTTGCTTTTGTAGCATTCCAATCAAGTTTCTAGCTAAAAATCTTGTTGATTTATGTGTAGAAATTGGATCTTTGTGATCAAAACATCATTTGTATGCATTTCAATTGAAGTAGGGCGAATTCCCTCTGTACTTATCAGAATAAGGAGACAAAAATTGTTTTGGAAAGAGGGAGATGCAAGATCCAACAAGATCCTATTAGTTTTCCATTCTAGCATATAGTTTTTTGATTCAATTTCTTGCTTCTTCATGTCA
Source organism: Diphasiastrum complanatum (assembly GCA_029204225.1). NCBI lineage: Eukaryota > Viridiplantae > Streptophyta > Lycopodiopsida > Lycopodiales > Lycopodiaceae > Diphasiastrum > Diphasiastrum complanatum. The sequence goes on from CM055109.1 coordinate 43,695,129, forward strand.
AAAACTTCAAAATTGATGTAACCCTCTGATTTTCAGTTTGCTGAATGATTCAAGAGTGTATTTCAATCTTAGGAGTGAGGGAAAAGCAAGTATATTGAGGTTTGGTCTTGGTTTGATCAAGAAATCATAAAACTAGTGGCTAAAATTAAGGAAAAAGTGAGGAAAAGAGAGAAAAAGTAAGGTTTTAGGTTCCAAATCTTTGTGATTTCTTCTTGTGTTTCATTTGTTGATTCAAGAGAGTGCTTAGTGCATTGGAACAGGTCAAAGATCAGAGATCAATCATTGCAACATGGCTACAAATGGAGGCTACATGTTGGAAAGCAATGATAGGCTTACCTCCCTCAACTATTCTACTTGGAAAGTAAGGATGGAGTCTTTGCTTGAGATGAATGAGTTGATGGATATTGTTGTAGGTGTGGAGGAGAGACCTTTGGCACCTCAAGAACAATTGAGGTATGACAAGAGGGCAAAGAAAGCCCTTCACATGATCAAGATGAATGTGACAAATGAGCTTATCAAAGAGGTTGGTAAGTGCACATCATCTAGTGAAGCTTGGGAAGCCTTGAAGAAGGTTTATGAATCCAAGTCTACTTCTAGAGTGTTGACTTTAAGAAGGCAAATCTTTTCTTGTATGCAAAAGAAGAGTGAGAATGGACATGCTTTTGTTTTGAGAGTTAAAGCATTGAATGATGAGTTAGCATGCATTAATGATGGCATAAATAATGAGGAGCTTGTTCAAGTGATTCTCAATGGCTTGTTGGATGATCATGCTAATCTTGTTCAAAGTTATGCTATCCAAAAATGTTTACCAAGTGTTGGAGACTTGCAAGAGGTCTTGTTGGCTGAAGAATTCAGGTTGCAAGCAAGAGTGGGAGCATCTTCTACATCTCAAGGAGGAGAAGAGGAGGCAATGTTCTCTAAAGGCAAGTTCAAGGGCAAAGGTAAAAGCAATTGGTCTAAAGGGCAAGACCAAGGTGAGCACTCTACTTTTGGCAAAAAGAAGGATAGATCTAAGCTAAAATGTTTCTATTGTGGAGTCAAAGGGCATTTTGCTAGTGATTGTTTTAAGAAAAAGAGGGATCAAGGGGAAAAGCAAACCAATCTAACTATTGATGAGGGTGGGGATGAGCTTCTTTCAAATGATGCTTTTGTTATGTCATCTTGCTTGTTGGCTAATCATGGAGACATTGATCCTTGGTGGATTGATAGTGGAGCCACTTCTCATATGACATATCATAAAGAGTATTTTTCATCTTTAATGGCATTTGATGGTGATAGGAAGGTAATCTATACCGCAAATGATGGTGAGTGTGCAATCAAGGGGATTGGCACAATTCCTATTTCACTTTCTACAAATAGGAATATAGAATTGAAAGATGTTTTGCTCATTCCATCCATTACCAAGAACTTACTTAGTGTAAGCCAAATGCTTGACAAAGGATTCAAAGTTGAGTTTGATGGTGATGCTTGCTTGATCAAAAAGGGGTGTAGTATCATTGCAAAAGGGAAAAGGCAAGGGAAATTGTTCAAGCTTGATGCATGTGTTGTTGCTAACCAAGTTGGATGCATGGCAAATGAACAAATGTCAATTCAAGAGGTATGGCATAAAAGGATGGGACATCTCAACTACAAGGCCTTGGAGGTAATAGCCAAAAAGGAGGTAGTAAGGGGACTTCCCAAGTCTCTTACTTGCTTGAATCATGTTTGTGAAGAATGTGCTTTGTCTAAATCACATAGATTGCCATATACTAGATCTATATCTAGATCTAAGATGCCTTTTTCTCTCTTGCATTCGGATATTCATGGTGTTACTACAATTAGCAATGGAGGTGCTAAGATGTATGTAACTTTCATTGATGATTTTAGTAGATTTTGTTGGGTTTATCTACTAAAGAGCAAGGATGAGGTGTTTGATGTGTTTGTCAAGTTCAAAGTTGCTATTGAGACTCAATTTACAACCAAAATCAAATGCTTGAGGAGCGACAATGGTGGTGAATACATTTCTAACAAATTCAAAGCCTTTTGCGATGAGCATGGGATCAAGAGGGAGTACACATGTCCAAGAACACCACAACAAAATGGAGTGGCCGAGAGGAAGAATAGAACCTTGTGTGAGAGTGCAAAGGCAATGAGATTGAATGCTAATCTTCCTAAACCTTTTTGGAGTGATGCTTTGTTGTGTGCAAATTTCCTATGCAATAGATGGCCAAGTGTTGTATTGGAAGGAAAAACCCCTTTTGAAGCTTTGTTTGGTACGAAGCCTAATGTCAAGTTTCTAAGAACTTTTGGATGCATTTGCTACTTCAACATTACTCTTGATGATAGAACTAAGGAGGATCCATCTTCAAGAAAGGGCATTTTTGTTGGTTATAGTGAAGTAAGCAAAGCATATAGGATTTATGTTCCTTCAATCAAGAAAGTGTTCACAAGTAGGGATGTCATTTTTGATGAAAGTAACATTCCAAAAGTTGTTTCAAGTAATGATGGTGTTGTTGCAACTAATGTGCTTGATGACAATGGAGTTGATGACACATTGGATGTGGATGTTGAAGAAGCCTCTTCAAGTCAAATTCCAAGGAGAACTCCAAGGCATAAAGTGAAACCCTCAAGGCTCACTTATGATGGCAAAGGTAAGCAAGTGGTGGATGGATCCAACTATGCTTTCCTAACTTCTTTTGATGTACCTTCATGTGTAGATGAAGCAAGGCAAAAAGAGGAATGGATCCAAGCAATGGATCTTGAGTTTGAAGCACTTATGAAGAACAACACATGGAGATTGGTGGAGCTTCCAAAGGGCAAAAGTGCAATTGGATGCAAATGGATCTTCAAGGTAAAGACAAATCAAGATGGATCTATCAACAAGTTGAAGGCAAGGTTGGTGGCTAAAGGTTATGCTCAAGAGCATGGCATTGACTATGAGGAAACCTTTGCACCCGTGGCAAAGATGGTGAGCATAAGAGTAATCATTTCCCTTGCAACTCTTTATGGATGGGATCTTTGGCAATTAGACATTTCTAATGCTTTCTTGAATGGTGATCTTGAAGAGGAAGTCTACATGGAGCAACCCGAGAGCTATGTTTCTCATAGCAAGCCTAATCATGTGTGTTTTCTACAAAAAAGTTTGTATGGTCTTAAGCAAGCACCAAGGAGTTGGTATGCTAGGCTTAACTCTTTTCTACTTTCTCAAAACTTCACTATGAGTGAGTATGATCATTCACTTTACTTTAGAATTAGTGCTAATGATGTTACAATCCTTCTAATTTATGTGGATGACATTATTTTAAGTGGAGGGAACAAGGAAGATATAGAAGATATCAAGAAAGCACTAAAAAAGGAATTTGAAGTGCATGATCTTGGTCTTTTGAGCTATATCTTAGGAATAGAAGTAATTAGAACTTCTCAAATCACTTTTATTTCACAAGAGAAGTATGCTATTTCTATTCTCAATAGATTTCATATGGTAGATGCAAATCCTATTGATACACCTATGGAATCACATGTAAAGCTAACTATAAGAGGTAATGAAAGATCCTTCGAGGACATTACTCTCTATAGGAAGCTAATAGGTTCTCTTATATATCTAACCATCACAAGACCTGATTTATCTTATTGTGTTGGTAGATTAAGCCAATTCATGCAAGATCCTAGCATAGAACATTGGAAACTAGGAAAGAGGATCTTGAGATACATCTCGGGAACAAAAGATTTTGGCATTGTTTATAGAGGCTCATCACCTAACTTATTTGGTTTTTCAGATTCAGATTTTGCAGGAGACCTTATGGATAGAAAATCCATAAATGCACATGCTATTTTCATAGGTGATGGAGCTATCTCATGGATGTCGAAGAAACAAGCAACTATATCACTTTCTTCTAGTGAGGCCGAGTACAAAGCTTTGACATCATGCACAAAGGAGATGGTGTGGATCAAGAGGATGATTATGGAGCTTCATTTGCTGGATTTTTCAGAGAGTCCAATCATCTTTTGTGACAACCTTTCAGCCCAAAGTCTAGCAAGCAATCCGGTTTTCCATGCAAGGAGCAAACATATCGAGGTGGCTTACCATTTTGTGAGAGAACAAGTGTTGGCAAAAGAGATCAAGCTTGAACATGTCCCATCAAAGGAATGTGTGGCTGATATCTTTACCAAAGCATTGGGAAAGGACTTATTTTTCAAGCATAGAACAAGTCTTGGTGTACTTTCTAAATCTATGCTAAAACTAGTTGAAGAGGGAGTGTGAAAAATTGTCAACTAGTAGTATTTTCCTAACTTGAGATTTTGTAGGCCTATGGCCAAATAAAAGTTAGAGATAGGTTCATACATGTATGTAGAGGCCCAAAGTATGTGTACACTACTTTTGAGGTCACATTAATTAGAGGAGGTCGAGTGTGGAGCTCTTCTATTGGCTCATAATTTGGTGCATTCCTATTTGACCAAATTTCTAGGTATATGGGTGAATCCTATTGGACCCCAATTTTAGCCTATCATAAGACAAGTGGCCAAGAGGCACTATGGCTGCTATAAATAGCCATCTCCACGAGTATGTACACATCTCATTTTCATTCTATTGAATGAATGTTATGCTCTTTGAAGATCCATCTTCTTCTCTCTCACTTTTTTGTTCATATCTTGCATTCTAGCCACTAGAATTGTGATTTCTTTGTTGCTATGGCTTCACACGTGTGAAATGCAGGTTGTAGGCTCTGAAGTACGGACAGGGACAGCAAGTTTCTGTTTGTGGAAGCTTATGATCAGATTTTGATGTTTAGTTGATGTTTAGTATGCTTAACATCACAATTTCTATCATTTTTTCAATCTAGATGTGCATAACTTCCATGGCCAAGATCTTTATGAAACTTTAGCATCTTTTGGATCTGAGTTTTTCACAGTATGCATAAAGAGTTGTGATCTATTTATAGTTAACCTGCATGGGTTCATGCACAAGATCCTACTCTCTATATATTGAGGTAGAGATTATCTCATCGACAACTTTAGTCTAGGTTACCAGTTGAGCTCTTCTCCTCTTGCTATCACATGGCATGGCTTGGGGGCTAGATCCAGGATTCTCCAGGAGGGATATAAAATTGGTTGGGTGGTTTTGCTCCATGTCTCTCTTGTGTTTTCCTATCCTCATCTTAGGGATTTTCCCTAGTGGCCTTTACACTACCACAAGGAACTGACTGCAAAAGCTATGTCTGGTCTGGTATAGATCATTGCGTATATAAGAGATCCTATTATCGAATGATAAGGATACTCACACATCTGCTCCTTCTCTTTGATTGTTTGGGAACACTGGTCCTTCGACATCTTGAGTCCTGGATCCATTGGTGAAAGAGCTAATGTGCAATTCATCAGATTATATCTGATTAAGAAATTGTGAATGTATTTTTGTTGGGAAATATAGATGAACATCTGTTTTCTATCTCTTTGTATTTGAATACTTAGACAGTAATGAGCTTCACCCAGATTGGTCATGTCAAAATCAGAAGATAGCATTGTCTTAGCTTCTTTTATCAGATCAATATTGTTGCTGAAAAGCAATGTGTTGTCCACCTACAAAGTTATAATGATAAAACAATGTTGCACTGATTTGAAGTAGACATTTGAATCTGAAGAACTTGGTGTGTAGCCGTGATCAATAAGAAAAGTATTAATCCTCTGAAACCATGATCGAGCAGATTGCTTCAAGACATAAAGTGCTTCATGGAGTTTACACACATGTGATTATGTTTACCTTCGATATTGTAACCTTCAAGTTGCACCATGTAAATTTTCTCTTCGATAACTCCATTAAGATATGTTGTTTGTACATCCCTTTGATATATTTCCAAATCTGTTGCAGCAACAAATGACAAGAGAAGTTTGATAGAAGAATGTGTAACTACTGGACTGAAGGTCTCAATGTAGACAATATGGCGTGTGCGTCAAACTTCAAGAAAGCAGTCGGAGATCTAAGGAAGTTGTAACATTTGGTATCAGAATCGTTGATTCCGTTTTAGGTGCACACGTTTCTTTGTGGCTATTGCGATTTTTAATTTCTTTCAAAATGGGGCTATAAATTTAGTTATTAAAACCTTTGTTTCAAGTTAATTCTTGAAAACGTTGAGAAAGGTTGTTGAAAAAGTGAATTTGCCTTTCAACTTATGTTTTTAGGCATTGTTTCTTTTAAAAAAAAAGAGAGAAAGCCTTTGAACTTAGTTAATTTAAGTTCACTAGTTTTTCTTTGACATGTAATGAGTTTAGTTCTAAATTGTAACAACTTGGAGTTTGGTTTTTGTTGCTAACTCCTCCATAATCATTACTTTTTTTCTTTGGAAAAAAGAAGGTTCTTGCATACTAGCCACGTGGGCCAACTTGCTGAGTGCATGTGCAGACTGGCCTGGCTGTGCGCGGGGAGTGGGGGCTTTACAATCCCTCCCACATATCCATTGGTTTTGCATTGTGCTCTCTTTCTACAGCCAAAAGTTCAAGGGGAGGAAGAGGCTTCTACGGTCGACAAAGATAGATACATGTACTTGTAGTTGTGCCTTTGCTTCTATACCTACGATAGCATGGGAATGCGTGGGAGGAAGGGGGGGGTTACAATCCCCCCCACATATTTGCACGAATCATGTGAGTGCCACTTGCTAGATTGGTGGGAGACGTGAATCATGTGAATGCCTCTTTGCATTTCCTTACCATTAGATTCAATTGAAGGGTTTGGATTGAATGCTTGCCATTTTTTTACAACCAATAGGATTAGAGGGGCAATGCCTTCCTCGAGAATCAAATGGCACCCTTTGTACTCCATTTTCATGTTCAATCAGGAAGAGGATTGTGTCTAGAACATCCTTGCTCCTTCTCATGCTTCTCTCTTCAAATTGTCATGGTTTTGTGCTTTTCATATGATTGTATGTTTTTATGAGATTTGTTTTTCTTGGTATTTCTAAAAGAGAAAAAGAGTGAAGTAGTAAGTAGCCTCCCTTGCGTAGTTTGTATTGCTATTTATTGTGGTTAAGGTGAAAAAAGAGCCCATCCCTCTAAAAATCATGTTTTTTGCCATATTCTAGGTCAATGGGGATGGCCTTAAGTGCATTTATTGCTCACTTTAAAAGTAGAAAATGTTTATGAGTATGAATTATGATCATACTCATTTTTGTATGGCTAAGGACATACTAATCACGAATCCGATTGATTTGTATCAAGATTAGAAAGTCCTATTACAAGACATTTGTTGGATCTAGTCTCATACTCCTTTGAACATATTTTAATCTATTTTAGCTATCATAGAAAACAATGCTCAAAACACATGATTTGGAATTTCAAGATCTCTAGGCTTTCACATAGATGGGACTCAATTATTCTAAGAGTCTTACAACCTCTCAAGGGATCTCATTGTCACTACTACATACACTTATTCCACTAGAAAAAGCCTAGTCAAATCTCAATTTATATTTGGTTGTTCAAGCTTTTATTACTTTACTAGATGCACATTAAATTTGTGTGGCAAGCAATTTGAGTTTAGGTGCCAAACATACATCAAAATGTCAATTTCAAACTTGGCTTCAACTTTCTATTATGAAAAATACAAGCATATTATAAAAATTTGTCATTTATAGGCATTAGAAATAAATCAAAGTTATATCCTAACCTATTTTCATTGAATTCTTGAACCACACAACGATCCTCTTTCTTTTGTAGTATATTGTCCAAATTCAAATGTATAGTCACTGGAAAACTGTGCACTAGCAACTACTTCAATATTCTAATTTATCTATGTTTCCATTGAGAGCTATGATCTCTTAGTCAACATACAAACAATAAAATTGTTTAGTGTTGCAAACATCTTTGATTCAGTAATTTTTCAGCACAAAATAACTTCAATTTCCCACTTGGATTGGATTCTTAATAAACATTATCACTTGGATCTCTCTACTATTGGTTGGCGTCAAGATGCAAATTCATGATTTGCATTATAATAAAGTGCAACAAGTGTAAGGGCAAACTCAAAGCATATATCCTAAGAGCATCGTTGCATGCCACTGAGCTAAATTAGTGTGTATGCCTTATCTAACCATTAGAGTAAATTTATACAATAGTCAAAGACCTTGATTAATGATTTATTACATATCGTAGCAGATTCATTGTACAAAATCTATTTCAATAATAGATATATCTCAAGTGTTCAAAAAGGGAAGGCCAACCTATGCCAATTTTGATTCAATAACTGCAATATGCCGAACAACAAAGTTGGATCAATGGTCATAAGAAAAAAAAAGCTACAGATTTGGGAGCAACTACAAAAGATCTAGATAAATAAAAAGCATTAAATATATACCTCATTTGTTTTATTGCAACGAGCTCTTATACTTTCTATAAGCTCTTGTGTACTCAACAGTTTCTGCCATCAATAAAATGCAAAAGACTTAAAACAAATCCATGATATATGTACATTGTAGTAGATAAAGTTTTAACTCTCTATAAATTGTTATATACATCCATATTAACAAATCTAGTTGCTTTTGCTTTAAAATCCTACCAAAAACTTAAGGAACAAACTCAAATATAGATGTCACTTTACTTTCATTTGTTGCATCCCTTAGAAGTTGTGTCAAACTCGACCCTCCCTTCCTCTCAAGTTTGTAGTAAACCTTTGATTACTTCACTAGATGACGTTGTGCAACATCACTTAGGTTAATAAACATTAATCTGCCAAGTTCAATTTTAACTTCCCATTTTTTTTTGCAGAAAAAATTGATTTTGTATCATTACATCATAAACCCATGTACACTTTATCAAAATAGAATGACCCTTTTAGTATTAATATTTTATGACAATTGATAGAGTGGTTTAGTCATTGGACACATCTTGAACTTAACATGATTTCAACTCAAAACACACTTGAAAATTAATACAACATCCTAGTCAAAAAAATTTATTCAAACTTCTTGAAATTGAGTTGAATCTAAATTTTGCCTCTTTTTTTTTAGTGGGAGAAGTCACTAAGTTGCCAAAACTAAGGACATACTGAATATAATTGTTAAAAGTTTGGGTAGATAAAGGTTACAAGTAGTTTACTAGTGATTAGAATCTTCATATGTTAAGCATATCACCCATCAACCATCTGTATTTCAATTCAATATTATCAATACCGTTTGAGCTCATAACATGATATAGCATCATGATTCGCAAAGTCCTTCAAAAACATGATATTTTTCAGCCACAAAAAATTTAGCAATTTGTTTCTTACAAAAATTGCTTAGTCCATCAAATCGTTTGGAGCTGGTTACATTCTTGATCCAATTCTTGTTTTGAAACTTCTAGTAACCTTTTACAATATAGCTTTAGTATTTAACTTAAATTGGATTTATAAGAAACATTACCAAGTGAATCTATCTAGTATGAGATTATAAAACATTATTAGGTGAATCTCTCTGACATGAGCTACGTGTCCTCCACACAACTGTGATTTGCATAGAAATATCAAAATTAAGTGCTACAAGTGCAAGAGCAAACTAAAAGCATATATGCTAAGATCAGTATTCCTTAGTTTGAGCTCAATCATTTTGCACTTCATTTAACCATTAGAATACAGCACCATATGTTAAAGGGAGATCTGATAACGACTTATTATACCTTCCTAACAATTCGATATTATTATATGTCAATATCATGCAAAGAATAAAGTGAACAGTATGTAATTGATGAAGGAGTCACAAATATAGGAGGCCTTTGGGCTAAAAAATAAGATAATAATAAAACTACAGTCATCAATTAGAATTGCCAAAAAGCACCATCAGTAGAGATTTTATGACTCAATAAGACCATTTTCGCAAACATATTGATATGATACTAGTCACATGGACCAAGCATGCCAAATCAATATGACACCAGTCACATGGTTTGTGCCACAAGATCCCAAGCCCTAGATGAAGGCCAAGAGACCTCAACTTTTAAGGACCATCTCCACTAACAACTTGTTGCAACTAGCAGAGAACACCTTAACAAGCATTCTAGGAGAGACTAATTAGCACCAAGAGCTTTTAAAAACACACACCCCTTTAAGACATTTGCAAGCTTAGTGCAACATTTACGTTGTATGGATGCTTTCATCTGATGATACTCTCATAGCCCTAGCAATTTTGCCGACCCTTATTAGAAATCCCAACACATCGTCCAAGAGTGGGAGCCTTAGCTTTTCACCATAGAATAAGCCATAAGGAGAGAGATTATGTGAGTGAAAGTACCATTTGTCCCGCTACAGTGCGCATCTTCTGTTACCACATCGTGGCTTCCCAAGATGTCATGCACACAATTGGACTGGCCTCGGATCTATGTTTTGTAAGGAGGTCAACAGGCTGATCTCGACTCGTAAATTTATTATGGTATGAGTTGAGGCCCTCGTGGTATTAAATCATAATCAATGGGTTGGAGGCCTGAAACCCATTCTGGTGGATTTATATGGAACTAGCAGTGACAGATTTGGCCCAGAGGTTGTTGATGTCTCCTAGATCACTCCTAGTTGGGGCCTTGGAGGGTATAATGATACCCATAGGCCTCTCCAAGAAGAGAACTTGATCTAATAGGACTAGCTACATGTTGACATCTAACCTATATGGTGAGTTCTTGCTAGTGGTCCATAGCTTGGGGGATAGATCCGATTTGGTTGGTTGGTTTGATCCACCATTTGTTCTCAATGTGTTTTTGGAACCAGCATCCTAGTTTGTGGTCTAGGAGGTCTTAAAAGTGGTATCAGAGCCAAGGCTAGGAGAAATTGTTGGCTTGGAAGCACACAAGTGCATGCCAAGAATTGGAGACAAGGATCTTGCACTCTGGGATCCTAAAATTCCCGAGGGGCATTTTTTTTTGGCTTGGAATCAGTTATTATTGCAAGATAAGTGCACTACCTGGTTGGTTTTGCAATAAAGAGATTGATTTAAGCTTGGCTTTTGAAATTTCAAGTCGAATTCTTTCCTTGTAAAAGCCATTCGTTTCAGAAATAAGACAATTTTGGCACAAGATTTGGGCATATTTGTTGGAATCTTAGCAAATATAGGCTCATAATTAAATGTTGAAATTTTTTATTCCAAGCATATTCTTCTAATTCCTTTCATTGAAATTAAAGCAAGAAAATGTGTTACTCCTTATGTTGGAAGTTTAGTTACTGAATTTCAATCAAGAACTTTTACTCTTTGTAATTCTTGCTCGTTTTGTAGTAACTAATAATTCTACCACAATAGTCTGTTACAAAAATAGGTTTCTATTTTTATGGCAGATTATTTTTTACGATAGCTCAAGACTAAAGAGAACTAGTTATATTTGAAGGTGGTTAAACTATTGATTGCATACTTTATGCTGTCAATCAAACCATAAGTTGAAAACATTAGTAACCGTTAAAGTCGTTGTAAGCAAATTTGAAACAAGAAACCATCTGTTTCCTAAAGTATTGAAGGTAGGAATCAGAATAAAACTCTGACAACAAATGTTTTTCAAACAATCTGAAATAGAAAAACACTTGTGGTTTTCCTCTAAGGGCGACTGTGTAAGAACCATAGCTCCCGGTTGAGCATTGATTTGATTTCAAAATACATGATCTGTTTACTGCAGAGCAGTTGCTCTTGAAGGCTTGCTCACGGGCAAAAATAAATCATAATTCAGAATCTGTGATTTATTTGTTGTAGATCAATCTCTTTTGAAGGCTTGCTCACGGGTGTAGATAGATCAAGATTCATAATATGTGATTTGTTTGATGCAGGGCAGTCGCTTTTATAGACTTGCTCACATATGTAGATAGACCAAGATTCAGAATGTGTGACCTATTTGCTACAGGGCAGTCGCTTTTGAGGACCTCCTCACAGCCGCCATTTGTGAATCATGCAACTCACTGGCAAGAATAGAGAGATGGATATCTCGTTGACTAGCCCGAGAGAGAGAGAGAGAGAGAGAGAGAGAGAGAGAGAGAGAGAGAGAGAGAGAGAGAGAGAGAGAGAGAGAGGTTATAGTTTAGGATTCTTTTCTTAATTACTCTATGGTGTTAAAGGGAGAAGAGGGATGATTTTTTTACGTCGCAGTCATTTGAACACATTTTGCATGTTTTTCTGGCAAAATTTTCGACTATATAAACTTGATTTAGAAATATTTGAATGTCTAGATGTAGGCTTTACACATTTAAAACACCACAATGATATTGTTGGTTATATGTATTGCTTATGAGGCATCCATTGTGAGCCATTTTTGGAATTATTTTGTGGATTATGTGCATAGGATACATAGAAAGTTTTGGTTCGAGATAGGTTCTGTGTGTTTCAATGTAATCCGATGACTATGAGATAGTCCAAAGTCCATGTAAGAGGGTATTGTAGCAAGAGCAACCACACCTACCTCCAAAAAGTGTAGCTTGCAAAATCTAGTTTGACCACCGAAGAGCCCAACAAGACATATCGAACATAGGCTGACGATCAAATATAAACATGTGAGTTTTCACTAAGGTGGGAATCAAATATACCAAATGTGCCCAATAACCTCCTCAAACCTCCTTGCAATCACATGTCACGGATACTTATACCTATTCTTATGTTGACATTTTCTCACCATCTTTTTTTTTTAAAGTGTGAATAGGTTCTACTATTTTAGGACTGGAATGCCAAGACTTCAAGTCAACAAATTGCTTTACATGATGTTGAGATTGGTCCCTTAGCATTACATGCAATTGTGTTGAGGAGCTGGTATTCAAAGTTCTTCAACAAATAAGACAAGTCTATTTAACACATATGGAAAGCATTTAGGAGAATCCCATGAGTGGTCATATGCAATGTTTTTCTCAAATGGCCTTCTTTAGGTGACTTTTCTTGCTGCCCTCACAATGGCAGTCATAGCATAATTGACTACCTCACACATTCACTATCCTTCATTCCACATATCTTAGATATCATAGTTTCACCTGCCACCTTGTATGACCATTTTTTTCTCTTCTTTTGACTTGACTTGACTTGCATATACTCATCCCTAGTTATTCCACACATCGATCGTATGCCATGATTTAAGTTCGGTTTTTCTACACCCCTCTTTGCCAAGACTCACTTCACTCAAACCATATAAACCAATATCTCGTTTCAGTTTCCTCGCAATACTTGATATGTTGATGAATGAAAGTGATCCCATCTCCAAGACTCAAGTCATGCACACTTGAACCTTCTTGCCACACCACCTCCATGATATCGAAAAACAATACCACTCCCTACTTTGTGACGAGAAGCGAGTTTATGTGAAAGTTGATAACAAATTTCTTGACCTCTTGTACAACTCTTTATCCCAGTCCTTCTAGCACGAATTCCTTCCACACGCGCCTCCCTTCACTGGCCTTTATATCTAGAACCAAGCATCATCATTCCAATATTTTTGTGAGTAGGATTGGAAGAGATCTTGAGGGCAAGACCAGTTTGACTTGGTAATTGAGAGACATCTACTCACAAAGCTTTCCCATGTTCTTCTACCTGCATAAAGGTGAGGCCAACTAACAAAGATTGACCCTTTCTTTATACAACTCAATCAACTTCCAATGAATGAGCAAAGTAAGGGGCCCTTGATCCATTTGAGAAATTTGTCATAGGTATGTGCATTGTGGTGATGAGATACAAGGCTTCAACCTCCAAAGGCATTGTTCTAGTCTATGCCCAAACTTCAAAGCAAGGAGAAAGGTAGGTGCTATTTGCTTAACACCAAAATGTCTTACAAGATACACTTTGCATTCACTTGGGCTAGCTGCCCTTAGCAGACTAGGCACCCATACTTGGCAACCATACATAACTATTGATATGACCACAACATTGAATAAGCGTTGATTCACTTCTAAAGAGCAAATGCCCAATTCTCTACACTTGTTGTTAAGAGAATCACAGTCTTAGATGCCCCTAGTAGCCTGCAATTCACGGAAAACAACCAATATTGATGTTCCCTGTTAACCTGCTTCACCATGCTTTTTTTATATATATACAACTCTTTTTATTCGAAAATGAGCCCTTTGTATTCATGTACATCCTAAGCCTTTATTATGCATTTATATAGGACCGGTCGAGAGGCCCCAGCTATTATTATCTAGTACTAGAGTGGAGGTTCCTACTGACAGGGTGCAAACCTTCCAGGAGAGTGCAATATTTTCCCTCCTAAAGCCCTATTTGTGGATAGGTTTGGCTAAGTGTATAGAAGCCTCCATTCTAGGGTTTCTATTGGGTATAAGTAGGGCCTAGAGACATTCATTTTTCAGCTTATTGCTCTCCATGGGAATCTCAATGCTATTCCTTGTAGGGCTTCACCCCTTGATCATATATAATGTACTTCAGCCTTCTTTGTAGGGGAATATTATTGTCTCTTCATTTATATTCTTCTATGCTTCATTGGCATCAGTAATTATGGAATGCATTCACAACCAGATATTTGTATAGTTCCACAGTCTCTACTACCTCCTCCCCTATCTCTCATTGCTTGCTTTTGACCCCCTGACATAAAAATTTGTCTTTTTTTTCCTACATTAACCACAAGTCCTGATTTGCTGCAAAATTTCTCCAGACAAGTATCTACGCAGATCTCTCAAATTCTTTACAACAAGCACCGGTGGCAAATTTAGCCTTGGATCATTGTTGCCATCATCCATCATTTCTTTGATCTCATCAATGAACAATCCAAACAACATAGGTAAAGAAGGGAAGCCCTGATTTACACCTATGCTGCTTTGAAAAGCTTGCTTTCTCCTCATCTTGGTGGCTACTTTTGCCATAACATTTTCAAATGAAACAGGACCACAACTTGCAGCACAGGAGAAACTTGTGATTTTTGTGGTCTTTCCCACCGTTTCTCACATGACATAGTGTTTCAGGTTTCTCTAATATCAATTAAGCAGCATAAGAACTTACCTTTCCTCTGGCTTTGTCAATTAGAGCTTGTAGAGTGATGAGATGATTAGTGGTAAACTGGTTTTTCCATAACCTATTTGCCGCATAGTGAGACCTGGTTATCAAAGGGCACAATAGAAGAGGAAGTGAAATTCGAAGAAATTTTCTCGAATCGTTGCACTTCCCTACCACAATGTCTTATCATTAACCCCTAATAGAGAGAACCAGTCAACATGTTCAACAAGCCAAAAAGCCATATCAACGTTGTTAGAAGTTGTGAGCTACCACTAACATGTGAAAACTAGGGGACCCTTACTTCATGCCACTCTAGTGACACAAATTATTGTATCCACTTAAAAAGCCTTCGAGTGAAAGAAAAAGAGGCAGCATTCGGCCCACAATTTTCTTAGGCTGAAACGCAATTACATCAACATCAAAGTACAAGGATCACTGGGATTCAACTATTTGTGCTCCTCAATCACAAGCCACCCCCACCTCACCAAGTTTGGGGAGTGTGAAATGTAGCATATAATCTTTTTCAGCTCATTATGGTGGGGGAATGCCACTATCAAGGCACCCCTCGTCTGCAAGCCCATCAACTCTCATTGAGCTGCTTTGATCCTCAGCCACCGAAAAATGGCAAACGGAGAAAGACACATGCACGTGCACACGATTAAATTACTATAAAAACAAGTAAATATGTGTTAGTTTGATGTGGTGGTGGATATTGAATTTTCATAAACCAGGATTTCATAAGCCTCCAAAATGCAACACCCCCTTACCCCCTAAAAAATGGGAGATTTCGCATAGCCCAAAGCCTTGATCTTGTGAAGGAAAGATCAAGTTTTTATTTCTTGATTGGTGGAAGATGTTAGCCTGGGCCTCAAATTTCATGGCATATAGGATGATGGCCAGTAAATTGTTGCATTTTCCTTCCAGAGCTGATTATCTAGGCATATGGTAGGAAAGAGATATATTATCGTGGACAACCTAGTCATACTAGCTAACTGTTTACAACAATTTATAATGTATGCACAAGTTTCAAGAGCACTACGATAAAGGCAAGCACTGTCAGGCAAAGCCCAAAATTTTTGGCTGGAGGACGTCCACAAACATGTTAATACATAGATAAAACTCTGAGCTCCAGAAGAGGAAAGAGTCAACCAATGTCCTGCATGTGGGGGACACATGAATATACGTACATATAAATGTAAGAGTACCTGATACTTGAATGCAGAATCTGTTGTCATTGCAAAATCAAAATCTTGACAACCACCAGCCAAGCTTCTCTGGCCACCTGCAATGGAAAACAGAGCTTGGCCATTTTAGTATCATTTATTTTCTGCACAGCATAAATGTTTGAAAGTACTTGGACTGTTTATTGAGAAGTACTTTGATGGATGATGCTTATGTCTCCTGTAGAGAAATTTGGCTGGAGTGATAAGTTTTGAAAACCATCCCCATAATCCTTCAAAGCAGTTAATGTATCGTCTGCCAATAACACATACAACTGGGTCAACAAATAGAATCACATTACTACACCATGAAATGTGAACACAACCACATCCATTGAAATTAACCTTCCTGCCACTTACTAAAGCCTGCAGCGTCGTATCTTTTGGGTGATTGCAGACATTGTTGGTGGTGATCCATGAAAGGCATGCTCAAACCTTGAGAAGGCGGCTGCAGTCACAGAACAAATCACAGCAATTTAAAAGCCGATAATAAATCTTTACATAATCAGCAAAACAATTTCAACAGGGCATTGATTTAAAAGTTAGCTGTTTCCACTTTCTGGATAAATTGGCAAAACAAATTTACTTCTCATTTTACTCCATAGAACAAAGTCTCACCTCAATTATGTTCTGATGAGTAAAAGTCTGTTCCAAATGGTGCATACGCCCCTCCAAAACGACAATTTTTTTCTGTGAACAGATTCACCTTGTTACAAAGTACTTATACTACTAGATTCTCAAGTACTTTCAAACTTCCTCTTTCATAAAGTCCAAATGAAATACAGGATAAATATGTACCACAGTCAGCAAGTTTAAATAAATGCTTCTGCAAAAGATAACCTCTAGAGTCTCTGTTGTCCTTGCTACACTTTCCTCTAGAGCAGAAAATCTTGTTTCGATTTTTTCTGCAATATTCACCTAAATGCAAGGTAAAATCAGCTCGCTTTGTATCTTTAACACAAAGTTCAGAAGAAAAACCCGTCTGATAAGTATCAATACTCACAATTTTCTCCTTCATCTCAAGATAGCATTGATGCAATGAGACTGTTTGCAAAGACTTCAATCCACTTCCGGGATCGCATCCCCCACTTACTTTACGAGAACTTGGCCTTTCTTCTTCCAACATCTGCTCGCCAGCAATGTCATCTTTTTCATTATGATTCTGTGCCCTAGGAAGTTACATCAATTAAGGCATTTTCTCCAAAGGGAGAATTGTCGAAATTATAAATCAGAATCTATAAACTGAGCTCTGATAGAGCTTTAGATCCTTTGCAGTTTCAGCAATAATGGGATAGAGGGTTGACAGTTTGCTCTCTCAGAAATATTCAGAGTTTCTTGATAGCATAAGTTTTTCCAGTATGTATTGCCTCAATTGGTCATGAAGGTACCCTCAAATGGCTTCAAGTGACAATAACTTCAAGGGTGATGGTAGCGCGAGGAGTCAGGGCTAGACTGGATTGACAGCTCAAAAAAGAGTGAATTAAAATGCGTATTCATTGCAATGCAACAAGAGGGAATCTGAGGGATCAACAAGAGAAGTAATTAATATGGGGATGCACCCAGTTTCGTCTTGAAAGAAACCAATGAAAAACCTTCTCACGAAAATTTCAACTTTTCCAGAAACTGAATGTGCTCAAATATTCTACAATCATTGAAGTCTTATAATCCATAATATACTAGGCTTCCTTAACTAAGGGAACTTAAACCATCTAGGTTGAATATCCATGCAAACATATGGAGAAAATAGATGCTTAAGAACATGCCTGTGCTGATATATTGTCAGTATTCTTTTGGTATTGAAGCTTGTTTGATAGCGGTACTCTCCTATGACAATCGCCTACTGCTACCTCTGTATCTCTTCTGGGCTTTGGACTCCCAAAATCCTGCAACATGAAAAGAAAGAATCAATGAAATCAAGTAAAAGGGCATGATTAGATAGGATACCACTGTTACAAAGATAACAATTAAGCTGTCAATAACAAAATCATCCTCCAAAGAGCAGTGACTATCAACTGTCTCAATCAAACACCACTCTTAAGTGAAAAAATGAGCTTAATAACGAAGGGGAAATAGCATACAAATAGATCCTCCTTGGCCTTTGTTACTGAGACCAAGGAGATTTGCAGATATCACTGTTGCTCACATTGCCCCCTTGTGTCCCCGATTCCTTCTGCTGAATCATGGCCTTGTTTTTTGTATCCATTTCTGGAGCAGAAACTTCTCGGCATGCAGAAATTGCTTTAGGCAATGCATCTCCAATGCTCTATCAGCAACACACATGAACCCCAATAGCAAAGGTGGCTCAAATTTCTGCACAACTTTACTACTACATATTTTCTTATGCACACACAGGCTTTTCAAAATGCAGCTTGCTCAACTGACCTTGCAACGCTATGCAACTTATATAAGTGGATACCTCCAATTCTATAAGAAGTCCAGTTGGAATTTCTCAGACTAAGATGTTTGAAAATTGGACACAACAGAATATAACATAGTATGACAACTTTCGAGCCCAAAAAAGTCATAGAATTGCATCCGTTATGAGGGGAATATATAGAAATTGTAAGAGTCGATAGGCATTTTGGAGGAAAATGCATATGGACTAATCAAATCTGCTTGTTAGTGGTAAAGTCTTGCTCTTCCAACAAATTGGACAAATTTTAGGCATTCTTAAAAGAATAAAAAAAGAACTTCATGTATATGCTCGAAGTAACACAAAAATCCAGGACAGGAGGCTGCCATAGAATTTATGAACCGTGGACGGTTCACCACGGTTCTGAGAACCGTACAGTTCTCAAAAAATTTTGGGGGAACAGTGGTGAACTGTATAATTAATTAATTAGTTAATAAATTAAATTATTCTTTAGTTTCCCACCCAACCAAAAGAATGCCAAAAAAATGTCAGAAGAAACCAGAAATGAGGAATCTGTGACGGTTCAGTACAGTTCTGAGAACCGTACAGTGAACCGTACGGTTCTCAGAACTTTAATGCAGGAACCCTGTGAACCGTGGAGGTAATTAGTTAATTAATTAATTAATTTTTTTTTCAGTACACAGGTCTGTGTGGATCAGGTCCAAATCTGTGTCTGCAATAATTTGGTAATCAAATAATTAATTAATTAAATACTGGAACCGTACCACAGTTCATTGAACCGTGGTACGGTTCCTTCCACGGTTCCCAGGACCCACGGTTCTGGGAACCGTGGGTTCTATGAATCTGTGAAATAAGTCAGATTCAGATGCAGAATAAGTCAGATATAAGTCAGATTTAGATGCAGAATAAGTCATATTTAGATGCAGCTATTTGTCTGGGATGCTACTAACAGGTGAACTGATTATGAATCTAATCACATTTGTCAAAATCTAGTAAGTCCCAAAGCCATGCAACAATTCTGCAACCAATTCAGATATAGATTATTCAGATGCAACTAATTCAGAAAGTCAGATTTAGATGCAGAATAAGTCATATTGTGAAATCTGTGAAATGAGGACCAAAAATAACATAGGGAGGGGTTTTGGGGGGAAATGGGTTAATTAATTAACTAGAGGAACTTTACTACGGTTCATGAACCGTGGTACGGTTCATCCCATGGTTCCCAGGACCCACGGTTCTGAGAACCGTGGGTTCTATGGAGGCTGCACCAAGAGGCGAAGCATGATTACATTAAGAGCCTTGCATTTGAAAATAATGCTGCAATGAGCATTTCAATTGCAAGAACTAAGAAATATCAAAGTTTGCACGAATCAGCATGAATCAGACCCAATTCGAATTGCCCCAGTTCGACTCAGAAGAGAAAAAAGTATGGCTAAAACATCACTTTGTTCCACAGTTTTTCCCTTGTGAATCTGGTTCGTTTCAAGTAAGATCTTCACTATATCAATGTGCAAGCATCTCCTTTATCTGATCCAGGCAAATACAGAAATCTAAATCAATTCAAAGAAAACTTCCATGAAATCAATGCGCAATGTGTATTATCCTACTGTTTAAGGGCCTATTCTATAAATGTCGGATGCCCTATTTAGAGAATCAGGGGGCCCAAATTAGGGCTAGGTGTGTCTGTGACCGATGATGTGTCTTGCTAATAAATATATGTCAACAATCACACTATCATCAGCATGAACACCAACACACAATAGAAGAGGAAAAACCACATACCACTAATCACTGCAATACCAAATAGAAAGAGAGAGGGGGGGGTCTAGGGGTTTGACCTACAGTCTAGAGACAGCTAAGTTAACCTATTCACCTTGGAGACATGTGCGATCCTGCTCCGCCATCTGCAGTTACATAGAGAGAGGGGGGGTCTAGGGGTTTGACCTACAGTCTAGAGACAGCTAAGTTAACCTAGTCTAGGACAAAATGAAAAGAGTGAAGTGCAAAATTTAGCATTGAGATTCTAACGCTCTCCCTCAATGATTAAATTGCACTCTTCTATACCTGATTGAGTGCACAATTTCTCAAATTTTATTCTACCTAATGACTTGGTCAAAATATCCACCACTTGATCTTCTGATTTACAAAAGACAAGATCAATGGCACCATCAAGTAATTTTCCTCAAACAAAATGGTAATGTATCTCTATGTGTTTTGTCCGAGCATGTAAAATTAGACTTTTAGCAAGGTGAATGCAACTTTGCTTATCACAAGATATAACAATTGCAGCGACTTGTGGTTGACCTAAGTCATCAAGCAATCTAGGTAACCAAATTGCTTCCTATGTAGTGCTTTTAAGAGCACAATACTCGCCTTTCGTTGTAGATGAAGCTACAATAGATTGCTTTTTGCTGCTCCAAGAGACCACAGTTGTACCAATGCTGAGAAGTTATGACCAGTGGTAGATCTTCTATCATCTATATTACCTACCCAATTTGCCTCAGCGTAAACTACCAAAACTAGTGCCTCATGTTGATCATATCTCAACCCATAGTTAGGAGTACCATGAATGTATTTGAAGATTCGCTTGGCAGATTTCTAATGTGTTTGTTTAGGTTCTTGCATAAATTGACTAACAACACTGGCAAAATATGGATATCAAGACGTGTATGTGTCGAATATATCAAGCTACCCACTAGTTGCCTATATAAATAGGAATCCATTTTCTCATACTCATTATATACAATTAGCTTAGTAGTTACATTCATTGGCGTGCTTATAGACTTGCAATCTACATATTGAAACTGTGAAGCAAATCTCGCGAATATTTGCTTTCAGTAAGAAAAACAGCATTTTCATGTTGCCATACTCCTAAAAGTTAAAACAATAATGCATCATCCCTAAATCGCTCATGCCATAAGCATTGGAGAATTTTGTTTTGATTTGATCTGTCAAAATCTAATTCCTTCCAATAATGATCCAATCATCAACATATAGAACAAGGAACACATGATTTGAATCATGTTGTAGAATGGATCTGCTTAAGTTGCCCATTTGCTCCATACTAAGCCTTGTAATCCATTTACAAGTGATAGGCACCTTACCATCAAGTTGCTCAACCAAGTCCCAAGTCTTGTTCTTCAATATTGCTCATTCCTGTTTCTATAGTTGCTTGCCATTCTTTGTGTTCCTTTGCGTCTTTGAAAGATGTTGGTTCTGGCATTTTGAGCACTGAACCCATCAATCTCTAACCTTTGTGTGGGGTTTCTGATTCCTCATTGACCTTCTAAGCTCTTCTTGTTCACTAGATCCGGGATTTTCTCCCTTCTTTGCATCGTCTATTACCTTCAAGTACCACTTGCCACTCTTGAGCATTGCCCTAGCCATTACCACAATTGATCTAATTTTCCATTCTGCACTCCGTTTTGCTGTGGTGAGTCAAAAACTGTAGTTTGCCTCTTGATCCTTTAGTCTTGCAAAACTCAATGAACTTCGTTGAAAAATATTCACCACCACCATCAGACCTCAATGTCTTGATGCAACATTTTGTTTATTTCTCCACCAAAGCCTTAAATTCCCTAAATCTTGCAAAAGCATCTAACTCTTGCTCCCTAAGTCCTTAAATGAAATGGAACACCTATAAATACATAAGTACCTCCTCAGGGATTCTCAGCAATGCCTCTCTATATCGATCAGCGTACTTCCGCACCGACCAAATGCCTTGCTTGAGGCATGTCCACTGTTACATGGCTCGATTCTTCTCATCAAGAGGCACCCAATTATGTACAACTCCCATAAATCCGATACAAGGCCATCTTTTTCAACTTTCCTCCACCATCATTGTGCTGACTCCTATAACTGATATGTAGCTTCATCAATCATCTCTAAATCATTGGTAACACCACACATTTCAAAGGCCTTTTACCAATTCTACAACTAGTTTCCCACTACATCCTTGGTTCTTACAATTGTTGCCCCTATAAACTTTGGATGTTTCAAGTCCTTGATGGATGGCAACTTGAGCTTCTTGCCAAAATCCAAATCTCTTTCACTTAAACCAGGCTAACCACCCGAATTCCCCGTACCACTAACTCTTTCAAGTGCATGGCCAGGCTTCAATTGCTCTAGGATCTGCTTTAACATCAGCTCCATGCCATCAACCTTGGCACAAAGTGCATCGATCCTTTGAGAATAATGAACAAAATCACTAAAGGATGACATAGCAAAAGACTAGCCAGAAAAACCGAAGCAATTTACAAAACTATGCAAAAACCAGCACAAAAGCCCTTGAAACAAAGCACAAACAAGCTTTTTGCATGCCAAACCAGCTACACAGAGAGACTACCCTGAATTCTGAGAAGGAATGGATAGAATAGATCTTTCACAGCCAAATTCTAGCAACTTAAAAACCTTTTTCCTTCATTGGCAATCAACAAAAGTAAGGGTCACTGAATAGGAAAGCAAAAGGCTCTACCCCACTAGCAACCTACTACAAGACGCCTATTGCAATTGATAGATCCAACAAAACTAAGAATTGAAAAAGTTACAAACAAGTTTTCAAATCCAAAGAAGGCTATTTTTTACAAAAGCAAACAAAAAAAGCAAGCAAAGTAGTAGAAGATGCTCAAAGGCTGCCAACTATCCACCACAGGGTTCCAATCTGTAAGTTTATGGGCTCCCAGAACACTCAAAAATCACCTATAGTACTGGCTCACCAAGAACACATCAAACCCTTTCACACTAAGGCAAGAATATAAGTACACGACAGGTCATATGGCTATGTTTAATCAATACTGGTAATATACTGACAATTCTTGAAATTCTAGATTCTTGAGTGACGAAAATTGCGTTTTTTACGTAAACTGACCAGTTTAAAAAAGTCGGCGTTGCATGTCAGTATGGACACCATATTAGTAACTGACGTTACTTTAATTGTTAGTATAGCAGTTCAAGTCAATTAAATGGCCTTACAGATTACTAACAAGAAAAATCATCAAATTTTTACTATTTATAGTATGTGAATGCCTAGATCCTCTCAAGGTTATTAGTCATGAAATTGGCCTTGAATTGGAATTTATTCTATGTGGAACTAATAAGCTCAAACATCGGAGT
Organism: Diphasiastrum complanatum; assembly: GCA_029204225.1. Lineage (NCBI taxonomy): Eukaryota > Viridiplantae > Streptophyta > Lycopodiopsida > Lycopodiales > Lycopodiaceae > Diphasiastrum > Diphasiastrum complanatum. Next base: position 43,718,717 of record CM055109.1, read on the forward strand.
AATATCTGCATCAAGATTATTCCAAGTCCTCTATACTAAATGTGGACGTAACACTTGGGGCACCCATGTTCCTTGACAAAAGCTTCATGATTTCATTTATTGGATTACACTTCATGTTCGGCTTTGTATTTCTATGTAGTTTTACAGTTTATATCTTGCAAGTTGCAACAACTACATTAAATTAGTTTCTATTATAGCCCAAGTTGAGGGCAATGTTTCTGAGGGCAATAGTGTTATGGACAAAATTTCATACTTCTTTCTCTATATGCATGCCTCGACACACAATTCCATAGCTCTATATATGTATGCCTTGGAACTATTTTATTAGTTTTGGGCTTCTTTTTTTAAATTGGACACTTTTTGGAACCTTAAGAGTGTCCCGACTAAGTATTGGCTGGTGCCAAAGACTCTCATTTCCCAAATTACCGAGTTTGGTGAGTGAGCTTTTTGTAGATAGTTGCTATTTGTTGTCTTTGTACTTCATTTGATGCCAACATTTTTGATTGAGTTCATAACAAATTGGACGACACTTTGGTTAACAAAAAACACTTGTCCACCTCAAAGATCAAAAATCATTGGCCAACTATGAAGATTGAAGTCTTCCAACTCATCAAGAAGAACCACTCCTATGAAGAACCACTCCTATGCCCTAGACAAGTATTCCAAAAGTAGGATTCCCAACCTATTGCAACATTGGCTTATAACTCAACGCCATACAAACATTTCAATGGACATTACACTCAACCTTCCTTGTACTTGGCATAGTCATGACACTTTCTCGTACCTAGCATGGTGGTCGTTGACAAATTCTCAAAGAAAGCTCATTTCATTCCTATTCGCAGCACCCTTATTGCCAAGTAGTGTGCACATTTTTTATAGAGATTTTCTAACTACAAGGTTTTCTCGACCTATCCTCTTTGATCAAGATACTTGGCAGACTTCATCGTTCTGAATAGAGCTCATGTGCATATTAAATATCTAGGTCTTGATGGGCACAGTGTACCATTACTCAACAAATGTACAGTTAACGATCTTTAACCACGTAATTTAAAACTAGTTGCAACAATATGTTTCGCCTAAGAACTTATGTTTGAAGACTAAAGCTATATAGCTCCATTAGTTCACTCTTAAGATAGAGCTTTTCATCAATGTCACCAAGCATATCATTACCTTCAGTGGATGTTCCTGTCCCTATTGCTTTTTCACTCTAGAGTTATTACCCAAAAAGAGGACCATTTACAATGAGTACAAGCAACACAAAACTGATGTAGATCACCATCATAGATATGTGCAATACGTTGAGTGCGCAAATATCTTGGCTACACTTTGCTATGTTGTCACTTTATTATAGACCTTTCTAGATCATTAAGAAAATCATTCCAATCACTTATTGCCAACCACAAAAGATGTTTGCCTTCTACATGCCACCATTGGGCCTTGATAAGCCCCATGATCCTGACTTTCGTACAAATTCAGAGCTCTTCCCATTCTTACCAAACTCCATGCTTCGTGAGCACATTCAACGCAGCCAACAGGTCCATTACTTAGTCCAATGGGACGGTACACCTATTCACAAGGCTACTTGAAGCAAATTGATGTTTTTGCATAAATGCCATTACTCCAAGATCGAGCTAGAATCTTATAATCTCAAAACCCTTCGAGGTTGTACTAGAAAGTCACATATTTACCAAAGTGGCAAAGGGCCTATCTTAGTCATTAAAGGGCAAATTTAGGTCCTTACCATTTATAATATAATTGACAACTCCGACTCAATAAAATGCAAGTAAAAGGCATCGCATTTTGCACCTAGTTGCCCTCCAATATATGTTTGCTGAGATCTATGCCTCAGGGTGCTTGATGATGTAATGACGTTGCACTTTCCAAGTAAGTACATGCAACAAGACAACGTAGAGTTTATACCTCAGAAGGAAAGTCCAATTTTTGTTTGAAGTGCCTACAAACATTTTCTTTGAACAGCATGCAACCTTCAAGCATTGAAGATTCAGTTTTTGCCTGAAAACCAATGAAGTCAGAAGAAGTGAAAGAGGTATTACGCCATGTGCAAAGATTGCTTAATCTAGCCAAAACTTAGAAGTTTGAAAGTTTGTCATAGAGTAACCATTGCCACAGCAAAAACGAGTCTGTGGTACATGCCTTTCTCATCAAATTTTCCAGGCGAGAGGTCTTTGACAATTCGTTATGCTTCCTTTTGCAGGCCTGCCACAATCTTGGTGCAAATTAGGAGGGGTCTACATTTTTAATGGACCTCAAATCTTTGACAGGAGTCAACTTGTCCATGATCAAATCAGCACATGCTTTGCAAGGAGGTTCAACCTTCGGTCAATAATGATTGTGAAGATGTAATTAATAAAGAAGGCATCTTACTGATAGTTTTTTATAGTAAGTTCATTCACCTGTATAACATCATGCAAGAAAAGTAACTTCCTTTCAGAAAATCCTCTCGAGAAGATCTGTCAACACACATACAAGCAAATAGATAAGATAGTAGTACATAGGAAGAAAGTAGTTAAGAAAAAGGCGATTCTTCTGAAAATCATTTCAAATTTTTAAGTGATTGCATTACATTTCACCTAATTCATTTGACAAAGATACCTCCCATTATGCACATCTTTTGCAGCTTTAAGGGCCTTCAATCTAGTCAACTCTAGTTTGCTCCAATATCACTCATTTTGTCTATGGTAAAATGAGTAAGCGAACAATGAATAAGGTAAAAGGTAAACTTGAAACATTTATTTAGCAAGACAATATCTGCATAGCTTGAGTGTCGGAATAATCAACAATGAAATTTTGTTATAAACAATTCAGGTGAATGTGTGCCACCTCACCAAGAATTGAAAAAAAATTAAAGCTATCATCTAGCCAATATCTCACAACTTATCCGGGTGCACTTGATCGAATGTCGTGACAATCCTTAAATGATCATTGGATCACGTCCTCAACAATAAGATGGAGATTGGTATTTGCAAGTTCAATAAGAAAATATGCTATCACATAAAAAACTGGGATATGGATTTCATGCACCTGAATTGCACTAAAAATTCAGATCAAGTCATCAACTAGTAAAATATGGCATCAATCCTTCAAGAAATACGTAGACTAAGTTAAGTAAATTAGGTTTTGAAAGATATCCATGCATTCCAAGAATCTGTTGTTCCATGAATGAACCACCCAGTTTCCAATCAAGCCTATTCATTTTGATGTCCATGCCTTGCATATTGGTTAGTGGATCACCAAATTATTACTCTAGAGAGGGTTGGGAGGGCACATCAACAGGGTAAATATTTCTACTAGATTGTTTTGGATGTGAGGGAGCTTGCAATATTTCCTCCTTTAGAATGCTAGTTTCCTTTGTCATGAATTATTAAGGTACTTCTCTTGCTTAATAGACTAACTCATCTTTGTTTGCATTTCATAAACGCTGAAGTTGTTACATGCGAACAAAAGACACAAATTATGCACACCAATTCATTGCATAACTGATCATATTTGCCACCTATATGCACCTAAGCTCCCTTGAGAATTAGCCCCTACATCTATGCACACCTTCAACTATGTACTGGCTCCAGCATGAGGCATGATTCTGGGACAAAAAATAAGAAAAAGATGGTAAACACCAAAAAATAGTGAAATTTTGCTTTTGATACAGGGAATGCATGGAAATTGAATATAGACCCTAGAATGTGGAAAGCTTTGTAATAGCTCTATAATAGAGGTAGAATGTAAGAGGAGAGATCATACCCAAGCTCTAGCGTGGAGACCTCTAGAGTGAGAAAGGAGGAGAGAGAGTACACAAAGTCAAATAAGAAAAGAAGAGTACATTCCAAGTATGTTTCATAGCATGGGAGCATAAACATCTCCAGTTGAATAAAGTGCGAATTATATGGCGGTATACTTGGGTATAAATCTGAAGAAAACCTTGATGGTAGCTGAGATATCTAAGGGTGATGTTGTGCATCAAGGTGAGCATCTACAGTGTGTATGTCGAGGTGGGTGAGTGTACATCGGCTGGATGTGCGACGAGGTGTGATACGTAAGGTTACAGCCTAGGTTGTCATTGATGTCTATGCTTGCTATGTCTACCGCCTCTGACACTAACACTACATCTATATCAAATCATGGACGTCTAGAGAATTAGGATATAACATGTGACTATAGCTCATCTCCAATATTGTCCATTTACGTCGCGATAGCCTTAGTGCAGGTCATCCTGGTGTGGATAAGACCTATGAGCTAATCCTACGTAACTTCTGGCGGCCTAAGTTAAAAAAAAGATGTTTACCATTATGTGATGCATTGTCTAAACTCCTGGAGTTTTAACACCCACTACCTATGCCAGAAGGAAGATGGGAGAGTATCTCCATGGAATTTGTCACCAACGTGCCTCGTACACAGTTACAACATTCTTGGTTATAATTGGCAGACTCATTAAGATGGCTCATTTTATTCCAATGTGTAAAAAGCTTGATGCGTCTAGAGTAGCTAGCTTGTTTATTGAGCATGTGTTTAGAATTCATGGATTACCATCATTCATAGTGTTTGACAAGGATACTCGATTAATTGGGAACTTTTGGACTTTTGGACTGCAGTTATGGCCAAACTTGAAGTCCAATTGAGAATGAGCAGTACGAAGCATCCTGAAAAGGATGGCCAAACCAAGAGAGTCTACCAGAACTTAGAGGATATGCTTAGGGCATTTGCTGGAAACAAGCAAACTCAATGGGAGAGGTACCTACCATTGTTGAAGTTTGCTTAAAATGACAAAAAGAATGAGAATACTAAATGAGCCCTTTCAAGCTTAACTGTGGTTTTAGGCCAGCTAGCCTAGTGCAACTAATTTTCTAACTCAAATGAGTGAAATGATTGAGCTAGCTAAAATGAATGTCAGACAAGCAATGGATCAAGCTAAATCTTATGCTAATCAAAATCGCACGCCTAGAAAGTTTAAGGTGGGAACACATGGTGTTTCTCCAAGTACCCAGGGACTCTACGACCCTAAGATGGGCAAATGTTATTTCCTTGTTAGTGTGGACCTTGGAAAATTGTTAAGAAAATCAGTGATGTTTCTTATAAGTTAGGTTTGCCTAAGACTTGTAAAGTACAACCTATATTTCATGTTTCTAAATTGAAACAGGTTTTACATGATGGTGATAACTTGTTGTCTAATGGTTTGTTTGAACTCCAGGAGCACGAAGAAGTAACCCACGGGCCAACAAGGGTATTAGATAGGCAGGAGATGCATTTACGCAACTGCCTGATCCACGAATACTTGCTCGCTTGGCATGGTAGGCCTCTTTCTGATGTTACCTGGAAGATCGCACACAATTTGCATGCACAGTACCCTAGCTTTTCCATGACAAACAACGTTACCTGAGGGGGAAAGGATGTCACAGTCTTTACTCTCTATCCTTCTATTTATAGTGTTCATAGATACATGTACATTTGGTAATTATTGTAATTACTGAAATGGCTAAGTCACCGGCCTGTGGTGACCTTTGCAAGTAAATTGCTAATAAACTGTAATAAGAGCTGACCTTAGAGTTGCAAGCTAAGCTTTGATTTAGATTACTAGGTCATAAATTAGGAGTGGCTGGACTGACTTCCTAGAAAGTAGGAGAGGGTTGACTGGTCAACAGGACACGTGTCAAATGCTCACTGGGACACTCGGTCCAGTGTATGAGTGACACATGTCAACCTACTCGCTTGCCTATGTGTCAAGGTATTGCCAAGCAGCAAGTGTCGGTTGTGCATGAAGTTTGCCATGTGTCGACATTAGGATGTGTCAAGGTTAAGAGGATTGTGTATAAGTAAGCCTAGACTAGAGAGGCATTCCTCATCACATTCTATGTAGCAAAGGTTGCAACCAGCTCCATAGGGATGCTTGATCATACTGCGTACTTGCTGAGAATTGAATAAAGTTTGAGATTTGAGATCAACTTGTGTATGGTATACTATTCGTTGTAAATTGAGTTCAAAGAGAGTCTAACAAGAACCAAGAACTTACCATGTGTCGTCCATGATAGCATATAAATCTTGAGACAAGAGAAGCTAGCCTAGTATGATATTGTGAGCCCAGTGCACCATGCCTCTAATGCATAGATAGTTGTAGGTGTGACTAGAGTGTCATAGAGTAGACAATTACTCTATGCATCACGTATGTGTCTCCTAAAACAAAGCCACTCCACATCCGGTGGCTACCTGTCTCAAACCAAATATGGGGCTAATGAAGACCACCAAAGAATTGATAGGAACATGTAATCTCCAAAGGTTTTCCATGTAATATGAATATTTGTCGCTACATGGAGCGAGATGTATTGAAGACCAAAATTTTGGTCTTCTTTACAAATGATCTCCAATCCCTTGTCTCTATAAGAAGCGTGTAGTGTATCAAGATGCTATTGCAAACCCTCTCTAGTAAGGTTTCACTGAACTACATTTCTTTCCTGAAAGAGTCACAATCTCATTTCAAAAAAGTTTGACCCCTTTTGAACGTCAAAGAATTGAGACCTTTTGCTAATGGCCCCGATTACTTGTGAGTAGGGTATTCCCGCCCTATTGTGCTGATATTTTCCCTTATTTGACTCTTTTGCAATCATGCATCGAGGTTATATTTGAGTTTGAATCATGGTTGTTATGTCCATGTCTAGTGAATACGCTTAATATAGTCTTTGATTTGGAAAAAATGGAACTCCAGTGAGTCAAGATTATTAAGTACGCCTTGAATATATTCCATTCAAGGACAATGTTGGCAATTAATAACCTTGTGAAGACCCAGGCACTTTAGTAGTGACATGTGGAGTAGTAGCATGGTGTTTGAAGGCCATGTGCATGATGAGGAGTATCAATAGTAACTCAATTGGAAATTCTGCATGTAGTAGGGTTGCATGACGTATGCACAAGGGTTCTAGAGGCTATATCTACAATGTTGGAAATCGCCCTCCTACATTCTCTACTTTCACCTTTTGGTCACATGTTTCCTCTCCTTTTTTGCTCTCGGATACCATGGCTCAAAGGTGAAGCTATTGTGGATTGGTCTCTAGCTTCTACTCAGTTGGGTTGTTTGGCTCCCTTGTCATTCTCTTTTGGTGCTCTGCAATAGGATCTATCGGATCTTCAAGTATCGATCGTCTCAGTTGTATCAGAGTTAGACATTGCATTGATCAGAAGGTGGAGTTGTGGGGTTGCTTCTTGCAACTTTTTGGTAGCTTTTTCTTCCTAGTGGTGGGTCTAACCTCCAAGTAAGTGGTTAATGGGTATGGAGCATGACCTGCTCTAATACCATGTTACAAAGTTATAATCTAGACCTAAATCAATATTATTCAAGCATAAAGCAAAGAAAAAATAAAAGAGAGGAGACGATTGCAGTAGTTGATAGAATCAATTAGCAATAGCTAATGGTATAATGAATGAATCCCCAATGGGGAATGACTATGATATATAGCTATACAATGACTTTTCAATTCATGGATAATCAACCACCAACCACCAAGATTCACGGGAACTTGGAAAGCCAAACATCTGGAGAAACTCAAGTGTCATATGAAACTGAAGTGCTCTGAAGGATATTGAAGGTCTAAGGCCCCATGCAGAAACTCGCAGTACCTCCTAGGCCCAATGTTGTTCCAATTTGTAGCAAGAGAAGAAAAAAAAGGACCTAACTCCCCCAAAATAAAGAAGAGGACTCCAAATGACAAAATTGGCATTATTAAAAATTTAGCCTCACACTTTGCCATGTACCATGTCAAATAGTACTAAATTGTATCACCTTGTTTGTCAAGCCAATTTTGGTATCCTTAAGACTTTGTCACATCAACCCCCATCTTGTGCCTATCCAACTATGATAAGAAGAAACCATTGCTAGCGTCACTGGCTTAGGAGCCATTCTCCATCAAGATCATGGAGTAATAGTTTATGAATGCCATAAGCTTTGTTTGATCTTACAAAAAGCCACTACTTTAAACATGAAAAATAGCTCTAAGCCATTATTTATACCTTGAAGAAATGGTGTCACTATCTCCGCCATGTTCACCTTGACATCCTTATGGGCCATCAATCCCTAAGCTCACTTGAGAGCACCGCAAGAAGTGGACATAGTTAATTCCATTGAAGCTAAAGCCTTCATTCACCTCTCGCGATTGCATAGCTTGAGAGCAACAAAAGTACATTTGAGGGCTCCACAAGAACTAGACCTCGAGATCTTAAGGCAAAAACATGAAATTACAGCTCAAAAACATTTCCTCTCTGAAGAACGGAACCCACCACTACCTTCGGCGCAGTTGTTCCTGTAGACAAAAAAAGATCAAGATTAGTGGTATGAAGATGTTAGCAACATCCTCTCCTTATCAATCAAGATGAGAGGTTTCACAAGCCAGTCTCTCCAAGCTCGTGAATCCTAGAAGCCGGTGTGTAGAATGAACCTCCCAACCATAGGCACCCCCTCCTTGAGTCCTTCTACCTGCTATTTCCATCAACTGGCACATGGCATCCACCTGTGGGTGATCAGTCCACTTGGCATGCCTAGCCCCTGTGACTTGTGAATACTGAGTGACTCATAGGGTACCACCCCCGTGCCCCCCCAAAGACCTGTGACCCTCTTGGTCACCCCGACTACTTGCCGGCTAGCATCTCGTCACTAACGGCTAGGGTCCCGACGGTCAAGACACACCGCATCTCTGACAACTTGTCAGGCGGCCACACCGGGTCACTGCTCGTGACGCACTGGTCCCAACTTGGGACAGATCTCCTCCTCGGTCACCGGCCCTTGCCAATACTTGGGCCTCAGGCCCTCTGGTGACCGGTCGTGCCAAGGTCATGATAGAGTCGTAACTGGACTCTAACAAGAGGTATGACTATAATAGATCAAGATGAGTGGCATGATTATAATAGTAGCATGCTCTCCTGATCAGTCATCACTTCCATAGCATGATCAAGTATTTATGCTCACCAAATTACAAGAAAATAAAAGTTGGTTAATTAAAAGGGTCAAGGTCTTGAAACGATGCTTTACATGTTTGAGAAGGCTAAAGTCAGAAAATGAGTACAACTTTACAAGGATCTACTTGCTAAGGAGACTGTGGAGTCAGGGTTTAGGAGTATAACTGAGGTGATATGGTAGGTAGCTAGTGTAATAGATCCTAACACCACAGTAGGGCAAACACTAACTGATCCACCCAACCTTGCCTACTCCCTGATATAGAGTAAGCCCCTCCTAGCCCAGTGTGAGGACTGGTAGCATGCAACTGCCAAGTGTCGGCCATGTGGCACTGACGTGGCCGACTGCACGTCGGGACCCAACTGGGGGCCCTATCCTGCTGACAGGGTCCCTAGGCTGTGTTAGGCCCGCCATAGCTATGGACCGTGCTGGGGCACACTACTCACACTGTCTTGCCCTGTTGGTCATGTACGCTGGACACGACCCTGACTGTGGTATCTGACCTATCTGTGTTCTCTAGGGTTTGGCACTGGTTACGAGCTCGTAACACTCCCTCCCCCTTAAGAACCGTCTTGGTCCTCTAAGACAAAGTCTGGAAAAATCTTGCGAAGGACGCTGCCTCTTTCCCAAGTGGCATTCTCAACAGGCTGATCATTCCACTTAACCAGATATTCTCGGTATAGAGTTTGACGAGTCTGCGTCTCTCTACTATCAAGAATCTCCTCTGGTTCATGTGGAGGTTGCTGAGGATCCAATGGGAGAACTAGAACACTGTCCCCTACCAGATTATCTGATCTGGTTAAGGCTTTTCGTAACTGACTTACATGAAAAACTGGAAAAACCTTACTGCTGTGTGGGAGTTCTAGTTCATAGGTGACCTCGCCTAGTCTCCTACTGATGGTAAAGGGACCACAATACCTTGGAGACAACTTAGCACACACTCCTGATTTGAGGGTTTTAGAGTCAACTGGGACTCTCAAGTAGACTTTCTCACCAGTGGAGAACTGCACATCCCGTCTGTGTGGATCTGCATAATGCCTGGCTCGATCCTGGGATTGTCTAATGCTACGCTTAGCATGTTCTATCATCTGGTTTAGGTCTTCTAAAAAGTTTCTGGCTGCTTCAACTTTTTCTTGTTTAAACCCTACAGCTGTGGGTGAGCGTGGCTGAAAACCGTACATCAGCATAAATGGGCTGTATCCCGTAGCTGAATGTTTGGTACTGTTGTAAGCAAACTCTAATATCGAGAGATACTCCTCCCAATTAGTCTGCCTCTTGCTGACGTATGCACGAAGCATATCCTCCAGCACTTGATTTACCCTTTCTGTTTGACCGTCCGTCTGTGGATGGTCGGTGGTACTCATATTAAGTTTAGTATGGAGATGATGGAATACTGCCTTCCAAAAATTTCCAGTAAACTTACTGTCCCGGTCGCTGACTATGCCGGAAGGTAGACCGTACAATTTAAATAGCCCGTCTACAAACAACCTCGCTAACTCTGGAGCTCTAACGGTTGTTTTGGTCGGAATAAAATGAGCCATTTTGGTCAGACGGTCAACTGTGACCCATATAGCGTCATTACCCTTTTGGGTTTTAGGCAGGCCTACTATAAAATCCATGGAGATACTCTCCCATTTACCAGCTGGTATTTCTAAGGGATGCAACAACCCTCCTGCCTTTAAACGCTCTGCTTTATTTACTTGACATTTCTGGCAACTGGTTACATACTGGTGGACGTCCTTTTTCATACTGGGCCAGAAAAATTGCCTACGAAGAAGCTCATAGGTCTTCTGTATGCCTGGGTGTCCCGCGCTAGGATTGTCATGACATTCATATAGGACCTGCTGCCTATAATCCTCTGAATTGGGGACACATACTCTATCTCTATAGAGCAAGTACTCATCCTGAATGGAATACTGTTTCCATTTGAATCCTTGAGTCAACTGACCCTCAACCACTGGGGTTTGCTTGGGTAATACAGGCTCAGAATCCTCAACGTCATCTGACGACGTATACTCGGACTCATCATCATCCTCAACGGAAGCTGCCGTATTCTCGGATGAACTGGCACCAGCCCCGGGAACTGGTTCTGGAGTCTGTAACTGTCTGTTCTGGACTGAGTTCCAGATAATAGAGAAGAATGCATCATGCTGGCATTTCCCTCTCAAGGACTTGAGTAACTCATTACGAATCTGAGTAAAACTCAGCTCGTTTATTATAGGCATTCTGCTAAGGGCATCTGCTACTGTATTGAATTTTCCACGCCTATATCTGATAGACATGTCAAACTCTTGCATCAACTCTGCCCAACGAGCTTTCCGACCTCTAAGCTCAGGTTGATTGCAAAGGTATCTGAGACTCTCATGGTCTGTCAGGACCTCAAAGTTGGCACCATACAAATAATGCCTCCAAGTCTTAAGGGCATGGACTATAGAAAAGAGTTCCTTTTCATAGGCACTATACCTAGTCTGTGCTGGCTCGAGTTTTTTACTCTCGAAGGCAACTGGTCGTCCACCCTGAGTTAGCACAGCGCCTACTGCAAAGTCGCTAGCATCTGTTTCGACCACAAATGGCTGATTGGGGTCGACGACTTTTAAGACTGGTGCTGTAGCTAAGGCTGTTTTGAGAGCATCAAAGCTCTCCTGTTGTGCAGACTCCCAAATGAACTCCTTTCCCTTCCCCTTAAGAAGATTTGTCATAGGGACTGCTATCTGAGCATATTCCTTGACAAATCGTCTGTAATATCCCGCCAGACCAAGAAAGATTTGAAGTTCCAAAATATTCTGAGGTCTCAGCCAACTGAGTATGGCTTTAACCTTATTTGGGTCCATCTTAATCCCATCTGAAGAGATAATGTGACCCAAATATGCTACTTCTTCAACGAAGAATTCACACTTGGATTGTTTAGCATAAAGCTTATGCTTTCTGAGCAGTCGAAACACCTTTCTGAGGTGTTTTAGATGCTCCTTCCTCGTTTTGCTGTAGACAAGGATGTCATCTAAAAATACGACTACAAACTTACCCAAGTATGGTCTGAGGACACTGTTCATCAAGGTCATAAAGGTAGCTGGAGCATTTGTGAGCCCAAATGGCATCACCTTAAACTCATAATGACCGTGACGAGTCCTAAAAGCTGTTTTCGAGACATCTTCCGATTTTATACGGACTTGATGATATCCCGATCTGAGGTCTATTTTGCTGAAAAACTTAGCCCCGTCGAGTTGATCAAACAACTCGTCTGCCCGAGGCATAGGGTATTTATTCTTAATTGTGACTTTATTGAGGGCTCTGTAATCTACGCAAAGACGCATAGACCCCTCTTTCTTTTTCACCAATAGGACTGGTGAGGCCCATGGTGAACTACTGGTCTGAATTTGGCCTTTCCCAAGATAGTCTGTTAACTGCCTAGTTATTTCTTCATCCTCTGTTCGGCTGACCCGATACGGAGGTTTAGAAACAGGTGCTGTACCTGGTACTAGGTTTATTACATGATCTACCTCTCTGCTAGGTGGTAAACCATGTGGCAAATCTTCAGGAAAAACATCTTTAAATTTAGACAATAAAGTTTCTAATTTACTGATTTTCTGCTGAATAGAACTGGAAATAGAAACTTCAGGAATAAACTGAAAGTCACATAAGAATACCTGATGGTCTTCGTCTCCGATTAGCTGACAGAGCTCTGAACTGCAGACCATAGGGCTGTTGGGAACATCATGCTCCCCATGCAACTGGATCTCTCGGCCTTCATACTGAAAGCTGAGGGTGTTCTCCTGATAGTTTCTGTGGAGGGAAGGTCCTAAACTGTAGAGCCAATCTCTCCCGAGAACAATGTCTGTTCGATCCAGGTGCATTATCTGAAAGTTTATTTGATCTTGGTACCCCTGAATACCAAGATTTAACTTACTTACCATAGTTTCCCATATTTTTTTATCTTCACCCTTAGCTAATGAAACTATGTACCTATGCTGACTAGGTACTTCTGGTAGTTTAAGCTTTTTAACCAGGGTGTGGTTGATGAAATTATGGGTTGCCACATCATCAACCATGACTCTTACTGACTGGTTACCAACTTTCCCATGCATACGTACTAGGTCATGCGGCCCAAAGCTGAAGGGTCTCGCTAGCATTGCAGAGGTCAGCTGGCAACAGTGTTCATGATCTTCATGATACACTTTGATCTCGGAAGCTGCCGAGTCACTGGGGAAACATACAGTCTGAACAAGATGAACTTGTTTTTTATCTTTCTTATCTTTTTTAGTGAAAGGCCCCTTGGGACACTGTCTGACTGTGTGTCCCTTGCCCATACACACAAAGCACAAACGTTCTTGTTTGGCTTTCTCAAAATCATCTGGTTTTAAGGGCTGTATGAGTGAAGGGCGTTTCTGAGGAGCTTCACCTTTAAATTTATCTTCTTTCTTTCTTTTTAAAAATTTCTTTTTAAATTGAAAGTCTTTCTGAGGAAGCTGCTCAGAAAGTGGTTGCTGTCTCGCTCTCTTCCTACCCACTGAATCATCATAGATTTGAGCATATCTGAGAGCTTGCTCAAGGGTAGTAGGCGAGTTTCTCTGGACCTCTACTTTATATTCATCTTTGAGGCCATGGACAAATCCCCTGATTTTTTGATAGTCATCCATATTTTTAATCTTTAAAATTGCCTCTCGATACTGCGAGATATATTGGATGAGGGACTTGTCCATTACTGTTCTTTCCCAGGCTTCCCAGGCTCTATCAAGTTCATTCTCTGGTAGAAATTCTCTTAGGAAAGCTTCTTCAAAAGCTTTCCATGATCGGGGAGTCTGCCCAGTCTCCTGGAGATTTAACCACCACTTATAGGCCATAGGCCCTAAAGAAAGACTGGCCTCAATTGCTTGCAAATGGTCAGGCGTCTGTTTAAGAGCATGAATGTTCTTCCATTTGCTGAGGAAGGTTTGTAGAATATCTGCATTTCTATCCTTCTCTTCCCCATTAAAAGTAGGAGGCTTTAAATCTTTAAAAACACTGGGGTGAGACCGTAAAGTCTCACCCGAAACTGATGGAAGTGGAGAAGGGGATAACTGAGAAGTGGAGGGAAGGCTTCCTTTCGCGGAACTCAAAATCAAGTTTTTGAGTTCAGCGAACGAGTCGTCCACACTGGACTTGAAATTGGCTAATGCCAGCTTCAGTTCATCCACCTCTGTTACCAATTGGAGGAACTGCTCCTTGGTAATCAGTTCGTCGAGTTCTTCGGCGAACTGTTCCTGTTCTTCTACTTCCATAGGTTCCTTCCCTTTTCTGTAAGCCAAGGCTTCTGTTTCAAGTTCGTCGAAGCCTCTCTCCTGGGGTTGATCAGGTCCCTGAGGAGTGGTCATCTTCGAAAGTGAAAGAGAGCTACCTTAACTTCTGAAGGAAAAAAGTCTAAAAGACTAATTTACAACTGTACAAGGGAAAGGAAAGATGACTTAGCTGTTTCTGAGGACTGTACTTCCAAAGAAAGAATGAAGAGGAACCCTTTCAGCTCTTTTCCCCAAGATTTCAGACCTGCTGTTCCGAAAAATGCCAGTTTGAGGCTTCAAAACGGTACTAAATTTCCCGGTTTTTTGAGGATAGTAGCTCGCTGGTCTGATTGCAATCCAACTTGTCCACAAAAAGGCAAATCTGAAGTCCAAAAACCCTTCTGAGTTCTGAAATTTCAGAAGTCTCCTACTCGCTGATCTGGTAGGAATCCTCTTGCTCCAAATCTCTGACGTTGGGGCCCAAAAACTTGCTGAAAAACCAGATTTTCAGAAGCACTGGCAGCGCTGGCCCTGCTCCTCTTTTTTGGCTTCCAACTCGCTGAGAACCAGTGACTTTTTCCCTGGAAATCGGATGTAGGACTCTGACTGTACAGCGATGGAGGTGCTGGCTTCTTCCTACTCTAATTTCGCTGGGAAAACTATAGAGAATCCTCTGAACTCAGTGAGAAACAGCTGTTTTTTCAGCGAGTTACCTACACTTGGAATCTAACTCCTTGCTACTGTGATTTCTCAGTGGAAATCAGAAGTTTGAAGGCTGCTCCTACAGCGATCCTCCTCCTCTATTCCTCTCTGAGAATCTGAGAAACACTTCCTATCTTCTGATAGCTTTCTCTACTGCTGTCCTAAACTCCCTAGGATGGAGATGGCTCTGATACCAGTGTAATAGATCCTAACACCACAGTAGGGCAAACACTAACTGATCCACCCAACCTTGCCTACTCCCTGATATAGAGTAAGCCCCTCCTAGCCCAGTGTGAGGACTGGTAGCATGCAACTGCCAAGTGTCGGCCATGTGGCACTGACGTGGCCGACTGCACGTCGGGACCCAACTGGGGGCCCTATCCTGCTGACAGGGTCCCTAGGCTGTGTTAGGCCCGCCATAGCTATGGACCGTGCTGGGGCACACTACTCACACTGTCTTGCCCTGTTGGTCATGTACGCTGGACACGACCCTGACTGTGGTATCTGACCTATCTGTGTTCTCTAGGGTTTGGCACTGGTTACGAGCTCGTAACAGTTGTCTCCTCCCAACCTTTGCTACCTAGATCACGATGAGGAATGCCTCTCTCTAGGCGTGACTAAGCCATTTCTGTATTTACAAGAAGCACATATGTAAGTAAAACAGTAAACAACCGGGACAAGGAGTAAAAGCTATAACAGATAGGCTATAGCAATGAAACACAAACCCATCCTGGTTTAATCAATACAATGATACACTCGACCTGAAATTTTGTTGATTCATAAACAATTGTGATAAGCGGCAAGCCACAGACTATAGTCATTATGTCTACAAAGTAGTCGGTAATATCAAAATGGCAAATGGCAAATACATAAATATCAAATATTAAATATTAAAATCAAAATTGCAAAACCTTCAACTCAACATTGATATTAGATAATCGACTTTCCATGATATTAGTCTATTGTCTACAAAGTTCAGAATCCATAATTCTCATAAGTCCAGAGTAATGCCACATGCCTGATGACATGTAAACAGCTCAATGCTCATCAATACTATGTACTTTCAAGTTACTAGTATGATCTATCCACTAGTAACTACACTCTAGAGTCTAAGCTCTTCTAGGTCTGAGTCTCTTGTGCGCTGGTGCTGTGGAGCCTGTTGTGGTCTCCTCTTGAGTGTCAGCGATGAAATCTTCATCGGAGGCAAAGGTATGATGCCCCTCATCCTGATCCTCGCTCTCCTCGAACTCCTCCTCCACATACTCCTCCTCTAAGGACCTTGACCCTGACGATGCTCAGACTCATACTCGTCGTCAGACTATGACCACGAGAGCTTGTACCCTTTCCTACCCTCCTCCTGCGCTCTACTCGAGTGATAGGTCCTGCACACAAGGGGGGACCAATGTATTAATAATCAGTTCGAAAATGCATTTCAAGACAAGTGACAAGCCTGAAGCATGCGACGTCAACCGAGCAGTAAGAGCTAAATCCTAATTTCTCGCCTGCCCTCTACATGGCCTCCTCATGGAGGAATGCATACATGTCCTCCTTTGCCTGGTCTCTTGGTGGCAAGTCTGGAACCTTTGCCACATCATCTCATCCGGACTAACCTACGCACATGTCACAATGCACATTGAAATCAAGACAAAATCTGGAGGGCCGACATAGTTAGAACTTAAAACCGTACATACTACTATCTAGTATGATGTATCTAGTATCTAGACGTTTCAAATTATAATTTATGACTTACTTGGACAGGCTCTACGGTGGTCTGGAGTCTACCCAAAAGGGATTGATCATTGAATAATCATTAAATATTTAACATTGTAGTATATACCTGTACAACGTGCTATGGCCCCACCTCCTCGATGGCAGCTCGAATATGTGTGAACATGTAATCGCCCGTCATTGCCACCCCAGCTGTGTCGATGGATCTCAGAAACATCATCAGGCGACACTAAGATATTTAGTATGTGGCACTTCCTTGTATCGCTCCAACCATCAGATATCATGGTACAGCCATACCTAGTTCACAGGTGATAAGACACAAGACAACATCATGATTCATGGCAAGTTGCAGCCTTGAGCCCTCAATGATCATTGATGAATGTTGAATGATCGTTTGACAATCTTGAATAAACGTAAATAATTATTAATAAGTAAGAAATGGCAAATGCCACATGTGACATAATACGTATGTCAACAGTCATAGCAATTTGCAAAGCTGAAGACTGCAATTCAAAGTTCAGACCCTGGACCCTAGAACCGAAATGGCAAAACAAGACAATATGAAAGCTAAAAGTTAAAACCTAACTAAAAAGCAACTTTGAAAGACAAAACTAAAAAGGGCAGATTGCAATGTTGAAAACTTAAAAGTTAAGACTTAAATTGGTAATGAGCAATGAGCATAGCATACACGGTATTAGTCTTTAGAGTGCATAGATGATAGTACATACTAGGCCCATGTCCTCCTGAGGGGCTCTAGCTTTTGATCAACAGAAGCCCACTCATCAAGAAGTCCCTTCGTCCTAAGATGCTCAGAAGATGGCCCCGACCACACCTACCCAATAGCACTCACTGTAGTCATCGCCCTCTTCCATGCCGAGGTCCTAGCCAAAAGAAATGCCAGGTCGCAAGTGTAGAACAACTGTCGCGAACTGCAAGCTCTTCCTCTGCCATGGCTCTGGGAGCGAAGGTGGACACATAGTAGCCCCTAACCCCCAGCTGTGTAGTGCAACCTCATCCACCTCTCCCTCTCTCAAGTGGCTGCTATGATGCTGGCATGGTCATGGCAGCTGGTGGTGCCGAGGATCCCACACCAGAAGGCGGGTCAGGCTGACCTCATCTGCAGTGCTATCCTCTCCTTGATAAGCGAGGAGTGAGCGGAAGGCAAACGGGGCCGTGATGTGGTGGCCTCTAGCTGTGTCACTGCATCTTGATCTACAAAAGAAAACAATTCAAGTTAGGTGCCTGGTGAACCACTGGACTACAATGAGTCGCGACCACTGACTAGTTTGTGCGCTGTTACTTCTGGTTTTCCCACCAACTGGTGCACGAATCTTCTCCACCCCATCCTCAAGGCTGCTGACCCGATGAACGTCGATAACTACTGCACTGTCATGATCAGTCACACAATGCGAAGCTTTATGGCTCAGTTCTGCAGTCTATGGTTGGATCCAGGCAGAGTCAGATGAGTTGTTTGCTCTTGGACAGGCTAGTTTCAGACCCATATATTCTACTATTGGTCATGCATTTGTCCTACGCTGCATCATAGATGAGGCTCAACATCGGAGACGGAGAGTATACTGCTGCTTTGTGGTTTTCCGCAAGGCCTTTGACTTTGTTCCACAACACCTGCTACTTCAGCGCTTATCCTCACTTGGTTTTTCACAGGATATCATTATGGCTATCAGCACCTTATATGAGAGGGTATTAGCACGCTTTAGAGATGGCAGCAGCTGGTCGTCTTTTATCCAAAGCATAGTTGGGGTCAAGGAGGGGTGTCCACTCTCTCCCACTCTTTTTGCATTGTACATTGATGATCTCGAGCGGATCATCAAGGAGGAGGGTGGTGATGGATGTCCACTTGCTGATGTTATTATCCCTATCCTACTATACGCAGACGATGTGGCCTTGCTATCCTCTACAGCCTCTGAATTACAGCGACATCTTGATGCTCTCTATGGTTTTTGCTTAGCTTGGGGCTTGACGGTGAATATTGCTAAGACCAAGGTAATGGTGTTGGCAGCATATGAGAGATGACACATTTTATTATGATGGACAGCCGCTGGAGATTGTTACCTCATACACCTATCTAGGTGTACTATTCACCTTTCGCTCTACTGCTCACCCTCGCCTGCGTAAGGGGCATGTTGCCTTGGTACATATGGAGAGAGTATGTACTACTTACCATATTCATGATCCTGCTTCTAGAGACCACCTTTTCTCTATAGTGGTCTCATCAGTGGCTTTGCACTCAGTGGAGGTTTGGTGCCCAGGGATATCTCAGGGTACTTGGAGAGACATCACTCGCCTGCAGATCACCATGTTAGGGAGGATGATCCATGCGAAGCCATCAGTTCCTCATGAGATTCTTTTGGTGGAGTTCCCCTCACTTCCCATGGTGATAGAGGCTTTGTTTTAGATTGTTACCTTTCTACATCGACTTGAGACCATGGATACTCACAGATACGTGATGGCAGCGCTTACTTCTTCCAGGGCTATAGCTGGACAGCAGGCTAGATCTTCTTGGTACGGTGATGTGGTTGCTTTCTTTCAGTCATGGGGCTTCTCGATGCTGGATCTCCCATAGGGGACTCAATGTTGCAGCAGCTGTATCGTAGATATTGCCCCATAGTATGGGATCATCCTGATCATGGCAAGGTCAAGCTCACCTTTTATGGCGCACATATCTTACACAGGGACAGTCTGGGGCTTCCTATTAGACCTTTATATCTATCTCATCCTCTTTCCTTTGGGCTCCAGTATAGGTTGGGGTAGTTACAAGTCTCTTCACACCAGCTGGCTATCGAGACAGGCAGATATTCAGGCATTTCGAGAGAGCATCGGGTCTGCCAATTATGCACATTGGGAGTAGTGGAGGATGAGTTTCATTTTATCTTCACATGCCCTACATACTATGAGATACGTGGTCGATATCATTGTTTGTATCGAGACACCCCCCTTACCCTCAATACCTTGTTGAAGTATCAGGATCCCAGATGTGTCGGCCTTTTACTTCGAGAGATGCTTACGTTGAGAGCCTCTTTGATACCTTCAAAGGGTACTACTGATCAACATCTTATCACAAGCTGTCGAATGATGAGGCAGTTATACCGATGAGGGCAAAGACCCAGCGTACTCGGCCACCACCTCCTGCAAGATCTACATGAGCCACCAGAGCAGCCAGAGCTCCTCGACACCAGCCACGGATCACAGCTTCTATGGGTATCAGACGTTTTTTCCAAGATTGATATTATATTCTTCCTTTTTGCTTTCCTCAGCAGAGCAAGTGGTTAAGCTCTAGCACTTGTACCCTCTTCAGAGCTAGAGGTTAAGCTCTTACATGCATTTTATGATTCTATGTTTGATATGTCTTCTTACTAGCTAGAGAGAGTTCTATATTGTTTTTCACTTAGACTAGCATTTTTTATGTTGTCCGACACGGACAGTGCTCCTACGAGATATGTACTTATTTCTTCTGTCTTATGTGCCCTTGGGCACCCAACAAACATTAATATGTTTTCTTCTTCTTCTTCTCTATCTCTCTCCTCTGGGTATCCAGTAGAACCGGTCCCTGTCGATTCGGAGGTGCGAACCACGGTTCGCGGTTCGAACCACGGCTCATGGTAACTATGGAAGTCATCATCCTCGCAAAGCTAAATTGCCCCTCAAAAGAGAAAATGTTTTGTATAATTAAAAGAGAAGTGCCTCGAGTTCAATAAGTATTCAATGAATAGAATCTAGATGTTGTATTGGCATGGATTAGAGACTTGGTTATTTATTTTGAAGGAGATGACTATGCAAAGAAAACCAAAGTATGGCTTTCTTCACTTAATCTAGAGAAGAAGGCTTCTCTTTCATTAGTTGCAATAAAAGGACCTAGGAAGGATTCGAGTCTTAGATGAAGGAAGACTTTCTTTTCCAAGAATTTGAGCTAAATATATTGCTATAGTGAGACACATTTCAAGAACAATAACATGAGAGTATAAGTGAATACTATGACATCCACACCACAAAATAAGCCACCAAAAGTGCCAAAACAAAAATGAAAATTAAAACCATAAAAGTTATATGCATGGACAAAAGGGCTAAATACAACACAAAACCATAGTTGCATGGTGCACGATACAGGAATAGACAAAACACCATTTTGCGTATGTATACGAATTTTATTTATTGTAAAAATTTGTTACAATTGTACATTTCTTTTTCTTTTTTATAAAATACCCCCTTTTGTTTATGGTTATTTGGGACACATCCGAACCCAAAATATAATACTCTAAAAAGTAAAGTTTTGTGGCATGATAGGCAAGGACAGCCTTAGCATTCTTGTGACCAAAACATTTGCCACATCTGTTGTAATGGGGGGGGTAGAGCTAGTGCCTGCATTGGCTCTGGTAGCACACCTCTGTTGCAAGAAATCCTAGCACCACTTTTGATCAAAAGTGGCCATGATTTGCTCATCACCAAGTGGCTGAGCAAGCTCAGGTGCACCACTACTAAATCTAGAAGTAAATGCAATCATCAAGGCTCCCCTCAATGGGCTCACAACATGTGGGCTACACAGAACAAATGGCCGATTGGCGTTACAAAACACCAACCTCTCGCACTGCTTTTTTGTGTGAATCAATGATTAGGTGCTCCGATTCCACTTGAAAGTAGATGTTGAGCAATCCTACAAGAAGACTCAAGTAACCAAACGACACAATGCAACTCATGCACCCCTATAGATGGACCACCATGCGGCTTTTCTACAGAGCCATGGCCTGCTCCCAATGAAACAAACCCTACTACCTCTTGATTGTGTTCTTCTAACATTGAATGTCGCACTATCGATCCTCATTGCCACCAACAATTCCAGCATACTCAAACCATCTCCAAAGCAACTCATCATTCGTCTCTTGGCTAAGGGTTAGCTAAGGAGGGTGGAGCAAATGAACAACACCGATAGGGCAATGGAACTTGTTCTAACGCTGCAACTGGATGTTTGATTGATCATGTTAACATTAAGCAAAAATTGCATTGTTGTCAACCCTAGAAGCCAAATCATGTTGTTGCTCCCTCATCGTCCCTTCACATAACCTAGAATTTGTTTACACCTTTAGGGCCACTCTAACGTACATATGGCATTCTTGATCCATACGCCTATTGACGTTGATTGTCATTTGTGGTCCCTTCAAATAGCATGAAATCTCTTCACATAAATCCATTTCACTCCATGGCTATCTAGCACTCCTTAGTAGACTTGGACCTTGTTCTAGTTGAAAAACCAATAACAGTAAGTCAAGTAGACAATTCCCTCCATAAAAGTGAAGAGAAAAGTCTACTCAATCACAACAAAACCAGTGTAAGGTGCACCTTACATAACTTCCACGTCATATTTGATGTGGTGATCTAATACTACAAATCTAGATGTTGGTATAGACAATGTGAAAGTGTTTGTGAACTATTGGATATGTAAATCAACCAAGTGAACTCTTCATGTCGATGCATGCTATGCACTTGCTGTGGCTCAACCACACTTCTCTTTACCATCTTGTTATGGCTCAACCACACTTCTGTTCATAATAATGATGCCTATTGTTCACTTGCTATGGCTCACACGTTAGTTAAAGGCCCTCTCAAAGTCTCCATAAACATGGGGGGAGTTTGCCCTACACCCATTTCACCTTTTTGCTAACTGACAACAGTTAGCACTAAAGGGTAGGTAGGGCCACTATCTACCTTAGTTCCCCCCCTCAGGGTGATTTCAAACTACTAACTAGCGGCACATCCTTTTGCCTAGCCCTTTGACTTGCCGCCCATTTTTTGAATTTTGACAAGTGAGTTGATCACCCCCCTTTCAAACTTGACTGGCATTGAACCCCTACGATTTGATTGATCCATTTTTATTAAGTTGCCCTTGGCAACTCAACATGCTGAGCAAAGTCCCCTGGCCCAAAAAATGGGCTTGAGTTGCCCCTATGTGGCATGGGAACCATGCCACCTCATTTGCCACATGGTGGCAACTCAAGCTAAGTTAGAAATGGCGGAGACCCATTTTTCCTCCTTGGACCAATGGGAGGACTTCGTTTTAAATTTGGGACTTGTTAGGCAATGTAATCTTATACCACCCTTGATTCCTTGCTAACTATAACCCCCCCCCCCCCCCCCTTATACGACTGCATACACAGTCCACATGGGTCCTCTCCTCTATCCCTGCAACTGACTGTCCTCTTACAACTACTTCACACATGGATGTCTACTTCAAACATTTTCATTGATGACAATCCAGTCTATCATCTCCCAACAACGCCTTCAAAATCTTTTTCTTACCTCATGTAAAAATGATTACAAGGTAGATTATTGGCATAATGCCCTTGATGTCTATGAATCAGCTTCATTGTGTATTGCGCAAAGGAGGACAATTCTGAGGAATAAAGTCCCCTAGAAATGACCTAAATGTTTAGAAGGTTTCTAGTTGTAGGGAAATGGTCTATTTACTGATCTTTTCTGATACTTCAGCTCCTAATACTTTCAAAATAGACTAAATTTTGCTGATAGAAGGCCTTTGAAGAATGAACCTTTTGCTGACTAAATCATTTGATCACTTACTTGAGCTAAAGTTAGCGGACAACGATAGCCAAACTCTGACCGAAGAAACTTCAATAAGCACTCCATGAACCGCTGTACATTTTCACAAGTAAATAATGATCAATGTGAGGATCAGGGCTGCAACTCTTCAAAGAAAACGGCTTGATGTTTAGATAGTTTCAAGCAAAGTGATACTAATTTCTTCCAGCATGTTCTGAATATTGAACAGAATACCAAAGAGCCAATGAACTAGAAGAAAGACTTTGAAAAACCGTAAAAGGAGAGGATTGTGGAAAAAGGCAGACCAAGTCGCTTTTTGCATACAACTCGTAACCGCTACTGGACAGAAAACGAGCAACATGTCTCGAATATCCAAGCAGAGCATAGTGCAAAAGAGGTAAGATTGTCGCTGGAATACCTTCTCGTAATCTGTGGCAAACAACTAACTTGAACTAAGCACAGGCACAGACGAGACAGTATGGGTAAGATTGCAGAAACTCGAGAATCGACATCGTTAAATTCATAAGGGAAAACTCACCCTTGAACGTCAAGAGGATAGGGATAGCCAATTGATCTCAGCTGCGATCTTACGCGATCTATATTTCCCCGTAAATCACCTGTGGCCATGATTTGCATCTGTCCTGTTCACCAATCTCACATGTCTATGACAGCATGTGCGATTAAGAATTGCAATGCAACTATCTAGAAACAATCTGGGTTTTCTGAGTAGTCATCATTGTCATCTATTGCTTGCTAGCAAACAGTGGTCATTTTACTGCTGAGCTCTTCTGGATTCTTCACCACTACGACGCAACAGCTTAAAGTAGCCTGTGTCGCAGATTGATCGCTTTGAATTTGCAATAATCAAGTGAATCTGAATATCAATTAGAAGAGAAAACTGATCTAGCGCATTGGCATTTGAAAGGAGTTCCAAGAAATCCCACATTCGTAGACCAATTTGGCATCGGAAAGGGTGGGGGAGAACTTAGAAGGGAGTGTGCCAAGAACAAACGCTGGTGTTCGATTTTCTTCATTCCCTCGTCAGACTGGCGGGCTTGCCATTTGCTACATAGTTTTAAAAAAATAATTCTTTGCCCATTTCACTTCACATTGATATTAAGGATGTTTTCCCATTGAGATGGGGGTAAGTGCAACACTCACTCCACTTACCCCCATTATCCTAGCCCAGAGAAGGATAGGAGGCTAGTGGATGAGAGCCCCTTTCACACGGAAAGGACCCCATATGTGCCTTATCCACTACCTTGCCTTCTATTTTGCGCTAACGGCATATCCAAGTTAACGGAAACGGTCGTCTCATGCTTCACCTACGCATGCTAACAACCATATTCATCTTCAATTAATACATATCATCGACGTGTATCAAACAATATATGACACACTTATATCAATTTAAAGGCATGCTATACTATCATATCCGTCTAACAACTTTTATTTGCCCACTTATCTACACATGAAGCCATAAAACTTCAAAAAAATATAATTTTATAGCTTTTGAAAAACTGTCATATAAATTAGAATAAATGATGGTTTTTCTAGGCTATCATTTATTCCATTTTTTTTGCATAAATTGATATTTAAGTCTATGTATCACATATACTTATCATAATAGATAGTAATCCATCCATTTATGTGTAAATTTATCTACTTGGGTTATACATGGGATATTATACCTATTAACGTGTTCTAAACTATCGGATTCAACACTGATACATATCATTGACGTGTATCAAACAATATATGACACACTTATATCAATTTAAAGGCATGTTATGCTATCATATCCATCTAACAACTTTTATTTGCCCGATAAAGCCATAAAATTTTTGAAAAAATGTAATTTTTGGCATAAATGACGGCTTGAAAAACTATCATATAGAGTAGAATAAATGACGGTTTTCTAGGCCGTCATTTATTTCATTTTTTGCATGAATTGATATTTAAGTCTATGTATCACATATACTTATCATAATAGGCAGTTATCCATCCATTCACGTATAAATATACCTACTTGGGTTATACATGGAATATTATAGCTATCTACATGTTCGAAACTGTCGGATTCAACACTAATACATATCATCGACGTGTATCAAACAATATATGACACACTTATATGAATTTAAAGGCATGTTATACTATCATATCCATCTAACAACTTTTATTTGCCCACTTATCTACACATGAAGCCATAAAACTTCAAAAAAATGTAAATTTTGGCATAAATGATGGCTTTTGAAAAAGTGTCATATAAACCAAAATAAATGACGGTTTTCTAGCCGTCATTTATTCCATTTTTTGCATGAATTTATATTTAACTCTATGTATCACATATACTTATCATAATAGGCAATAATCCATACATTCATGTGTAAATTTACATACTTGGGTTATACATGGGATATTATACCCATCGACGTGTTCTAATCTGTCAGATCAACACTAATACATATCATCGACGTGTATCAAAAAAATATGACACACTTATATCGATTTAAAGGCATGTTATACTATCATATCCACCTAACTATTTTTATTTGCTCACTAATCTACACATGAAGCCATAAAACTTTTAAAAAAATGTAATTTTTGGCATAAATGATGTCTTTTAAAAAACTGGCTTATAAACCAGAATAAATGACGGTTTTCTAGGCCGTCATTTATTTCATTTTTCTGCATGAATTGATATTTAAGTCTATGTGTCACATATATTTACCATAATAGGCAGTAGTCTATCCATTTATGTGTAAATACTTAGAATTTGCTTTGCACAAGAACACAGATCATGCTACACAGTAACACAGATAGAAAACACTCTCCACAGCAAACTCATATAGCAACTTTATTTCTCAAAATGAAATAACACTGTACATATAGTTGTTCACTCAGGCAACCCATGCATGACCCGGGTTGTCGTTGGCGGGATGCGTGTCCCGTCGACTTGCCTCGTGGCGAGGCCAACTGATCCTTATCCACTGATAGGACCCATAGTACAGTAACACAATGATTCTAACTTTAATTCTAACTCTCTCCCTTAAAGTAGAGTCACTTTTTATACAGTCATATACATAGCTTTAAAGTCAACAAACTTTAAGTACAGAAAGCTTCGATCTAAATTTATCAAACTTTTCTCCAGTAAGTGGGTTAGTGAAATTATCAGCTAGTTGTGCTTCTGTGCTACAATGAACAATATGAATTTCACGACTCAGCAGCCTCTCACGTATGCAGTGATACTGAATCTCAATGTGTTTAGTTCTCGCATGGAGCACTGGATTCTTTGCTAGCTGAATGCCACTCTGACTGTCGCTATGTAAAGTCGTGGGATTTTTCTGCTTCATGTCAATTTCTTCCAAGATCTGTCTCAACCATATAGCTTCCTGTGCAGCACTACACATTGTCTTATACTCTGCTTCTGTGGTGGAAAGAGCAATTGTACTTTGCTTCTTACTAGACCAGAAAAAGCAACTACCACAAAAACTGGAATATATATCTTGTGGTGGATCTACGATCATCATAGTCACCTCCCCAGTCTGCATCCACATAGCCACACAACTCAGGCAAACCATCATGCTTCCTGTAAATCAAGCCATACTCTGAAGTGCCTTTCACATAACGCAAAATGCGTTTAGCTGCCTTCCAATGCGTTTCTGTAGGTGCTGCCATAAACTGACATAGCGTATATCTGGTCTAGTCGTGGTAAGGTAAATCAAGTCCTACTAACTGTCTATACAGTGTAGCATCAAATGACTATGACTCATCAAGCTTAGAAAGCTTTTTACCTGGTCCAATAGGAGTATTCATTGGTTTGCAATCCTGCAATCTAAACCTGTGCAACAACTCTTTGACATACTTCACCTATGTTAAACCCACTTCATGTCCTTTTTGTCACACTTCAGGCAGTAATGCATCAGGCTGAGGTCTGTCATCTCGAATTGTTCCATGAGGTCTTTCTTGATCATGTCTATCATCTCTTGATTATTTCCCGTAATAATCAAGTCATCAACATAAAGAGCAATCAAAGCAACCATACCATCAAAGCATAATAGCATAGATCTGGCACTTTCCACAATCGTACAATTTTTGCGCTCAACTACACCATTGAGAGCAGGAGTATGAGCTTGCGTAAATTGTCTTTTAATCCCACATTGATCACAAAGATCATTGAAGTCATTAGACTTGTACTCACCTCCACTATTTGATCTTAGGACTTTGATCTTCCTACCTGTCTGATTTTTGACCAATGCTTTGAAGCTCTTGAAGTTATCAAATGCATCTGATTTCTTCTTCAAGAAGTAGATCCACGTCTTACGTGACATATCATCAATAAAGGTCATGAAATAGAAGGCTTTACCTAAGGACATGGTCCTCATAGGCCCGCATAAATATGTGTGGATTAAATCCAGGATGTTCTTGGTTCTTACAACACCCCCTTTATTGAACTTCTCTCGATGCTGCTTCCCATATACACAAAATTCGCACATCGATTTCAAGTGATCTTCTATGGTAGGCAATCCTGTTACCATCTCCAATTTTCTCATCAAACTGAGGCTTCCCAAGTTCAAGTGACCAAGCCTCTTATGACACAACTCAGTTTGCGATGGAATGGACAATACAAGTCCATGTTGCCTCTTAATTGTAGCATTCAACCTGTACAATTTTGTATTGCGCTCTCTTACTCCATCCGCAATAACTTTGAACTTTTGGTTCACAACCTTCACAAAGCAACGATCATGGGCAAATTCTACTTTCAACTTTTGATCAGTAATGACTCCAATAGAAAGTTGATTTCACTTCAAAACTGGTACGTAAAGTACCTCCTTGATCATCCTGCTTTTGCCATCATGTAGTTGGATGGAACGGTGCCTATCCCCTTGATCATGCACACTTCACCATTTTCTTGTGAAACAGATGTTCCATCATCTAACACCTTCAAACTACTGAACCAATTCTTGTTACCTGTCATGTGTCTTGTGGCTCCTGAGTCAATATACCATGCCTGATCATCTTGATTAGATGACAATGCAGATATGAAGATGCTAGAGTCTTCAATCTCACCCTCATGGACAAGGTTACCTGCTTGTTTTGGTTTCCGCTTGCCTTGTTCCGCCAGGAATTTGCGACATTCACTCTTCCAATGGCCCTTTTTACCACAATGGATGCACTTGTCTTTCTTCTTAGTTTTACTAGAAGATCCCTCATCCTCCTGAGATTTGGCAATTTGATGTTTAGACTTCTTCTTGCCCTTGCCCTTGCCTTGTTTTTGGCGTGTCGCAAGTGCCCGATCGTCAGCATTTTAACGTCTAGCTTTCACCATTCGCCGTTGCTCTTCCTGCATCAAGATTCCTGTGAGATCGTCAAAGGTTGGAAATCTTTCTCTTGATGCTATTCCACTCACAAACATCTAATAGGGTTCTGCAATGCCGCACAATGCATTGTGCACCAGCTCCACATCACGTATGCGCTCACCAATAGAATGCAGTTCATCTCTCATTGTCTTGATTCTGGTCATGTACGTCTGAATGTGCTCTCCTTGCTCCATGCGGGCACTATTCAACTTTCACTTCAGAAACATGATTCTTGACGGATTTGACGTCTCGAACTGCTCCTTTAGCACATCCCATGCCTGTCTGGGTGTAATAGCATCACAAATGTGGGTAATGATATGATCCTTCACTGACAAGTTAATGAAGGTCAAAGCTTTCCTCATCTTTTTGTCGAACACTTTGATATTTGCTTCATTTGGGCGGCCTTCTCTCATCACCTGTGACGACTTCCCACATGTCTTTCTCCATCAATATGTTTTTCATTTTCAATCTCCACACTGCATAGTTGGAAATCCCGTCCAATTTGCTACTTTCACTCAAAATGGACTCTCCCATGTTTGCCATCGCAAAACTGCTTGAAACTTCTGCCTTAGGCTAAGAACAGTATGTCGAGGCCAACAGTGATGTCAGAAGTTGAAAATAATGACCTGCACTCTTTCCCTTACCAGGCCACTCGCCACTTTTCCACCAATTTGAAAGCCAAATCGGCGTCGCCTTCTGAAATGCACTCAATCGTCAACTCCCAACAATGTGCCCAGTGGAATGGTGAAATCACTTCTGGCATACTCCGAACACTTTCTCCGCTGCAATCACTATGTTTTGCTATACCTTACTTGCAGGTACAGTCTGGGTGCCCTTCGTTTGGAGGTTATAGCCTTTCGTTTGGGTCAAAACGGGCAAAGGACCCAAAAATAGGGACTTTTCTAGTTTTTGAACTGTTTCTTCACAATGAAGAAACTTCACTCTTCACTTGTGAATGGACCCAACTCAACTTTCAGTATGAAAATTTTAATGAAGTTGAAGGCCAGAATGCACTTCACTTCTTCAAGACCCTGTTCAAAGCCCATCCAATGGCTTATAGCAATCCAACGGCCCACATGAAGCTCATCTCTACCATTAATTATCTTGTATCTGGATCCAACGATCTAGATTTTGTTTGGGCATTAAACCAGAACCCTGGAGCCATGACACACTCTAATACACTGAGTCACGACCCTCCTTCACATCATGTGATCTGCCTGTGGGCTCTTCTCCTCTTGCTTGCTGGCTATGGCTTCAGCACCTTCTCTGATGCGCGGCCGCCCACGGCCTTCTGTGATTTAGCTTAGCTGAGCAGGGCGCCCTCCTTCAAACTTTTATAGCTCCAAAAAGAGTTCAGAATGGAGAGAAATCTCTGATTTTGTGCTTCCAAATCCCAGACCAGGGTTTTTCACACAAATCGGTTGTTGGCTTCCAATTCACAGTGTTCTAACAGGCCTATCCTCTTCCTCTGAGGTCGCCCTACTGCTGGAAAGCTGATGCTTCAATCCGTTCATCAAACGGTATCCGATTGAATGCACACTGACTGCAAACACCGAATAGCCTGCTTCGGAATTTCAAAATTTCGTTTTTTGAGATTCCGATTCAGCCGACAACCCTTGTCTGTGAATCCTCACACAATCTCAAGCTCACCAAGCTTCTGTGTGCTAAATTCTCAGCACCAGTGTTCCTCTTTCCGTCTTCAACCCGCCGTAGACCCCGAACTCTCAGAAGACAGTTCTCCCGAAGCTCTTTTCAATGGCGACACTGTACTGTGTACACTCCCTGTATGGCTCTGATACCAACTTAGAATTTGCTTTGCACAGGAACACAGATCATGCTACACAGTAACACAGACTGAAAACACTCTCCACAACAAGCTCATATAGCAACTGTATTTCTCAAAATGAAATTACACTGTACATATAGTTGTTCACTCAGGCAACCCATGCATGACCCAGGTTGCCGTTGGCGGGACGCGTGTCCCATCGACTTGCCTCGTGACGAGGCCAACAGATCCTTATCCACTGATAGGACCCACAGTACAGTAACACAATGATTCTAATTTTAATTCTAACTTAAATTTAGTTGCTTATGTTATACATGGGATATTATACCCATCCACGTGTTCAATACCATTGGATTCAAGACAATACATCGACATATATCAAAAATATATATGACAGACACTTGTATCAACTTGAGAATGTTATATCTTTATCTCAATCTAACTACTTTTATCCACCTCCTTATCTACACATTTAAGCCAGAAACTAGATTAATGTCATTTTGGCATAAATGACGCCTTTTGAAAAGCCCTCATATAAACAAAATTAATGACAGTTTTCTAGGCTGTCATTTATGCCAGTTTCTTGCATGAAATGATGATTTAAGTCTAGGTATCACATATATCTATCATATTCATCCAAGTGTAAATTTAGCTACTTATGTTATATATGGGATATTATATCTATCGATGTGTTTAATACCATCGGATTGAATACTAATACATTGTAATACATATCTTCGACGAGTATCAAAAACATATGACACAATTTAAGGGTGTTATACTGTCATATCCATCTAACTACTTTTATTTGCCCACTTATATACACATTAAGCCATAGAACTTTAAAAAAATGAAAATTTTGGCATAAATGACAGCTTTTGAAAAGTTGCAGAATAAATGATAGTTTTCTAGGCCGTCATTTATGCCAATTTTTTGCATGAAATGATGATTTACGTCTAGACATCACATATATCTATCATATTCATCTAGGTGTAAATTTAACTACTTATGTCATACACGGAAGATTACACCTATCAACGTGTTCATTTTTTTTGGCATAAATGACGGCTTTTGGAAAGTTGTCATATAAACAACAAAAAATAATTTACAATTTCCTAGGTCATCATTTACACCAATGTTTGCATGAAATGATGATTTAAATTTAGATATCACATATATCTTGAAGGGAAAAAAAAAATTGTGCAAATCAGTCAGGCTCTATAACGAAACGAAGCAAAGCGAAGCGAAACTTGAACGAGCTCTGATATTGCTGAAGTGAAGTAATTGCAAAGCAAAACGAAACGCGAAATGAAAACAGTTGCAAACGAAATCAATTCGGATGGAGTTTGGATATGATTGCTAGTCACTGCCTGCTATATCATTCCTACAATCTTCCAGAATGTAGACAGACACTGTTGATCTACGTTGTAAATTAATTCAACATTCAACAAGATTGAACCAATGTGCGGAATCGATAAAACAAGTAAATGAGATACACGAATAATACCAGACAATAATTCATTCGAGGTCAAACAAAATTTAGAATGATATGTGCATAATGTTGGATTATTCTCTTTCTTACCAATCGTCTAATCGGTTTTAATCTTCATCCATTGTAAATCCAGTTCTGTAGATTTTCCCGTGTGTTTACACAGTCTGCAGAATTACAAGTGTTTTTACACAATCTACAGAATTACACGGAGTTTACGATAGTGTCTCCTTTTTCGCCTATCAGTAATCCTGTTGAAAAATGCAGTGTTGCCTTTTTCACATTTTTTGTCTGACAGAAATCTTGTGTAAAATCACAGTGTCGCATTTTTCACTTTTTTTCAAAGAGTCTCAAATGTTAAGGAAATGACTCTGGCAAAGTGTGGGGCAACTCTAAATGAGATTTATGGGCACCTTCTCCTTTTTCGTCTTTTTCATGAAAAACCCGACAGTGTCGCCTGTGGCTGCTTTAGTTCATTTCTGCAGAGCTACAATTTTGGCTCATTTATGCAGACAGAACGTTTACGGGCAATTTCACCGCTTATCAGCAATCAATGACAAGGACCGGATGGATGCCAACGGAACATAAGCCAACTGGCGATCGCAATTGACGACCTAATTCCTTAGTTGTTCATATTCATACAGATTAATTCATTGAAAATCAGAATTATCAGAAGTATTTGAATAGTTAGCTCTCTCTCTCTCTCTCTATCTCTCTCTCTCTCTCTCTCTCTCTCTCTCTCTCTCTCTCTCTCTCTCTCTCTCTCTCTCTCTCTCTCTCTCTCTCTCTCTCTCTCTCTCTCTCTCTCTCTCTCTCTCTCTCTCTCTCTCTCAAATCTGCAAGCTTGAACACTCCTGAGCATTCTAGCTCACTTCTTAGACTTGTTTTAGAGATTGCTATTGCGCTACTGCTTATCAGCATTGCGCATTAATTTAGACTATCATTTTAGCCGCTCAGAGATAACATAGAGTACGCGGCTTCGATCCGCAACTTATTGTACTCATTTACTTCTGTTTCATTTTGAATCAATAATATCCTTTATTGCATTCAGCTTCGTATCAGAATGTATGCGTTTTTGTATATCTTCGCGACTAATTATTCTGATAATTTTTTGTGCTTAATTGTTTGGCTACGTAATCACTGTAGTACTGGCGATTTCAAAGTTAGTTACTATAAGATCAAACGTGATTTTTATCACTATTGTGTTGTTTGAAATTGATAGGCGTAGTCATGCATTGGATGGAT
Source organism: Diphasiastrum complanatum (assembly GCA_029204225.1). Lineage (NCBI taxonomy): Eukaryota > Viridiplantae > Streptophyta > Lycopodiopsida > Lycopodiales > Lycopodiaceae > Diphasiastrum > Diphasiastrum complanatum. The sequence goes on from CM055109.1 coordinate 43,751,799, forward strand.
GAAGTTAGTTTATTCTGCCATGCACAAAAAAATTTCTTTCTAGACACACGAATTATTTTCATTCATTTCTTTTCGAGCTAGACCTATCTTCTGCACACCAGTTTCCAACATGGTATAAGAGCTAAGTCTCTAATACTTGATATCTTTCGCGATACCAAATTTTTTTCAATCTTTCAGTTTCAGAGAATTGATTTTTTGAAAGTCATTATATAAACTAGAAGAAAATGACGGTTTTTTGTTGGCCGTCATTTTCACCAACATATATGACTATTTTTTATAGTCATCATTCATGTTATTATACATAGAATATAGTATTTTCACATTAATATTGTCAATTTTGGCACAAATGATGGCGTAGAACTTAGAATTGCTTATGGTCGCCATTTAAGACTACTTAAATGACGGCCTTTAGAAAAGCCGTCATCATTTAAACCTCATTTTCTTGTAGTGCCGAAGGTTATTGAAGACTTAAGTAAGGTCAAAGGAGCAGCAAAGAAGTGATGTTCAAACTTATTTTACTCATTCTATATCATGTTTGAGCAATTTCATGTGAGACTAGTCACATTGTTCTTTAGTATTTTGGTTTTGAGGATGGACTAGTGTTCTTGGATGGTTTTGCTGATGAAAATGAAGTTAAGGGAGGCTCATTATGTCACTCATTCATGCATAAGTTCTCGAGTATTGAGGATATCTTATGGCAAAATGGAGATGAGGGCTCATTCATGGACTTTTATGGAGGAAACATTTCAAGAAAGGACATATATGGAGGAAGCATGCAAGCAAATGATTATCACTCACATTTGTCTCTTGGTTGATGTTATTTCTAGAGATATCACAGGTGGAAGCATAGAGGGATCATAACATTTACATTTTACTTTGTTCTTCATGTACTAGTTTCATCTTCATATGCAAAATTGATGTAAGAAATAGTGAAGCATCCAACATGGACACTATTATCTATATCAATTATAAATGTTTCTATTTTGAGCATTATAAAATCGTAGAGAGGAGGCCTATTCTTAGAATGGAGATCACATAAGATGGACCAAAGTTGTGTGGTAAAACTAGTTGAAGAGGGAGTGTGAAAAATGTCAACCAGCTAAGTTGGTCTAGATTGGCAATTTGGAGGCCAAAGTGAAATTTCAACTTAGAGATATATTTTTTTATGTCAATAATAAGGTCGAATTTGGACTTATCCTGATTGGTTAGATTAGATACATTGCATCTAGTCAAGGTAAACTAGGTTTTTGGTGAAGCACCTAGAAGATACCATTTTAGGACAAGTTTAGGGCAAGTGGCCAAGTGACATTATGGTTGTTATAAATAGCTGTACCAACATGGAGAACTGATCTTGATGTTCTCATTTGGTATGAAGAACTTTCCTCTTTGTTTCTATGTCCATCTCTTTCATATTTCTCATGATAATTTCAATTCTAATGTGTAGACTGTAAGTTTTCTTGTTGTACTTGAATCCACACATGTGAATGATTATGTACTACTACTGTTGTACAGACAGGGACAATACTATATTGGATCATAGTGATTTTAATAAAATTTGCATGTATTTCCATGTTTTAGCATGTTAGATGCATGATTTTCTACATTGTTGATGAACTAGATGTGCAACCAAATTTATCTCTAGATCTTATTGATCCATTAAGCATGTTTTGGATATGATTTTTTTCACATTAATGTGCAGAAGCTTACCCTCATCTCTAATTGTAGTTGTGAATTGACTCTATGGAACTAATGATAGAGAACATAGTGCATAAACTTTCAAGATAATCATGTCTTGGTTCAAGGTTGCAACATTTCAGTTCCAATGATCAACTGATAGTTGCTTCACAAGTATTTGAAGCAACCCTAAATATATGCATGAATCCAGTTGTTCAGGATGCGCTCTATCCCATTGATTTTAGAAACGGTCTCCCAATTGCATTGAGAGTATTCCTACAGAAGTCGAGAAAGGCCTATATGGTTTTGCAATCGATTTTATAATGCGAGGAGCAACTGCTACTATTTCTAAAATTGCAGCTGCTCCAATTGAACGATTGAAGCTTCTTATACAAAACAAAGATGAAATGGTAAAAACTGGTCGCCTTTTTGAACTTACAAGGGCATTGATGAATGCTTTTCGTGCATGATAAACAATTTTTTTGCAAACTTTTCAGTGGCATAAAATGAACTTTCTAAAGCCATTCTTGAAATATTTGAAAATATGTTGAATCTGACAATATAGAACACATTGATAGGTATAATATCCCATGTATAACATAAGTAGGTAAATTTACACATGGATGGATGGATTATTGCCTATTATGATAAATATATGTGATAAATAGATTTATATATCAATTCATGCAAAAAAATGGAATAAATGATGGCCTAGAAAAACGGTCATTTATTTTGGTTTATATGACAGCTTTTTAGAAGCTGTCGTTTATGCCAAAATTTACGTTTTTTAAAGTATTATGGCTTCATGTGTAAATAAGTGGGCAAATAAAAATTATTAGATGGATATGATAGTATAACATGCCTTTCAATCAATATAAGTGTGTCATATATTGCTTGATACATGTCGTTGATATGTATTAGTGTTGAATCCGACATTATAGAACGCGTCAATAGGTAAAATATCCCATGTATAACCCAAGTCGATAAATTTACACATGAATGGATGGATTATTGAATATTATGATAAATATATGTGATACATAGACTCAAATATCAATTCATGCAAAAAATGGAATAAATGATGGCCTAGAAAACCGTTAGTTATTTTGGTTTATATGACAGTTTTTCAGAAGCCATCATTTATGCCAAAAATTACATTTTTTTTAAAAGTTTTATGGTTTCATGTGTAGATAAGTGGGCAAATAAAAGTTGTAAGATGGATATCATAGTATAACATGCCTTTAAATTGCTATAAGTGTGTCATATATTGTTTGATACACGTCGATGATTTGTATTAGTGTTGCATCCGACAATATAGAACACGTCGATAGGTATAATATCCCATGTATAACAATAGTAGGTAAATTTACACATGATTGTTGCCTATTCTGATAAATATGTATGATAAATAGACTTAAATATCAATTCATGCAAAAAATAGAATAAATGATGGTCTAAAAAACCGTCATTTATTCTAGTTTATATGACAGTTTTTCAGAAGCCGTCATTTATGCCAAAAATTACATTTTTTTGAAATTTTATGACTTCATGAATAGATAAGAGAGCAAATAAAAGTTGTCAGGCAGACATGATAGTATAACATGTCTTTAAATTGATATAAGTTGTCATATATTGTTTGATACACGTCGATGATATGTATTAGTGTTGAATCCGATAGTTTAGAACACGGCGATAGGTATAATATCCCATGTATAACCAAATTAGATAAATTTACACATGAATGGATGTATTATTGCCTATTATGATAAGTATATGTGATATATAGACTTAAATATTAATTCATGCAAAAAATGAAATAAATGAAAGCCTAGAAAAAACGTCATTTATTCTGGTTTATATGATAGTTTTTCAAGAGCCGTCATTTATGCCAAAATTACATTTTTTTTGAAGTTTTATGGCTTCATGTGTAGATAAGTGGGCAAATAAAAATTGTTAGATGAATATGATAGTATAACATGCCTTTAAATTGATATAAGTGTGTCATATATTGTTTGATACACGTCGATAATATGTATTACTGATGAATTCGATAGTATAATACATGTCGATAGGTATAATATCCCATGTAAATTTACACATGAATGGATGGATTACTGCCTATTATGATAAATATATGTGATACATAGACTTAAATATAAATTCATGCAAAAATTGGAATAAATGACAGCTTATAAGACCGTCATTTATTCTAGTTTATATGACAGTTTTTCAGAAGCTTTCATTTGTGCCAAAAATTACATTTTCTAAAGTTTTATGGCTTCATGCGTAGATAAGTGGGCAAATAAAAGTTGTTAGAAGGATATGATAGTATACCATGTCTTTAAATTGATATAAGTGTGTTATATATTGTTTGATACATGTAGATGATATAACTGAATTAGGTAAATTAAGACATGAACGGATGGATTACTGCCTATTATGATGAATATATGTCATACATAGACTCAAATATCAATTCATGCAAAAAAAATAGAAAACCGTTATTTATTATGGTTTATATGACGAATATTATGATAAATATATGTGATACATAGACTCAAATATCAATTCATGCAAAAAATGAAATAAATGATGGCCTATAAAACCGTTATTTATTCTGGTTTATATGACAATTTTTCAGAAGCCGTCATTTTTGTTAGAAATTATATTTTTTTTGAAGTTTTATGGTTTCATGTGTAGATAAGTGGCAAATAAAAGTTGTAAGATGGATATCATAGTATAACATGCCTTTGAATTGCCATAAGTGTGTCATTTATTGTTTGATACACGTTGATGATATGTATTAGTATTGCATCTGACAGTTTAGAACACGTCGATAGGCATAATATCCCATGTATAACCCAAGTAGCTAAATTTACACATGAATGGATGGATTACTGCCTATTATGATAAGTATATGTGATACATAGACTTAAATATCAATTCAGACAAAAAATGGAATAAATAATGGTTTAGAAAATTGTCATTTATTCTGGTTTATATGACAGTTTTTCAAATGCCGCCATTATGCCAAAAATTACATTTTTGTGAAGTTTTATGGCTTCATGTGTACATAAGTGGACAAATAAAAGTTGTTAGATGAATATGATAGTATAACATGCCTTTAAATTGCCATAAGTGTGTCATATATTGTTTGATACACGTTGATGATATGTATTAGTGTTGAACCGACAATATAGAATAGGTCGATAGGTATAATATACCATGTATAACCCTAGTAGGTAAATTTAAACATGAATGGATGGATTATTGCCTATTATGATAAGTATATGTGATACATAGACTTAAGTATCAATTCATGCAAAAAGTAAAATAGAGGACGTCCTCAAAAATTGTCATTTATATTGGTCTATATGACAACTTTTCAAAAGCCGTCATTTTATGCCAAAAATTACATTTTTTTTAAGTTTTATAGCTTCATGTGTGAATAAGTGGGCAAATAGAAGTTGTTAGATGGACATGATAGTATAACATGCCTTTAAATTGATATAAGTGTGTCATATATTGTTTGATACACGTCGATGATTGTATAAGTGTTATATCCGACAATTTATAACATGTCGATAGGTATAATATCCCATGCATAACCCAAGTAGGTATATTTACACACGAATGGATGTATTATTGCCTATTATGATAACTATATGTACTAAATATATATCAATTCATGCAAAAAACTGGAATAAATGACGGCCTAGAAAAATCGTCATTTATTCTAGTTTATTTGACAGTTTCTCAAGAGCCATCATTTATGCCAAAATTATATATTTTTTGAAGTTTTATGGCTTCATGTGTAGCTAAGTGGGATATGATAGTATAACATGCCTTTAAATTGATATAAGTGTGTCATATATTGTTTGATGTACGTCGATGATATGTATCAGTATTGAATCCAACAGTTTCGAACACGTAGATAACTATAATATCCCATGTATAATGCAAGTAGGTATATTTACACGTGAATGGATGGAATACTGCCTATTATGATAAGTATATGTGATACATAGACTTAAATATCAATTCATGCAAAAAAATGGAATAAATGACGGCCTATAAAACCGTCATTTATTCCGATTTATATGATAGTTCTTCAAAAGCCGTCATTTGTGCCAAGAATTACATTTTTTTGAAGTTTTATGGCTTCATGTGGAGATAAGTGGGCAAATAAAAGTTGTTAGACGAATATGATAGTATAACATGCCTTTAAATTAATATAAGTGTGTCATATATGGTTTGATATATGTCGATGATATAACCCAAGTAGGTAAATTTACACGTGAATGGATGTATTACTGTCTATTATGATAAATATATGTCATACATAGACTTAAATATAAATTCATGCAAAAAATGAAATTAATGACGGCCTGGGAAAATCGTCATTTATTCTGCTTTATATGACAATTTTTCAAAAGTCGTCATTTATGCCAAAATTTATGTTTTTTAAAGTTTTATGGCTTCATGGGTAGATAAGTGGACAAATAAAAATAGTTAGATGGATATGATAGTATAACATTTCTTTAAATTGATATAAGTGTGTCATATATTGTTTGATACACGTCGATGATATGTATTAGTGTTGAATCCGACAATATAAAACACGTCGATAGGTATAATATCTCATGTATGATCCAAATAAGTAAATATACACATGAATGGATGGATAAGTGTCTATTATGATAAATATATTTGATACATAGACTTAAATATCAATTCATGCAAAAAATGAATAAATGACAGCCTAGAAAACCATCATTTATTTTGGTTTATATGACAGTTTTTTAGAAGCCATCATTTATGCCAAAAATTACATTTTTTTTGAAGTTTTATGGTTTCATGTGTAGATAAGTGGGCAAATAAAAGTTGTAAGATGGATATCATAGTATAACATGCCTTTAAATTGCCATAAGTGTGTCATATATTGTTTGATACACGTCGATGATAGATATAGAACACATCGACATGTATACCCATGTATAACCCAAGTAGGTAAATTTACACATGAATGGATGGATTACTGCGTATTATGATAAGTATATGCGATACATAGACTTAAATATTAATTCTTGCAAAAAATGAAATAAATGACGGCCTCAAAAACCGTCATTTATTCTGGTTTATATGACAGTTTTTCAAAAGCCGTCATTTATGCCAAAATTACATTTTTTTTGAAGTTTTATAGCTTCATGTTTAGATAAGTGGGCAACTAAAAGTTATAGATGGAAATGATAGTATCACATGCCTTTAAATTGATATAAGTGTGTCATATATTGTTTGATACAGGTCAATGATATGTATTAGTGTTGAATCCGACAGTTTAGAACATGTCGATAGGTATAATATCCCATGCATATCCCAAGTAGGTAAATTTACACATGAATGGATGGATTACTGCCTATTATCATAAATATATTGATAAATAGACTTATATATCAATTCATGCAAAAAATGGAATAAATGACGACCTAGAAAAATCGTCATTTATTCTGGTTTATATGACAGTTTTTCAGGAGCCATCATTTATGCCAAAATTACATTTTTTTGAAGTTTTATGGCTTGTAGAGACACCATTTCAAAGTTGTCGTAACTCATCAGTGACAACCTACAAGATTTGTTTTTTCATATTGTTAGTTGCTAGTAGACATTGTTTGATGTTTCAAAGATTAAATAAGAAAAATATCTTGTAGTCAATTTGAACAGTTTATGATAACTATTTTGCATGCATGATACAAACTTCTACAAACATTTGTAATGTATGAATATTTGGTCACAACATAAGAAACATAGACATCAAAGAACATTATAAGTACCTGTAAAATCGTTGAAGATGTGGTCTGATGGGAAAATGCCTTAATACTTTTTTTGGCACTTTGTATTGTGGTTTTTTCCAACGACTTTCTTTGCAAATGGGACTATTCAAAACTTTCATATTCTCCACGATATAATATGCAATCATTCACACATGCATGGATAGTATAGTAAACTAGACCAATGTCCTTGATCACCTTCTTTGCCTCATAGGTGGACATGGAAGTTCATTACTTTTACGAAATAGATGTTCATGAAGCAAGGTTAATAGCTCATCAAAACTTGTTTGTGACCATCCATGGACCACCTTTAGATTATATAGACACAATATAGAAAATAATTTGCTTCTTTTGCATCCTTCAAACAATGGCTTCTTTGAATCTTCCATTAGAGAAGAAAATTTTATGGCATCAACATCTTCATTTCTTTCTACCTTATCGCTTAGCTTGATTCCCATATTCACTGTCCTCACTAATATTGCATGAATCCTCACCAATATGATTTTCACATTCCAATGAGACTTTGTCTATCATCTCAAATGCATTTTGAACCATATTTTGTGAGATCAATGTTTAGATCAAGCTCAAAAACATGTATTGTTGGCTCTTTCACTTCATTCTCTTTGAGCTTTGAAGAACTCTGAAATATATAAAGAACCATGACCACAACATTATTGTTTGCATGACAATCAAAATCAAAACACTAACAACACATCAAATAGAACAAAATATATGTACATTCTAGGCAACAAAATATATTATTGAAATAATATTATCATCCAATAAAATAAGGAGCATGATATGGGACAAAGAGGAAGATGAAATATTCTACAGAAAAATCAAAGTAGCAAAAAGGCAAGTACCTCCTGAAAGTTTTTCAACTGGTCTTTTTCTTGCTTTCAATCTTTTGTAGTTTCTGTTGTCCATTGGTTGGAGCTTTCTTAATTTTCAATGCAATGTGAATGAAGATGGTCTGTGCTCTGCTCCAAAGAGTCATAATGTAATGTGAATTAAGCTGGTTTGCCAAATGTTGCATGATTTGAATGCAATTCAATAGGTTGACATTGAGAGAGAGAGAGAGAGAGAGAGAGAGAGAGAGAGAGAGAGAGAGAGAGAGAGAGAGAGAGAGAGAGAGAGAGAGAGAGAGAGAGAGAGAGAGAGAGAGAGAGAGAGAGAGAGAGAGAGAGAGAGAGAGAGAGAGAGAGAGAGAGAGAGAGAGAGAGAGAGAGATCCAGCTGCAAAAGAAAGAGGAAGAGGGAGAGGGAGAGAGCTGCAAAAGAGAGAGGAGAGAGAGATGGAGAGGGCTACAAAAGAGAGAGAATGATAGGGCAAAAAGGAGAGAAGAAGATACATTGATAAGGGCCCAGGCATATAAACACATTTGCAAAAAAATTTGCAAGATTCATGGCCAGCACAATTTATGTTGTCAATCTCACAAACAAAAAAAATAGGCCCGCATGGAATAAAAGACGAGGAAATGGTTGAGGCCACATGGCCCTACCTTGGTTAAAACATATTTGAGTAAGTTTATTTTATAGAACACAGTATTGAAATATATATACGCAAGTTTCGGAACGATTCCGGCATCTGGAAGCGTTTCGGATCAGAACATTGTAATATATATATATTTTAAACAGTGTGTTGGGGTGGAAAAAACAGCATTTAAGGATGTATAAAATATTTCAAAAATGCACTTTTATGTCAAAATGCCAGTGATATTTCCAAGTTCATATTTCTTTTAGATGATTGGTTTAACTTTTTTTCTAAAGCCTTTTACTGGTTTTTCATGGATTTCTAAGTTGTGTCAGAACGACATTCTGAGACCCAATGTTCTGGAATGCAGCATTTTGAAACTCCAAAGCACAGTTCCAAAAAACCTTGAATTGTTTTTCCTCTATGCCCCATGTCACATGCATATTCCAGTTTTCTATTATTGGCCTGATTGCCAACAAGTATACTTAATCATCTAATTGAAGAGTAATTTGTAATTCACAAAGGCCTTGACATATTCTATAGAACCCAAAGTTGAATAGGCATGTTAAGGCAAAAAAATGGAAAAAGAAGCAATGTTTAAGATTCAGAACATCAAGTTAGTCAGAAAAGCAATTGTACAACTTCCATGCAGATGTATTGCTAGCATCCATCCTTGGCCAAAAAATGTTTGTCACTTTTTCTCACTTTCAATGAGTTTGTCACAAATATCAGTTAGGAATAAGCCATCCACATAAATAATAGTAAGAAGAATCTCTCCATCTTTTCCAAGAACATAAAGAGAGGAATCAATAGTGCTACGAACATAACCCCTGCCTATAAAATGACAATATGAATTGAAGGAAAACTCAAAATATAGAGTTTAGGATAAAAATGCGGTAAATAGTATAGTGGGTAGTCGGGTACGATCGAAGTTGTAGTCTGTAAACGTAGTGGATCTATAGTTGAGTCATCTAGATAGTTCCCCTCAACGTTGCCCATTGGCGGAACAGACGATAGGAAAAATCGATGTCGTTCGGAGAAAATGGACCGTTTGAAGGAAAATGCCAAACGAGGTTATTCGCATTTTTTTGAAAGCGTTCTACCTAGACGAAAGCTCATATTGACCAAACGATGTCAGAATTGGGCATGAATGGATCCATTAGGTTCTTATTAGGTTCGAGAACTTGTGGCCACCCCCCGTCTGGAAATCCAAGAGATTTCGACCAATTTCGGGACCCGACCGGCCAATTGTCCCCAAAACCCTTTTCTGGGTAGAACTTCGAATAGAGGTTTCAGACTACTTGTATGTCCGTTCGATGTCATCTATCCCCACAGGTTTCCCTCAATGTTGCCCACTAGCCAAAATAGACAACATGATAAATCGACGTCGTTCGAAGAAAATGGACCATTTGACGAAAAATTGCCAAACCAGGTCATTTCCATATCCCTAAAGGCATTCTCCTTGGGATGAAAGGCCATATTGACCAAACGATATTGGAACTAGACACGATTGGATCCGTCAGGTCCGTATTGGGTGCACGAACTTGGGGCCACTCCCCGTCTGAAAATTTGGGAGATTTCAAATAGTTTCGAGACCAGACACCAATTGTCCCCAAAGCCATTTTTCAAGTCGAACTTCGAATGGAGGTTTTGGGCTACCTGTATGCTCGTTCAATGTCCTATCTATTCCCACAAGTTTTCTTCAACATCGCCCATTGGCCGGCGGAACAGAGTACGAGAAATCGACGTTGTCTGAGAACACGGACCGTTTCACGAAAATTTGCCAAACTAGGTAATTTCCATTGCCCTTAAAGTGTTCTCCTCAGGGACGAAAGGTCATATTGAGCAAACGATGTCATAATTGGGCATGAATGGATCCATGAGGTCTGTATCATGTTTGTTGGCTGATTTTGACGAATCCCCAAGATGCTCGGCCAGAGCTACCCAAGAGCACCTCTCACCTTAGACCGAGGAGGTCTCTGAGAAGATGAGACTAACGAAGGCTGAGAGCCGAGTATGAGAGCCGAGAAATGCTAGTTAGGAATGACAAGCAAGAACTGTGTAAGCCTCATGGTGAATCGCGAAAGATGGAATGACCATGTAGAAACTAGTATTTCTAGGCAAAGTAATAAATGCAAGTAGACCTCTCTTAAAGAAAGCAGAGTGAGCCACATTTTGATGGTGACCTCTAGTGGAGAGCATTATTCCACTTGTAATTTGTGTAATGTGGAAATGACACTAGGATGCCACCTAAGGAACTCTCTTGCTTATTTAAGAGACTCTCTCTTTAATAAGGAGAGCTTTTTGTGTATTGTATCTACTCCATGCTGAAATGAGAAGAGCCTCCATGAGTTTGGTGCATCCATTGTGCTCCTTGATCATGCTTGTTTCTTGAGTGATGCATTGATGATCTTGCCCCTCCCTCCTTTGTGTGTGGTTGTGGATCGTAGAGTGGATTAGTATTCATTTCTTATTTGTGGATTAATGTAGAAATCAACATCCAGGTAGACTAAATAGACTGGGTTTGTGGTGTAGTTCTTGCATATTCTCTTACAACCTTGTTCTTCATGTTTTTGGGATGTCCAAAAATCAAAAGACTGGTTGGTTATTTGATTCTCGGACTTCTAAAATGCTTTCTAGTTTAGTTCATTTTTTGTTCTTGTTTTGTGGAATGCAGATGTAGCTTAGTTTTTATGTTTAGGGTCTGATTGAAATTCGTTTTTGCAGCAGTAGAGTAGGCTTTTCATGGCATTGCAACCATCCTTAATGCTGATTTCTTGGCCGAATGCTTGACCTGCATGTTTTGGTTGTAAATGCATGTGATTCCAATGCAAGAGTGACCAATCTAAGTCTCCTCTGACAGGCAGGACAATACTACAACGTTAATCAGTCTCCTCTGCCTGATATGGACTTTGAAACAAGAACAATAAACTTAAAAAGAACCCACCATCTCTGTTGACAGTAGGCAGAACAAGAAACAAAGCATAAGCCAAAGAAAAGCCAACAGATCCTTTGGTGGCATGTTGCCGCTTGCACAACCCACATTTTACATCCATAACTTGTTGCAACAATTCCACTGATCAGATCCATCCAAAACGTCACACTTCTTTAATCTGATCACCGCTCCATAGGACTTGCAATCTGTAAATCCCAGTTACATCCATGTACACCACCTGCATCCCTGCACAAAGCTCTCCATCTCCTACGCACAACCCTGGATCCTCTTTCTCTCCCATCTTAGCTGTGTCTCCTTCTCTCCCATCTCGACCGCGCCCTCTGGTCAAGATCTCGACCATACCTTCTAGTCACGACCTCGATCGCGCCCCCTGCTCACGACCTTGATCACGCCCGAATGCTCAGATCTCGACTGGGACATTAGTTTAGATCTTGACCGGGCCGGATCCATGCCACATCACATAATTTTCGACCGGGACCTCTGATTCAAATTTCGATTGAATCACCTTCCTCCCGAAGCCTCAGAGTTAAAAAATAAATAAAATTATACAAATAGAAAGCCCTTCTGATACTGAGTCTTCCTGTTGAGTTCCCTACTACTTGAAAAAAAAAAAATCTAAAAATCAAAAATCCATACAAAACACGAGAGAGAGAGAGAGAGAGAGAGAGAGAGAGAGAGAGAGAGAGAGAGAGAGAGAGAGAGAGAGAGAGAGAGAGAGAGAGAGAGAGAGAGAGAGAGAGAGAGAGAGAGAGAGAGAGAGAGAGAGAGAGAGAGAGAGAGAGAGAGAGAGAGAGAGAGAGAGAGAGAGAGAGAGAGAGAGAGAGAGAGAGAGAGAGAGAGAGAGAGAGAGAGAGAGAGAGAGAGAGAGAGAGAGAGAGAGAGAGAGAGAGAGAGAGAGAGAGAGAGAGAGAGAGAGAGAAGAGAGAGAGAGAGAGAGAGAGAGAGAGAGAGAGAGAGAGAGAGAGAGAGAGAGAGAGAGAGAGAGAGAGAGAGAGAGAGAGAGAGAGAGAGAGAGAGAGAGAGAGAGAGAGAGAGAGAGAGAGAGAGAGAGAGAGAGAGAGAGAGAGAGAGAGAGAGAGAGAGAGAGAGAGAGAGAGAGAGAGAGAGAGAGAGAGAGAGAGAGAGAGAGAGAGAGAGAGAGAGAGAGAGAGAGAGAGAGCATGCTTGTTTCTTGAGTGATGCATTCATGATCTTGCCCCTCCCTCCTTTGTGTGTGGTTGTGGATCGTAGAGTGGATTAGTATTCATTTCTTGTTTGTGGATTAATGTAGGAATCAACATTTAGGTAAACTAAATAGGCTAGGTTTGTGGTGTAGTTCTTGCGTATTCTCTTACAATCTTCTAATTAATGTTTTTGGGATGTCCAAGAATCAAAAGACTGGTTGGTTTCTTGATTTTTGGACTTCTAAAATGTTGTCTAGTTTAGTTCATTTCTTGTTCTTGTTTCGTGAAATGCAGTTTTAGCTTATTTTTTATGTTTAGGATCTGATTGAAATTCGTTTTTGCAGCAGTAGAGTAGGCTTTTCATGGCATTGCAACCATCCTTCATGCTGATTTCTTGGCTGAATGCTTGACCTAAATGTTTTGGTTATAAATGCATGTGATTCCAGTGCAAGAGTGACCAATTTGAGTGTCCTCTGATAGGCAGGACAATACTACAACATTAATCAGTCTCCTTTGCCTGATATGGGCTCTGAAACAAGAAAGATAAACTTAAAAAGAACCCAGCGTCTCTGTTGACAACATGCAGAATAAGAAACAAAGCCAGAAGCCAAAGAAAAGCCAATAGATCCTCTGGAGCAGGGGATCTGTCAATAGGGTTCACGAACCTAGGGCCACCCTCGATCTGGAAATCCGATCGATTTCGACTAGTTCAGGGACCTGATGGGACAATTTTTCCCGAAGCCCTTTTTTGGGCCAAACTTCAAACGGAGATTTCAGGCTACCAATATGCTCGTTTTGTGCCTTGTTTGTTCTCATAGGTTTCCCTTGATGTGGCTGGAATATATAGCACAAAAAATCGATGCCGTTGAGGGAAAAAGGGCCGTTTGACGAAAAATTGCCAAACCAGGTCGTTTCCATTGTCCTAAAAGCATTATCCACAGGACGAAGGGTCAAATTGACCAAATGATGTCGGAATTGGACATGAATGGATCCATTAGGCCGTATCGGGATCACAAAGCTGGGGCAACCCCCCTTTTGGAAATCCACATGATTTCGACCAATTTCAGGACCAGACACCAATTGTCCCCAAAGCCCTTTTCTGAGTCGAATTTCAAACGGAGATTTCGGGCTACCTGTAGGCCCGTTCGACATCCTGTCTATTTCCATAGGTTCCCCTCAACTTCGTCCACTGGTCAGAATAGACACTATGAGAAACCGACGCCGTTCAGAGAAAATGGACCGTTTGATGGAAATTTGCCAAACTAGGTCATTTCCATTGCCTAAACGCATCTCCCTGGGACGAAAGGTCATATTGACCAAACGATGTCGGAATTGGGTATGAATGGATCTAGCAAGTCCGTATTGGGTTCACAAACCTAGGGCCACCCCGGTCTAGAAATCCGAGCGATTTCGACCAGTTCAGGGACCGGATGTGCCAATTGACCACGAAGCCCTTCTCTGGGCTGAACTTTGAACGGAGGTCTCAGGCTACCAGTATGCCCGTTCTCTGTCCTATCAGTTCCCGTAGGTTCCCCTCAAGGTTGCCCACTACTTGGAAGAGACAACATGAGAAACCGACACCGTTTGTAGAAAATGGACCGTTTAACAAAAAGTTGCCAAACTAGGTCATTTTCATTGCCCTAAAAGCATTCTCCCCGGGATGAAAGGTCATACTATGAAAATCCAAGAGATTTTTGGGACCCAACCGGCCAATTGTCCTCGAGACTCTTTTCCATGTGAACTTTGAACAGAGATTTCGGACTACTTGTATGCCTATTCGGTTCCCACAGATTACCGTCGATGTCGCCCACTAGCCTCGGACTAGACAACACTATAAACCGATGTTGTTTGGAGAAAATGGACTGTTTGACAAAAAATCGCCAAACTAGGTCATTTCCATTGCACTAAAAATGTTATCCTTGGACAACAGGAGAAATTGACCAAACAAAGTCAGAGTTGACATGAATGGATCCATCAGGTTTGTATCGGGTTCACAAATCTAGGACCACCCACCATCTCGAAATCTGAACGATTTCAACCAATTTCGGAACCTGACACCACTTGTCCCTTAAGCCCTTTTTTGAATCGAAGTTCAAATGGAAATTTTGGGCTACTTGTACGCCTGTTTGACGTCTTGTCTATTTCCACAGGTTTCCCTCGACATCCTCCACTGACCGGAATAGACAATATGAGATATCGACGTCGTCTAGAGAAAATGGACCGTTTGACGAAAAATTGCCAAACTAGTTCATTTCCATTGTCCTAAAAGCATTCTCCCCAGGATGAAAGGTCATACTTACCAAATGATGTCGGAATTGGGCATGAATAGATCCATTAGGTCCGTATCAGGTTCAAGAACTTGTGGTCACCCCCCGTCTGGAAACACAAGAGATTTCGACCAATTTCGAGACCCGATCGGCCAACTGTCCTTGAAACTCTTTTTCAGGCGAACTTCGAACAGAGGTTTTGGACTACCTGTATGTTCGTTTGATGTCATGTCTATTCCCACAGATTCTCCTCGACGTCACCCACTGGCCAGACTAGACAACACGATAAACTGATGCCATTCGGAGAAAATGGACTGTTTGACGAAAAATCGCCAAACTAGGTCATTCCCATTGCACTACAAGCTTTATCCTCAAGAGAAAAGGAGAAATTGACCAAACGATGTCGGAGTTGGGCATGAATGGATATATCAGGTCTATAGCTGTGTCTTGGGACCACCCCCCATTTGGAAATCCGGACGATTTTGACCAATTCTGGAACCAGACACCAATTGTCCCCGAACCCTCTTCCGGATTGAAGTTCGAACAGAGATTTCGGGCTATCTGGAGGTCTATTCAATGTCTTGTCTATTTCCACAGGTTCTCCTCTACGTTGCCCACTGGCCAAAATAGACAGTATGAGAAACCAACACCATTCAGAGAAAACGGACCATTTGACGAAAAGTTGCCAAACTAGCTCATTTCCATTGCCCTAAAGGCGTTCTCCCCGAGATGAAAGGTCATACTGACCAAACGATATCAGAATTGGGCATGAATGGATCCCTCGGGTTTGCATAAGGTTCAAGAACATGTGGCCACCCCCCGTTTGGAGATACAGGAGATTTGGACCAATTCCGACTAGCCAATTGTCCCCGAAACCCTTTTTTGGATGAACTTCGAATAGAGGTTTTGGACTAAACAATATGGCCGTTCGATGTCATGTTTGTTCCCACAGGTTCCCCTTGACATCGCCCATTGGTCGGACTTGTCAACACTATAAACCTACGCTGTTCGGAGAAATGGACCGTTTGATGAAAAATTTCCAAACTAGGTCATTTCCATTGCACTAAAAGCGTTATCCTCATGAGAAAAGAAGAAATTGACCAAACGATGTTGGAGTTGGGCATGAATGGATCCATCGGATGTCTATCAGATTCACAAACCTGGGACCACCCCCTATCTGAAAATCCGGACGATTTCGACCAATTCCGAAACCAAACGCCAATCGTCCACGAAGCTTGTTTCCGGGCCAAACTTCGAACGGAGGTTTCAGGATACTTGTATGTCCGGTTCGGTATCCTGTCAGTTCCCACAAGTTCCACTCGATGTCGCCTACTAGCTGGAATCGACAACACGAGAAACTGATGCCATTTGGAGAAATGGACCATTGAACGAAAAATTGCCAAACTAGGTCATTTCCATTGCCCTAAAAGCGTTCTCCCCAAGATGAATGGTCATACTAACCAAATGGTGTCGGAGTTGGGCATGAATGGATCCATCAAGTCTGTATTGGGTTCAAAAACTTTGGACCACCCCCCCTTTAGAAATCTGGACGATTTCGACCAATTCCGAGACCAGACACCAATTGTCCCCGAAGCCCTTTTCTGAGTCGAATTTCAAACGAAGTAGGCCCGTTCGACATCTTGTATATTTCCACACGTTCCCCTCGACGTCGCCCACTGGTCAGAATAGATAGTATGAGAAACTGGCGTCGTTCAGAGAAAATGGACCGTTTAATGGAAAATTGCCAAACTAGGTCATTTCCATTGCCTAAAAGCATTCTCCCTGGGACGAAAGGTCATATTGATCAAACGGTATTGGATTTGGATATGAATGGATCTAGCAGGTCCGTATTGGGTTCACGAACCTAGGGCCACCCCCGGTCTGAAAATCCGAGCGATTCCTACCAGTTCAGGGATAGGAGCCCTTCTCTGGGCTAAACTTCGAACAGAGGACTCAGGCTATCACTATGCCCGTTCTCTGTCCTGTCAGTTCCCATAGGTTCCCCTCGAGGTTGCCCACTTGCTGGAAGAGACAACATGAGAAACCGACACCGTTTGTAGAAAATGGACCGTTTAACGAAAAGTTGCCAAACTAGGTTAGTTTCATTGCCCTAAAAGCGTTCTCCTCAGGACGAAAGGTCATACTGACCAAATGATGTCGAGGTTGGGCATGAATGGATCCATTAAGTCCGTATTAGGTTCAAGAACCTGTGGGCACCCCTCGTATGGAAATTCAAGACACTCTTTTCCAGGCAAACTTCAAACAAATGTTTCGGACTACTTGTATGGCCATTCGGTTCCCATAGATTCCCGTCGACGTCGACCACTGGCCGGACTAAACAACAATATAGACCGACGTTGTTCAAAGAAAATGGACCGTTTGACAAAAGATTGCCAAAACCAGGTCATTTCCATTGCACTAAAAGTGTTATCCTCGGGCAACATGAGAAATTGACCAAACAATGTCGGAGTCGGGCATGAATGGATTCATCAGGTGTGTATCGGGTTCACAAACTTGGGACCACCCACCGTTTGAAAATCCGGACGATTTCAACCACTTTCGAAACCAGACACCAATTGTCTCCAAAGCCCTTTTCCCGATCGAAGTTCGAATGGAGATTTCAAGCTATCTGTAGGCCTATTTGATGTCTTGTCTATTCCCACAATGTTCCCCTCGCCGTCGCCCATTGGCCGGAACAGACAATATGAGATATCGACGTCGTCTAGAGAAAATGGACCGTTTGACGAACAATTGCCAAACTAGGTCATTTCCATTGCCCTAAAAGCGTTCTTCTCGGTGGGACCCACATTAATGGGCATAGAGGTGGGAGATTATCTTATCATTCATTCAGTTTACTTGAGAGTTGGTGAATGGTACAAGCATATGCATAGCCATTAGAAAAAATTTGGCTTTCAAAGGGGCCCTATAAGGATTGCCATGTAGGATGACAAATTTCTTGTAATGTTAAATACAAACATAAAAACTTTTCATGCCCGTAGTCCTGCCACACAGTATTTGATGGTAAATTATTATGTGTATAATATAGTCTGTGGCTTTTAAAAAAATGACATCTTGGATTGAGACGATTACAGTGCCATTAGAAAGCCCTCGATGGGAGCTTTCCAATGACACCCATCATAACCCAGTTCTGAGATACGGTTAAAGATATTCTTAGTCAAAGTTTTTTTTGGTCAAAGTCAATGGTCAATTTGAGATTGCTTTGGACGGACAGTCAACGGTCAACATGATATCACTTCTCATCGAGGGCTTTCTAATGGCACTGTAATCGTCTCAATCTGAGTTGTCGATCAAAAGTTACAAAGTTTCTATTTGAGCTGCATACTATACTACAAATAAGATGGCTTATTTACGGGCTCCCCCCGATGCAGAATTACATTTTTTGGAAAAAGAAAAGAAAAATAATTTAAAACTACATTACGTACATTTCAGATTTGAGTGTTTTGATTGGTCCATGTGTAGGAAAATTTTGAAAAACAATAAAAAGTATCTTTTTGGAAAACCCCTTTTGCATTCAAATTTTCTCTAATGCATTATGTATCTCTAGTCATGGAGATGTGTGCAATGGTCAGTGATATGGGACATTGATAAAGTTCGACGTTTGATTAGGTCAAATTTGGTGCCTACAACTTTGGTGTATGAGGGATGGGTGATAACAAAGTGTTTGTCACTTGACTATGTTTGGTCACCTTACGAAGATCGACTTATTGATTTTCTTACAACACCAGTCATCTCTCAGGTGTGAGCAAGACGTGCCAAGAGGCTTATAATACTCAAAATGTTAGTATGTTATGGTTCTTATCCATCACACTATAAATTATTGGACACATTTTGAGCATCAAAGAGACGTGACTTCATTATTTGGCATACTATGAATGTGACATCCATAAAAACATCTAGAAACAAATTATAGCTCATAAATAACAAAGGGATTGCACCAAGTTAAAAAGTCGCTTATATAATCTATACCATACTTAAGCTTTAAAATATATCATCATTTTTTATAGTTCCAAAGGATTTGTAGCTACCTCTTTATTAGGTTCCATAATAGTTTAATTTTGAGCCTAAGATTTTCATCATATATTTAGGTTCATATTTAAAATTCCATTTCCCAAGTAGATAATTGAAGCTCGATTTAGATGGAAGGGGCCTAAGTGCACAAGGCCCCAAATAATGCACAAGGCCCACCATGTGTTCTTCCCCTTTTCAAATTGAGTATGACCTACTCCTAGGTGATTGAAGTATGCCAACTTAGGGCAAGCCAAGATGCAAGGCAAAGACCCTAGGCTTCTTGCGGACTTGCCCCAAGGTCCATTGGTGGGCCCTTACCTTCAGTTCCAATAGAATTCTTACCTTTCTTATTTGATCCAAATTCATTTGCCTCTAAATAGTCTTTTTTGGTATCAACTCTTGGGATCATAAAGAACTAACCTAGGTGGGCAAGCCCCAACATAAGCACGAAACACTAACTCACCACTTGTGAAAAGATGGCTCCAAATAGTGAGATGTCTGGCACTTCAGCAGGCGCCGTCGGTGAGGGATATGTGCATGTTTGAAATGCAGTAGCTTCTTTCCATGCGAGACTTCAGTTACCATACGGTATACCTCATCTCTTACTTACTGGCACGGATCCAGTAACGCCCCATACCATACAATGGTCTCAACATGTATGAAAGGGCCCAAACTTTGAAGACAAACTACATTTTAAATTATCTCATAATAAAAAATGAGTATTATATATCACAAAATGTATATGAACACCAATCAATAATTTCTTGTGTGCATGGAGGCACAAGCCGAATCTTTAGATGCCTTCCCAAATCATATGCCTACTCATTTTTTATTATGGGATAATTTAACATGTGTCTGTTTTTTTGGCATTTTTATTCATACACATGGCGACCATTGTATGGGCTTTACTAGCCGTGTAGGCAAGAGACGAAGATGGGGGCGCGGGGGAGGATGCACGAGAGTCTCGTGGAGTGTTCGCAAAAGCTCTCCCTTCCACCACTACGACCAACTCTCACGACAGCGAATGTATTTCTATCCTTCCTCTGCCCACGGATTGTTACAATGTGATGATCTTTTCTCCCCGAAGTGCTTGCCACTGGCAATCTCAATCGATCTAGTCTGCTATTGTCTTGTTTTCTTCTTAGCGGGGTTGCAAATTCTTTGTGGGTGAGGGAATTCTTTAGTATAGTGGTGTGGATTGTTCCCGGGTGATTACTAATTTGGAAAAATGAGCTCAGATCTCGTAGACATGGTTTCTCTGACATTTCACGCATTAGGATCCGATAAATCTGCGTTTTGGGTTATATTTGCTGGAGCATTGGCTGTAGTTTTCGTAGTCTCTAGATTTCGTAGCAATAAAAAGTTTCCTCCAGGTCCTATTGCTTGGCCTATCATAGGATGCTTGCCATCTGTCGGTTTTCAATATCGGCACAAAACTTTTTTCAATCTTTCGAAGAAATACGGACCTATTATGTATATTCAACTCGGTGGAGCGGATATGATTTTGATTCATAGCCCTGAGTTAGCTGTAGAAGCTCTGAAGATCCAGGACGCGCAGTTCTGTTCAAGGCCGCTAACCACTCCTGGAAAGTACATAGCTTTCGATTATAGCGACATTGATTTCTCTCCCTACAACGCTAACTGGCGGCTTGTGCGCAAAGTGTTTAACACTGAGCTCATGTCGACTTCAAGGCTTAATATGCAAGCAAAGATGAGGAAGGAGGAGGTGATGGGGATGGCTGCTCGAGTGTTGGATTATACCACAAAAGGCCAGCTGGTAAAGCTGAAGAAGGTTGCAGATGATGTTGTGCTGAACATCCTTTTGCAAATGCTTTTTGGCAAGCGCTACGAGAATTCGGAATCAAACGTTGCCAAAGAGCTCAAAAATTTCGAGCCATACGTTCGGGAAGCTGTGATTCTTGTCGGCGAGCTGAACATTGGCGATCTGATTCCGTTTCTGGCACGGTTTGATCTTCAGGGGTTTGAGGCCAGGTATAAAAAACTGATGGACAAGGTAGGGAGATTGTTCCAAATTATAATTGATGAGCACAAGAAAACTCTGGAGCAAATTGGCGAAATGATGTCAGAAGAGTCTAAAGACGTCCTCGATGTACTCCTGTTTCAGAAAGGGGAGAACAAACTTACGACAAATCAAATCATGGGTGTCATGACTGTAAGTGGTCGAGTTCTTTTAGCGCCACTATTTCGAAGCTTTGTCTAGCATTTTGCATGTAGTTTCCATTGCATTATGAGAGCCTCTCCGTATTCACATGCAGGATATGCTGCTAGGAGGATTGGATACAACAGCCAGAGCGATCGAATGGGCTATGGCAGAATTGATTGCTAGTCCCCACACTCTCCGAAAGGCCCAGCAGGAGATCGACAACGTTGTGGGTACAGAGCGGCTCATGGAAGAATCTGACATTGATAAGCTTCCTTACCTGCAAGCTGTGGTGAAGGAAACTCTCAGACTGCATCCACCAGTGCCCATCACCAATCCTCATCTTAATGAAGCACCAGCTACTCTTGCTGGTTACAACTTACCTGCTAATTGCATGGTATTTGTCAACATCTGGGGACTTGGGCGAGATCCATCAATGTGGAAAAATCCTTCAGAGTTCGATCCTGACAGATTTATTGGAACTGAGCTAAATGTGCATGGGAATCACTACCAGTTCCTGCCTTTTTCATCAGGCCGACGTAAGTGCCCGGCTTACCATATGGCCACCCTTAAAGTGCAGTATGCGCTAGGAATGTTGCTGCAGTGTTTCAACTGGGCTCCTCCCGCTGGAATATCTGGTAAGGACATGGATCTGTCGGAAGGAGTAGGCATAGTTTGTGGCAAAAAGGATCCATTGTTTGCGACTGCTACACCTCGTGTGGACTCATGTCTTTACATTTAAAGGGAGTTACAGCAGTTGATGATGAGTCTTCAATCCTTAAGAAAATGTGCAAGTATTATCATCTAGAAGAAGTTTGAGGTAGAATTTTTAGCTGGAGCCGTACCTATCATTCGAGTGACAGTGAGTGAGTCACGAGAGAGAGTCAGAGCGAGAGAGGGAGCTGGAACTGGAGTGTGTGTGTGTGTGTGTGTGTGTGTGAGAGAGAGAGAGATCGAAAGTGGGAGCTGGAGATTTTATATTATTAAGCACTCATACCTACTCTCGCAGTGTCGCACCGCGCGCGCGAGAGAGACATCGCTGAATACATGCCACATGGTAAAAGCTGTAGCAGCTCAGACCTAAGTAACAGCCCTTTGTTCTAGCCATGCAAGATGCTTAGGTGTTGTGTTAGGTTTTGTGTGTACTTTTGATATTTTGAAGTTGACTCCATCAGCAGAATATGCATCCACCTTTCTCTCCTCCAAAATGTGCATATTTTTTTGCATGTGCATGCACATTCTATCTTCAAGTTCTCACCCGCATTATGATGTCCGTGCAAGTCGGGGGCCCCACCCTTGAGTAAGGGCCCTCCCTGCACTGAAGGCGGGGCTCAAACAAGGGACTTCCACCATAGGTAACTCGAGCAAGTTGCTTAGCCATAATGCCATCTTTGGATAGACCTTACTAAAAAATAGGAGGCCTTTACGTGGGGGGATGATTTTATGGTGATGATTTGAAGATTATTAAAACTATTTGTTTAGTTAACAAATTGCCCCTTGAATATTCATTGACTTTTAATGAGGATAATTGAATAAATAGACATATTGGACAAATAAGGTAATTGTGGCACTCTCTTGTTTGCATCCTTTGCATGATTTTAAGGCACCACAAGTGGCAATGGATATCCTTTATGACCTTGACATCATTGTGAAACTAAGGATAATATTATGAAATTACTATTTATGTAATTATTCTAAAATGCCATATGTATGATAAGTTCTCATTCTCCAACATAACTTGCATAATTAAAAGTCCCTTTGAGTGCATGTAAGACTTCACCCCTCACCCTTGACAATGAGGTGATAAGTTGGTGCTAAGTGAGGGAAAGGCCTAAAAAGTTAGGTCAATGGACCTCACTTTATGGAAACTCAAGGGCAATAGGACATAACGAAAGGTTGAGACATGGGGCCCCTTCCTTTATGTAGTGCTTAGTTGAAATGTTTTTCCTAATTGGAAAAACTTTGCGAGTTATGGTATCAAGATCCTTTTCTCATCATATTTGATCATTTTCTTGAATTTTGGTAGAATTTATCTTTAATAGTTTTCTATTTTTCTCGATTTTCCATTTTTCAGAATACTTTGGTTTGATTTTTGACATATTAATATTTACTTTTTCTGTGATTTCTTATTTTATATTAATAGCTCTTTCTTCTAGCTTTTAGAAAGGAATTTGATTTTTTATGATAGTGATGATAAGTACAATGGAAAATTTTGGGTCACCAAAAGACCGTAATAAATTCAAAACTTATCTACTCAACTACTACACTAATTTTTATGGTTTTTCTTAATAATGAGTTGCTCGGTGCACATGGGTTACATCGGCCTCTATACAAGACTCATAAATTCACCTACACAGGCCGTCGGTGATAGCCATATTATACAAGTTACATAGGACTACAAAATTGGGACCGTATACAAACTTGTTACTATAAACACACATGAGTTCTAACACTCTCCCTTAGTAACTGGTTTGTTTTCCCTAATATTCAATAAATCCCTAAATTTTTCAAATTTGTTTTGTGCAAGAGGCTTCGTGAAAATATCGGCTAATTGTTCATCTATAGAACAATAGATCAAATCAATATCTTTACTTAACATTTACGAAATTAAGAATAATAATACTAAAAATTCAACAAAGATTGTATTAATTGCATAAATACTTTATACAGTACCTTTTGGTAGATGTGGAGGACCACAATCCTCTTCTCTTGCCTCATCATCATTACAATGGCTTCTCCTGGGTCGATACACTTCTTCTGCATCTTCATTAGATGAAGCAATGTCATATATAAGAGGCTTTGTCTCCTTCGAACAATTACGTCTAGGATGACCGATTCCCACATATGCAATAATTGTATTTATTCTCTTGCGATAGCTTTTTTCATTCAAGATTTCATACATTCTTGCAACCTCATTCAATTGTTCTGTAAAATTTGTTGCAATAAGTGTATAAAAGGTATTAGAAATGGATGAATATGTCATTAGAAAAAAATTACAAATATCAAGTTCATAACACATCAAACATTGGGGTTCTCTCTTTCTCTCTCTCTCTCTCTCTCTCTCTCTCTCTCTCTCTCTCTCTCTCTCTCTCTCTCTCTCTCTCTCTCTCTTTGAATCACTTTTTTATTGATTCAACAGAATCAAATATAACATATACATGTACTCATTAATGTGCATACAAGATTTTGGGAGTAAACCACCAATTAGACAATTGCATAGTTTTTTTTACAAGAGACAAAAAGTATCATACAACTTATTTTACAACTTTGATACTATCAAGAGCAAGAACCCAAACATTAAGACTTGTTTATATGTTTATTCGATGAAGCACAAACTAGAAAACTTAACTACAACCATATTTGAAAGAATATGTTTTTACCACTAAAGCATAAGGAAATTTGAAAAGAAAATAAGCAAGAATAGGTAAGCAAAGCATCTTAGCAAATTACACTTTAATTGTGTAAAAACTTAGAAGAGAATTAAAAAAACAATTATCTACAACTAAGTTCTCCTATAAATCTTGTTCCATAATGGCAAATTTTCATAAATGGTTCATAAGGGCTTTGGCAATTTTCCATCAAATGGTCCAAAATGGCGTCGTCGAAAAAGGGCTTCAGGGACAATTGGTGCCTGGTCCCTGAATTGGTCGAAATCGTCCAGATTTTCAGACGGGGGGTGCCCCCAGGTTTGTCAAACTGATGCAAACCTAATGGATCCATTCATGCCCAATTTCGATATCGTTTGGTCAATTTGACACTTCGTCCCGCCGTGGATAACGCTTTTAGGACAATGGAAATGATCTGGTTTGGCAACTTTTCGTCAAATAATCCATTTTCTCCAAACGATGTCAGTTTCTAGTGTTGTCTCTTCCGACCAGTGGGTGACGTCGAGTGGAACTTATGGAAATAGACAAAACACCGAACATGCATACTGCTAGCCTGAAACCTCTATTTGAAGTTCGGCCCCGAAAAGGGCTTAGGGGACAATTTTTCCATCAGGTCCCTGAACTAGACGAAATTGTCCGGATTTCTAGACCAGAGGTGGCCCTAGGTTCGTAAACTCGATACAGACCTGATGGATCCATTCATGCCCAATTATGACATCGTTTGGTCAATATGACCTTTCCTACCGAGGAGAACGCTTTAAGAGTAATGGAAATGACCTAGTTTGGCAATTTTCGGTCAAACGTTCCATTTTCTCTGAACAGCGTCGGTTTCTTATACTATCTATTTTGGCCAGTGCCGACATTGAGAGAAATCTGTGGGAATAGACAAGACATCGAACGGGCATACAGGTAGCTCGAAACCACCGGTCGAAGTTTGACCCAAAAAATGGCTTCAAGGACAATTGGTGTCTGGTCATGGAACTGGCTGAAATCGTCCGGATTTCCAGACGGGGGGTCACGCCAGGTTTGTGACATGATATAGTTCTTATTGATCCATTCATGCCCAATTCCGACATCGTTTGGTCAGTTTGGCCCTTCGTCCCGTAGATAATGCTTTTAGAACAACGGAAATGACCTAGTTTGGCAATTTTTCGTCAAATAGTTCTTTTTTTTCTCAACGACATCAATTGCTCATGCTGTTTATTCCCGCCAGTGGGCGACGTCGAGGGGAACCTATGGGAACAAAGAGGGCACCAAATGGGCATATTGGTAGCCTGAACCCTCCATTCGAAGTTTAGCCCAAATAAAGAGCTTCGGGGAAAATTGGCCCATCGGGTCCCTGAACTAGTCGAAATCGGCCAGATTACCGGGGGTGGCCCTAGGTTCGTGAACCCAATACAGACCTCATAGATCCATTCATGCCCAATTATGACAGCATTTGGTCAGTATGACCTTTCGTCCCGAGGAGAATGCTTTAAGGGTAATGGAAATGACCTAGTTTGCTCTTGCTTAAATCATAGTGTAAAGCATCTAGATCAAGATCTAACATCTAGAACTTGATAGACCTTTGGATTAAGCAATCAATAACTCTTAATGATTGATAAGTACAATCATATTTGTCCTTTTTCTTTGAAAAATGACAATAACTGCCCAATCTTCTTGTGAGGCAGAGTACATTGTTGCAGCCAAGATGGCTAATGAGCTGACATGGCTCCAACAGTTCCTAGAAGGATTGGGAGAGAGCAGCAATGAGCCGTTGATGTTGTACATGGACAACACCTCTACTATACATCTGACGAAGGACCCTGTGTTTAATTCTAGAACGAAACACATTGCCATCAAGTATCACTTGATCAGGGATCTGGTTGAAAGAAACGAGTTGAAGATCATGTTTATTTCAACGAAGCAGATGGTAGCCGATATCTTCACAAAGCCTTTGGACAAGGCAATGTTTGAAAGACAAAGGGCAAGCCTAGGAATCAGAAAAATACCCGCTTTGAGAGGGAGCTGAAAAAACCTTAAGTTTTTGAGTGTCAAAGCTTTAGTATTTTTGTTTTCCTTGTATTTTTTGGACTGATGTATTTTTTAACTAAGTTTCGCACATATGGCATATTTAAACTGTGTTTCGCACAGTTCGCATTTTTTGCACTTTTTCGAATAATGTGACACTTAGTATAAAATGACTTAGAACATGTTTTTCACAAACCTTCGGCTTTTTCACATTTTTGAATTTTGCGACAACTGGTTCTTCGCATTTTTCACAAAATGGAACCAGGGTGTGAACACACATAGTACAAGCAGCTGAATATGCAGAAATGGCGGAGGAAAGCAATGTGCAACTAGAATCAGTTAGAATTAACATAATGCATTTTTCTAATTAATACAGTTTAGATTAATCATTTTCCCATCGAAAATCACGGATGGCCTTGAAAACCCCAAGCGTCGGGGCCTACAATTGGCCAATAATAAAGTCTGAATAGGGCTGGAAAACATCAACAAGACCCTCAACCGGTTCATGACTGATGCAACTAATTCTCCAGATGTCATCTTTCTGGAAGCCTATATTACAATGTGGAGACTCTTCTAACAGCCGCAAAGGTAAATACTAGGTGGGACATGTGCTTCGGCGAGTAATGTTTCAACCCCAATAAAGCCTTCAAGACACTAGCCATCAAAGATCAAATCTCCCTATATCGGACCTACCATCACTTATCCACAACATCTTCATCAATATAGCGAGGTTGAAATGATGGTATATGACGGATTTCCTGGGAATTATGCACCCGACATTCGGCCCAATTCGCTCGCAATCCATAATGCATAGCACATTGTGGACCTGATTTGTCCGTGTGGTCACACAAACCCACCACAAGATCCGAGACACTGAAAATGCAAAGGGCCAGCAACTCAAGCAGGCTCCATGAAGCACATATCTATCATCTGTATCTTACCTTTCAAAAACAAAAACAAAAACAAAAAGCCTAGCAAAAGAAGTCCAGAAAAAACATCAAGGGACTCACTTTTATTTTTCTTGTTTTTCACCGTTAGTTTCATTTTATCTTTCTTACTTTTTTGTTATCTATTTGTATATACACTCTCTCTGTTTCCTCTCTCTAAAGCTAAATTTTGTTGCCAACAAAAAAAAAACTCCTAACTTTTTGTCAATTCCTTACCCCCTCATGTCGATACCTCTTTTCACCTTCTTTCCCCACAATCTCTCATCGCCACGCATGCCAATGCCAGAGACATACGCAGGTGCCAAGGGATTGTCACCAAATTCACAATGGGGGCATGTTAGAAGATTTTGGTGAAGATTCTTCTAACGGGTTTCAGATGCAAAAAGAGACTAACGAATATCAAGCGATGGAGTCAAGCCGCCAAACTACATTAAAGAGAGTCGACAACTTACAAATAAAGAGTTCTAGAATCTACATTTACCAAGAACGCCAAAGCTAGAGAAGTCGACAAGTTGCAGCCAATGAGTGAAAACAAAGCCCAGTGCCTCACCAACATACTTTACGGCGACGAGAATAAAGCATGGCCGAGTCGACATAAAGATTCAGATCTATTTGTAATGTAACGTAAGACACCCTTAAAAGTGCACTATACTCGTAAGCCTACAACACGAGAAGTAGAAATAGATCTATGCTCTAATGGGGCTAAAATAAGAAAGGACCCAAAGTAGTTAAAATGAAAATTGGTTTAGAACTTTTTATAAACTCAAGTTCTTATGGCACATGGTTTTGGGTGCACCAAAAACCCTAACCCTAAATTTGTCTATAAGTAGGGATGCGACACCATTTTGTAATCACTTTTCATTGTCAAGAAGAGAGAGAGAGAGAGAGAGAGAGAGAGAGAGAGAGAGAGAGAGAGAGAGAGAGAGAGAGAGAGAGAGAGAGAGAGAGAGAGAGAGAGAGAGAGAGAGAGAGAGAGAGAGAGAGAGAGAGAGAGAGAGAGAGAGAGAGAGAGAGAGAGAGAAGCCTCCTCCTACCTTTCCTACATCGTAAAGCCCTCCTTTTTTGCTGATGTGTGATGGATTGTGGATGAATGAATGCTTCAATATTGTTGTTTAACCATGCTATCACACTCTTGAAAGATCATTAGCTCATGCTTTCATTCATCTAATCCACAAAATCACACATTAGTAAAACATGTGTTAGAATTCCTTTTGGAGTGATCATTAAGATCCATTAGGTGGGTTTTATTTCCATTGCTCCCCTCCCTTGAGAACATAAGCCTAAAGAGGAGAAGATATAGAGCCAAAAGAGCCTAGATAATCCACGATACCAAGATCCAAGATGAGGATCAACCCAAACCCAAAACCTCAAGAAAAGAGATAGGAAAAGGAAGAAGCCTCACACCCTCATCTAGCCATTCCACCTTTAGATCCAACACCAAGATTGACACACTTTGTAGGCTTAGATCCCATCTTAGATCCGTAGTTTAACCCCCTCTCCATTGGATCGAAGCCCGTACTACACCGATACTCACACGGTTAGAGATCCAAGCCCCTTCTTTGCCCTCTTGATCGCGACGATTAGGGAGGCACGCAACACCTTATCCCGCGCTGCCTTTCATTAGAAAAGTATTTCCTTTTCTTGCTACCATTGACATGACCGAGCTTGGATTATTCAGATTGAAGGACCCTTATCTCTTACTTTTCTAGCTTGATGCAATTCATTCTGTTAAACCAGTCTCAAAATGGCCCCTAGTTCTAGCCCAAGTTTGCTCAGAAGGACATCTCGACAGTTCAAATCTGCTCATTTTTATGACAATATCAAAGGCAATAGGGGTGTCAAAAGCAAAATTCTTAAGTAAAGTCGCTTGCTTGCAGGTATGGACCTCAACATCAGTAAGATGGGTAAGAGCAATCCAAAGTTCAATAGAGATGGGTGCCAAAAAGTTTACAAACGGAAGACTCCATAGCTTGTAGACAGTTTTGGCAGACTTAAACTCAATAGTACGGGACCGGGCACCAAAGGTACTTGGGAACTCTTAGCTTGACAAAACTCGAAGAAAGACTGATTGTCTACTTCACAGATCTCTTGTGAGAAAGATTCTAGTTGGGAAGCACCATCCTCATCAAGGTCATCAATAAAAATCAATGGATGTGATGAGAGAGGGAGTTCAGTGGTGGTAGGGATATCAATAGTCAAAGCACCATTTTTTTTTTTAAAAAGACAAATATCTTTTGAATATGAGAATTGCAAAATCTTTCTTCATCCACAATGTTATCAACATAACGTGGGAAGTTGATAAAGATATTCTCAACAATGTTCAGGGTGTCATTCTTTCTAATAAAATCCATGTAAATCTTAATTTAATCCATGGCAGTCATAATATCCATGAGGCAAAAGATTCTATCATCAGGTTTAGCAGCATCACATGTATCTTTATCAGTAGAAATAATAAGATTGTGAACTTCAATAGCTTTCTTCATGCAACAAATGATAGGTTTAATAAAAGAGTTAGGAGAAGGAAGGAGATCCCCATAACCAAGTGCAACCCCGTCATGAAACCATCATGGAGAGGACTAGAACATGAAAACAGACCTAAGTTAGCCATAAAATCCAAGTAAAGGCAAAGGCTGGGTACTACCTCGGCCAAAAAGTAGTCGGGTTTACATCTAAAAAGATGCAAAAAGAGAGTAAATTTTTTTGCATAGCCCCTTTTGACAAGTCAAGACCAAACCCTTTGAACCCTTTCATTTATAACATAAAAAGTAAAACAAAGTTGTATAAAGTCTTACAGTACTAGGTATTATAAAGTGAAACAAGTTTTAGAATACTCATTTGTTACCTGCCACCATCCCACAACACAAAACCGCATGAGTTAGTATAGTGGAAAAGATAGGTGTCATAGCTGAGCATCAGTTGTCCGAAACAAGATTCACTACTTTATCAGCTCAACTACAAATACATATCATACATCCAATCTTCTCTACCATGACTTACATTATTAGCAATACATTCTGCCCTAAAAACAAAATCGTACAAGGACAGATGCCATATTGATCAGTATAAGGTGAAACAAATGTATTAAGTTCACATTAGCATTCCACAGACATAAGAAGCTATACCATACTTCACAGCGTACAAAGAGACCTGGCTCCAGCATCGGTGTTAGGTACTAGAGCAAATCCGTGCCATACTAGCCCCAAGAACATCCAAAAAGATCACTTCGAATTTACACACCTTATAGCTTGGACAAATCCCTGCCATACAAGCCCACAAGAGCCAAACTCTAGACCAAGTACTAGCTTACATACAACAAACATATTCAGTTTATCAATCGTTCTTATGCCATTAGCATTACATATAAACACCACAAGTTTCTACACAAATCATTCTTCATTACCTTCAGAATTGCATCATCAAGTACAATTTACCCTAACACATCATTCAGCATTCCACAGACAACCATGACTCATAACTCTATGTGCTTGACGTATTGGTGTAAACCCCAAGATTGGGTGAATATACAAAACTTAATGGTGTTTTTACACATAGTTTCGTACTTGAATGCATGGTGAAGATATCTCTTGAGAACTACCCATCTTCCAATAGGTATGTGATACACCTTCTTTAGATACTAATGATTCCAATGCGACAATGATGGGCTAACAATAGAGCAATGCCCTTATTAGCATTTCTTACTACAAGAAACATATCTAGTTCTATCAAAGAATTGCAATAGTATACCACCATATGTATTCCCTTTGTCTTCACTAACAAGAAGTCGTTACATTCATATCATATGCCATAAGATTATATGCATTTGGAGACAACTTGTAACTTTGAGATTCATCAAATAAGACATCCTTGCTAACTTTTACTTTCTTTGAAATAGGATGCCTATATCCTTTGCTATTTTCACTATAGCCTACAAATATTCCTTTGAAGGAACTTGCATCTTCTTTCCTTCTTGTTTCCAAAGGAATGTGGACATAACATATACATCCAAACACTTTAAAATCTTTTACATTGGGCTTATTGCCAAACAAAGCTTGAAATGGTGAAATCCCACCAATAGCAGTACTAGGAAGCCTATTACATAAGTAATTAGCACAAGTTATGGCCTCCGCCCAAAAAGTGATGGGTAGAGATGCATCAAGTCTTAAAGACTTTGCACATTCACAAAGACTCCTATTTTTCCACTCGGCCACCCCATTTTGTTGGGGGGTGTAAGGACAAGTGAGTTCTCTCTTAATGCCATTGATCTCACAAAAGTCTCTCATCTTGTTGGAGATATACTCTCCTCCATTATCACATCTTAGAACTTTAATGCAAGAACTAAGTTGCTTTTCCACTAGAGACTTAAACTTTACAAAAGTTTCATATACAAGACTTTTCTTAGGCAATAATTCTATCCAAGTGTATCTTGTACAATCATCTACCAAGAAGGTAATGAACTGGGCCTAAATCAATCATCTCAAATTCTGATGAAAGCAAAGATTTGGTTTCCTATAATAACTGATTTGAATGGCTGATAATTAAAGAATTATCATCGTATAATGCTATTATAAATAGCTTGACCCTTTACGCTTGAGATATACATTAGAGTCTGCGGAGCAAGAAGTAAAATTATGCTGCAACAAGAAGTGATTGATTCTGTCATACCAGGCTCTGGGAGCTTGCTTAAGACCATATAATGCCTTATGCAATTTACATACCAAATGCTCTTTGCCTTGAAGGACGTAACCTTCTGGTTGATAAATGAATATGTCTTCTTGTATGTATCCATAAAGGAATGCTGTATGGACATCCATCTGGTGAATGTCCAGATCTCCTGTAGCAGCTATAGCCAGCAAGGTGTGAATAGATTGATGCTTTACCACTGGACTGAAGGTGTCAGTGTAATCTATTCCATAAGCTTGCTCAAATCATTTAACCACTAATCGAGCTTTCCATTTGGATATTGATCCATTTGGCTTAAGTTTTAGCTTGAAGATCCACTTAGAGTCAATAGGTTTAATACCTACAGGAGGATTAACAAGACTCCAGGTCTCGTTCTTCATCAAGAAATGGTACTCAACATTCATGGTAGCTTTCCATTCGTCTGCATTGGGCATTGATAATGCTTCTGCAACAGTGGCAGGTTCATCATGACTGATGAACGCCTGAGGGACAAAACGATCAGATTGTTGTTGTTGTCTTGCATACCTTCGAACTACAGGTGCTTGAGTGGATGTTTCTCCTGGGTAGATGACATGGACAACTTCAGCTTGTGGTTGAACAGTCGTGGGTCTGGGCCCATCGATGGTGAGTGGAGCTGTTGGGACAAACTCTTGTATTTGAATATTTGTAGGTCGATGCCTGTCGATGGAGAACGGAGCTACTGTGATAGACTCCTGCATAGCTGCTTCTGCTTAAAATCATGAAATTTGTCTTCAAGGAAGACAATGTCGCGGCTGACTGAAATCTGACTTGTCTCAATATCATAAATGCAATAAGCCTTGTGTGACATTGAATAGCCGATAAAAATATATTTACAACTTACTGGGACTAGTTTCTTCCTTAGATCAGACGATATTTGAGCATAGCAGAGACATCCGAACACTTGTAGACGTTTCAAACTTGGTTTGTGGCCGTAGTAGGCTTCAAATGGTGTTTTGGAGTTGACTGCCTTTGTGTTGGAATGATTTTGCAGATAGCAGGTTGTAGAAATTGCTTCAGCCCAAAAATTCTTAGGTAATTGAGCGTTGACAATCATGGATTGTGCAACTTCCAATAGTGTTCAGTTCTTTCGCACAACTATCCCATTTTGTTGTGGAGTGTAGCTGGCTGTGAACTGATGGTGCATGCCACATGATGATAGATAGTCCGCCATTTCATTTGATAGGTACTCTCTCCTTGAATCAGACCAGTCTGATTCTCAACATATTGCTTGAATTCTTTGAAGCAATTGAATGCTTTTGACTTGTTCTTTATGAACATGATCCTGGTGAATCGGGAGAAGTCATCAATAAATGTGATGAAATATAGAGCTTGACCCAAAGAGGGTATGCTCATGGGACCACGTAAGTCACTGTGAATCAGTGACAGAATGGACTTCGCTCTCCTGGCTTGTCCTCTTGGAAATTTTGTTCACAGTCTGATTAGCCGTAGTAACATCATTAATATTCATATCCTTGACCAATTTATTATGATGCATGTACAAGATTGAATGCATATTCAAAGGACCTAGTCTTTGGTTCCAAACATGAGCATCAGAGTTACTCACAGAAAGTGCATGATCGTGACTTAGGATGTATAAATTTCCTTCTCTATGTGCAAAGAAGATTTCATTGGAATTCCCATAAAAAATAGTACATCGACTAGCAGTAGGCAAAGCTCTATAGTCTTGATCAATGATCTTGCTAATAGACAATAAGCTCTTTGTTAAATTGGGTATGTAAAGTACATCATCTAACTGTCTAGTGATGCCGTAGGGGACTACACTCAAATGGAGCCTTGGCCTTCAATCTTGTGTGAACTTGAGTCGCCGAAGAAAATGTACTTTGAATTTGTTGTTGTGAGAGTAGAAAATAGGTTTTTACATGGTGTCATATGCCGTGAAGCACCTGGATCAAGATACCATTGACATGCATCTCCACTTGGTTGGTCTTGTACCATCAGCGCCTTGTCATCCTCTTGGGACAGAGTCAGAACCTCCATCCTGGTGCTGTTGCATCTTCTTCCTCGCTTCATTGTGCTTGAGGATGTGACAATCCTTAATGTCGTGATTTGAACTTTTGCAATATCTGCAAAAGAGTTTGGTCTTGGATGGTTGTTGTTGTTGTTGCTGTTGCGTTGAATCTGGCTGCTCTGCCTTTGTCTTCTTGTCCTCGAAATTCTTCTTCTTGGATTGATGCCTATTAGAGTACAATGCCATTGACTTGGTGCTCGTTGTGGATAAGCTTTTTCTCCTGACTTCTTCCTGCAATAGACTTGCTTTCAGTATCTGAAGAGACAACGCAAGAGTATTGCTCAAAAGCAATACTAGATTATCATAGGAGGATGGAAGACTGGCAAGAAGAGACATCGTTTAGTCTTCTTCTGATATAGGGAAACTTATTGCAGCAAGTTGATTCAGCAACTATTTGAATTCGTTCAGGTGATCGCTGACTGAGGTGCTTTCACTCATCTTGAGTGTAAGTACCTTTTTCCTCAAAAAGAGACGAGTCGATACATATGAAGTCTCGTAGATACTTGTTAGGATATCCCACGCTTCTTTGGAGATGGTGATGTTTGATACGTGAGCAATTTGAGTGTCTTTCAGATTCAAGGATACAATGGCAAGTGCTTTGCCATCCTTTGCTTCCCATGCTGGGAGCAATTCAGGTTCTGCCGGTCTGGCTATTGAACCGTTTACGTATTCCCATAGCTCCTTCTCGATTAAGATCATCATCATCTTGAATTTTCACATGTGAAAATCATCTCCATTGAACTTGTTGATCAGACGGATCTTTGAGGTTGAACCTTCCATTAAAATTGAGGAACAGAGATTACACAGACAGAATATGAACTAGCTCTAGAAAAACAAGAACGTATTAGTTTCCTACATATCTTGGACTCTAGTAATCCAAAAATACCTTGCTCTGATACCACTGTGTTGACTTGGATGTTGATGCCAACTGATAAAATAAATTCCTATTAAAGGATCTTGGATTACTTGGAGAACGGATATTAAAGAGCTGTTTCTAATGAGAGTATCAGTGTAGGTGTCTTAAACAACCGTTCAGATAAATTGCAAAAAGTATTAGGCGTCTAAGACAGCCATGCAATACACTGATCTTGATATTCTGATATAAAAATGTAATTACAATTAGGCGTCAAGGACAACCATACATTATCTTGTCTGTGACATTGCGGAAGAAGAGTTACTTAACATTCAACAAGAATGTAAGAAAATGGAACACTAGCAAATCTGTATATTAGTGTTGTAAAAACAACGATCAAACCACAAAATAATAGCACTGATAAGCGCATGATCCTACTAACAGAAACAAGACAATGGCTATTGCTCTGAATATTTACTCTCTCTCTATAATCACTAACTCTGAGGAGTCAGCTACTGAAAGACCAATTTTGGTCGTAGATCTCCGTATATCTCATCACATGTATCATCTGACGAATCAACTTTTTGAATATCTATCTCTCTTCAATCGCTCATTTACTTATATAGCAACTGGAAGATCTTGCATTATTCTATCTTGGCATTTACAAGATTACTTAACAGTTGATTAACTGACTAATTAGAACTTATTATTGGAGCGTGAAGACGTAGACAGTTTGTACTTGGAATCTTGTGTATTTCTGTAGAGTGTCGTCTTTCTCGCATTTTATTCGAAGCAGTGTCGCAATTGTGGAAGTGTCTGAAATGGCCCAAAAACTGAGTTAACACAAGTGTCACAAAACACTTAGTTGCTCAAGATGCCCCGAAGGTGACAAGGGTGACAATGTCGGATTTTTTGCCTGTGAAAATTCCTGAGTAAAAATATAGACTGTAGCGACAATCAGTGCAATAATGCAAACTGTTAAAAAATAGTTCATTTTCTACAGTCTACTTGAGAGAGTGATTTACATGAAAATGAAGGAGAGAAGTTAGGATGAGTAGGAGTAAGATTAAACTCCAACACATGAACCATTGGAGTGTTTACTCCCTTTGGCCCTGGGCTGATGACATAGAGGAGATGTTTGCCAGCACAGACAAGGAACTTCGTGAATGGAAGGAAAAGAATGCCAAAGCAGTAGTTGTCATTTCATTCTCAATCGAAGATAGCATTACTCTTGACCTCGCATATATCTCTAATGCAAGAAAGATGTGGGATGCACTCGTGACCAGATTTCAAACCAAGTCACACAATCAGATCATGCATCTAGAAGATCAGCTTACCTATCTACGATGGGATGGTAAAGATCTCACGAGCTTCATCAGGAAGATGAAAAACCTGAACCTATCTTTGCACAACGCTGGAACAGAACATGTAGTCCCACAAGAGAAGGAGCTCATGTATCTTCTACGCTCTCTACCAAGATCGTTCCAAACAACCTAGATTCTACTGGCCAAAGACCTTGACATGACTTTCGAGAAGGCTATCACTGACATCAAGGAAGAAGTGGAGGCTTGAGGGCACTACGACGACAAAAATAAGTCAGATCAAGCTCTCTACAACAACAAAGATCAGCTAAAGAAGAAGCCTCATTGTAAGAGGGAGTCACCCCGAAGACAAAATCAAAGTCAATAGAAAGAGGGAGGTCATGAAGGAAGATGGAAAGAAAGGAACAAGAACAAGTAGCAAGGTGGTGAGAAGAAGACATGCGTCAGATGCAGACCTGATGACCACATGGTGGACACATGTTGGCTGAATTCAAAGATCGAGTGCATGCATTGTCACAAGAAGGGTCATGCAATAGTAGACTGCTACTATAACCCAAGGAACAAAAAGACACAAGGCATGAAGGAGAGCTCCAACAGCTCATCGTACGTGGAGGAGCCAGAATCCTCAAAGATAGGTGAAGAACGAGCCAATCAAAATTCATTCGATTATTTGTAGACTGATGTATGTGCTACATCACAAGCCGATGTTCAAGATGTTGTTCTTAAATCAGGTGCTATGTTACACTTTGTGACAACGAGACAGATGATAGCTGACAAATTTTTCCAGATACATCATTCTGGGAGATGGATCGCGACATGAAATGAGCAGAACATGAGTATTATGGCTGAACACCAACAATAGAGATAGAAGACTAGATGATGTCCTGTACATGCCTATGCTTCAGAAAGATCTACCATCTATAGCACATATAGCAGATGCAGACATGCGTGTGACATTCATGGATGACTCATGCAATATAGTAGAAGCCAGCACCAATACCTTCATTATGCAAGGCAAGTGCAAAGGCAACCTGTATCACTTGAAGGTACGACTTTCTATAGAGCAAGCTCATCAGATCCATGAGCCTATGGACGTTCTATGGCATAGGAGACTATGTCATATGAACACGATGGCATTGTATAAAACTAGCCAGCATGGCGTATTCACAGGTGTTAGCATCAAAGATGCAACGAGTCTGACATGCTATGATGCGTGCAACAAAGGGAAGATGTCACGTACACCCTTTACCAAGGACTCTTTCAGGACAATAGAACTCCTGGAGTTGATACACTCGAACATCTATGGACCCTTTGATGTGGTTTCTATGGGAGGCTCAAGATACTATATCACCTTCATTGATGATTTCAGTAAGTTTGTAGTTGTCTACTTCATCCACAGGAAGTCAGAGGCACTTGATAAATTTACAGAGTTTGTAAATTGAGCTGAGAAGTGGACTGAACAGAAAAGTTCAAGATGAGCTAGCTGCGGAGGAAGTGTGGGAAGGTGTGCGAACTCCTAATTTTTCTAGATGAGCAAAGGTGATAACAGTGATTAGACCACCGTAGGCAATCCGGAAGGGAGCTTGAAAGTGGCTTGCAACTCCTTAATGAGAAGTGTGGCCCAATTATAGACTGTGTCCGCCGGTCCTTCCATCATGGCCATCATGATGATGATCGGTTTGGACACGCGAAGGGGGCGATGAGAGATGACAAGGATGGTGGCGGACAGAAAGTCTATTGCGTCATGGAGATTTGGATTCTTGATTTGCAAAATCAAGTATCCATCGTTGGTTTTTGTCTTGAAATCCCCTTGATACAGAAGGAAAAAGATGGATATATCAAATTTGGTAAGGCCTGGGGAGAATGGTAGGTGGTTGGAGTGCGGAAGGCTAAGCGCCAATGAAATTAGTGCGGGATTGAGGGTGACTATATGGTCTTGCCCTTTGTAGGTGACACTGAAATGATCGGTGTCGAAGGTGAAAAAGGCTTGTTCTATTATAGAATGGTCCTGGAAGAGGGGTACCTCCATGGCGTCTAGGCCCATGTTTGTTAGAACCGCAAGGCAGCCATCAGTGTGAAGAGCAGCGAGCTCTTGCTCTGTGAGTAATGGGAGGATGGTGTACTACAAAGTTGCACGTGCGGCACGAACAAGGGTTCAAATCGGGGAGAAGTCTCTCCCTCCTCTCGGCTAGGAGAAGTGGATGTGGTTGGGGATCCGGTCTGCTGAGACGCAGACGACAAGGTAGTGGCTTGTGAAGACATTGTGGAGCTGGAGGATCGGTTGGGACTGGATGGTGGAGCTGCTAGTGAGTTGGACTCTTTGTGTAAAGACCACTAGGGAAAAAAACCCCTAAGATGAGGATAGGAAAACACAAGAGAGACTATGGAGCAAAACCACCCAACCAATCCTAGATCCCTCTTGGATCTAGCCCCCAAGCCATGCCATGTGATAGCAAGAGGAGAAGAGCTCACTGGTAACCTAGACCAAAATCGTCGACGGATAATCTCTACCTCAATATATAG
This sequence comes from Diphasiastrum complanatum, assembly GCA_029204225.1. Lineage (NCBI taxonomy): Eukaryota > Viridiplantae > Streptophyta > Lycopodiopsida > Lycopodiales > Lycopodiaceae > Diphasiastrum > Diphasiastrum complanatum. Next base: position 43,791,121 of record CM055109.1, read on the forward strand.
AGAGTAGGATTATGTGCATGAGTCCATGCAATCCCCATGCAGTCAACTATAAATAAATCACAGCTCTTAATGTATTCCTCCTACCTATATCAGTCACACGTACATGCACTACTCCATATGTCTCATTTAGAGTGTCTGGGTCCTCTCAAGGTCATTAGTCACCAACAGGCCTCGATGTGGAATAAAATCTAGGCGTGACCAATAATCTCGAACCTGGAGGGCCGATCTACCATATTAGGACTATTCCATGTCCATAACTGAATATGGCCGTAACATTTTTCCTCCCTTAAACAGGTTTTGTCCTCAAAACGGAAAAAAAAAATATGAAACTATTCCTTAAGCTTTCAAGTCTTACCCATGAACCATTATTCTTAATCTGATCTTTCCATCTGAATAAGTTATTAGAGATGCAACAATTCTTCAATTGCTTGCCTCTACTCATGAATACTAGCTTAAATTCCAAAAGATACACTAAGCTATAAATCTTCCAAATGGGTTGATCTGATCCAAAAGAAGAGTTCATCACCTTCATGTAATCCCAATTACATGAAATACTGGGTGATTTATCTTATTTCAGAAATCAAATTTAAAATTTGAAGAAATTCCATTTTAATTTCTTGCAAAAAATAATGCTTCTTGGTACAAAAAGCATATCCAAATATTCTAAAATACGACAATTCAATCATCTAAAATCTCTAGGAGATCCATCAAGTCTCAGACAATTATAACTCAAACCAGAGGACTGCAGTATAGACTGAACTTTGCACACAAGCACTTATAGACTACAATCTGTAAGGTAAACAAATTCCTCATAAGTAAGCAATTACTTAATGAAAATGCCTGTGAGATCCACACAATCTCAAATATGTGATGGAGTTAAGAAATTTAGAGTTCAACCAATAGATGTAAATCCTTGACCGACTCAATTGATCAAGAATTACTCATTATCTTAAGAATCCTCACCTTTCCTTATAAGTTTATAATGACCTCTAAGTATCAATTTATAATCCGTCAATCATAAACATTCAGAATCTTATGATTCGTCAATCATAATTTACAGGATTTTAAAACCATACTTAATCATTAGAAAAATATTGGAGTTTATGCACAACATACAACTCAGGAAAATAAGAATCATTCTGAAATCTTTTTCACAAAGAAAATCATTGGATTCCAAGAATACTTTTCCAAACCAATTCTTAATCAGATTATGAGTTCCAAATTCTACAATCAAACAAGTAATTAAAGACCATTTTATACGCATGCCTTTAACACGATAAACTTTATACAATCACCTAGAACAATATCTAGAAATTACAAAGTTCTGCTGAATTCCAACTAAATTCACTTTACCATTCTTGGAACCATTAGGATCCGATATCTAATTGAGCTCACAAAAATACTATCACTAATGAATCAAGTTTATTTCTAAACTGAGAAATACTCATCCAAGAATTTAGTATCCTATGCACACAATTCCTTGATGAATCCGAATGACTCATAAATTATATGTCTTACAAGCAATACACAAAACAAACAGTTTCCAGTGAATTCTCTCCACATTGTCAGTTTTACCAATTAACTTCCACAAGAGTAAATCAACTACTCAAATTAATTGCCCATGATCTAGAAATCTTAAATGTTCAGGTGCAGCTCTTGATTGTACTAGTATAACACCACATTTAGATCCATATCCAAATTACTTTTAAGTTAACCTATAGATCTATCAAAACAAATCTGTTAGCTCAACAAGTAATTGCCAAACACAATACTTGATCATATGTCTATGTTCAACGACTAGGTTAAGTGCACCAAATAACTCAATAACCAAGAATACATAGTAGATCCAAACAAGATTAATCGTGCACATATGAGAAAAATCTCAGTATGACCCAATACATAAACACATATGTCCTTATCTGGTAGATTCCTCCCAAATCTGCATATGTTACTCACATATATCACTGAGAATCTTGTAACGATTCTATTTTTCATGAGTAAACAACATATATGGGAAATCTCTAAAGTGAATAATTCCACATCACAAGTTTTCCAACCATTATACCTTTATCAACAAAATTCCTTCACCAATCAACCTACTTCAGATCTTAGTGTACAAACCAAGATTAGGCTGACTTATACAGACATCTTCGGACATAAGATTAAGATTAAAGGTTTATTCCTCTGATCCAATCCATAACTAAATGGTACTTGGTAGCCAATCAGTGAACCTTAATTTAACCTTTACCACTACTTCCCATATTCATGAATATCTCATAACTCTCCAAAACTACTCTAGTTCCAAATTATTCAAAACAATCACTAGAGATTTCCTCTATTCCACTGGATAGTTCCACCATTGCACACAAACTGGATTCCACAAAAGAAATCTATGCAACTGGTTGATCCCATGAAAGTCTTATTCCTATCATTTTCTCCTCCCCGTTTTAGATTTCATAATTTCGATTAAAAAGTTCTCAGAAGACAACGTATAAAATATCAAAGATTCGAACAAATATTACAAATCGGACTTTTTCCTTAAAATCATAAAATATCTTACCCCGAGTGATAGAAACATTACTCTCAATAATCAACTATCAAATAGAGATAATCAATTGGGCTCAGAAAGTCTAAATTTCACTTAAACAATTGAAAACATCAATTGATTTTGAGCTACACTCACAAACTGAAATGGAAGTATGAATTCATATAATTTTAACAGTCCTTCGGAACCTAGTTTTACACTAGAAGGAATTATATGAAACTCAATCCAATTGTCTTGTATTTAAGAAATTTTTAAAAAGTAGAGGTTTAAATTAAAAGAGAAATAGCTTTTAAGGGTTTTCGATTTGAAATTTATGAGATACCATTTAGGGATCTAGATCTATATCTCATAACCTCTCCAAATACCCTAAACAAGTTTAGCCAGTGATTTCAACTGTTAGCATTACAAATAATATAAATACTAACCACTGGTCTACAGATCATTCTCACATAAGAATTTCCCTTTGAAATCACCAATGTCCCATACCAACAGTTTTCTCTCCAAGAAAGTTCTTTGCTTTTAGATCTGATCAACAAATACCTCCTACTATTGAATTCTCCTTTGTAACATTTTGATTATGGATCCAGGTCCATGAATATCAATAAGTGGAATAGAACTCCTTTCTAAAATAGTTGATGTGTCATTCAACCATTCGCGGATTACATCTCATGTTGGTTGGGAGCATGCTTATTGCTGCCTGTAACCAGGCTCAAAACTTGCTCCCAACAAATACGTAGCAATTTCACAAACACGGTACAATTGGATGTCGTACACGTAAACGGAGTCATTATTACAAGATTTTCTAATGTCCTTTCCACCAGGTTCAGGGACCATGCATTCCCAACATAAATCTATAACCTCTTTACCAGGTAGTGAAAAGGTCACTAGGAACTCCATCCCCCATACTTAGAAAGATCTAATTTACTTCCATAACAATTCACTTCTGAAGTGAACCTATAACATGTTGAACTTTTAAAGGACCTGTTGATTGACGGCTCCTTTTTCCTTCAGTAATAAGTGTGAAGCTAGATTCTACTCAGGGACAGAGACAGAAACAACATTTAAATTACAGTAGAATTCAGGAGATACTTAAGACTCTCAAACCTGCTATTCAACTGCTGTCCTGGCCTGATTTTATCAACAAAACACGATGGCTGATTAATATATAACAGTGAGCATGTAGCTCCTTGCAATAGGTAAATCAAGTCCCACTGTACCCAAGTAGCCCAAAAGTTTGTGTCATGCAATTGACACCTTTACATGATAGCTCCTTGCACTAGCTGGGAAATCATATCACACTCTACCCAAGTAACCCAGAAGTTTGTGTCATGTAATGGACACCTTCACATGAGAGTCGATTATCAAACTCAAGAATATGGTATCATAGCAATCCAGTAGATGAAGAGAACAATTCACATAACGGTGAACCTAGAGATCATATGTTACAAAGAGAAGCTTAGCTTCCAAAATTTTCTTTAGGAAAAACAACCCGGAGGGGGGGGGGGGAGAACTTTCTCTGAGTTAAATAGGAGTAGAAATAATCTGCTAACTTGTACACGAAATCTGATCAAAATGGCTGAACCCGTGAATCCACTTTGTCACTGCAGCCTGAAGGATGTCTTCTCAATGACAGCAATTTGCAGAGCTTTGTGCCTGTTGCATCAGCTTCTGGTTGATCTAACTGAGACTGATCTCGTTTCAGACATTCATTCATTTCTTTTACAAGATCCTTAAATTCGGAAACAGGAGAGCTCGCTTGTCTGCAAAGCGCACATATGAGCTGGTTCTCGGCCTTAAGAACACCAGAATAATCAGTTGCGTTTAGTAGAGGTACTGTGGAGTTGAAGTGATTGTCAGAAGATAGCTCCTTGACGTCATGCCTCAAGTCATCAAGATTGCTCGAAGATGCTTTTGCTTCTGCTCGCTTCTTTTTCTTGCCAACTTCGTGTGGCATAACTTCAAAGAAAAAGTTTCCTCCATTCCAGATCGAAGCTACCACTTTTAGAAGCTCAAAGGCGATGTGCATGCGGTATGACTTGAACATTGGGACTGTCAAAGCCATCGTAGCCACAGTAAAGAGAGCTTGCAATACAGCATACATTACCACACGATTCTCGTCACCCAGCAGCCCACTCAACCGCCACCAAATGTTGTTAGCCTTTGATGCTTTACGAGAAAGTTCTCTGAAAAGAAACAAATATTAAGCATGGTGGCCACGATTTAGATTTTACCGATACACTCTATGCTTTGTGAAAAGTAACAAGCTAACTGTAATACATACAGCTGTCTGCTTCCGGTGCTAAAGGCACCAAAATCAGAAAAGAAAACCAAAACAAAACTCTCAAATTTCTTACAAACCTTTCTACAAAAAAGCACGTGTTTTACATCCCTCGTGGTACATACATTAATAAGTAATCCTTCAAAGTTTTTCAATCAGCTGTGATATGCTATTGTATGACCCATTGCTACATTTTCTTCGGGCTTAGAGTTGGGCGGCACTTTTTTGTCAACTTTGCAATGGTCAAAAATCACCGGCACACAACACTGAAAGATTAGATCCAAAAAGCACCTACTGACAGTAAGGATGAAGCACAGCCCCACAAATCTATCTTGTGTTTGATTGTGCATTAAATTCTCAGTGATGTTTAAATACCTGTACGAGGTCATTATTTCAGGATCATTGAGAAGACGCTGACGTCTTAGCCCGTTGACAATGACAAAATAGAGAATCTGCCACACAGTATATGCAACCAAGGGTACCATGAACAACCATGTCCATAGAGCACGTTCTGTCATTACCACTGGCCAAGCTGGCCACGGTCCTGTTGCTTCAGCTGAATGACGAGGAAAAGTGATTGGATCCCACCACCGAATTATAAAAAATACAGTGCCTGCACTTGTAATTGGGAAAATGTTAGATGCCAACTACTTACACTTTGAAAGATGCCTTCACTGCCTACATTTTTATTCATATCGTTAAACCGCTGAAATCCATAAGTGAAACATCATGGGTTAACTTAGCAATATCCTACCTGGAAGCAGGTGGATCAGAACGCTGATAATTTTGTCAAAGGAGCTAAAGACAAGGCTGCATCTCCACACGATAAGAGCCCAAGACAACGGCCCCTAAAATGAAAAATATTTATGACATCAGTCAGCAAGAGTTAAATCCAGCAATCCTGAGTGCTGTTCATGATTGGGAGATAATAATCAGAAATACCATCTCATCCACAGCTTCTTCATAAAGTCTTTTTACTTACCTCAGAAAACGAGAAGCAGATCATGAACAGTTTCTCGTTGTTTGGAAAATACATAAGCATAACCATGAATATGACGTTTGCGTAATAACAGAAGTCCTGCATGTTGAATGTTCTATTCAGTTATGATTTTAAATTTTGCATTAAAAAGAATAGTAGTGCAAGTACAAAAGGCACAGTCATTGTATTTCAGAATAGGTTAACAGGAATAGCAAGCTTCCATTTAACAAAAATAGCTGATAGGAAGTAAAAAATATTTCAATTCACAATGGATGGGAGTATGAGCCAACCTCAGTTTCACATCACATCGTTTTACACCAGAAGATCATATGAGGTACAGGTTTCACACAACAGCGTTTTACACCAGAATATGGATAATAGCGGTTTAAGGGAAAATCACACATTTCACATTGTTCAAATCAATGGTAACAGACATCCACGATATACAACGTTACATCTGTAACGTCTACGATAGTACCGAGCATAACTATGGAGTCTTGTGCAACATCAACCTTAAATTTTGCGTAGATCACTCGAAAATACAGCCTTTGCCATTGCATGGCAAGGGCAACAAATCATCCAAGCCTTGATAACTTAAGAAAAGCACACAACCGACAGGCATGGACTATAGGATTTTCATTGCATAATGCATATCCGGTTTAACATTCCTCTTGTAATTAGGTGTAGAAACAGCGTGTTTGGTGATCTCTTAATTTTCCTATGCTTGGCCTCTTGTGAATAACAATGGAAGTGCACTCTTTCAAATTTATCTTGTGAGTTTTTTAAGATTTAAAAATAAGAGCACGCGATTGTATTCAAAAGGAAGTAGGCTATTAATAGTATTCAAAAGAATAATCACGAGATAATGGAAAAGACTTTACAACGCAAATTATCAAAAAACACTTCTGAAACAAATTTGGTGATATGAAATCAGGAAGAAAAAAACAACGGACTTAATCATGCCCATGTATCATATGTGAAGTAGAGTATACCCAAATTCCAACTTCAGTTTGAGAAGTCAGGAAGGTCATCAGGCAAAGCATAGGAAAATATATACCTACGACAAAAACACTTAAATAAACGATATTTCAAACAAAAATATGAAAGAGAGAACAAAATCTTAGTAGCTAGCATTACGTATGTATCATCAGCACCCAAGCATAAGTTGCTTTGGCTTTGAAAGAATCCCAATTCTCTTGGGTAGACCAAATGCTGACTAAGAAGCAAACGACAATCAACAGGAAGAAATTAAGAACAAAACAAATTCACAAGAAGACTAAACTCGTAAACGAGAGTTAACAAGAAATAGACTAAATACAACTACTAGATAAAATGCAAACAAGTTTTTATCTCAGAATCACACCAGTCGAATTGCGTATTCAATGCGTCTGGCAAAAGTAGAACTCTGGCGCTTAAAGGCATTAACGATGCAAGCAGTTTATGTTGATTTGAGCCAGTAATTCATCAACCATACCTCACGCATAAGCAAAAGCCATTGTTCAATCACAAAGTAAAGTGGAAAATACATACCAAAAGATAATAGTGCCATTTTCGTATGCGATAGTGGACCCATCGAAGAGGTGCAATGGTTAGAAAAAACAGGCAGTACAATTTAGGAATATCCTGTGGCCCTGCACAAAGTTCCAGCGACATACAGGCCTGAGATCGATAATGCTCTAACGAGCACATTGACATACTGATTGAAGAAAACGCATTATGTTGGACAAAACATCCTCTTCCAATCAACAGACAAACTTGCAGTAATAAACACTGCACGATAGTAGACCAGAACATCTCGTGTGAACAACACAAGTTCTACTCACCTAAAGTACTTTAGCAATTAGAAAAAAGATGAAACATCGGAACAATTCAATTGCGGTAAATATAAGAGAATTCAATTTCAGAAAGATGATGGAGTCTGACATACAAACAGAACTTACTTGATCCCAATAGGTAGCAAAACGTGCCAAAGCAAAAGACACCCACACAGTATTTGATCTGCAAAGCAATCCCAAAACAAATCCGCCATAAGCCTTGTCCATTGCAATCTCATATTAACAATTAGAAGACAGGAGATGCTTTTCTTTTTTAAAACATAATCCAGTGAAAAAATAAGTAAAGAACCAGAAAGGTAGCCAAATCGTCCCTCGGTCCAGCATTACAGACCTTATTCAGAAATTGTTCATGCTCATCGGCCTGTTTGACAATTTTTTCCGCTTGTTTCGATAGTATCTGTTTCGTCTTTATAACAACCTGAAAAAACAGGAAAAAAAATTATCAGGCCTTCTTAGTAAACAGGCGAACAACCATCTGTATCACCGTCAAGAAGTTCTTTCCATTTAGAAAAGTCTCCGATGCAAGCCAGATCCATAAGATAATTGACGCACACACAGAATACCACAAATTCAAGTTCTAAGTGATCGACAGATAACCCAAGCTCACTTTAGGAGAGATCCTGCGCGTCCTCCGATTCAGAAAATTAGCAGCACTCTCGCTTCGGACCGCCCCTCCATCTCTGATAGCCATGAAGTGGAGCTTAATTAGGAGCAACAAAAAAGCAAATCAGAAACCAAATTTCCAAGCTCTTCAATGCAGGCAGCTCAGGTGTCAGATCGACGACAAGCTGCAATGAATGAATGAATGAATAAACATTCATTCATTCATTCATCCACACACCTGCGGCAGATCAGAAACAACGACGCAAACATCACATCCTGCTTTCCTTGCCCTCACGGAAGGCGGAAGCTAAACGCACGCCAGAAACCGAATCCAATTGGAGTGGATATTCGCGATCCGTATATACCAGGAATATATGCTGATAGCTTATGCCATGGCATTGAGCTTACGCTACGCGATGGCATGGCCAGATTGAAGCCAAAAGCCTATTTTTGCGACCCACCAAAAAAAACTAAATTCTAACTATTTTCTTCTGATGCACGCTGCTTTTGGTGCAAGTAAATAATTTATAATATCCTTGTTGCTCTTCTGGTACGTTGCTTTTGGTGCAAGGATTTTTTTAAGCTAATTAAATTTCTAGGTTTCTCTCATGGTTAATTTTAGCTTTGCCCTTATAGAACAGATCTATGGATTGTATTCTCCTTCAACGTATGAATTCTTATGGCTTCTTTTAAATAGCAATATTTGTTTGTTTTCCTTTCCAGCGTTCCAAATGCTACTACAACCTACGCATGTAGGACACAGCTCTTCTAGATGTTTAGATCACCTTGTTACATTACGCATTCACTTAACTATAGCACCCTGGGCTGGTGCTAGCCTACAAGTGGAGCTAAATGCCACTTCTAACTATGATTCAAGAGGTGTCTCCAGCCCCTAACCCTTCACACTCCATACAAGTGTGTGTGCTCCCTTGTCTTATTCTAAGTTTTGAGGCCCACATCATGCTCTTGGAAGCACCTCCAAAGCCTACATCTCCATGGTGCAGGCCCACTCATGCATGTGCTCGTGTTGAAGGAAACATATAGAATGAGTGAGAATGATATAGGCCTGCACCAACCCTAGGTACTAGACATAAGTGGAACTGTTGCATTATTCCTTTGCATGCAATTGTCAGTAAAAAGGATGCCTATGGGTAATCAAGACCTTTGTAACAAATTAAGTCCTTTAAAAACTGGTGTCTTGTTTTTTACCTCCTTTCCTCCCCTTCCTAAATGGCACTAAGCCACGCAAGTAGGTACAATATGAAATTGTGACTATTATTACCTTACAAAATTAGACTTGCAACATCTTTAGAATGAGATCAAGTTGGCTAGGAAAGGTCCTCAATTTTTAACATGCACATGGATGGTTCACCAAAGTAATGAAGGAAAAAAAAATTATCGTAAAATTTTTATTTTCCACTTTTTTCTTTTATTTTCCACGAGCATTAATATGTTTCAAGGATTTTAAACATTTATTCAATTTTGTAAATTGTTTTTTGGGGCCTCATCCTAAGTTGTAATTAAGTCTTTTTTTTTTTCTCGTTCTTTAGACTCCCATAACTTTCTTATGTGATCTTGAAATTTAGCACAGTAAAAACAAAAAGTGATCAAAACGACAAGACGAACATCAAGCAACTTTCCAAATTCAGATTCCTCATTTATGAATTCTTGTAAATTGTTGGATAATGTACCATTTTAAAATGGGTGGTCGAGGAAAACGAACAACTAATAAAAACAATCCACCTCAAGACAATTTGCCTACAAAAGAATTGATGGAAGAACCACAAAATTCCAATCAACATGCAGTCATAAAAAGTCAAATTCAAGTTACACACTTCGCACGTTACCCAGAAGATTGACAACAGAAAGCAGACCACCTATCAGGTATATCGACGAGTTTGCAGCTTACCTTGTTCAAGAGCCGACGACTGTCAAAGAGGCACTCAGTCAACCCAATTCCGATCTTTGGAAAGAAGCTATGGATAATTAAAAGAGTATTCATCTCTTATCAAGAACCAGACTTGGACTATTATCGAATTACCTGCCAGCAAAAATGTAGTTGATTGCAAATGGATATTTAAGATCAAGTACAAGGCAGATGGAAGCATCGATCGAAGAAAGGTTCGACTTGTCACCAGAGGATTCTCTCAGGTACACAACGTCGACTACACTGAGACTTTCAGTCTAGTAGTTAAACATTCTTCTATTCGACTTCTATTGTCATTTGCTGCTTTAGCATATTTGGAAATACATCAAATGGATGTACAGACAACATATCTTAATGGAGTTATCGAAGAGGACATTTACATGGTACAACCTGAAGGTTACAATATCAAAGGTAAACACAATCATGTGTGTAAACTCCATAAATCACTTTATGGCTTGAAGCAATCTCTTTGAGCATGGTTTCAAAAGATCAATACTTTTCTTATCGATCACGAATATAAACCAAGCACTTCAGATTCTAATGTCTACTTCAAGTCAGTGTAGCATTCTTTTATTATTATCACTTCGTACGTGGACGACACAATGTTGCTTTTCAGCAACAGTATCGATCTGGTAAAAGAAGCTAAGACAATGCTATCTTCCGAATTCGACATGACCGACCTTGGCGAAGCTCATTACTGTCTAGGTATTCAAATCCAAAGAGATAGAAACAACGCCAAGGCTCATAAAGTCAAGCTCAAATTTCAAGGAGGAGGACCGTACAAGGCTGTAGAAATCTGACCTAATGACGCAGTCATTCTCACCAACCTACAAGGCAAACTATTTGACACACTCGTTAACGACAGCAGGTTGCATCGCTACTACCCCGCATATGTTGAGCTCAGGGGTCCTCGTTGTCTTCGTCTGCTCACGATGAGCCATCCACACCCCGTTATCTAGCCTAGGCAGGAGTAGTTTTAGTTTATTTAGGTAGGAAAGTTAGATAGTCGTTGATCTAGATAGATTATAGAATAGGTTAGTTAGTCATTAACGATAATTTAGATCTAGAACATTAGAAGTTAGATCCGCAACAATCAGTTAGATTCCTAGTTAGCTCTGTTTAGCCTAGGAAGATAACATTCAAATTAGATGATCTAGACTCGTAGCCAATTGGATATCGATAATTAGTCAGGTAAATTTTGGACTAGTTAGACCGCTAGAATAGACTTAGAACTAGTTGATTGTAGAATAATAGATCGTGATCCTTAGATTAGGGTAGCTATTGACCATGACCACTAGGTTAGAATATCATCTTAAATAGTTAGGTAGATTAGATAGTTAGGCAAACTAGGTAGATGAGTAGGTTAGCCAACAGTACATAATAGATTAGGTAAGTCTAGATTAGACATGTAATTCAAGTCAGAAGTTAGGTAAGGTAGGATAGATCGACCCTATTAGACTAGATAGTTGCCCCTTAGCATAGATTAAGAATAGATCCATTAGACAATAGGAGATATAGGAATTTGGTTAGGTTAAATAGGGTAAACATGGTGCCTATAGACCCCTATATATGAAAATTCCATCTTGTACAAATTGCCCTCGCCCTTGTACGAAATCTTGACTTGCCTACTCTTCTTCCCTTGTAAAAATATCCAAAAATATCTTAAACAGCCTATAAAGAGCAATATTGCTATTTTTAGCAGTCCCTACCTCTACCATTATTCTCCTCTAATGTTCTTGTCTGCATGGTCAAGTCTGTCCAAAAAAATTCCTGCCTGACTGCAAGTTAAGCCTGATTTTTGACAAAATTGCCATTTTTATTAAACAATGGGAGTTTCTGATTAGAAAATTTCATAAATCTGGCATCCAATCGAAAAATGGACTGTGCACAGCACAAACACTGATAATTTGGCATTGATAGGACCAAATTTTAAAAAATAACAATAGGCGAATAAGGAAAATCTCTATATAGAGGCACGAGTCAGGGGATATTCTTACTTTTCTGACTCGCGTCCTGACTCGCGCTCTTCCAGACTTGCCACTTTTTTGACTCGTTCCCTTGTTTTTCCTTATGATTTCAAATTTTTCTTGACTCACCATCAGACCCACACTTTCCACACGACGTTTTCACCATTTTTCCTTACTCGCCGACTCACCATTTGCGCCATCCCTGACAGTTTGGACTCGTGCCATCTTGACTCGCCAACAGTCTATGACTCGTCGTCTGACTCACACCATCCTTGACAGTATGACTCGACATCTGACTCGTGCCATCCTAACTGACTCGCCTTCTGACACGTGCCATCTTGACTCGCCAACAGTTTGTGACTCGTTGTTTGCTGACTCACGCCATCCTTCACAATATGACTCAGCATCTGACTCGTGCCATCCTGACTAACTCGCCTTTTGACACGCGCCATCTTGACTCGCCGTCTGACTCACGCCATCCCTAACTCGCACATTCTTTTGACTCGCTAACCGCGACTCGCCCCTCCTGACTCGCCAGTCCTGACTTGCGCTCATGTTTTTTCTTGAGTCGCCATCAGAGCCCTAATTCTCGTACAGCTTCCACTTCCTCCATTTACTCCCATACCTCCAAAACCAACCTCATGGCACCGAAACGTCGTCTTTTGGGCACTGCTGCTCCCCCTGGACAAAGTGTTACGGCCATATTCAGTTATGGACATGGAATAATCCTAATATGGTAGATCGGCCCTCCAGTGTTTGAGATTATTGGTCACGCCTAGATTTTATTCCACATCGAGGCGTGTTGGTGACTAATGACCTTGAGAGGACCCAGACACTCTAAATGAGACATATGGAGTAGTGCATGTACATGTGACTGATATAGGTAGGAGGAATGCATGAAGAGCTGTGATCTATTTATAGTTGACTTGCATGGGGATTGCATGGACTCATGCATAGGATCTTACTCTCTATATATTGAGGTAGAGATTATCCGTCGACAATTTTGGTCTAGGTTACCAGTGAGCTCTTCTCCTCTTGCTATCACATGGCATGGCTTGGGGGCTAGATCTAGGAGGGATCTCCAGGAGGGATCTGGGATTGGTTGGGTGGTTTTGCTTCATAGTCTCTCTTGTGTTTTCCTATCCTCATCTTAGGGGTTTTTTTCCCTAGTGGTCTTTACATTGGTATCAGAGCTCGGCTAAGATGCGGTCTTGGATGGGATGGAGACAAGTTCTACATCGAATCGAAATTGGAACGCACTTGGATTCACATCCCGGATGGAGTGCTATTTTTTCAAGGGAAAATTGGATTTGGATTTACTAATTCATGTGTGAAACATGCTTTTCAAACTCGGTGGTAGAGTGCTCTTTTCCTTGTTTGATTTTATTAGAGATGATGTGGATTAGTTTGAAATTCATTCTTAATTTTTTGTAGCCTTGAGAAATCTTCATTTGAAGTAGAATGCATGAGTAGATCCACTTTCTTGGTTAAATCTGTTTTTTTAGGATGAACAATTTTTTAAGAATTCATAATGTTTTCAACAGTTTAAATTCAGATTTAGTAGCAGGATGTCTATTGATAGATTGATGAGGAATCACTTTATCTGGAAAGAATAAACTGTTGCTGGAAATCTTGAATTTATGGATTGCATGTGAGGATTTATGGTTTTATTTGACTAATCCTCTTATGTGTCATGCAAACTAAATGAAACTGAAAACATAGAATGGAAATTGTAATTGCGCATTCTTCAGAAAAGCAGACAAAGACTTGGAGTAGTAATGCATGCAGATGAACCGTGTGAAACCTTTCTTGGATTGGTGTTTGCTGACGGTTGAAAGAATTTAGAACTGTAAAATCTACAGTAATTCTTTTTCTTGTCAATTTAGAAGCTGCAGGGAGTCGCATTTATACAAGCAAGCCTATGGAAGAAGAGACAGTAACCCTCTGAGAAGTAAAAACCCTTGTGCGCTTCAGTTGTTGGAATCCTGAACTTGTTGTCCAGAATGTTGGATGTTGAGGGCAGTCGGATTGAGACCAAAAGAATCCGTTTTTTTTTGCTGGCTGAGTCAAGTTGCTACTGGCTGATCCTGAGGGCAGGAATAGAGGTCGCAAAGAAGCTTAGTATGTAGTTTCTAATCACATTGTCAGAACCTCTGTTGAATCTGGTTGAAACCCGGAACATCCCTTCAGGTAAATGTTTGTGGCAATCTTTTGCTCGCTGCTGGAGAAGGCGTTGATGCCTCGTTTTGGTGTGATCCTGCTATAACACCCGTTCTGGGACTGAGAACTCGGGTTTTGAATGACTTGATGGCACATGTGACAGCCGCAAGGCTAAGCTGTTGGGGTTGAGGCTGCGAGACTGATATGATGGCATGTGGAGATTTAATTAGGGTTTCATAGGGGAGGGGTGGGCCTTATTTGCATGCATAAGTTTTTATTTAACTTCTCTCTTTTGTTTTCCCAAGCTTGAACTGGATGCATGTGAATGTGGGAGGCCTGACCCTATCGATTGCATGTCTATTGGTTAGTTCAGTGAGTTGTGCATGTCAGTAGCCTTGTGTTGCATTGATGTCATAGTTTCTGCAAAGGGTTCGATGCATTTGAATGAATGCATGGTGCTATTCATTACGGGTTTGCGTGTTGCATAGCCCGGAGTAGTGAAGGTCTTTGCAAGTTTAGCTGTGATCAAAGCAATGGTCGATTCCGTAAGGGGATTTTTGTGAATCTACCTAAATCGATAGTTGATAATTGAATTACCTATTCTCCGAGAGAATTTTTGGAGAATAATTTTATTATCCTAACTGTTATGTCTATGTGATTGGATCCACGGATTTAGGATTAGCGATAAAATATTATTCTTCATGGTAATTTTTTTATTCTCCAGGCAAGTGCCCTGTAAGTGGAAATTTGATTTCCTAGTACTGTGCTTTTTATCAAATTTAACTTTGGAGTAGAAATATTCCCAGTTAATTGAGTTAAATGGTATTTTTGATTCTTCCTTTTGGACTTGGTGGTGCACCGATAGGCTTATCTTAAATGATTTTAATCTTTAAAATAGGGCAAGCTAAAGTTTTGAAGATACTTGTTAAAGTGAATAAATGGAATATAGGTCATATTATTTGGAGGTAGCTCTATATTCGATAATAATATCGAATATCTTATATAAAGTACCCGATCCAAATTTTATGGATTTTTCATTAGGTTTAGGTAACTTTAACGAAGTAATACTTAAGCTAGTGTGTGTCAAAAGGGTAGCAACCTAGCATTTACTAGTGTCATAAAAATTTTCGGTGCCTTCGTTGATGAATTTTTTCGGGTAACCAAAAATCTAAGGGAGGAAGAAAATGAGACATCTGAGTAGGTAAATGTGATAGTGTTGTGTAATTGGATTGGTTAATAATCCCTATATGGAAAGTGCATAGCACCAGAATTTTTTGAATTCATTAAGTTGAATTTATTTTGAATATCTATAGGACCATGAGCTGACCCTATTTGTTAATGGGAATTGTGACATGGAACGAGAATAACACTTGGTTCACATTTGTACTATAAGAGCCTTATTCCTAAGAGTTGGAACTCTCATATGGTAGGAATTCGGTGAAAGTTAGTACCAACTAGGTGGGTTGTTTGTGACGTTACGTCAAGTCATGTACAATGGAGGATTTAAAGTCCTTAATATTGAAACTATTGACATTATGTTACTACTTTACAATGTGTAACACAGTTAGTCTCAACGACAACACTAATTCTGCCACATAGTACTCCTACCCCCCAGCTGTGTAGTGCGGCCCCGTCTACCTCTACCTCTCCCTCTCTCAGGTGGAACAGATATTAAGATTCATAGTATGCTTGAAATCTTTTCTTTCATGACTCATATGGAAACCAAGATGCATAATATGCACTCAGGTTTTTTACATGGGCTGTAAAGGCAGAGTCTGTAAGCAACCTGCCCAAATTGTCCATCCCATGATCTATGTTATTTACCAGCTTCCTTTAGGTCGTGTTATTTTTTCAAGATCAATTTTTCTTAGCCTTGCCTTGCAAAGGCAATATTGTGTGTTCATGTTGGTCAATGAGGTTGGTGAAAAAGTCAACATCAAAGGCAATGCCTAGACATTTTGAAGATTTAATTCACTAACAAATGGGTGCATAGCTTTGTTATTAAACATCTATGCTTGCAAGTATGTTTGTATGTGTGAAAACTGAAATGCTAAATCTTAAAATTGCAGTATTACACAAACACACGTAAATTATACAAAGTGCTTCAATTAGGCAATGCACGAGAGAGAGAGAGAGAGAGAGAGAGAGAGAGAGAGAGAGAGAGAGAGAGAGAGAGAGAGAGAGAGAGAGAGAGAGAGAGAGAGAGAGAGAGAGAGAGAGAGAGAGAGAGAGAGAGAGAGAGAGAGAGAGAGAACATAATATATTTGTAACATCCACAAAGACCATATCGGCCTATATCAAATGTCTCCATTTGTAATATTGCTGAATATTGACTTGCGTGTATGTTGCCCGAAGATGTTGCAAAGTAGTGCACTCCAGAAGATGGTGAGACTCCATCTCTAGCACATGCATATTGCAAACCACGCAAAGCCCATCTTTCCATGGCAATTGTGGGCTGCTCCATTCACTTATCTCATATGTGAGTTCACGAGAATTAACCTATGAACGTGAAATGGCAACCCGTTTGTAATCCATAGAATATCCAGGAAAGCATCCATCTCAATAGGATTTTCAATGAGTGAATTGAAAGTTGCCATGAGTTAGAATAAACATAGAATCACTGTGTTACTATATTGTGGGTCTAGTCAATCGACTAGGACCAATTGTCCTCGTGACGAGGCAATCGACGGGACATGTGTCATGTCAGCGACAATTTGGGTCATGCATGGGCTGCCACAAGAAACTTTTATATGTCTAATGTTTTAGTTTGACAAAGATAGTTTTGCTATGTGGAGCTTGGTGAGTGCTTTTTGAGTGTCTACTTGTGCATGCCAATCTATGATCCTGTTAGAAGCAAATTTTAACTTGGTATCAGAGCATGACAGGTATTTTGCATAGACCAGAGTAGCCATTGAGGAGAGGTTCAAAAATATTGGTTTTCCAAAAGTTTGCGGTTTACAACGATCAGAGAGGTGGCCATAGTAGGTCACTGGACAGCCATGAAGAGATTTTGAGTTTTTTTGTCAGAAACCTAGCCACCATCAAAGCACCTCGAAAATTTTGCAGAAAAGAGAAAAAAGCCACTTTTTCAAGTTGGCCTAAAATCACCATTGAAATTAGTTGGAAAACGAGTTTGATTGGTGCAAAAACAAGTACGAGGGCGTGGCCAACAACTCGTGTGTGTGTGTGTGTGTGTGTGTGTGTGTGTGTGAGAGAGAGAGAGAGAGAGAGAGAGAGAGAGAGAGAGAGAGAGAGAGAGAGAGAGAGAGAGAGAGAGAGAGAGAGAGAGAGAGAGAGAGAGAGAGAGAGAGAGAGAGAGAGAGAGAGAGAGAGAGACTAGTCACGTTAGTGGAGGAAGGAGCCTAGTATCTCCAAGCGCTCAACAACTCATGGGAGGCCTATGAGCACTCGAACCCAATCCGGCTCATTCGTTTGTGGTGCCTTGAAAATAAGGTCGAGATCTTTTGAAGTTTGGTGGTCAAGATTGAGGGCATTGAATCCAACGGCCGAGATCATCTAGAAGGGGCCCAAAGGATATTTAAGTGCATATCAGGCTTCAATTTCATTACAAATTTTCACTTTGAAAGGGACCCAAGGTCCAGAAATGCACGAAGGGTAAAGTTTCTTCATAGGGAAGAAACTATTCATTTTGAAGAAAAGCATTTATTTCTTTATCTTTAACCATTTTGGACCAAACAAAGGGCTACGAACTCCAAATAAAGGGCACCTGGACTGTATCTACGAGTACGGTACCAAAAAACAGAGTGACTGCCGCATAGAAAGAGCTCAGTGGATGCTTTTTCCCTTTCAAGGAGTGGGTAGTCAGCGGTGTGAGGCAAAAGAAATTTTGTGTTTGGAAACTTACTTGGCTTGTGAATTGCCACCTAAGTAACTAGGGGACACGGTGTAAAATTTTAGTAGGTCATCAAAACAAGTTCTAGCAGGTATACTTATACCCTCCAAGGCCCATGCACCACTAGTAGTGCACCGTGACACCTCACTGGACACCTCTGCAGCCTATCTAGGCCACGTCATCTAGCTCCTTGATGACTCGCTGATAGACCCATACCATCTCCACCACCATGTGTTTAGGCCAACAACCATTAATTATGACCATCATCTATACATAAGGGCCCCAATTCCCTTATAAACACTATAGATAGATCACAACTCTTCATGCATTCCTCCTGCCTATATCAGTCACACGTACATGCATTGTAAAAAAAGTGGAACTTGAATGGATCCAAACTCCCAAAATACTTGGCTAAGATCTTTGCGCAACAAGCTACAAAAGCTAGAAATGGCAAAGCATCCTAATGCTACCTTTGATACACATGAACTTGAAAAAGCATTCAAGAGACAAAAGAAGCCAATAAAAGGTACTGATGGCAGCCAAGAACAACAACATACCAGTCCTACAACAAGAGCCTACCACTTTTGAAAACCTCTTAATATCATACACAAAAGCTTGAAGACAATACACAAAGCAATGCTCTCAATGGAGGAAGAAATTGTGACAATGTTCTATTGATCTCTCTTAACAATACAATAAGTTTCTCCAACCTGTTCTTCATGAATTTTAGCCTAATATAGGTGAGAGAGATGACTCTCTCTCCTCTCTCTAGAAATGTCCAACTAACATGATTTTGGTGTCATTTCAAAGGTCCTGAAGTTTGAGACTTCTTCAATATGAAATATCTACTAAAATAACAGTATCTAGGCCTCTTTCACATGTGTGAAAGGTTAGATCCAAAACTATGTACAAAAATTGCCAATTTAGGCCTCAAACTAGCTAGGAAATGTTGACAATTTTCACAATCCCGCGGTTAAGAAATTTTGACACTACTTGATGGCCACACTTTTCGTATTTTATATGGACCATCAACCCTTGCTCTATCTCGTTAACAAAACTTGCAACACTGGGAGAATCATCAGATGGCTACTTTCGCTGTTGGAATTTGATTTTCAGATAATAGTTCGCAAGAGAAAACAACACTACATGGCAGAATGTCACGAATCAAGGGAAAGAAGATTGCAACCCAACCCGATGATGAGCTGGCCAATGTTGCCTTATTTTACGTGGACACAGTACCAGAGTGGGCTGCCAACATTGTGGAATATCTAATGCGGGGCCAACCAGACAAGTCACTACCAAAGGCGGAACAATAGAATTGATCTTGAAGGCTAGACCTTATCAGCTGATTGCCAGTCAATTGTATCGAAGAGGTCTAGACGAGATTCTTTGGCGATGTATTCTCCCTCATGAGGCCACGCAGATCATTTCACTTTCACATGAAGGCATGGGTGGAGGCCATTTTGCATCCGACATTATAGTTTGCAAGATCCTGCAATTAGGATGTTGGTGGCCAACGATTAATAAGGACATGGAGGAATACTTGAAAAAGTGTGATGTGTTCCAAAGGGCGAGGAGACCAACGAGATTGAATTATGACCTACTGCACCTAGTCTTAGCGCAAGCACCATTCAAAAAGTGGGGATTGGATTACGTCGGTCCAATTCACCCTGCAGCAAGGAGTTCCTAGGCTCGATACATAATCGTAGCCACGGACTATCTCACCAAGTGGGTCGAAGCCAAGGCAATAAGAGTAGCTGATGCTAGGACCACTGCCAAGTTCCTTTATGAAAATATCATTGTGCACTTTGGATGCCCGATGGAGGTAGTTAGAGATCGCGAAAGTCATTTCATCAATGAGACCATCAAGGTTCTGTTGGAGGAATTCTTCGTGATCCACAGAACCAGTACGCCTTATTATCCTCGTGGTAATGGGCAAGCAAAAACATCCAATAAGATCCTGTGGAGCGTGCTCATCAAAACAGTTGAAGCCTAGCAGATCAGATTGGGAACATAATTTGCATGCTGCTTTGTGGGCATTCAGGACAACATATAAAGGAAGCACTGATCAAACACCCTTCGAATTGGTATATGGTCAGGATGTTGTAATGCCAATAGAGTTTCTAGTTCCTTCATTAAGGATTGCTACAACGCAATGCCTGAATGAATTCAAATCTCTACAACTACGCCACGAAGCTCTGCATAAACTCTATGAAACACACTTACTAGCTGTGCATGCACTGGCAGCTGAAAAGGAAAGACGCAAAGCATGGCATGATCACATGTTACAAAAGAAGGATCTTCGCTCTGGAGATCTGGTCCTGATGTATAAAACCAAGACAATCAAAGGAAAATTAAAATTCACAGGCGAAGGTCCTTATCGAATCAAGAAAATTTTTAATCATGGAGCTGTGAATTTAGAGAAGCTAGATGGGACACCGTTCGATACACCCATCAATGGTAGCCGGTTGCACAAGTACTGGCCACCACAGTGAGATAGATCCGGATTGATGGTGGCACATTACAAAAAGCTATTCTAATAGACCATCATCACTAGATCTAGAAAGATCAAGCCAAATCTAGCTAGATCTCTCAAGATTCGGCCAGATCTGGCAAGATCAGGGAAACCCATCAGGATCCAAGAAGGATCCAGATCCAGAGGAGATCAAGAAGGAAACAGATCATCAGAGATGTCAATAAGTCCACTAAATTTGCAGATCAGAGACCTCGTTCTCAATAACTATGGCAAATCAAGGGCAAAATTCACCAAAGATTGATGGACCTGTTACCAAATGTCCATCAGAACTTCCAGAGAACAACCAACAGTCAGATCAAGCATGGATGAAGCTGATTGCCAGATTGCAAAAGTTAAAAATCAGAAAATCTCAAAATTTCGTCAAAAACACTCTAAAAGAGTACTTTTTTCATGATTTTTGGAGATCCCCTAGGAGATAGCCCTTGAAATTTGGACAGTCACTAGATCTGACCCAGATGCATCCATAAAAATATCTGCGAGAGTTCCTGATGGAGGAATCATCATTTTTTAGTGTGTGCGAGGGTTTCTAGAAGCTGAATCTTCAGAACCCTTGCAGAGCATCAAGATCATCCTACCAACCCTCGTAAGGTGTCTAAATGGAATCAGAACAGTGAAATTAGCCTGCCTACATGGTCTGATCTTGAAAATCCAATCACAAAAACAAGTTGTGCGAGAGATCACTTCTTGCGAGAGTTGAACCCTTGCAGACAGTCAGAACCTTCGCATGGCAGTCAAATCACCTTCTGAACTCTTGCAAACTTCCTTGAGGTCTTATAATTTTGTGAAGAAGGTCCCTGCCAAAATTTGGGTGGAACTGAACAAGGGAAAGTGGATTTCACCTAATACGCACTCTAAATTTCGCTATATAAGGGCTGAATTCGAGTCATTTGTCACCTTTGCTAGCAAAGCTCTATCGAAATTTACACTATCATCCGATTCTCGTAATTCACAATTTTTTGTCGTTTCCACACATTTTTATCTTTTTCAACGTTCTTTCTACTTTTTCAACCTTTAATCATCATTGCTAACATGGCCTCCTCATTCTCTGAATACTCTGGCACCAAGCAGGTGATCCAACGTGAAATCCCCGAGGCCACACAGTTTTGGCCCTTATCCTCTAACGCTCTGATCCAACCATGGCTACAGACAGCCGGCCCACTTCTTGAGGCAATGGGATTTTTTTCGACACTTTTCAGTTCTGAGATTAACATGGGCCTCGCCCTTCACGCTTACGCCACCTGGGAAGTGCCGAAGACACGCTTCCACTTCCAATACCAAGGTACCACGTACAAGGTCAAGATTAATGCAAACTCGATGGTCACCATTGGCATTATGTCCGGTGACCGTCAGCCCATCTCCCATCGCCAAGCCAAAACTTTGATCAAATTTTTCGTCACCCAAACTGCACCAGAAATCTCAATCCAGACTAACAATGGTTACCTGATAGATGCTATCACAGAACCCATCATTTAGGCGGCTACACGTCTGTTGAATAACTTTCTAGTTATTTCAACATTTTGCAAGGACAGAATCCAATCCAAGATGCTGAGTCAGATAGTGGAATCCTTTCTAGAATTCCCTGGCCCCTCAGTTGTGCCATACGACTGGCATAGCTTTCTCATTCGTGAACTAACTATCTCCAACAACCGTGACTGTATCGCAGCACCTGTGTTGTGTAACTTTGCCTGCGCACTTCTCGAGGTGAAAGTGCACGGCTTCCACCGCTCATCCCTTTTGTCTTCCATCGTGCCACATACTAATCTTTATCCGCCATCTCAAGCATCCACCTCCTCCCAACCTGCAGTTACTGACACAGCGGCCAACAAACAAATGCGTGGCGCTACCTCTACATCTTTGTCTCCACCTACTACCCGAAGACGCACCACCACCACCACCGCACTAACGACTCCATCAACCACCGCCACTTCTTCTTCCGTACAACCCTCCACTCCGGTCTTTGTTGTTACTACCCCTCTTTCTGTTCCATCCACAACTATTTCTGTTTCCATTCCCATTTTCTCTGTTGATACCACTTCTGTTTCTGTTCCCTTATCCACTACTCCGTCCATCACCATCGCATTCTCCATCACTCCTGCCGTCACCGTTGCTCTCCTCATGTTTAATCCCTACGATTCTCAGTTGTCTCCCGACACTCTGGCATGGATGCAAGTCATCAATTTTTCACCCCCACGTCAGATCCTTTTTGCTCCATCATTGCCTTCTTCCATACTCCACATCACCCTTCAATTCCCCTCTGTTCCTCCCATTCTCTCCTTTGGACAAACCACCATCACCCCCGTTTCCATAGTTGCTTCTCAAACCCCACCTGCTTTGCCATCAAAGGTTGTCAAGGGCAACCAACCGTTGCCTGATGACGCATTTGTTCTTACAATTTTCATACCATCGCCAGATCGGACTGATCCTACCACCCCATATGGCATCAGGTCCAACGAGAACCTGATTGAAGATAATGACAACGGAACTTCACAAGTCGTCGGGGTCGATACAACACAAGCCCCTACCAGTGCCAGTGTACCGACTGCTCCCACCGACCTAACGACGTCGTACTAGACTCTGGGCAAATACATTCTGGAGGCGGTAGCGGCCAAAGCTATCTTGGAAAGCAGTGTATTACACTTGGCCACAAGCAACACACAACTGCGAGCGGAACTCATGAAGCTGCAACATGAGCTAGTTTTAGCTCAGCAACATGAACAAGAAGGGCATCGGGAGATTGCCAAGCTGTAGCGCTGTAGCAGAAGGAGGAGGGCCTCAATCTTTATATCCAAAGCCTCTCCAAAGCGTTGACAGAGGCCTCCACGAAGGTGCAAGAGCTTCAATCTGAAGCATCCCAACGGCTTTCTCCCATCCAAGTGCAATTACAAATATTGGAAGTAGAGAATATGCGCCTGGGGGCGGAAGTCAAGGCCCTACAAAGTGAAAAGCTCGTCTGGTTAGCTCAACCTGCACCAGACTCAAGATCGCTATCTGAATCAGAAATAAATCTCCTTCGACGTCAAGTGCAGGTCTATAGCCAAACCTTGAATAGCTACCAGACAGAGTTTAATAAATATCGGACAAGCGCAACTCACGAGCTCGCCCAAGCCAAACAAGCCCTCAAGGCTTGCCAACAGTTCATGGAAAAAAAGGCCCAGCCCACCCTTGTGGTAATTCCACCACCACCTGTTTTTGACGTTGCGCAGGCCAGTACAAGCCAAGACCAAAGCCAACAAGCAACAGGGGGATTTAGCCAAGATCAAGGGTCCGAAGGCCAAGGCCAAGGACCAACGGATACAGGTGCTGAGACGCGGGACCAGGGCCAAGGCACAGGTACCAGCCAAAGCCAAGAGGAAGGACAGGCCACATCGTCCAGATGTTCACGCACCATATCTGTCAGCCAGGCCTTCCGAAGACCAAAGTCCGTGGAGGAGAAAATATGAATTCCTATCAAAGTATCCCCACGAGTCATCAAGAGGCGGCTGACAGATATCGTTTTCAGCTCAAACAATCAAGGGAATGGAACTGCAAGCATTACCCACCCTCCAACCAGAACTAGAGTGGTGTCAGCAGTTGTTTGAAAGAGACCCTACAGCCATCAGGACCTATGTGACAAGTCCGCAACAATCAATGGTGAACGCGCACTTCCTGCCATGTACACGACGATCCAAATGGGTGGAATGCGGCACCCCTCAGAACCAGATCACACTTCAAAACTTCAATTGGCCGATCATTCATTCAGAGTATAGATGGACTACCAATGTAGATGCCAGAAGGGCTCTCACCACATTCGCGAATCACTATATCAACTGTCCTGATCCAACAGTCCGTGCGGCAGCCACTTACGCCCGGGACTTAGAGCATCTAATGGGGATAGAAACTAAATGGGACAATCTTCTCCTCCCCCCCATATTCTTTGATCTTAGTACGACGCTACCTTCAGACAAAGTCAAAGATCAGCTGCCAGTCGCTTGTGTGTATTATCGAGCTGCCTTCTTGGTGATCCATGGACACGCAAATTCCAAACGTGAGTCGACCAAGATTGGCTGAGAGGAGTCCACAAGTCCCTTCACACGCCCAAGGACTTGAAGAAACTGGACCGCCTCAACTTTATGGAGGACATCACGACCTATCTAATCCAACAAAGGCGGGCAAAGAAGACTCTTTACTGAACCGGCCGAGTGCCGAGGGACCGGCACTACTTCAGGCCGTGGGTCCTGTTAGGGGTATTCCCAACGAATTGTAAATAAATAAATTCAACCAATAAAATGTGTTGTGAGGGCATGGCATCCTGCGTGTATAAGTCCATGGATCAATGAGCACGCAAGCTTAAGTGTAAATAAAATAAAATAGACTTGGGCCTTTGAATTAAAATAAAACTAGAGGCCCAAGGTCAATTTCAAACGTAGAAGATTACTTTTTAAAATTGGGTTCAAATTGGGACTCACATGAATCTTGTGAATTTCAATGTACTTTTTGTGGACCCTTGGATCAAGTTGGGTCCAAGATGAATGGATAGGATCAATGTGAATATTAGCCAATAGGATTTTGGGGCAAGGGCCTTTCCCATTTTATAAAAAGGCACCATTTGTACACTATTTTCATGCTTAATAGAGAGGAGGAGACTCTATCATTTTGAGAGCTCAAGCATCCTCATTTGCTAATCACTCTTGCTTATGCTCTTGTTGTGATTGCTTGTTATTTTCATTTCCCATGCTTTTTGGTTTATGCTAGTTAAGGTCTTTTCCATAAGCAATGACATTGAGCATTTGAGCTAACCTCCATCTCATCTCTCTCTCTCACTCTCTCCTCCTCCTCCTCCTCCTCCTCCTTCTTTTCTATCCTCTATCTTCACCCCAAAATCATGATGAAGTTAGTTTAGGAAGAGTAGAGTTAGAGTGAGTAGTGTTAGTGGAGGTAGAGCTAGATACAAAGTAGGAAACTAACTAAAATTATCATCTATGCATAGTTAGGTACCTATCCAATGAACTAACCCTTGTTGACAGGCGAGAGGGCTATACTATGCAAGACCATCGACCCTACACCTTTGTAGATCTCCAATCCATGAAAGCCCTTGAGTGAATGGATGCCAAAATGATGTGTTCTCTGCTCCATTTGAATGAGCAAAACCTGAACTTGAAATACTTGAAGTATCCCACAAGATTTGCATACAACCCTTGATCCTACATTGTCAACAATTTGCCAATTTGCCAGCACTAGGATGCTAGACCTTGAACATTGCTCAAAAGTAAACATATTGACCACTTCAATATCTTTCAAGATTTGAATGAATGCATATACTTGATCATAAAACCAGCAATGATAACTATTCCATCTCCAAGATCCAAAGGCTGCAAAACTATGGAACTAGTTTCATTGAATTTTGACAATTCCAACACATTGACATGACAATGTTCATACATGAGATTAAAAAAGTAAGGTAGAGTAAAAGGACACTTCCTTGATGCTCTAAGAACCTTACTTGAGCCTTCAAGAACCTGTAAAAATAGATCCAAACTGCTTTTCCCATGTGGTTCCCCTTTGATGCTTTTGACTAGCTTCCAATTGCTACTTGCGTCTTGGTGTTGATGAAGCAATTCAAGATCAACATCTTGTGTTCCAATAAAACATCAAGGACTTTGCATTTATAAACATCTTCAGATCTGAACCTCTGAAGATACTTCCTCTCAAACACATGATTAACATCCCACAAGATCTCATCATTGCTTGATTTCAACCTTTCACTATAATTAGTGAAAACAATGTCACCATCATAAATCAAAAGATAGATTTATACAATTCTATCCAATATGAAGTAGAGTAGATGAAGTTGAGTATCAAACCTAATCAAACCAGCCCATTTGAGTTCAAACCGAATCTCAATGAGCTCACCAATGAGATCTTCCTTGCCTTGAAGAAATTGCCACTTGAGTTGCTCCATGTAGTCTTCTTCCTTTTGCCATCTTGATCATGCATGAACACTCCACCACATTCATAACATCCTTTGAGTTGATGAATAGATGTAAGATCCATGCCCCCCAAGAGTCACTCTTCCTTTGCCCTTTCCTTCACAAGACTCCCTCTTAATGGTTACACCACAAATGTTAGCAATCTCCCTCTTGATAGTTGCATCATAAGAAATGGAAGAGTCTCGAACATTAGAAGCCATGAAAAGAATACATATTACCTTCAATATAAGAATGATTGAAGTACTTTTCCTTGTCAGATCTGGACTTCTAATCAATGATATAGGTAATGATAATGAACCCTCACTATCCTTCACAAAAGCATCATTCAAGGTACATCCTACTTTGAACACTTCACATTCATCTCTCCCTTTTGACTTGAGATCTTCCTCACCAATTCTCATGATAGAACTTTTTGATCTACTTTCTTTATGAATACATATGACACCACTTGTTGCACAAATGACTTTCTTGGACTCATCACATAAAGATGCAAAAGAACCTTTTTCTTCAAACATGCTCAAAGCACCATCTTTTTCCAAATGAGTAAATAAGTCATTAGCAACAACCATTTCCAAAGAAGAGTTTTCATCACCTCCATTGATGAAGTTAGCTCTCTTCTTACCTTTTCCATTTTTGCACTTGCCATGTAGTTCCATTGAAGAGCCACCAAGGCTTGGAAATCTATGACTAGAAGAGCTCAAACATGATACTAATTTAGCACCACATGACTCCATTTGACTAGTAGGTAGCACTAGTCCATCTTCAAGATCCAATGGATCCAAAACATTGATCATAGACTCACCAAAAGTTGCGAAGTCAGCATAGCAATAACTATCTCCAAGAAGCTCATTAGATCTCAACCTAGATCTAGCATAAGGAACCTCTTTAGACTTCTCATAAGATCTACCAATCTTATTGATGCTAGGAATTGACTTTTGAAAGTTGAGCCAACATCCATTTCATTCCTCTTGTTAGACATAACAAATGCATCAAGCTTGTAAAGTCTACCTTGTCTAATTGCCCCCCCGCAATCAAGACATCTCCCTTAGTAATGAAGCAAACATCCCCAACAAACTTTGTCTTGTACCCTTTCTTTAACATTTGACCAACACTTAGCAAATTCCTTGAAAGTGAAGGAATGTAAAGAACACCGTCAAACCTTGCATTCCTATTAGTAGAAAGGCAAATAGGAATTGATCCAGTACCTTTGATCATACACTCACCAACATTTGGCATGTGAACCACTTTCTTGGTTCCAACATAAGAGATCAAAGAGGTAAAGGACTCCTGGTGACTAGTCATGTGTGAAGTAGATCCACTATCTATCCACCATGAATTCTTGTCACTTCCACTTGACATTATACTTGAAGAACACATCATGAGAGAATCACAAGAATCTAGATCCTCATTAGAAGTACAAAAGTTGTTTTGCTTGCTACCTTCATTACTTTGCTTCAAATGACATTCATTTGAAAAATGACCTTTTATCCCACAATAAAAGCACTTGAACTTTGACTTATCTTTCTTTCTAAAAGAAGTAGAAGAGGAGGAGGAAGAGTGATCATCATGATCCAAGTTACCGCCTTTGGACCATTTCCCTTTGCCTTTACCTTTGCCTTTGACTTTGCCTTTTATGAAGAAAGCCTCTTCACGTCCACCTTGCAAGGATGCACCATCAAGCTTTGATTGCAACCTATGTTCTTCAGCCAATAATATTCCTTGCAAGTCAACCACACTTGGCAAGACTCTTTGAATGGCAAAACTTTGCACAAGGTTAGCATGTTTATCTAGCAACCCTTTCAACATAACCTGGACTACTTCACCATCTTTTATGCTTTCATCAATGCATGCTAGATCATCACTTAAGGACTTAACCCTCAAGACAAATGCATGAGAACTTTCTCTCTATCTTTGTCTACTAGAAAATATTTTCCTTATCAGGGTCAATACCCTAGATGTGGACTTTGATTCAAAGAGTTTCTTCAAGGCATTCCATGCCTCACTTGCACTTTGACACTTACTAGCTTCCTTGAGAATTAGTGCATTGGTGAATTCATCTTAATGATATGAAGAGCCCTTTTAGCCTTCTTATCAAACATTTGTTGCTCTTGAACTGTGGGTGGTCTCTCTTCAGTTCTTGAAACTATGTCTATGAGTTTATTCAACTCAAGTAAGGATTCCATTCTCACTTTCCAGGTAGAGTAGTTTGAAGAACTCAACCTATCATTAATTTCTAACATGATCCCACCATTGGAAGCCATGAATATAATGATTATTTAACTTTTAGGCTCTGTCCTAATGCACCTAGCACTCACTTTCCTCTCAACAAATGATGGATAAGGAGATCTCAGAAGATCTAGGACCCTAAAACACTTCTATCTTGAACCTGGCTGGTTTCCAGACATAGAAAGGAAGATTGAAACACATGCAACACTTTGCACACACTAAGAATGGATTACAAACTCAAACCAACCTGAACACACTCTTGCTTAAGCTCTCAAACTTTCCAGCAAGTGACCAAATCAAGTTATGGTGTGAAGAGTTACTTGCATTCTTAGAAAATACAAAAGACTAGGCTGCCAAGAATACCTAGAATTGAACAAACTTGATCAACATATGATCAACACACTAAGATATTAATTCAGCTTGTGAAACCACATGTAAACCATACTTCTAAAAGTTTATAAACTCCATAGAATGATAAACACAAGCTCTAGAGGTTAATGAAAGAGCACACTTAGTGAATCACAAGACTAGCTTCACTAGCTTGTCAAATCTTGGTGTTTAGATGTAGATCTAAGATCACTTCATATGAGAATGTTTCTCAACCTGTTAAGAACCTGAAAACACATTTGCATAATAAAACCTTCCAGCAAATGCTCCAATCAAATTACATAAGGAGAGTTACTTACATGCTCAACAAAGTACACCAAAATTTATGCAAAAGATTGTTGGCAATCTGTTCACCCAAAAGGGGATCGTTCATCCAATTGGGATCTTTGCTCAGCCTTTTTGAGAAATACAAAATCACTCAAAGAGTATTTGTCATCCACTTAAGGAGAAGGTTCATCCACTTAAGGAGAGTGTTCATCCACAAAGGAGAGTGTTCATCCACAAAAGTGGAGATTGTCAACAATACATTGAACAGAACATTGTTAGTATTGAATATGCACAAGCCTCACAATCAACAAATGATTAGGTGTTATGATTTGATCCAAAATAGCTTCTTCTCAGCCACTGATCTTCAATAGACCTGAAATATGCTTTTTATCCACGAGTTCAACTCAACAAAAAAAGGTTAGTAAGATTTGATCAACAATGCAATGCATAATCATGCTAGAACTTGATCAAACGTCCAAATATCACCATAAATGGAAACCTTAATAAAAATAGTAGCCAACTAGCTTTGATACCATGTAAAAAAAGTGGATCTTGAATGGATCCAAACTCCCAAAATACTTGGCTAAGATCTTTGCACAACAAGCTACAAAAGCTGGAAATGGCAAAGCATCCTAATGCTACCTTTGATACACATGAACTTGAAAGGGCATTCAAGAGACAAAAGAAGCTAATAAAAGGTACTGATGGAAGTCAAGAACAACAGCATACCATCCCTACATGTTAGCCTACCACTTTTGAAAACTTCTTAAGATCATACGCAAAAGCTTGAAGACAATACACAAAGCAATGCTCTCAATGGAGGAAGAAACTGTGACAATGATCTATTGATCTCTCTCAACAATACAATAAGTTTCTCCAACATGTTCTCCACAAATTTCAGCCTAATATAGGTGAGAGAGATGACTCTGTCTCCTCTCTCTAGAACTTAGGACCCAATTTTAGGGCACCAATAGCCTAAAATAGCCAATTTTGGCCTATATGCCCAACTAACATGATTTTGGTGTCATTTTGAAGGTCCTGAAGTTTGAGACTTACTGTCATTCTCGGCGATGGCGTTGACGTACCCTGTGTGAGTCTCGACTCCTCTGTAGTCTTTATGTATAGGTGCTGGAGCAGAGCCAGTATTGACATCCTTCTTCTTTAAACGCATAATGCCTTTCATCAGGCTTTCGATATTCTTCTATGCCTATATATACTCTGAGTGTACAGTCGGCTTCGGACAAGATACAGTTGTTAATTCTGGCATATTTTCCTTGATGTTGAGCAGCTCATCAAGAAGTCTGTCTTTTTCTTCATACAAGGGGTCGAGCAATTTCTTTTGGAATGATTCTTGTAGGGACTCTTGTACATTATTCCATTTATTTGACCCCTTATTGTACATGCCGAATTACAACAATTATGTACAAGGTCAGAAGCAACGTGCTTCTGTTTTTTGATATCGAGCTGGGTCCTCATATGTGCAATTTCCTATTTCAGTTGCTCGATCATGTTGGTGATCTTATTGACTTTTTCAAAGAATGTGTGTTTGTCGGATTCCTTATCGAGCTCGACCTTCATCTTCAAAAAGTTCATTTTGGCCTTTGTTTCATTCATCCTTCTTGTGGATAGCCAACAGGGTATCATACTTGGACTGCAGCTGGCTATTTTCTTGAATCATCTTCTTATGATCTTCTTCCAGCTGCTCCACCCTATTTATCTGATCTCGTAGGTAAAGATCCCTCTGTTGAAGAAAATCCATGAAGTAATTCCCTGCATTAGTCATCTTATCAAACATCTTAGGATCAAACTTGTACCCCTTATCGTGATCTGATTCTGCTCCAGAATCCTTTGTCTCTGCCAGAGGGTTGAGTCCATCATGTGATTGTTGTTGCTCAACTTTTTTGTTTTCTACTCCCAGCATCGAGTTGAGATATTCCTGCTTATTATTAGCTTCGTTGGTGAGATCGACCGAAGCATTGACTTGCATTGGTGCAGGTTGATCTGATGTCGACTTAGGCCCTGTCGTCTTCATCTTTAGAATCGACCTTTGCTGGTGTGTCATCTTCAATGGCGATGACCATGTCTTCCTCCTGAACAACCAGAGGTAACGCTCTCCTCTCTTGCATCATAGGCAGCTCCTTGTCATTCAGCAAATTGTGTACAAATGGCCAATTTGACACAAAAATAACAAAAACACAAAAGAAAAACGACACAATAGAGACAGAATTAAAAAATTTTAATGCAAGCAAGTCGTCAGAAATCAGAAATCAGCAATTAGCTCAGCTTCAACCGATCAATCATATCTCAATCCAGAATCAGCTTGAAGCATCCACAAGCTCAGCTCACAGTAAAGCACAGTAAATCACAATAAATCAGAACTCAGATAATAGTGGTTAGCCAATAGTGGTTTGCAAGCAAGACCTTAATAGTGATCACAACAGTAACCAGATCGCAAAAGCAAGCAATAAAATGAATGAGCACAAATTCACTATGAGGCAAAGGTTTGAATGAGGGAAAAATGGTGTTAAAAGAAAAGTAATGCAATAATCGGTGTTGCAAGTGGATAGTGGACATGTGGACAGTGGACTATGAGGTAAAGGTTTGAATGAGGGGAAAATGGTGTTAAAAGAAAAACTAGAAAGACGATGAATAATTAGTGCAAAATCCGTGTTGCAAGTGGACAGTGTGTCAACCATAGGGTGAACATTTGTTCTACGTACCCAATATTAACTGTACACGAAAACCAATAAACATGCTCACTTATTAATAATGTGCCAAAAATTTTGAATAAAGTATGGGTAATATTTTCAAGATTCTTAAGAATATTCCTCGACATATGAAAGTACCGGGTGAAAGTCAAATGATAAAAATAAATTAATGCATTAAATTCAACTCATAAATAATATTTCTTGAGTCGAGATCCATTGACTCTGGTCTGATGTAGATTTCCTTCCAAGTCCCTATTATCGAAGACTTCGATAATTTTGTAAGGACTCATCCATCTAGTATGCAATTTACCAGAAAACTTGATGTGTCGAGTGTCGTACAATAGTGCATAGTCGCCTTCCTTGAGTACAACTTTTCTAATTGTCAAGTTGAACAGTTTCTTTTGGTTCGCTTGTACGACTTTGGTCTCTTCCATTGCTACCTTCCGATGTCCTTCTAACTTGTCAAGGAGTCGAAGGTGATGATGTAAACTTTCTTGCATAGATAATCTATCTTGAACTTGAATCCGATAATTGGGAACTTCGAAATCTATTGGTAAGATCGGATACATGCCATAAACCAAATAGAATGGTGTTTTAATCATCATGATCTTCTTTGTGTTGCGATAGGCCCACAAGACAGAGGGTAACTTCTTATCTCAATCCGACAAATGAGCTGCACTAATTTTATTTAAAACTGAATAGTTTCATTCAAAAAGTGTGTTCCCCTATCACTGACTAACTCGAGTGGACAACCATAGTGAGTTATTACATTTTTAATAGGAATTCCACAACCATTTTGGCATCATTCTTTTGTGTCGCCTCTGCTTCAACCATTTTGGTTGCATAGTTCATTGCCACCAATCAATATCGTTTCTTTGTGTGCCGAGTGACAAGTTTGATTGGCCCAACAAAATCAATACCCCATTTTCTAAATGGAGCAAGGGTACAATAGGAGTGAAAGGCCAGTTCATGCTTTTAGTAGGCTTACCTACTCTCTTACTAGGAACACATTTCTTGAAATATGCTGCAAAAACATATGGGTGCCTGCATAAGAAATTCGATGATTTTCTATCATCCTGTGCAGGTTTTGCGGCGAAACTCCAAGATCTGGTGCCTCACCTTTATCTATCATTACGGCTTATTATCGTCAACGAGTTTTGATGGCTTTACAACGAACTCAGGCACTTGCAATACTTCGACGTGCCGTAGTTGCAAGAACGGCTGCTTCACAGCTTCCTGCACTACCTAAACTTCCAACTGTCTTAACTAGTGACTTACACCAAGCAGTAGGCTTTATGTAGATACTCTGCGAGATTGTTGCTTTGTACAGTATCTCAATTCGCCTTATGGCCTTTACGCTTTCTACATGCATTTCTTTGTACTCTGATGGGTTTTCCCATCTTTTATTAATAAAAACAGGAAGTATAATAAGAATTTAGAGGTTGTCTAAGCGCTAGCCAGACTATACCTTAAAGGAAATTTTTGCATAAATCCCTTTTGAAATTGTGAATTGCATATAGGTTGTACATTATTGTACGCTCTACATTCGTATAAAAGAGAAAGATTTTTATGATTATTCCAAAGGCCAAAAATATTCTAGAGGCATTGAAGTCAATTTGATTTATTTTAGCCGACCGAAATTTCAAATTTTGTGTAGTTCAAGAGACAAAACCTGCTGTAAGGTATTGACCCAGATTTATGGAGTGTATATATCACATTCATTACGAGAATATTGCTTGTAATATAAAAGCGCGTAAATTACATAAAGAAAATAACAACTTTATGACTTATTCTTTGTAGGGCATGGTCAAGAAAATGGAAGAAAAGAGAGAACTTTGTGAGAAACATGGAATCAAGAGATAATTTTGAAGTTCAAAAACTCCACAAAAAACTGGAGTGGCCAAGCTATGCTAATGTAACTCTTGATGATAGGACTAAGGAAGATCTCACATCTAAAAGGGTATATTTATTGGCTATAGTGATGCAAGTAAAGCATATAGGATTTAGATTCCTTCCATAAAAAAAGTTCTCATAAGTAGGGATGTTATGTTTGATGAGGAAAATGTTCCTAAGCATGTTCATGATGACGTCGGTCCTAACATTTTTAATGTAATTGGTGCTTCTTTGAATTAGGCAGATCATGAGATGCTTTTCCAAGTCAAATCCCAAGAAGGACCTCAAGGGACAGGTGAAAGCCATCAAGGCTTACATATGATAAAAAGGGTGAGCAAGTTATGGAAGATACAAACTTTTCTTTCATAAGTTCTTTTGAAGATCTTATTTGTGTAATGGAAGATTGGCAAGCCTGAGTTGTCTTCTACCTTTTGTGACGCAACAATTAAGAGAGAGTCTTACAATGAAGATCTAGATTGTGTGCCTATTGAGGGTTGTTAGCTGATATGTGCACACTAAAAATCGGGCTATTTTTGAGAGCGATTTTCATGAAATTGTGAAAAGCGGCATGCAAAACCTGGAAATCAATGTAAAATTAGCATAAAATTGCCTGAAGAGTGGGTCTCAGCCAGTCCTAAACGTGGCTAGAGAATATTTTTTGGCCTTAGAAATGGCCCATAAAGATATTTTGCTTTCTTAAAATTGGCCAATTACGGAATTGGAAGTAGCCAGCAAAACCGTGCAAAAATTTCACCATTAATGCGACAACACATGTTTGTACACCATTTTTAACATTGGAAGTTTTTACAAATTTTTTTATGTTTTTTTTTGTCACTGTATAAACATTGAAAATGTTGGGAGAGCAAGATTTTGCAACGAAGTGGAACATATAACAATAGGTTCTTATTCACTTGACAGTAAACACTCCATGATGCAAGTCCAATATTCAACTATAATGAAAAAGTTGAAGAATATCAAAAGCCACAATAATTAATAAATCTTTTGATTGAGAATACCCTATAATGAGATCTTTTTAGTGGGAGTGGTACAACTAGTGTGCGTGTTTTTTAGAAAGGCAGACATGTTAATTTGTAGTAAAATTAAATAGTAAATCGATTAAACTTCTTGAAATGGAAATGAACTCTTTTTAATTTTGTTTGATGAAGAGGTAAGAAAATCTGTAACAGATGATAAAACTTTGCCTTCCTTTTTGTCAAATGAACCACAACCTCATGCTAGTGAAAAAGCTGGCGACACAAGGAATTTGTCAAATAGTTAAGTCCAAGATTATCGAATTTGGTAGAAAATCTTATAATTGGAGAGACAACAACTATAGTTATTGATGCTCCTCTTGGAAAACCCAAATGAGCTTGATGATTTTTGGACATCTTAGTATGTACTTCTCTTTGTGTGGATTTAATCTACTTAATATTGTTATTTATTTAAGATTTATGTCATTATATTAGTTTGTTTTGAATCTAGTTTTTTTGAAATCAAAAGAAATGTGTATTTTTAAATTTGTTTGTTTTTAACTAAATGTGTTGAAATTATGAGAAAGTGGAAAATAACTAAGAATCATCAAATTCTTATTGTGTTCATTCTCCAAAAGAGACTACAAAAATAGCCCACAATATTTGAGACTTTGTTTATGCAAATGATACTCTTGAAAGTTTTCTCAAGGAAGATTGTGCAAGTTGTGAAATCTCACATATTTCAAAGTAGGAAATTTATAAGTTTTTAACATGCATGTTAACATTGAATTTTTTAACTTTAATAGTTATTAAAAAAAGCTCATATATTATAATAAGTTTTAAAATGATTATGTTTAGAGATTTGAAAGTTTAATATTGCAAATATCTACATTTTTAACCTCGTTGCAAATGACTTAAATTAAAAAATCTCAAGAAAGATAAAATAATAAAAATGATAATAACTTTTCAAAAATAAAACTAAAATACTCCAATTATTGTCAAAATCTTATTTTAATAATGTTTTCAGATCTTAAATTTTCTTTCATATATACAAATTTGAGTATGTAACAAATAATCTAATAATTCTTTTGAATAAAATTTATTTAGCACAACAGTATATGTTTACTAAGCATTTTGAATATTGGCAATTTTGAAAAAAAAAGAATAGGTGTCCAAATCATCATTTTTTCTTTATCACTATGTTAAAATCATAGCACATTATCTCCTACCATTTCTCATATATTCCCTACATTACATCTGGTGGAACCCAAATGTTGTCTCCCTAATTTCCAAAGTCACAAAATGCAGAGGCCCTTGTCCTTGACCTCCCAAATTTACATCGTTTAGGTGATAGATGCATAAAAGTGTTCAATGTAATGGGAAATGGTCTTTTTAGTGACCTTTTCACCCATTAAATCGTTGAGCCAACCCTTTTTTAAGCGTCACTTGAATCACATGTAAAGGTCACTAAAAGAACTTTTTCCAAGCATAATTGTCTTGGCATTTTACATTATGGCCCATATAAGATTTGACTTTTTACTAAATATAATGTGTTGTCCCAAATTCTTTATGAACATTTTATAAATTGTAAACTGCTTTATCAATGTAGGTTACTATCTTTTTTTCATAAAACAAGTGAATTATAAAGAGAAACCATAATTTAGAGGGGAGTGAGATTCTTTGCATAATATAATGCAGTTCAAACATATGAGTAAAATGCTTACACGATTCTTCTAAGCCAAAAAGAATTTCTCAAACGAATAATGATAGATCTGTGAGATGAACGGGCTTGAAAACCTAGAGCTATGGCTTCAAGGTTCAGCTGCCTGCCTACCTGGACACAAAAATGAAGAAACTCCTCCCTCTTTGCTATCCCCCAGCTCCCAACCCGTCCCCTCCCTGATTGCAAAGGTTGTAGGGTAAATCAGATCCTCTGATTAATTGGGCATTTTGGTTGTGCCAAAGAGTTATATATGACAATCAGCAGTTGCCCACATTCGAATAATAGATTACTACAATAGGTCCACTCTTCTGGTAAGACGGATCGTGATCACATATTGAGACTTCAAATAACGAAGGACGGACAATACAAATGATCAGCTGGGTTGAAATCAGCAATTATAAAATGATGAATGCCACGAATGTAAAGTTTCAGAACCGTAATCTGGAAGATCGACTGGAAGACGTGCGGTAAGTGTTCTGCAGATCATTAGTCTTTTTTGCCTGGATTGGCCCTTAGATTTTGAAAAGTTCAATCAAAGATATGCGTCACTTTACCAACATGAACTTGCTTCCTGGATGATGCCATCTTAAACTCCATGCTGATAATCCTTGCCAGCACAAGATATAAGCTAATCTCCGTCCAGTTGCTTCTCTGATAGATTTACTCTACATGAATGTAGTATTAGAAGATTCAAAGAAATCTTCAATCCTCAAACTTTTTATTTCTGAACTGCAGAAAACCAGATTCAAAATGGATAGCTTAGTAAAGTAAAATTTTTTATCAATAAAGCGACACTAGGAAGTTCAATATTAACTTTTTCAAAGTAATTTGTTCATAAGCAGATCCCCTTTGAACTACGTACTTTTCAATGAACTCCACTAGAAATCGTTTTGGCGCATCTCCTACAAAGGATCAAAGTATAGGACAAATTGGCCTGGCATAGCTTGATGACACGTGAATCATCAATTTAGGTAATTGCATTATTGATAAAGGTGCTAAATGCTTGATCTAGACGCAGCCTACTGCAACGTCTCTATGAACTAGCATAATAATGTTAAAACTAGAGAGTCTATGGGTAAAGCATGATGGATCGCATATTGCTATGACTTGGAAGAAAGATCTTACGTGATCTATGAAGTCTCTCAAAATTATGGTTTCTAGTTCCGTCGTAGCGAATCTTGTCTCGCCTGTTCACGGT
Organism: Diphasiastrum complanatum; assembly: GCA_029204225.1. Taxonomy (NCBI): domain Eukaryota; kingdom Viridiplantae; phylum Streptophyta; class Lycopodiopsida; order Lycopodiales; family Lycopodiaceae; genus Diphasiastrum; species Diphasiastrum complanatum. The sequence continues at coordinate 43,829,143 of CM055109.1, forward strand.
GTTTTGTGTAAAGTGCCTGTATCCTCTCATTAAGTTCCTCTAGGTCGATCACTAGAGGATCTCTCACAGACTGCGCTGAAGTCTCAACATTATCGGTATCAACAGAGACATCCCTGACAATCACACTCGAAGGTGCCCCAACATAAGCACTTCCTTTTGCAGACGAGGACCTCAGCACATATCCTTGTCCTGTCTGTACATCCGTGTCCGCTTCTGATGTCTCAGAGAAGGAATTCCGTGTAGATCTCTCATGCTCGCAGTACGATCTCTTAGAAGGCTTTTCATCATCCGAATAGGACTTCCAGGTAGTTTTCTTAGCATGTTCCGATGATCCTTTTTGAAGAGCCGAGTTTCGTCTCTCCGCACGTTTTGCATCTAGATTTGATCCTCTTCCTGAAGTATCTGCCTCTGCAAACTCTGAAGGCTGATCAGGTTGAAACATGCAGTCCATTGAGCCACGTTGTTGATCAGATTGGCGTGCATAGCTAGAAGATGGTTTCGTAGTTTCAAATGTCTGCTCGCTCTGAGTTTCATCTGTCGATTCAGGAGGCGAAAGAGGTGCTCCAAGCTGCTTCGTAGGAAAAATGGTGGACAAAGATCCACGTGGTAAGAGCTCACTCGTATTGTAAGAGTGAGAAAACAAGAAAGAACGCTTCCGTGAAGAAAATTGCCACTCGTTATCAGATTCAAGTCTGACGGGTATGGGTGGAGTAGGCCATACCTTGTGCATGTTTTTGTCAGGGAGAGAAGGCGAACGAGAAGATCTGACTACAGTGGAAGAAGATTGTTCAGAATGAACCCTATATTTTTCAATGCAATTCACTTCCTTTAATTCGTTGCTTGTCCACGACACAGATCCCGAAGAAATCATAATCGATACAATTACCAAGTTCACCAAGAAAAAAAGCACTGGCTGAGTTAACCATTGCACGGCGCCTCTCCATATTTGAGGTGCGAGCACCAGGCAAGCGAATCTTATAGCTGGACTTAAAAAGTCCTGAATGGACCATGCAATCAGAATTACAGAAAGCAAAATCAGAGCTGCGATGCTTGGATTCCTGTCGATAAGCTCCGTCAGATTTTCTGCAAGGACTTCTTTTGTTGACTTGATCTTCGGTTCACTAGCCATGTGAAGCCAATTCAAAGAGGTGCAAAAACTATCTAATTCCTCGACGATCGTGCCAGCGATGTACGAAGAATGTGCGTTAGTGGATATGCGTGTTATTTGCGCAAGTGCGTGGTTTGTGGTGAATGTGTGGTTTGAAAGAAAGAGAGCTAGATAGATAGATGTTAGGATCGTTGTAAAGGTAAAAAGAAGTACGATGGTGTAGATGTGAAATAAACTAATGACACAAAGAATCCCAAGAATCCCCAAACTTCAAAGCAGGGCGATAACAAAAACGAAACTGATGAACAAGCCTCCACAACTAGCACTCCCCCCACCTGCTGCCACGCAAAAGCAATCAAGACTAGAAAGACAACACAGAAACAAGCTGTAGAACGATGATCAAGCAGTAATTGCAATTACAAAATTCTGAAAATAAACACTTTCCTGCAATCATTCTGGCCAAGGAGAGCGAAGTTCGAACAGCCAGCGTGCATATGAAAGCAAGCTGATCGTGCATGTTCAAGGTGAGCTAGAGGTAGGTTGTTCATGAATGAGGTAGCCACACATTGCGCTCTCTTAGGGACCCGCCATGTCTCGGCCTGGAGTAGAAGCGAGGATATGGTGGCATGGTGGCTCTGTGCTTGCAGCCCATCAAAGAGGGAGGGACCCACAGCGAGAGCCAACCATCACTATTCCTTGATGCTCATTGCTGAGCTATGGTGGAGTTGCAAAGAAGCATGCTTATTACGCTGGAGATTCAATTATGTAGAAACCTGCAAAATTAAAGCATTTAGCTTTGAATAGGGACAATAAACTTGGAGGATCTCTACCCAAGTAACTTGCTCTTTAAATACCCTAATTCACACGACCTCACTAAGTGTTGTGTCCATCACCTACCAACAATGTTGTTGTTTTCTGCCAAAAGTCGAAAATGAAAGTCCAAAAAGGAGTGCCTCTTAAAGTGTTCATATGATTAAAAATTGAAGATCTAGAATGGGTGTAGGAGCATTGTTGGGAGTATATAGCTGCCACGTCGGTATCAACCATTGTTCTTCTAGTATTGGCTTTTTGACGGGTCCTCAACTTGGGTAGCAACTCGTCTCCAAAGACTTGAATCGGATTTCAAGAACGTCCATGTATGTACTATCAAATGATATGGGTTTTTTAGGAACTGTCCAACGTTTAGAACCTGCAGGCTCCCTTTGAGCCTTGGATTGATATAGAGAACCGGACCACCTTTCGCGGAGGGTATAACCCTGGCATCAATCTACCCTACAAAGCATCAAAAAACTCAAATATTTTGACAAGCTTGTGAGGGACCACCAAACAATGTCTCCCTTTAAAGCTTGGGTCACTTTCAGTCGTCTAACCACTAGCTTAGTACTTCAAACTTTATGCACAAAAAGTGTTGGCCAAAGTGGTCAACCTTCCTATTTAAAATTTTTCTAGCCACACATATTATTTACTAAGAACCTCATATTGGAACCTATGGTTGTTTACAAGGGAATAACCATCATATTGAAAAGCATCAAGATTAATTTTCTAGGATTCTATACAGAACTGCTAAGGAAGAAAAATTATAGTTAATTTGATAGTCTAAACTGGCGGTTCTTGATTTATTGATAAAGACAATACCTATAACTGGTGGGTCTCCTAAATATTTGAGAACCGCCCAACACTAGTATAAACTCAGGTTTAAAAGAATGACTCGAGTGGTAAATCATTATAGGACACTAGGGTAAAGCTTGGTCCCATCATTACTCATATTGATACCTGGGCTACAGGCATAAATAGAGATTTTGCCCTTGTAACAAATTTTGCTAGGTACCCAGAATTTATATACCTAAAAACATTTTATTCAGGGTGCCCAAATACACTTAGTATTGGCTTTACAAATATCTAGATATTTCTTTTTCAAAACATTCATGCCTATCAATAATTGCATACCACATCCCCCAAAAAGTATGATTCTAAACAAACTTTTTATAGCTATACCTAGTGGTAATGACTAGCATCATCCTCGCAAAAAGTATGATTTTAGACAATTTTTTTACATTTGAACCTAGGGTGGTAACGTATAGTATCATCCTTGCAAAACAACTTATGTTGGTAGAATCTTGATACTTGGGTGGTATAAAAAAAAATTTGATACTACGACCTGCTAGCATAAACAATTTCACTATCCACCTGATGGTGGTATGAAATTTTAGAGACAAAGACATGCAAAGGATAATTATGCTAGTCAACAAGGCATCTTCAACTTTGTTTACCCTAGAATAAGAAAGCAATTTCATTCCAAGAGCAAAGGGTGATAAAGTAGCTCAAACTTTGTCAATGTTAAAATCGCACAAATTTCAAAGCATAGGCTAGTACTTCAAACTTGACAATCTTGCCAAAGTACATATGTATTTTCAATTGAACATAATGCACCCATGCAAGAGCACAAGAGTGAAATCTTTTTGGAAGGAACATGGTGGAGAGACCCATTTCTTGGAAGATCTTACAATTGTTCATTAATTCACCTAGATTTTGGATTTTAAATTCCAAAAATTAAACTATTTTTTGCATGCTTCATTTAACAAATATCTTAAATCATCGTGATGATGAGAAATACTGAAAAATCATACATTCAAATCATTGAAAATTACAAAAATTTAATTTGTGAAATTTGTTGTTGCTAAAATAGTTGTATTATAAATAAGTAAATTAAGAGCTTTGCAAAAATATGGGTTTTTAAAATGTCAATATTTTTCTTGAAAACTTGTTTGCAATTTAATATCGCAATCTTAACTTTTGAAAAACTATTACAAAACATAAATATTAAATAGAACGTAAGCACTTCCATAATATACCATACCAATCATGTTAATTGAGACAAATATATTCTAAAATCATTTTTTATAAAGAAAAAATATATGTAAAATAACAACTGAGACATTCATTCTTGAAAAGAATCAATAATATTTTGAAAAGAATCAATAATATTTGTATTGATAATTACAATGAATATCTCCAAAACAATTCAGCTAAGTCACTAGGATAAAGAGAAGCTGGTTTGCCATTATTTGGATCCAATGGGTTCATCTTGAGTGACTGCATCAACAATAGCATTGTACTTCTGCCCCACAACGTTTTTCAAGTCACCTTCATCACCTATAATCTAACTAGCAAATGGATGAGACGTCAACTTACCAACCTCTTGAAGGTCATTTGAAAAAACCGAAATTCCAATCAATCACATTTTAATAAAATTCACAAAACTAAAATTTGATTCTACTAAGTAGCATGTTTGCCCTTTTGGACAATAAGTCTAAATCCCAATTTGCTAGGTGTAAACACGTATCTATTAGTTTATTTACAAGTAGTTGTGGCTTTTTGGTAGAGACAAGCCACGAGATCGGTCTTACAATGCTTCAACTTCTTTGTCACTGTTGAAGATTGAAAATGATTTTCAAAACATGTCAATCTTCCAATATTTTTGTGATTGTGAGCATCAACCTCTTGAAAAATAGCCAATGGTTAAATATTCTATTTCATTGTAGAGACGAACATCATCAAAATTTTTGACATTTGGTTTTTAGCTACAAACATTTGAGAATATTCATTCGAGTAATAGATATATAAACACAAAACCTTGTTTGAAAAATATAATTGAATTACAAATGCAAACACCAAATTCTTTACTTACCAAATGGCATTTTCGATGCCAACATTACAGACTTCAAACAGGGCCTTGTGCACACCTACAAGTTGCCAATTATAGTATAATATCACTATCCACCAATTTAGTGGAGAAATAGTGATTTCCAAAAGAGTTGTGACCACATCCTTAACCTCTATGTAGTTGAAGGAACTCTGATCATTCAAAGACTCTCTTAGCTTGAATCCAAAGGAATATCTGTTATGCAAAGACTGTAAGTTTTTTTTTTCTTACAAATTTGGTAGTCTTGTTTGCATCACCTTGTTGGCTTGTGTAGAAATAGGATTGGTCATCAACATAGTTGGTGGACGAAACTCTTCCCAAACCAACGGATCTTGATCTCCTAGCACAATGGAAGATTAGAGATGGCAAAGCACTTGCCACAATCACCCTGAACTTGAGAGACTCTCTCATCTTTCGTGTAACTTACTATAAGACTTCTCATGAAGCCTGGGAGATTCTTACCTCTCCATATGAAACACAATGTAGCAGGTACTTCCTATCCACCTTCAACCCTAAATCCAAGAACACAAGCATCAAGGAGATGAAGAGGATTAACTAGTTGTCACGCGGAGATTTGTTCCCATGAGAGCGATACCATAGTTCATAATCAAGCACATGTTTATAATCCACATCTAACACTAAGAATTAACACTATAATCCATTAACACTAACAATTAGCACTACATCCATTAAGCTTTTAAGGGTGGGCTTGGCCCCTGCCATCCGCCGTGGTGGATGAAGGGGGCCAAGCCTCACCCCCTAAAAAGTTATTTATGTTTTTCTTTTTATTGAAAAAAAAGCTTTTTATGTTTTCTTTTTTAGAAGAAGAAAGGGGGGGGCTTGGCCCCTTGCCATCCGCCACGGTGGATGGAGGGGGCCAAGCCCTTCCCTTAAAAATTTATGGTTTTTTTTAGAAAACAAAAAAGCTTTTAAGGGGGGGCTTGGCCCCCCTCCATCAGCCACGACGGATGGAGGGGGGGGCCTTGTTGGATTATTCTCCTTCTTACTAATCGACTAATCGATTTTAGTCCTCATCCATTGTTAATCTAGTTTTGCGGATTTTCCCATGTCTTTACACAGTCTACAGATTTACAAGTGTTTTTACATCGTCTGCAGAAATACATGGAGTTTGACAACAGTGTCGCCTTTTTCACATTTTTCGCCTATCAAAAATTGCGAGTAAAAAGAAATAGAGATAGTTATTTAATCTGTAGCTAGCTAAGTAAGGCGCCACTACTGTGAACCATTCTTGGGCACATGATCGTGATCTGATCGTTGTATTTACAACAACTTAATTCAGTATCTCTATTTTCTTATGTGCATTGCACTACGAATGCTTTCTGATAATTTTCTTTCTCAATTGACACTCACTCAATTCGGAATGTCTAATTTCGAAGGAAGCATGGTTGTCTCATACGCCTAATTGTCTCGCTCCCTTGCATGGTTGCATTTTTTGCATGTTTCAAAGTGCCTCAAATGTTAAGGAAATGACTCTGACCAAAGTGTGGGTCTACCCCAATATTAAAGAAATGAGATTTTATGACACTGTCACCTTTTTCGCAAAAAGCCGACATTGTCGTCTTTTTGCAACACTGTTGCTTGTGGCAATTTTAGTTCATTTCTGCAAAGTGACAGTTTTAGTTCATTTATGGAGACAAACTATTTACGGCCAATTTTTACTGCTTATCAGCAATCAATATCTGAGAAGGAACTGGACGAATGCCAGCGAACACCAGCCAATTGGAAATCACATTTGACGATCTAATTACTTAGTATAAATCAGCTATTCATATAAATCAACTATTTACGGCCAATTTTTACCACTTATCAACAATCAATATCTGAGAAGGAACTGGATGAATGCCAGCAGACACCCCCAACTGGCAATCATATTTGATGATTTAATTACTTAGTATAACCAACTGTTCATATTTCTCTTTTCAAGTTCAGAAGCAATGAATCAACATTGTGAATTGTGAAGGAGTCGAGTGTTATTACACGACGCCTCCTGCGATCTTATCAGACATATCATTCACAATCAGAAAGTATTGTTGTTAGCTCTCTATCAAGCTTCCAAGCTTGAACTCTCTTGAGCATTCTAGCTCAGTCTTTTAGAGATCTATTTTAGAGTTGCTATTGTGCTACTGCTTATCAGTAGAGCTGCTTATTATCAAACTTATTCTCAGTTACTCATAGATAACTTTGAGTGCAAGATTTCTCTCCGCTATTGTTTTGCGCTCATTAGCATTTGATTTTGTTTTTCTGAATCAATACTATTTTCTTATTGCGTTCAGTATCTGTCAGAATGCACACATCTCTGCATTGCTTTTGTAACTGATAGAAATTGCTTTTGTAACTGATAGAATTCAATAATTTATGTTTGGCTACGTAATCACTTAGTATCTAGCGATTTCAAAGTTAGTTGCTAAAGATTGAATGTGATTTTCATCACTACTGCTTTGTTTAATTTTTGATAGGTGTAGTCATGCATTGGAAGTAGGAAGTTCCCGCATTACATTATCTATCCTATTTTCGACATGGTATCAGAGCATTGATTCTTCTTCAGGGCCTAATATTATCTCTATATCATAGCGAAAGCTCTAATACTTGATATCTTTCATGATATCAAATTGATATCATATTCTTCAGTTTTTTTCATTGTTTCAGTATCAGAGAATTGTGTTCCTATTGTTGGTATTACATCTCAACGTCATTGATACAATCGACAGACTAAGTTCAAGATGGATTCTCAAAGTAAAGTTGGTCTTAATGCACACAAGCTGAATGGATCCAATTATCTTTTGTGAAAATTTAAGATGAACATTTTGCTAATTGCCAACGAGTTATGGGATGTTGTTACATGTACAGAAGTAAAACCTGAAGACGACACAAAAGACTCAAAGTGGAAATCAAAGGATGGCAAAGCTTTCACGCTTATTATCCTCAATATATCATATACACAGATTGGACACGTAATTGAAGTTAAAACTTCAAAAGATGTTTGTGACATCCTGAACTCACTATATGACGTGAGGGACGTAACTACTAAGTTACATCTATGAAGGAAATTCTTCACAGTCAAGATGTCTAATGGTGATTATCTTCAGAGCCACATTAACCAGTTTAAGAATCTCTTGCAACAGATGGCCACTGTCGAATTAGTCATAGATGATCAAGATGCAATTATGACATTGCTTCCAAGCTTGCCCTCTACATATGAGAACTGGGTGATGATCATATCGACACGTTCAGATTTCCTCGTGATCTCAGGAAGAAGCTTGACTTCCAGAGTATCAAATGTATTTTCATCAGCTACACTGCCTCAGATCAAGCCTTCAAGTTGTTTGATCCCATCAAGTCGAAGATACTCACTAGCCGGGATGTCATTTTCATCGAAGATCAGTTTCAAGACCTCAAAGAAAAAGGCAGTCCCCATGTAGCCGACCTGTCAGATTCTCCTGGCATATTAAACTTTCTAGTTTCTCAGTCGACTATTCCCATTGAAGAAGCTCTTCTACTTTTGACAAACAACAAATCAACGATGAATCAGAATATGATGATGTTGTAGTTCAGGAACTACAGTATGATGGAAATAATCAAATTTCTCTATTACCCAGAAGATCTTCAAGAGCAAGCAAACCACCTAACCAATATATCGACGAGTCTGCAGCCTACCTTGTTTAGGAACCAACGTTTGTCCAAGAGGCACTCAGTCAGCCTGATTTAGATCTCTCGAAAAAAGCTATGGATATAGAGTATTCATCTCTTGTCAAGAACCAAACATGGATAATTGTCGAATTACCTGCTAGCAGAAACATAGTTGATTGCAAATGGATTTTCAAAGTCAAGTATAATGCAGATGGAAGCATCAATAGGAGAAAGGCACGACTTGTCGCCAGAGGATTTTTTCAAGTATACAACGTCGATTACACTAAGACCTTCAGTCCAGTAGTCAAGCATTCTTCTATTTGACTTTTGCTATCATTTGCCGCTGCAGCAAATTTAGAAATACATGAAATGGATGTACAAACAACATATCTCAATGGAGTTATTGAAGAAGACATTTACATGGTGTGACTCAAAGGTTATATTATCGAGGGTAAACACAATCATGTGTGTAAACTCCATAAGACACTTTACGGCTTGAAGCAATCTGCTCGAGCATGGTTTCAAAGGATCAGTACTTTCTTTATTGATCATGACTACACACCTAGCTCTTCAGATTCAAATGTTTACTTCAAAGCAGTGCAGTAGTCTTTTATCATTATCACTTTATACGTGGATGATACATTTCTTTTCAACAATAGTATCAATCTGATAAAAGAGGCCAAGACAATGCTATCTTCCAAATTCGACATGACCGATCTGGGTCATGAAGCTCATTTCTGCCTTGGTATACAAATATCCACGGAGATAGAAAATAGAAGTTGGTCTATATTACACAGCAGAGGTACATCTACAACACAAAAAATGTGAAAAAGGTGAGACTCTTGTCAAACTCCATGTGTTTCTGCAGATTGTGTAAAAACACTTGTAAATCTGCAGACTATGTAAAGACAAGAAAATATTCGCAGAATTGGATAAACAATGGATGAGGATTAAAATCGATTAGTTGATTAACAAGAAGGAGAATAATCCAACACTCCCCCTTAATCTGAATCCTTGAATGTCTTGACCTTCAAACTTAGTTCTACATAGAATCTTCTGTGTGCTTCCAAACTTAATGCTTTGGTAAAAATATCTGATATCATGTCTTGCGTTCTACCGTACTACAATCTGAGCTCTTCGTTGGGAACTTTGCTTCTGACAAAATGATACTTCACTTCAATGTGCTTACTCCTAGAATGAAATCTAGGGTTGGCTGATAAAGCAATGGCACTTTGATTATCACAAAATAATGTCGTCGGAGCATATTGATGCAGACCGATATCTGAGAGTAAGTTCCTCAACCAAAATTTGTTGCTTGAGAGGCTGTGATATACTCCGATTCAGTGGAAGATAGAGCTATTGAAGATTGCTTGCAACTATTCCAGGAAATTGGACCATTGTTGAGGATGAATGTAGATCTGAAAGTGGATTTATGAGTGTCTACATCTCCTGCCCAACTTGCATATGTGTAACCACTAAGTAAATTGAGTTTGTCGTTGCCGACTGCTCCATAACAAATGCAAAAGTCCATAGTAGCTCGAAGATATCTCATGACTCTGATAAGAGCCTTCCAATGTGTTACACCAGGATTAGTCATAAACTAATTGAGAGCTAGAGCTGACTGCTTGGTACAGAGCATGTCATACAAATTCTATAATAGAATGGTAAGGATACTCTCGCATCTGCTGCTTCTCATGAATTGTTTGGGGACAATGGTCCTTTGACAATTTGAGACCTGGTTCCATTGCTGAGAGAGCTAACTTGCAATTAATCTGATTATATCTGACTGAGAAACTCCTCTTCAGAAGGTAGATCACCTTCTTTATTGCGCATTTCCTCCACAACCATTTCTAAGCAATCTTTCCTTGAGTAAAGCTCATCATGATGTACATTGTCAACGCCAAGGAGAAGATCATCAGCATTAAAATCAATTATATCTGAAAATTCATCAAGCTCTTTGTTCAAAATGCAAAGAGTCTCAGCTTCGGTGATATAAAAAAGATCTGATATATCCGATAATGTCAAAAAAGAATTATTATCCATATTATAAGTAGGCAATGTGATAAGAGATTTATCAGAAGGAGAAAGGGTGTTGGGAGTTCTAGGGTCGATAAACAATGCCATGTTTCGTGTAGGTTCAAAAATTGTACGATCATCTAAACTAATGCTCGTATCAATAAAAAAAGTATCTATATCTGCAATCTTCGACTTTTCAGACTTTGTACCACTGGAAGAAGCAGCTTTGGAAGTGGAAGGGCCAACATCCAAATTGTCAAAAATATTTAACAAAAGAAAACAAACAAATGCAGACTGAAAGTCAACTAATCTACATTTTTTATTGTGAATTGGGCACTCATCTAAAGACTTGAAATCATTATGTAACTTGGTGAACACCCTGTCAAGCTTAGCTTTATAGTTATGTTTGTCGAGTGCCACTAGGTCTTGATAATGAATCATGTCCTTATTTTGAGATCTAAATAAGAAAGTACTGAGCAGAGACTTAAATCTGAGATTAATCTCAAAAAATGCTTCCACACCAGGACCCTCAGTAATAGAAGGAGAAAAAAGAGATTTGAAATACTCTAAATTATCACTAATACCAAATTCATGAAAAAAAAAAAAACAAACTAGAATCAAAATTAGACATTTTGAGCAAAAAATACAGATGTGAAATTCCCAATATCGCTCTCAGGCACAAAATGCAGGTCAGACAAGAACCTCAAGGCAATGTGCGCTCGAAAGAGATATAAGAAAACAGGGTATCAAATTCAAGCGTGTGTACAAAGATCTAAAAATAAATGATATGTAAGGCACGCTTAAATGCGATATCGGACCATGCAGTATCAGTTCCAGGTGCAAGTAAGTCAACGGAATGTAAACAGTGAAAAGGGCACGCTTGAAATCGATATCCGGATAAGAAATTGAAAATTCGCGTTTGAAATGACCTATTTATAAAAAAAATTCGCACGCGTGGAGGAGTTCAAAAAGGACACATGTCGATGCATGATTTGTCATTAATATTCTATCATACAAACAATGATTGGTCTGACATCTATCACATGCAGAATGACATGTGTCTAGATAGGATTTGTGCACGTGTTCTGACCCACGTGCCCTCATAATTGAGTCATCATTGTCAGTACAGACATTTCATGTGGACGAGTTAGATTCCAACATGTGTCATCAATCATTTTTTCACACGCGCAAAAATTTTCTATATATACGCCCTCGAAATTTTTATTTTTTTTTGCAGAATTTTTGGTTTTCGTTCCCAATATCGCTCTCAAGCGTGGTCTCCCTTCACAAAATACTCCGCCTTCTCATCGTGCGCTTGAGACCGATACCGCTGTGATTCCAATATCACTTTCGAGCGCAGATCTCTTTTTTGCACATATTTTCTATCTATCTTGCGCTCAAAACCGATATTCAGTTCTAGTTCCACCCAAGCAAGCCAACCAACTCAGCCGACAGGTTAGAGCCCTTTCCCCAAGAGCTTAACCCATTCACGTTCATGCAAGGAACCCACAGAACCACAAGCCACGACAGATATTGTTACAACCAATTCCTGAAGCGAATGGTCCTGACAGCATACCGCTGGCGCCTCGGACCGAATGGTCCCGACGACATACTGCTGGCGTCCTACGATATGATCCTCAGTTGCGTGCCTGATCAAAAAGTTTGAAGCGGCCTTACAACTAGTGCTTTTAACGAACACTGAAACCCAGAAGGTAATCAGAGTTAGTTTGAGAAAAATCCCACTTTATTGATAAATCTGAGAAGGTTATATTTCAAGTGTGTGACTGTTGTAAAGTTACCTTTGCAAGCTTTACCTCTGGTGTCACAGGCGCCAGCATTGTCCCCGGCGTTAGCAGCGCCCCTGTTGCTCTCAGCACCACTCCCGGCGCCACTATGACCAGAATCCAGCCAGCGCCAAGTTCCTATGGCTAAAAATCTTTGATCGGCTCTAGTGAAGTCCAGAGAACTCAGATTGATGTGCAATCACCTCACATGATCTAGGCATGATTAAAGGAAACCTGGAGATCAATAGATTCTAGAGAGAGAATACGTGCTTTACCAGCGTGGGTAGAGTACTTGGTATGAGGGGAGGTGGCAAATCCCACCAATACTATAGGGGAGTGCAGGTTGCGACTCAGGGCGAGCTCCAACCAAGTCTCAGCCTCCCTTGCTGGAATGTTGTCCTGGTGACCGCCTTGGCATGCCAGCGCCTTAGAGATTAGGGTTGGTCATACACTTGAATCGTAACCTTCTCAAATTTATTAATAAAGTGGGATATTTCTCAAACTGACTCTGATATCCTTCTGGATTTCAGTTTTTGGTAAAAGCGCCAGTTGTAAGGCCGCTTCAAACTTTTTGATCTGGCACATAGATAAGGGTCGTATCCCAGGACGCCAGCAGTATGCCGTCGAGACCATTCGGTCCATGGCGCTAGCGGTATGCTGTCGAGACCATTTGGTCCAGGAACTGATTGTTTCCATATATGTCACGACTTGTGGTTCTAAGTGTTCCTTGCATGAACATGAATGGGTTAAGCTCTTGGGGAACGGGCTCTAACCTGTCGACTGAGTTGGATGGCTTGCTTGAGTGGAAGTTACCCGTTTATGGCTGTCCAGTCTGGCGTGGCGCCAGGTTGGCTTCCAGCGCTCATGACGAAGCTTTCAGTTGGTTAAGTTTGATGTAAGTCAGACCGCTTGCTTGGAATGGATGTTACTCATTTGTAACGAAGCTTCGAGTTGGTCAAGTTTGTTGTATGTCGGGCGGCTTGCCTGGAGGGAAGTCACCCACATCGGGACCCTCGATCTGGCATGGCGCCAAGTTGGATCTCAATGTTGGTTTTCAAACTTCAAGTTGGTTAAGTCTGATCGTTGTTGGCGAGTTGGCTGCTTGTATGTCAAGTGGGACTGAACGACAAGAGTTGAAGGCTGGGAAGCTAAGTCGTGGTTCCCAGTTCCCTTTGGGATGCCTGTGCTACATGTGGTATTAGAGCCGACTGGCCGATCAGCTCTGCAGATCTCATGAAAATGGCCATTGTTTGGTGTTCATCAAGACAACTGTTGTGCAAGGTGCTGCCCGCAGTGGAAGCACGGGTGCGTCCATGGTCGGGGTGGTCGGCAGAACGGGGGACTTGATGAGTCAAGGTGTTGTCCTTGAGGTGTAAGCATGGTCAGTTCTCGGGGTTCTGGCCTGGCGCTGTCTGCACGTAGGACAGATGAGGTAGTGTGCTGCCATTAGATTGGTGTAAGCACGGTTTGTGCCTTGTGTGATGCGGGGCAACATATTCGAATTGTACAGGTTAACCATTGATACACAGATGCTGCTCGAATTCGGGTGTAAAGCATGGGTGGTTACCTGCTGGTGCGGGATAGCTACCGATCGTTTAGCTATAAGGGCTATCGGCCAGAGTTGGTGGGGCGTGACTGAGGCAATGTGTTGCTTAATGGTGAAAGCACGGATAGTTGAATGGGTGTTCTCTGTGGGCTGATTCAGTTATCAATCTGTATGGGCGCGGCTAGGCAAAGGTCCTTTGGCAGGGCTATCTCAAAGGGGGACCTTGTCTTTTACCTGTTGGTAAACCTGCCTGAGTGTCTTGCTTGTATGTATTTGTGGCGAGTCTTAGTACTCGTGCTTTGCCTGGTTTGCATGATTGCTTGTGATACAAGGAGCTGTGGCTCGAGAAGGAACCTTTCTTTTGAAGGCTGATATCATCAAACAAAGAAGACTACAGAATCTGTGGGGCGGATTTGCAGTTTAAGTACTTGCACGTGAACATCAACGAGACGACTCAATGTTTGCAAAGGATGGATGGCTAGCCTGTTTCTTGGGTTAGTTTCATTTGCGACAATGCCCACCAGACGCAAGCAGGAAGTCAAAAGTTGGAAAGGGCAATTTCAGGGGAGATCTTCTATGGAGCAGTTGGTCTTCATTTGGGACGGCCACCCTCGGAACTGAAACTCAAAGGGGAAAGACTAGTATCAGCATGGGTGATATCCAGTATCAGTTGGGTATTTTCCACAAAGGGGAAAGACTAGAATCCTCTTCAGAGATTGGCAACAAGTTGGATCAAGCCATAATCCTAGCAGATGGAAAGCAAAGTGCTGGAAAGGCTTTTTGTCCAAAGAACTCTACTCTAAGTCCGGTCAACTGATTTTATAAGCGGAGGGGAGCTATCACACACACCTCTCTCTTGGGGCAAATTTTGAATGAAAGTTGATCAAACGGGGGCAAATTCAAGGTGACCTAGCCATACTCACATGAGGAGACTGCTGAACTTTGGATCTAATAAGTTGACAAGTGTTGAGGAAAGGAAAGCCTGTTATAGGCTTTCTCTGAACCAGCAATGATGAGGAGACATAATGAGTACGCTGACTTGTGCTACTTGTAAAGCAGTTGATCAACGAAGGAACTGTGAAAGTTGAGTCTTGCATTGCATCAAGGACAAATCAGGAGCTCAAAGGAGGTCCAAAGTCATAAGTCAGAAGCAACAGGGGCAAACATTTTTCAAAAAAGGCCTCTGTCACCAGTTAATAAGGATCTTGGATTTTACGTAAGCAATATAAAATCTACGCTTTTCTCAGACAAAGTGATATTTTCAGGTTATGTATTTTTTCAAAGAACAAGCTGAGCCTCCGACTTGTGGTGTGCCAGCTTTGATGTTAATAAAAAGTGGCTAGTAAATTGAGTACTATGCCCAGTAGCTTAAATGTATAGTTAATTTTAATTGGGAGACACATTTACTTTAATTTAACATCTGATGAGGACATCAGATTTTATAAAGGTGGAGTGGATGTTGTAAAGTTACCTTTACAAGCTTTACTGCCAGCGTCAGCATTGTCCCCGGCGCCAGCAGCGCCCCTGCTGCTCCCCAGCGCCACCGATGCCAACGCCGCTCCTAGTGCCACTGTGACCAGAATCCAGCAGCGCCTCGGAGACTAGGGTCGGTCACACACTTGAAATGTAACCTTCTCAGATTTATTAACAAAGTGGGATTTTTCTCAATCTGACTCTGATTACCTTCTGGGTTTCAGTGTTCGGTAAAAGTGCCAGTTGTAAGGCCGCTTCAAACTTTTTGATCTGGCACATAGTTGAGGGTCGTATCCCGGGATGCCAGTGGTATGCTGTCGGGACCATCTGGTCCAAGAACTAGTTGTTTCCATATCTGTCGCGGCTTGTGGTTCTGAGTGTTCCTTGCATGAACGTGAATGGGTTAAGCTCTTCGGGAACGGGCTCTAACCTATCAGCTGAGTTGGATGGCTTGCTTGGGTGGAAGTTACCCGTTTATGGCTGTCCAGTCTGGCGTGGCACCAGGTTGGCTTCCAGTGCTCGTGACGAAGCTTTCAGTTGGTTAATTCTGATGTAAGTTAGACCGCTTGCTTGAAATGGATGTTACTCGCAAGCATTGGGGTGTTTGTCCCTTTGCAATCTGTCATCCCAAAATCATCTAAGATTTTTTGGATGTACCTTAACTTATGAAGGTATAGCTTCCCTTTGTCATAGTCACGGTCGATTTGCAAAATATAGCTTCCAAACTACATCTTAGGAAAAAATTTTACTCCCTCAAGATGACAAATGGTAATTCCGTACAAAATCACATCAACCAATTCAAGAACTTGCTGAAGCAAATGGTCGCTGTCAAATTTGTCATAGACGATCAAGACGCAGTAATGCAACTGCTTACAAGCTTGCCAAGCTCATACAACAGCTGGGTGATGATCATCACGACACATCCAGAGCTGACTCTCTCAAGAGTCATTGCAATGTTGTTGTAGGAAGACAGACGGAGGAACAAAACCTCCAGTTCCTCAACTGATTCTCACGCTTTGTACACCAACAAGAGCACGACTAAGCAGAAGAAGAAAAAAGGTCCGAAGCAATCAAAGCAAGACCAGAAACTAGCACAAATCCGCAGACTAAGAAGAAGTTGTTCTACAGATACTACAAGAGAAACAACCATGAGATTCAAGACTATCGGACCTGCATAAAACTAATACAAAGTGAGTTACAATTAGTACAGAGATTGTATTAGAAAGTTTTGATTGAAACTATTCATAAAGAATCGAGTGTTTACAGTTACTTACGAGTTGACTACGCCTATAAAAAATTAAACAAAGCGGTAGTGATGAAAATCACGTTCAATCTTTAGCAACTAACTTTGAAATCGCTAGATACTAAGTGATTACGTAGCCAAACATAAAGTATTGAATTCTCAGACAATTTCTATTAGTTACAAAAGCAATACAGAGATGCATGCATTCTGACATATACTGAATGCAATAAGAAGATAGTATTGATTCAGAAAAACAAAATCAGATGCTAATGAGCGCAAAACAATGGCGGAGAGAAATCTTGCACTCAAAGTTGTCTATGAGTAACTGAGAATAAGTCTGATAATAAGCAGCTCTACTGATAAGCAGTAGCGCAATAGCAACTCTAAAATAAATCTCTAAAAGACTGAGCTAGAATGCTCAAGAGAGTTCAAGCTTGGAAGTTTGATAGAGAGCTAATAACAATACTTTTTGATTGTGAATGATTTGCTTGATAAGAGCGCATGAAGCGTCGTGTAATAATACTCAACTCCTTCACAATTCACAATCTTGATTCGTTGCTTCCGAACTTGAAAAGAGATGTATGAACAACTGATTTATACTAAGTAATTAGGTCGTGTGATTGCCAGTTGGCTGGTGTCCGCTAGCATTCATCCAATTCCTTCTCAGAAGTTGATTGCTGATAAGCGGTGAAAATCGGCCGTAAACAATCTATCTGCATAAATGAACTAAAACTATCACTCTGCAGAAATGAATCAAAACTACCACAGGCGACAGTAAAGGCGACAGTGTTGGCTATTATGCGAAAAAGACAACAATGTCATAAAATCTCATTTTCTTAATATTGGGATAGCCCCACACTTTGCCAGAGTCATTTCCTTAACATTTGAGGCACTTTGAAAAAGATAATTCAAAGTCAGCTTAGTTTTCCAAAACCAACTGAATTTCACCAACTATATTGACATCAAGAGGTGGACATAATATTGATGGAGAGACAACAATCAAGGAAGACAATGATGAATGCATAAGTTTTGGATCTTATTATGGACTATTAAATTCATTATGTCAGATTATATACTGGAGCTTAGTTTGGATTTTTTCATTTCAAGAAACAATTTTTTTCGATGATTTTGCAATTCGTCGAGGAAAGCAGAGATCTTCTGCAGGAGAATTTTCAAGAGATCATGCACTGGGGCATTATCTGAAGTTCTTCAAGAATAATGAGATAAGTGTTGTCCATTCAAAGTTTCATCAACATGGTGAGACAATGATTATGGCAATTAAGGCACTGTCTCATTTTCTTGGAGGACATAATTTTAATAAGGTGCATAGAATAATTTTTGTAAAGAAAACTATTGCACTTTAAAATTTAGGATATAAACAAATGAATTCCATGCTCAGATCATCTCATTTTGCATTGTATGCTGCCTACGTTGATCTGAGTAAGCATGAAAACTATGAGCTCTTGGATCCGTACGAAAGAAAAAAATTGTTGCATGATTTTAAGTTGCAACTTTCATTAGAGAAAGTGTCGGAAGCAGAGTAGATATTGAAGAATTATACTTTGTAAAATTTTTCATTTAATATACAAAATCTCTCTGTATGTCTAATGCCTATTGGCTTGCATAAATTTGCATGCTTTTTGAATTTTTGTATAGTCCGTCTTTTCTCAAGTATTTCACCATGTTGTCTAATTTTTTCCAAACTTCTACCTTGTGTATACGAGTAGAACCTTCTTTTTTGAAATCTCAAGTTGCTGCAATAATCTCTTTCCAAACCGAATATTGAATCTTGGATTGTTTGCTAGAATAATTTGATAAAAATTTTCAAGCTTTGGATCCTCCAATGCTCGGCTTGCATGGAATATTTCCTATTTTACCTGACAGCTTGTCATCTTTTTTTATTTTAACGTGGCCTTTATGTAAGCCTACTTTGGACAACACATCCTCTAATCTGGAAATAGCTTCTTTCGCAGATGACTTTGGCTCGGAATTCCATAAAAACAAGATGTAAACATATATTATTTTTTCTATAATACGCACCTGCACATGCAATGTACAAATATGAATATTTTGAAGAGGAATCGGTAGTATAGGTTTCCAATTAGGATCTTCTCGATCTCTTGATATTCCTTTACTCCTTGTCATGTCTTTTGCTGTCTTCATGCAATACAAAATGCCATTCAATGTTGAAAGTGCCAATTATAGGAATATTGAGTGGAACTCACTCCATGTGATTTTTTATGGTGACAGGATATAACGTTCTATTAAATATTCATGAGAGAATGTCATGGTTTTCTTTCATCGCCTATAAGAGAATACAAAAATGGTTCTAGAAACCTCTTTTGAGTTGTCCTAAAAAACTTGCATTTTATAGAACTTCTCAATTCTTTAAAAACTTTTGCTCATAAAAGGATTTATGTGCTTGTATAAAAAGTCGTTAAATATTTTATAATATCAATTTTTGAAAAAGCTTGCTGGTTTCATTCCTATAATCTACTGGTTTCCGAGCAATACAAATTAGTCAAAAGAGTATATGTAGAGCTTGTAAGACATGGTCAATCTGTTCAGCTTCAAGCTTGTTTTGACGAGTCCAGGAACCTCTAATTTATTAAAAATTTAGCCTCACACGCTCATTGACTTCCAAGCTGTTGCTTCTCAGGAGCCTCAAAGACCCTAAGACATGGATCTCCACTTACTGATGATCTATCAGCAGCTCTAAGATATTGAAGCACAATCAAGACTCATACTTTCAACAGATAGAATTGTGAACGCTACTAGTGCAGGATCCAGACGCTGTAAGTGGTGTTTACGTCCCACGAACGGGCTTCCGAACAGTTCATCCAAGGTTGCCATGGGTGTGTGGACGGAGTGGTGCCTGGTGTGCGGGGGTCCTCCCGATGAGTCTACCTGGGGATGTGGAATTGAAGGTGACACGGCTCTTTGTGCTTTCGTGAAGGGGTTGACATGGCTGGGGGAAAATGTCGGCGTTTTGGAAACGGGAGAGGTGATCCCTTTGGGTTCTTACGACAGCTACGGTGGATTTAACTGCCACCCTGACACTTCGTTGAAGGTTTCGACCATTTATAACGACCAATATTATAACGATAACCCCCGTGGGCTGACATGCCATGAGAAGTGTTACAAGCTGTTGCAAAGGGATCTTGGTTATACCCTCCGGTTTCAGGATGTGTGGCCACTGTTAGAAGAGCAGCCGTTTAATACAGGTTCATTCCTTTGCTTCCGATGGACCAGCTATGGCGGCATAGGAAATTACCATTGTCAAGCTTTTAGGTATGAGTTAGCAGCAGCTGACGGCAACCTGTGGATGCTGCAAGATCCAACCACTAACGTAATGAATGCACAGCGGATTCTGGAGGTTTGGAGGCCACTTGTGCAGAATGGATTCAAAATACCTGCATCTGGCAATAGCGAACCCGCTGTTCCTTGCAAAACTGAGTGTGAGAGTAATAACGGTCCTGAATTCGAACCTGCACAAACTCCTGCAAGCACGACATAGCCTGCAATACTCTTGAAATCGTCTCATAGTCAGGCTTCATTCATAGAGATACTAATGAATATTTAGGCGTTCTAAAATTATGAATTTTTTTTGCGAGTTTCATTCTACCCATGGTTCATTTATTATGTAACACATGTCATGTCATGTAATATTAACTGCATTTTGTCCCTAACTACAAGAAGATACTAACTAGATAAAAAAATTTCAATGGATTTCAATGTGAGATAACTCTGGAGGTGATTGTTTGTCTCCACTCAGTACTACTAATAATTCTCCCAATGTCGTTTGATAGATGTCATGACAATCTCTAGTACATATTCCTTCTATGGTATTGTGTCAGCTGTCATTTTTTTCTTTTTGTCATGTATTGAAATTGGCTTATCATTTTCCAATACCACAAAAGGCTTGGATGCCATAGCTTAAGCCACTGTATCATGTGAATCGTTCACAACCATTCAACTTTCTCATGTAAAACAGACTATATAGTCTATGTGATAATGGGAGTACCAAATTGTGTAGTCTATGTGGCAATTCAGGTATCAAACCATCACAGTCATGATTAATATCTATGTGACAATTTAGGTATCAAACCATCACTGTCATGAACAGTATCTACTTTCAAAGTATTACATCGTATTTTTGTGGATACATTACAGGTTGATAAGTTGAAAATTTTCAATCATAAAATAGAAAAGGTATTTTGGCACAATTGAGGACCAAATTTTGAGGACCAATATTATTTCAAAATACTTTTTATAACCTCCAAACATAACACGATGGTGCACTATGTAAATCAGCCAGTGAAAACAAAATTGCAACCTTCAAGGATAGCACGCCGACTTGCTAAATGAAACAAGAAAAACTATTTTACAACCTCCAAAGATAGCACGCCGTTGTACAAAGGGATTCCGTCGGAAAATATAATAATAAATAAAACTTTTTTTTCCAGCGAAATGCCTTGGCACGTCGGCATGCTATCTTTGCCCTCTAAAAAGTAATTTTAAAAAATTTCCTACTTTAATATTCCATTTGTGAGATTTTTAACTATGTACCAAACCACAATTCTTAATGATAAACATTCAACTAGTGGCATAAAAAAAGTAGCACACCATGTGCTATCTTTTTGTTAAATTATGCCAAGCAAAAAACTCGCAAAAAAATTATTCACATGCCAAGGCCCTTTGGGCCATTGTTATATGCATAGATAATGCTCTTCAAGTTGGCAACACGGGTTTGTGTTTTATTCATCGTTCTTGAGGTAAGCAAGATGCAATTTTTTGGTTAGATAAAACTTGAATATCTTTTGCACTATAGGTGGATAGATTCAAGGGGAAGATATTAGGATGTAATAGTTAGCAATAAACCATGAGTGATGGATACTTGTTGGAGATCATATGGTACATTGTATAGTGAATTTGATGGGGTTATCATACCTGGTACTCTGTGGATTGTGGGTGAGGTGATTTTCCATCATATGTAAATTTGTTTTGGTTTTGATTTGCATGCCAAGATATCGTTGTAACATATTCTTTTACAATGAAATCCATGCATTCGGTAGAATCAAAGTTGGCAACTTCAAATATGGAAAAGTTTGAACTTGTATAGATGCAGGAGTGACAAGCCATTTTTAAGAGATTTGAGAGCTATGTCGGTTTAGCAATTTAATCTTTACATTCATTTATTAAGCACTACATAGAGTTATTTGATCTTACAACAAGAAAGGACGCCTCCTCGGGGCATTCCGCACTAGGGCTACCGCCCTAGGGCAGACGCCCTTCTGGGGTGGAATGCCCTGCGAGGGCGACCTTAACTTCCCCCCCCCCCCCCCCCCCCCTCCCAACCTAAAACCAAATTATATAGTACAATTTACAAGTCTTTTATCACTTGAAGTTCAAAAATTGAAATTAATCCAAAACTCAATTTCTTTCAATTATTAAGTGTTGAACCTCAAAGGCACCTATGATAATAAGATTGATATATTTGTCACATATATTACTACTATTCTCATATTCTGTTACAAACAACGAGGGATCTAGTTTGAACCCTTCATTTCTACCACCTCTACTCGCATAGGAATATACTATGCCCCCCTTCCAATGAAAAAATAGAAATGCCAAACACAATCGAAGCTATGAGCAATAAAACTAAACAAGTGGTTAAAAAACACGATATTCTTGTGGCAAGTCAATAAGTGCCCTCAATATGAATTCGTTCATTACCACTAGTGGAAAATGAAGAAAGACCAAGTGGGGGTGGGGGGTCCAAATGGAATTATAATGAGGGCTCCATAGTACAAAGTACATAGTACATGACATGATTGATATATGTACAATCACCTTCTTTTATATCTCAGTGGCTATAGCTCGATATGCGGATGGTGATTTGGTTAATGAAAATCTGTGTGCTGGTTTTACCACTTTTGTTTTGGTTCATGCATTTTGAAAACATCTACACTGTTAGGTATTCATCTTATTGGTGCATACTAGATTCAAAATGTGCTGAAGGAGATTTAGTTTTTGAGTAAGCTAGAAGTTGACAAAATTCTAACACTTCGTGCTATTGACCATGGTTAAGTCTCATACCATGGTAACACTTCACATTAGTTAGAAGTGAAGCCAACTTCTTGGCATATGATAGATGAGAATTATGCTAGAGGCGCTACTGCCCTCTTTTCTTGATCTTCAGTTAGAAGGGTGAATATAATTTTATCGTAAGACACAACATTTACATTTTTAAATCATTGATTCATGATTACTCTGTACCTTTGCTTTTTGTAATCATTGTTTTATCTGGTATTTTCTATCAATTGATAGATTAACAAAAAGTAAGGTCTACAACTGCTGCACGGACCAATACATCATTCATCAAGAGAAGTTTGAAGCAAAAACAGGGCAATTGAGGAATCCAAAAGGATATGGAGATGCAAAACATGAATGACCAAAGAGGCATCGATAAGTTTGAAGGTAAAAGATATGACATGTGGAAGTCGAGGCTGAAGATGGTATTAGAGGAGAGGGGCCCATGGGGGAGCATGCTTGCTCCAGAACTTGATCGTGAGGGGGGCGGGCGGGAGTGGCCATGGAAGCAATGAAGGCTTTTAGAACTAGGGAAAGCTTGGCCTTCATTATGATCGGTCTCACCTTGGGAGAGATGCCAGCCACATAGGTACAAGATGCGAAAGATGCCAAAGAGGTGTGGAACACTTGGGAGGGTATATATGAAGGGAAGAGTGTACCATATGTGTTGTTACTAAGGATAAAATGAGCCACTTTGGAGATGAGTGAAGTGAAGTCGCTACAAGAGCATCTGAAATAAATGAAATCAACTAGGAGACAAATGGAAGTAGCAGGAGTAGCGGTCGAGAAAAAGCACCTCGTGTTTACCATCCTTCCAATGTACTAGTGTCGTATGACCCTTTGATCATCATTCTTGAAAGTAGCAAGATTAAAGAGTTGGAAATAAGGCTAAAAGCATAGTTTGGTGGTACAACATGGACTATCAAGGACACTACCTTTTTTGGGTAGAAATGCATCCAAAAAAAGGTTTATTATTTAACATTCGAAACTGGGTCCACTAGAGATGAAGAGACTGTGACTGTTTGTAACAGATTTGCAGGTGTGTAATACTAATAATTACTTTTGTTGTGGGACAGCTGGCCGCCGACTTCTCTCTCTCTCTCTCTCTCTCTCTCTCTCTCTCTCTCTCTCTCTCTCTCTCTCTCTCTCTCTCTCTCCTCGCATTCGAAAGAGCTCCCGCTCTAGCTCTCTTTTTACTCATGTTCACAAGATCTCTCAGTATTGGTCTGATAAACTTCTTTCTTGTTGATCGTGCTCTTTCTGATTGCGTTGTGGTTGATCCATGTCTTGCTTGCTGATCGATTAGTTTGTGTACAGAATAGCAGACGATTCCAGCATGGATAGTCTTCAGGGCAATAATATATATTTCACAAATTCAATTTTGGATATTCCAGTAGTTTTTCCTACAATGCATGAGACGTATGCAAGTGATCCTAGCATGATGGAACCTCATCACTGCGTTGACAAAGCTGCAATGAGGGACTATTGGGGTGGTAAAAAATGAGAATAGAGAATGAAAGAAATATTTTTTAGGAGGCTTGGAGATCAACCTTCAGTAGATGACATCAAAACAAGAAAACAAATTTGTTTAGCTACAACAAAATATTGGCGAAGACATACACAACAATTTTCAATAGGTATTCAGAGGGAGATATTCCAGTAACCACTTTTGCAACCAACTTTTTGAGAGTTGCAAATATCATCTAATCTTGTTGAAAGCAATCTTGTTTCTAACATCTATAACACCCTTAGTCAAATTACCCCACTCATTCGTGAAGAGATCTTCGCTTGTGATGGTACTAAATAAAACTGACGAAACTGACACAACGAATCTCTCTCATTCTAGAATTGTCGGTGCTTTGGGTATTCATTGCATTATTATTGTTCCAGCCAGTTCTTGCCTAACATTGAGGACAAAGAGGAGGTTCTACCCTTGAGTGTTTGTCAGAGACAATTGCCTAGAGGTAGCATAATCACGGCTCAGGTCAAGGAACTAGTGTATGCCTTTTGGGCTTAGAAACTCGAGTGTCCCCCAACAAAAAAGACATATGCCAACAAAGAATTGGAAGAAAGAGTGGTGTCAGGCATCTAGTACTTGTTCTTGACAACTCTCAGGTCCTTCTTTTTTTTGGATTTATGTTTTCTTGGTATTGTTGTTTTTTGGCATTATTGAAATTGATTTTCGATACTCCTATTTTTTGGTTCTGCCGATACACACTCCACCTCTTGCTATTTGGAACTGTTTTTTAGTTTCTACTCAACTGATATTTTGCTCTTTTGGACTTTTAAGACCGTTGGTACTTGTAGAAGCTTATAAACAGCTAGAATTTCTTTTTGATGTTTGGACCTCATGGAACATTTTGTACTTTTGGTGTGCAAAAAGTACTGTAGTTTGTTGCTCTTTGGTGCTTTTGATAGTTTTGGTAGTTTTTAAATGTTTCTTCAATTTGTTGTTTGCAACATTTTGGTACTTTTTGATCTACTAGCATTTAGTTGTTTGGTGCTTTTAAATATTTTGGAAATTTTGGTACTTGTGATATTTCAAGTATTTTCAAAACTACTATTTTGTATTTTAAGACTTGCGGTAGTTTTTGCATGACTGATTACTTTATCTGTGGTAAGTATTGCCAGGTCTTTTGCAAAAGCAGGCTAGGATTTGGTACGGTCAATTAGTACCCAAAACAATTAGTACCTGGAATGCTTTAAAAGCAGCATTCCTTAAGCAGTTTAGGGAGATAGGATACTCCACTAGATTGTTAGCACGACTTAATTTTGTCGAGAAAAAGCTGAAGGAATCAGTTAGAAAGTATACTCGCAGAGTTAAGAATTTAATAGGAAAGTTAGGAGCCCAGTATTCGGTTCCTATGCAAAACGAATAGTTCTTGGGTGGTTTGCCTAAGAAGATGGATCATTATTGTCGACAAGGATTAATGCCCTCATTTGAAAATGTCATTGCCTCTGCAAAAAATTATGAAACTTCTTGAATTTCTCATAGACGAAGGAACGAGAGAAAAATTAGTAAAAAACATAAATCGAAACAAACGGAAGAATCTAAATCATCTACCGTGTCAGAATCGAATTTGACTTAGCAGATGAAGAAGAATCTTTAGATTATTTATCCTATTTTTCTAGAAGAATCTTCTTATAAGAAATCAAAAAATAAGAATTCAGATAGACAACAGAGAATGGAAAAACCCAAAAAGATGGATCCATTAAGAAAGAGTGTTGAGATACTAGCAAAGGAAATGGCCGATTTAAAAGTCCAAATGTCCGACATTAAGGCCAGCGGAAGAAAGTGAAATCTAACACCAATGTTTGGTGTACCGCTTGTGGGAAGGAAGGTCACTCTACGACTAACTGTCCCAGTTTACAGACTAACTATTTAGAAGAGGAATTATTCCTCTGTCCGGTCAATAACCATAAGGAGGTAGCTTATATTGCAAATCCTTCTAACCAGAAGAACTCTATACCAAAACCACGTACTGGTCAATAATACACCATTTTGCATAGAGGAGGGACAAGAGATTCCACTCCACCAAGAGTAAGGAGTTCATGTTACAACTGTGGAGCCCCTGGTCACTATTCGCTTGATTGCCCTGAACCCAGGAGGTCAGTAGGATATGTGCCACTCTGTGCTAACTGTAAATGTGAAGAACATGTCACTGTTGAATGTCCTCAGTCAAAAAAGTCGCGGTCTAAACTGAGGTTTGTAAATTCGCCTAGAGAATATGAGCTACGGCCATCTAAAACTAACATCGATATGGTAGTCCAAAGGATAGAAGTAGAGTCAAAACTACAACCTCAAGATCAAGAATGTCCTGAGTTAGATGTAGAAATAAATAAAGTAACTACTAGAAGTAGTAAAGACGCTTCAATTCTTAGAGATAAGAAGAAAATCAAGAAAATGAAATCTGCAAAAAACGTGGAAAACATGACAAATAAAGCGAAAGTTGCAGAACAGCCTGTAGAAATTACTAATAGTAAAGATTTAGATTTTGATAGATCTGCTGAAAAATACTACGAGGTTGATATTAGTTCAGAAGCTAAGAAGCTCTTAGACGAAGGATACCCATCACCACTTAGACATTGTTCTTATGACATAGTGGAAGATTTTGCCTCTAGGATGCCTAATATAACTTTTAAACAGTTATTAGAGGACAATCAGTACTATAAGAAAAAAACTAAGCAATTTTTGAAAAAGAAAAAGAAAAGGATGGCTAAGTTGCCACTAGTCGATGTAGGACTAGTAGACCATGGGGACGAAGGTCAACCCGAGATTCAAGTAGTAATCAATGGCTGCATTTTAGATAGTGTGCCTATAGATTCTGAATCCAGTGTAAACATAATAACCGAAGAAACAACATACGAGTTGGGCATTCACCATAGAATAGCACCCACATTAAGACATTTGAGAGTAGCTAATGCAACTAGAAGATCACCGATAGGGGAATTGTCTCAAGTTACAGTCTATATTGGAGACCATAAGTTTCTGATGGACTTTATTATATAGAGTCGTTGTATAAAGTATTATTAGGCTGACCATGGCTCTACCAAGCCGATGCCATAACTCATTGAAAGAAGAAAGAAATTACCTTCAGAGATCAGATGGAGACATCAGCAGGGAAAAGTCATAAAAGAATTATGGTATCTTGGGAGAAGGACAAATATGAAGGTGAAACACCTACATCTTCCTCAAGTTATACTTCAAACAATGAAGGAGTTCAATCCGTAAGGACTGAGGAAGGGGAGAAGTTTGTTACATTATCCATACCTACATATACCAATAGAGTAGAATATGTAGATAGAGGAGATTGTGGAGTCCCAAAGATCAGGGCCATTATAGGTGGCCATACTATTGATAGAATACTAATAGACTCAGGATCTAGTATTAATTTAATGATCGAGACAATGGGTAAGGAGTTAGGATTAGAAAATCAGATTTAGCCTACTACTCACCATTAAATCCATTTAGCAGAAGCATCTAAATGCATACGAGTAGGAGAGCTAAGGGGTGTTAGCGTAATTATTTGGACCCAAACCACTGTATTCAATGTCACTTGGAAGACCATGGTTATATTAAGTAGACGCTATTATGAATTGGTCCGGGAGGACATACTGAATCATGGATCAATTTCATAGAATGTTATGAGATTGATGAGGAAGAGGAAAGGGAACTACCAACAACATCCAAGTCGAGAGAAGTTCTGGGTGGAACCAGAGCAAGCTTGACTGAGGGAATGGTTGACAAAAATGATTTTATAGAAAATTTTGAATCCATATAAACACCAATCAGACCAAGAGCATGAAGATTACATACTACTACTTTAGAAATACCAAATATGTTTGCTTGGTCGATGGACAACTTAACAGAAATTCCTATTAAATTGGGAGAACATAGAATAGATCTCATTTAGGGAGCAATACTGGTTAGACAGAGACAATATAGGTTAAACTCAAAGTATTTTTTATTAGTAAAGACGAATTAGATCGATGCCTTAGAGCGGGTAAATGCTGCTACAACAAAGGATTATCATCCTCTGCCTTATATAGATGCCAAATTTTTTTATGTAAGTCTTTATAAATTTTTATGGATGACTTTTGTGTCTATTCGTCAACTAAAGATCATTTAGACGCATTAGAAAAGACCTTGAGAAGATGTCAAGAGACATCTCTTAAATTGCATCCAGCCAAGTGTTACTTCGGGATGAGGGAATGCATCTTGTTAGGCCATAAAATTTTGAAGGACGGTATTCAAGTTGACATAGAAAAAGTAAAAATGATTTTAGAATTATTACAACCAACCAATTTATGAGAGCTTAGAGGATTTCTATGACATGTAGGATATTATCGTAGAATAATTAAGGATTATGCAATAGTAGTAACTCCCTTAACAAGTTTATTAAAGAAATTTGTTGAGTATTATTGGTCACAAGAACATCAGCAAGCTTTCGAAAAGTTAACGCAGTCATTAGCAGAAGCGACTGGAGTTAGATCTCCAAATTGGACTAAGAAATTCCATGTATATGTAGATATGTCATCATTTGCAATAGGTGTAGTAATTAGTCAAAAAGATGACCAAAATATAGATTACCCAATTTATTATGCTGGGAGACAACTAGCAGCATCAGAAAAGAATTATTCTGCTACAGAGCGTGAAGCATTAGGAATGATTTATTCGGTGAAGAAATTTAGACATAATCTTTTAGGATACCCTTTTGTTTTTCATGAAATCACTATGTATTAAAACATTTAGTGAATAAACCTGATCTTTCAAGTAGGATAGCTAGAGGGTTTTTGTTATGAGACGAGTTTAATTATGAAGTAGAGTTAAGAAGAGGCAAGGATCATCAAAATGATGATTACATATCCCACCTTCAAACAAAAAATCAGTTTGATCCTATTTTTGATGAATTTCCAAATGAACATGTTCATCCAATCAAAAACATCAACTTATATGGATATTATTAATTTTTTGTTGTGGAGGCGAGGTTGTTTTCTTTTTCGTCTTTGTCTTCTTATTCGCGAACAATTTTGTGTCTTTGAATTTTCTTTTGTGTGGAAGTTGTTTACAAGATCCCAGACATGCGACTACACATCACAGAACACATTCCATTCTAGCAATCATGACAAATTTACAACACAAGACAGGGAGATGCACGAAAATGGAGCGACTGTATTATAGTTTAGTTTTTAGAGCGAGATCATCAATGTCTCGCTCGTTGGCGGAATGACATTCTGCTCTTTTGCTGTGTTCTGCTCGTTGGTAGATTTTCATGCACAACTATAGTTTCTAGTATTTTCTTTCTGCTCTACTCGCTACCTCTCTCTCTCTGTCACTTACAATCTCTCTATTCATTCTATTCTTTATGATCTAGAGAAGATCGTTTTTACCTCCACAGTGTGGAGTTTACAAGAAGGCTAAACGTAGAATCACAAGACTAGTTAGTGTCTGTTGTTGCCATTCGTTTCAGCTGGGCGTGGAGTCTATGACTCCAAGCCCGTTGAGCTGCCAGCTGGCAGCGTGAAAGATTCCTCTTCGTCTCTTTCGTAGTTTTTCGTTTATGGAGGTGTTTGCGATTCATAGATGATTCGCGAATTGTTCGTGCTTCGAGTCAAGGCACGTTGACTGTCGTGAATTGTTCGTCTTTCGACCTTCGCTTCGTGTTCGTGCTGCGACAAAGTTGCAGAAGTTCACCATTTTTGACAATCCCTCTTGAACCTTGTAGCTTTGTACATCTAATCCAAGTCAAGGCACGTTGACTGTTGCGAATTGTTCATCTTTCGACCTTCGCTTCGTGTTTGTGCTTCAGATTTATCCTGATCATTTTAATAAACAACAAAAAATTGTTTTTCTTTCAAAAGTAGGACCCTATATGATTATAAATAAAATATTGTATAAATTAGGAGCCGATGATAATCTTTGTCATTGTTTAGAACCCATCGAGATGACCACAGTAATAAGTGCATTACATGAGGAAGATTCAGGGGGCCACTATGCTCTTAAAAATACTGCAAGAAAGATCCTTAACGCTAAGTATTGGTGGCCTACCATCTATAGAGATGTTAAATTATTCATTCAAAAATGTGATGCATGCCAGAGGATGGGGAAACCCAGCTTCGCAACACATTGGCCACTTACACCAATTATTCCCTTAGCACCTTTTGATAAGTGGGGGATAGACTTTGTAGGGCCAATAAAACAAACTACTCGTAAAACCCGTCGACGTTACATTCTTGTTGCAACGGACTATGCTGCCAAAATGGTAGAAGCCAAAGCCATAGTTAAAAATGATGCTAAGGTTGTAGCAAAGTTTTCATTTCAAAACATTATCATACGATATGGATGTCCCTTAGAACTCGTTAGTGATAGGGTAAGATCTCCTATAGCTGAACAAATCAGACGTCATAGATTCTACCGAATGAGGTCCCATGGCACTTGGCTTGCTTAAATTCATTTGTCATTTATATTTGTCATCTTTATTTTTGCAAAAATACTGACACTTTAGTCTTCACAAATTTCACTCATGCATTTTTAACGAAAAAAGTGATAGTCTTCGCTGCCAATATCATATACATTGTTTCATAGATTGTGTATAATATTTATTTTTGCAGTTCAATACTCATGAATACCGAGCTGAACTTTGGCGAACTGAGCGAAGCATTTGTGTGATTTATTTATTTATATTTTCTTTTAGGATTAGATACTTTATTTTTTGAGCCTGTACCTTTAAAATGAGGACACACTTTCTTTAAATAATAGTCTAATCTGCTGACATATCATTAATATGCCAAACACTTCAGACACTTCCGTTGTTTTTTTTCGTTCATTCTCACTCTATTTCATTTGCGATTGTTAAGCTCTTATGTTCCTTATGATCCAACACGCTGACGACCACTAATTGTTGATTGCATGCAACCATCGTTATGGCGATCGTATTCAAAACACATCCAAAACCAGTCTTACCTATTTTGCAGCCACTAGCCATACGAGCTCGGATTGAAGGACTTCTTCAATTTGGCCCATCAGTAATTCTCACAGATTTGTGTTATGAGCCAATTTGAAATATGAGCAAAACAAAGGATGGACATATTTTCACCAGTGTCCGTAATCAAGAGATTGTCATCACAGAAGGATTCTATTGTTGCGCCTTAGGCTTGCCTATGGACGGCAGTATTCTTGTCACTAAGTCCGACTTCATCACTAGGAGTGGAGTCTTCCAAGAGGAAGCCTATCTAGAGAAGAGGGAATATAAGCTCTCGTATATCATAGACCCCAATTTCAAGAGCTTCGTGTGTTTCACTCTTGCTTCCATTGTCTTACCGAAGCAAGAGTACACTATTTTCAATAAAAATATGGGATTCTTGTTAAGAGCCTTGAATGGAGAACCTATTGCTTCGGACAGATTTCTTTTAAGCAATTCTGTAAATTAGTAAAGGATAAGCAACTTTCCAAGCTCGAACTACAGTTTGGTATTCTATGCATGCATGCCAATGTTTTGTCTGTGTAGGAAGATATCAGGATTGCACCAGTGCTGCCAGAGTTAAACCCTTCTATCGAGGGTGACTAACAAATGAGAACATCAAAGGCGACTTCCACCGAGATTAAGGCATCATCATTATCATCAACCCAACAAAATGAAAGCTCGGTGAGGATGTCTTCACCATCATCCCAATACAAGCCGCTTTCCAACACATAGAAAGGCCAAGAATCAGAGGAAGGAATAGAGATTATTACTGAGCAGGACCAAATTCAAGAAGATATCTAGCAAGAGCCATCAAAAGAAGATGAAGAAATTTCTGATATTCAGTAGAAAAATGTCGATGACATTGAGTCCCCAATTCTGGATGAAGAATTATATTTGAAAACCTTCGGTACGTTGTTGTTAGACACCCAGACAACTATTCAACACTTTGTCAGTCTGTAAAAGGTCTCAAGGAAGCTCGGAAGTAAATATGATTCTATACGAACAGACCTAATTTAGAAAGATGAGGAGCTAGAGGTGACTAAGGCTGAGCTAATACAGAAAAGTGAAGAATTTAAAGCAGCTCAAGTGGAGTTGTCAAAGAAGAACACAACCCTAGAAGAAGCCCAAGGCAGGTTTGATGCCACCTTGGAAGCACTTGAGATAATGCAGGAGCAATTCAACAATTTTGAAAATGAAAATGCATTACTCAAGCAGCAGATCTAGACCCTGGAAGCTTTCTTACAGGAAGAAAGACACGCTCGGACTACTCTGAAAAGTGCCAACAAAGAGCTGAACGACAAACTCAATGAAGCAATTGCCGACAAGGAGAGCGCCGAAGCAAGCCAGAAACAACTATAGAACTCTGTTTTTCAATTGTAGAATTCTTCAGATATGTTAAAGAAAGGCAACCAAATTTATAAGAGACAGGTCGAGGAGGCAATCTTATGATGAATAAGCGCTGAAGTCACATTGGGAGCTTGTGTATCTCAGGGAAGATACAGAACCGACCCTATAACTTGGAAGGGTATTCAAGAAAGAATCATTCAGACCTTCTAGCTGCAATACATGCAACCTCAAATGGCAGCATATGAGAAATTAAAGGAAGAGCTGAAAGAGGCAAAATTTCATTCAAGCCAAATCTAGGCTCTTGAAGAGGAAGAACCTATCCAACACCAAGAGCAGTCCATGCAGACGGATAAGCCAGTTAAAGACATATCAGAAAAGGCCATCCAAACTGATGTAATTTTCAAGCAAATTTATAAAGATCAAGCAGTGCAGACCGATGCAGAGGATGTTGACCAGTTGAAACAAATAGCGGAAGCCGCTGTAGAAGAACCACCAACCCTACAAATTATTTCGCAGCAGAGTGAAGCCTCACCAAGTAGTAGTGTGAAGAGAAAGAATAAGGTAGTCTACTCGCTTCTAAAATTAAAATTTGCTACATTTCAGCAGGAACTAACCACCTTTTTGCCCCCTCTATGTAGCCTACAATTCCAATGGAGAATGAATTACCTCTTTCTACCAAAACTTTTTGGTTACACTCAAGAGCATTGGGAAAGTCCCTGGACTTTCACCAATCTCAAGAATTTTTGGGCCAAACTAATTACACACCAAAAAGGTGTCTTGGCCCTAGCCATTGTCCAGAATAAGTTCAATGTGCCAACAAATTACATCCATGTCATTACATGATGTCTATATATATATATATATCCTTGATTTGAAAACATTTGAAAACACAATTTTTCCTTCTCTGGATGAGTATGCAGATTAATTGGAACTAGTAAACATTTTTGATGTTCATGAAATTGTATCCAGTTTCTTATCCATTTCCCATAGATATGCCAGTACCATTTTTTTTTTCCTGATCTATGTACTATCTATACAGATTGGGAAGTAAATTATTCTCAATATCTGAACAAAATAAAGGAGCAAAATTTGCTTTGATCCATAAACCCCATCACCCGATCATATTATACATACAGTTTATATAAATATTGCTTCTCTTATCTCCTATGCCCTGCTATCCACTCAGAAGTTGTATATTGAATGAAGATAGCTGGTATGACCATCTTGAAAATAACACTTTAATTTCGACATCACTTGGACTTCTTGGAAATCATGGCATGGGTGGATATCCACACTTGTCGCTACAAGAGGATTATATGCAGATCGAGCAGATCAATGAAGACGCAGAGGCCAGAGTGAAAGACATCTTTTTCAAAAAATCAACTGGTCGAAAAAGACAAAGGAGAATTTGAAAACCATGTTTGCGAGCAGCTGCACAATTGAGGAAGGGGATATGTGGAGGCTTACCATTCTACATTGTCCTATGATATTGTTTTATATTGTAAAAAATTTGAATTTTTGTACATGAAATATGCCATATTGCCTAAATCCATGTAAAGGCCTATTTGCATCTTGTAAATCTATTTTAAGTAAGAACTTGCGATGTTTTGTGTGACGCTCTATAGCAATACACTAGCGGATCTTCACCGACATCTTAACGGCTGAAGATCAACGCTCAGGCCGGTGTTTGTTCCGATAAGGTCGACACTCCGTGCCATTGTACGCACACACAGATTTGAGTATCGAAAGAGAGAAGAGAGCCAGTTTCTATAAGCTCGAGCATTCCTTTTCTCTGCCATCTCTTACAACGTTACTTCTTATCAATGGAGCAAATACACTCTGAGATGATCTATAACTGTGTGTGATACTTGTCTGTTTGCGCCACACTCCTTTCATTTTTTACTAAATTTTAGTCACTCTAACTTGGATTTTTAGGCGTCACCAGAGAGCAACAATTCTAATTGATGTATGTAGGGAATTAGCCAAAGCTGTTAAGCATAACCATAAGTAGAACTTCTTTCAATTCTAAATGAGCTATGTGTTCAGATAACGAACTTGACTGAAGCTTTGTTTCGTTTGCTTTTTGTGATAAGAACTAATTCTTTGTGTTCTATTAAGAGGAATCATTAGCCAATCTAATCTGTTTGATGAATCTCTTTGCTAGTTGCTGTCTGATTTGATTGCTTATTGTTATCCTAAGAGCCTGAAAGATAAAGTATCCTTTTAAATCATAGACCTTGACCGTTCCATCGTTGGTGTTACTGGACGCCAATTCACTCAATATTTTTGGATAACCAGTTATATCATTGTAGTATTCAATGTGAATATTACATATCATGCTTTATTCACCTTCTTACATACACTTATCATACAAAAGAAGAGTTTTTTCTCTCTCTTGGGGACCGATCAAACCTTTTGTACTATTTAATTGATTGATTTTGTGGAAATCTATAACAACTAGGCCACCACAAGTATAGTTCATCTCTGTCGATATTAGTTGTCTACTTAAGAATCGAATAGGATAATCCTTGGAATCCTCACCTGGTTGCGTCAAGATAGCACAAATGGCATACTTGAAACATTTGTGTGCACATGAAATTCCTTGGAATAATCGGGTGCTCACAAAATGGGGGCACTAGCTAGAGCATGTTTGAGGTCCCGAAATGCATGGCCATGTTCCCCTACCCATTTTGGATCAATGGTTAATCGTTGGTACATCCAACGTGCCTTATCTGCAAAGTCATGTACGTGACAACGATAGTAGTTTGTGTGGCCCATAAAAATTAGGACCTCATGCACAGTCTTAGGGATTGGCATCTCTACAATTACTCGAACCTTTTCAGGATCAGTAGCAATTATATTGTGGGATATGATGTGTCCTAGAACAACACCATGGGTAACCCAGATCTGGCATTTCTCGAGATTTAGAGATATACCATAGCTTTGGCACTGAATGTATATTTTCTCAAGTACGGCTAAATGTCTAGATATTTTTTAGTGAACTCCTAGATCATCTAAATAGACTTCTAGTGTGTCTCCTAACAAGTCTGTGAAGGTTGCTTGCATGACGCATTGGAAGGTACTAGGAGTGTTACATAATCCAAAAGGCATAACCTTCCAACAGAACATCCTCCATTTCATGGCAAAAGTAGTTTTGTGTTGATCTTTAAGTGCTACTTCTATCATATTGTAACCACTAAAGCCATCTAAAAAGGAATAAGCTTCGTCTCTAGCTGAATTTTCTAATATGGCTTCTCAGAATGGAATAGAGAAATGGTCATGTTTAGTGACCACATTAAGCTTCTTAAAGTCTGCACAAATTCAAAGCTTTCCATTTTTCTTAGGTACAATTATGATTGGCGACACCCATTCTTGTGAAATTTCACACATGTGGGAATGCCCTAATGTGTGTGAATAATCTCCTAAGTCAAGCTTATGCACTTTAGATCAATACTAGATTGAAATTTAAGATCTAGATCAAAATCTAAGGCAAAGAGGCAAAGATAGATGCATAGATTGATAACCAAAGTGTTTCTACATGTAAGAGAAGTACTCCATGAAAATAACTAAGTAAAATTAAGCTCCTCTCCTCGAGTAGAGTGGTCTCGGGTAGAAGATAGTACTCACAAAGACTTGATTACACTGAAATTTGTTCAAAACCTCAATTACATAATGAATAGTAGAGAGAGTACACATAAAACTCGTGGAGAGATTTGCCTAGTTCTTGTTGGACCCCTAATCCTAGCCTCTCTAATGTTATTGGATGAGTGATGAATCCATCTTGCAATTCTATTGGACCTTTTATGAGTATTTCTCAATTTATATTGGACTCCTTGACCAAAGCCAACACTTTGACTTGATCACTCATCAAATTACATTAACACAAGTGTCACAAGCCTATTTACAAGCCTAACTAGCTCGAGATTGCATCATAAACTACTTTTGGCTAAATAGAGGCATTACATGTGGATTTGACCAATTTGCCATCTATGCCAATGATATCTAATCTAAAAAAGCATGGATCTTGGA
The DNA here is from genome assembly GCA_029204225.1 of Diphasiastrum complanatum. Taxonomy (NCBI): domain Eukaryota; kingdom Viridiplantae; phylum Streptophyta; class Lycopodiopsida; order Lycopodiales; family Lycopodiaceae; genus Diphasiastrum; species Diphasiastrum complanatum. The sequence goes on from CM055109.1 coordinate 43,865,598, forward strand.
ATCATTCCAAAATTGGATCTATGTTTGATGAAGGAACTCTTGACTATAGGCTTGGTGAGTAGATCGGCAATACAAGATGATGAATCGATATGCTCCAAATGGATCTCTACTTTGCCATGATCACCCTCAACATCAAGGATACTCAGATCAGCCACATACGTGCTGCTCAGACTGAAATTGTTGCATGATTCAAGTTGAAACTTTCATTAGAGAAAGTATCGGAAGCAGAGTAGATATTGCTGAATTTTACTTTGTAAATACTTTTATTTAATATACAAAATTTTATTGTGTGTCTATGTGCTTGCTTCTTGCATGGAAAATTGGATTATTTGCAAGTGCTCGGGCTGAGATATTATCAGAGTATAACAGTGGTAGCTCCTCCTCTTTGATGCACTTTAGCTCCAATATAATCCTCTTGATACAAAGCACTTCTTTTGTTGATGTAGTGAGTGCTTTATACTCGGCCTCACAAGAAGAAAGAGAGATAGTATCTTGCTTTTTGGAAAGCCAAGATATGAGATTTCTTCTAGAAAAAATAGTATATGCAGTTGTGGACTTTCGATCCATCTTGTCACTTGCAAAGTCTGAATCCGAGTAGCCAATAATAGATAAATCTTCACTCTTGTAAAGTGAACCATAATCATGTGATGAAGATATATATCTTAGCACCATCTTGGCCATCTTCCAATGTTGGATCCTTGGATCTTGCATAGATTGGCTCAACTTGTGCACACAATAGCTCAAGTCGGGCCTAGTGATGGTAAGCCATATCAAGGAGCCAATAAGACTCCTAAAAAGTGTGATGTCCTCGAAGGATCTTTCATCACCTTTATCAGGATCTTTTACAATGTGCTCCATAGGTGTGTCAATGCCCTTACAACCTTCCATATGAAACTTTTTCAACATAGCAAGAGCATATCTAGATTGACAAATAAAAGCATAATTATCATGAAAGTCAATCTCTAGGCCTAATATGTAATGGATCTCTCCCAGATCTTGCATCTTAAACTCTTTTTCAAGTGCTATTTTGGTCTCTTCAACCAATTTGATACTACTTCCACATAGGATAATGTCATCTACATAAATGAGAAGAATAACAATATCACTAGCAACAAACTTGATATGGAAGGATCATAGTCACTAAGAGTGAATCCTAGTGAGATAAGAAAAGAGTTAAGTCTCTCATACCAAGATCTTGGTACTTGCTTGAGTCCATAAAGACTGTTGAAAAGCAAACACACCTTTGATACACCCTTGATGAATCCTTGAGGCTATTCCGTGTAAATTTTCTCTTGAAGATAGCCATTGAGAAATGCATTGGAAACATCCAATTTGAACACCTTCCACTTGAAATAGGTAGCTAGAAATATAAGAATCCTTATTGTCACCATCTTTGCCATGGGTGAAAAGGTATCTTCATAATCAAGTCCATGGATTTGAGCAAATCCCTTGGCACATAATCTTGCCTTGTACTTGTTAATAATGCCATCTTGATTATACTTGATTCAAAATACCCACTTGGATCCAATGATGTGCTTGTTGGATGGAGGATCCACAAGCTCCCAAGTGTTGTTGATGATCAAGGCTTCATATTCTTGCTTCATGGCATCATACCACTCCTTGGTATTGAGTGCCTCTTCAACATCCTTTGGCTTTTCGTGTGAGATGAAATATTCAAAATTGGTGGAATCAAGCTCCCCTTGCTTGCCTTTGTCATAATAAGAAAGCGTATTAGGCTTGGATCTCTCTTTAGATGTCCTCCTAAGCGTGTAAACCCAAGGAGACTCCTCAAATCTCAACCCCAACAAGTCTTGATGGTCTTCAATAGGCATGATAGGTGATGGATCTTGAGGTGACTTGATCTCGGCCCCTTCAAATGATGGATGTTGATCTTAATGGAATATAACATCTCTACTTTCAATTACTTGAGAAGTAGAGAGCACAAAGACTCTATAAGCCTTTTTGGTGGATGAATATCCAACCATGATTCCTTTGTAAGAGCATGGATCATTCTTCTTTCTTGTTTCTAAGGGAATATGTGCAAAGCAAATAGTGCCAAATACTCTAAGGTGATCAACCGTAGGCTTCTTTTTGAATAAGACCTCATATGGTGTCCTTCCTCGAAGAGCAAGATGTGGGAATCTATTTCAAAAATAATTTGAACAATTTATAGCTTCTCCCCAAAAGTCTTTAGGCAAAGATGCTTCAATCCTTATGGCTTTTGCACATTCACATAAGGATCTATTCTTCCTCTCGGCCACTCCATTTTGAGATGGTGAATAAGCACAAGAGAACTCTCTCTTTATACCTTCTTTCACACAATAGTCATGGAATTTGTTGGAATATACTCTCCTCCTCATACACCAAAGATCTAGAAGAAAGAAGATATAGCCATGTATATCTTGTGAAATCATCAATAAAAGTCACAAATCAAGTGGCTCCTCCTTTGCTTTGAGATGATGAGAAGTGCACATCCGAGTGTATTGACTCCAAAGGATGAGTGCTTTTGATAGAAGATCTTTGATATGCTTTCTTGTGTGATTTTGCAATAGCACAAGCCTCACATGGCTTGATCTCCTTGGAAATATTCTTTGGTAAGCCAATAGACTTGGGTTCTTTGCACATAGAAAGCATGGATTTGTAGTTGGGATGTCCCAATCTCCTATTCCATAACTCCTCCTTGGAAAGCTTTGTCATAATATCAGTATCACAACTCTCTTGGATCAAGCTTGTATATGCCTCCAAATCTTGATCCATGTGCAAGGATCTCATCATTTCTCTTGATAGTACAAGTATCAATATTGAATTTCACATCAAGGCCACCATCAATAAGTTGGCCAACACTTATGAGGTCCTTTGTAAGACTAGGCACAAAAAGAACCTTGTTGAGAGAAAGAATTTAGAAGATGAGGTCTTCAAGGGAATACTCCTTATGCCTTCAATATTGCATTCTTGGTCATTTGCTATATAGATAGTCTTCTTAGCTCCTCCATAAGGCATAATAGATGTGAAGGAATCCTTGGAGGTACACATATGTGAAGATGCTTCACTATCAATGTACCATGATCCACCCTTCTTGAAAGGTGTAGATGAGAAACTAGAGACCATAAGAGATACCTCTCCATCACTCGCAATAGAGTCTTATTTCTCATTTGAAAGGTTGGATTGCTTGAACTGATTCTTTTTCTTGAAGCAATTTGTAGCATAGTGCCCAATATTGCCACAAAAAAAACATTTGATATTCTTCTTCTTCTTATGCTTCTTCTTTGACGTAGAAGCATGAGAGGTGTCATCCTCCTCTCCATCTTGGTCTTTATCCTAGGAGAAGTGTTGGTGTTGCTTTTTGCTCCTCCCTTTGTGCTTGGCAAAAAGAGCTTTGTCATCACCATTGTGGTTGAGTGATAACTTCTTCATCCTTAATAGCTTGTTCTCATGTCTTGATTCTTCAGCCATTAGCATCCTTGCAAAGCCTCCAAAGTGGGTAGATCCTCCTTGATGGCATAGGATTGGACAAGGTTCTTTCACATCCATCTGATGCAAAGGCCAACCAAAATGTGAAGCTAAAGCAACAAGTAGACGTAGAGTATTCCACTTACAAACCGACGCAAAAGTCTCCTCATAGTCGATGCCTTTACTTTGTGCGTACCCTTTGATCACCAATCTTGCCTTGTGCTTTGCTATACTTCCATCTGCATGGTACCAAACCTGGTACGTAAAGTACCTCCTTGATCATCCTACTTTTGCCATCAGGTAGCTAGATTGAAATGGTGCCTATCCCCTTGATCTTGCACACTTCACCATTTGCTTGTGAAACAGGTGTTCCATTATCCAACACTTTCAAGCTATTGAACCAATTCTTGTTACTTGTCATGTATCTTGTGGCTCCCGAGTCAATATACCATGTTTGATCATCTTGATTAGATGACAATGCAGATATGAAGATGCTAGAGTCCTCAATCTCACCCTCATCGACAAGGTTACCTGCTTGTTTTGGTTTCCCCTTGCATTGTTCCGCTAGAAATTTGCGACATTCACTCTTCCAATGGCCCTTTTTACCATTATGGAAGCACTTGCCTTTCTTCTTAGTTTTACTGGAAGATCACTCGTCCTCCTGAGACTTGGCAAATTGTTGCTTAGACTTCTTCTTGCCCTTGTCTTTTTCTTGTTTGTGGCGTGTCGCAAGTGCCTGATCGTCAGTATTTTGACGTCTAGCTTTCACAATTTCTCTACATTGCTTTTCCTGCATCAAGATTCCTGTGAGCTCGTCAAAGGCTGGCAATCTTTATCTTGATGTTATTCCACTCACAAACATCAGATAGGGTTCTGTAATGCCACACAATGCATTGTGCACCAGCTCCACATTACGTATGCGCTCACCAATAGAATGTAATTCATCTCTCATTGTCTTGATTCTGGTCATGTACGTCTGAATGTGCTCTCCTAGCTCCATGTGGGCACTATTCAACTTTGACTTCAGAAACACAATTCTTGACGGATTTCACGTCTCAAACTGCTCCTTTAGCACATCCCATGCCTGTCTGGGTGTAACAGCATCACAAATGTGGGTAATGATGTGATCCTTCACTGACAAGTTAATGAAGGTCAAAGCTTTCCTCATCTTTTTGTCGAACACTTTGATATCTGCTCCATTTGGCGGTCTTCTCTCATCACCTCTCGTCTTTCTCCATCAATATGTTTTTCATTTTCAATTTCCACACTGCATAGTTGGAAATCCCATCCAATTTGCTACTTTCACTCAAAATGGACTCTCCCATGTTTGCCATCGCAAAACTGCTTGAAACTTCTGTCTTAGGCTAAGAACAGTATGCCGAGGCCAATAGTGATGTCAGAAGTTGAAAATAATGACCTGCACTTTTTTCCTTATTAGGCCACTCGCCACTTTTCCACCAATTTGAAAGCCAAATCGACGTCGCCTTCCGAAATGCACTCAGTCGTCAACTCCCAACAACGTGCCCAGTGGAATGGTGAAATCACTTCTGGCGTACTCCGAATACTTTCTCCGCTGCAATCACTCTGTTTTGCTATACCGTACTTGCAGGTATAGTCCGGGTGCCCTTCGCTTGGAGGTTATAGCCTTTCGTTTGGGTCAAAACGGGCAAAGGACCCAAAAATAGGGACTTTTCTAGTTTTTGAACTGTTTCTTCACCTTGAAGAAACTTCACTCTTCACTTGTGAAGGGACCCAACTCCAATTTCAGTATGAAAATTTCTAATGAAGTTGAAGGCCAAAAAGCACTTCACTTCTTCAGGGCCCTCTTCAACAACCCTTCAGACTCCATCCAATGGTTGAATATGATGCAACTGTGGATATCCCTTCTGGGTAGCACAATCTGAGTCGTCGATCTTGTAACTCCTCTATCCAATGGATCTGAGCACTTCTATGCACCAATGGAGAGTCTTGTAGACACTGTCCACTTCGAAACACTATAGTTTCACTTTGGTTCAACGTGCAAACAGTCCGCGACCTCCCTGTCTACGGCCGCGCCTCCCTACACTCGATTTTGCTTGATCTAACTCACCTATGGATCAATTTGAGCACGATCTAAGGCCTGGAGCAGGGTCGCCTACTGATCCCAAGTCTGTAGAGTGTTCACTCAAGAAATTTTGTGGAGAAACGGTGATTTTAGCTCAACTTGACAAAGTGGCTTTTTTCACATTTTACAGCAAATCTGCTAGGTTAACTATCTAGAGACAAATCTCTGACATAAACCTCAGAATCTCTCCATGGCTGGTTGACAATGTGATTAGCTTCCTTCCTGTCCTTATGGCATCCAAAACGGGGCACAAATAGTGAAGAAATTACTAGTTATGTATAAAAATCGTAACCCCAAACCTGGTTTCAATTTTCAGCTGACTTCAAAATTGTCAATTTTTCACCAAATTTTTCCCTGTCTGATGCTATGCACAGGCTAATAATCCCTACTGAGCTTAGCAAGCCTCTATAAACTAGAAACCGTGCACCAGTGCTTCTCTTTCCGTCTTCAACCCGTCGTAAACCCTGAAGCTCTCTTCAACGGCGATGCTGTACTGTGTACACTCCCTATACGGCTCTGATACCAACTTAGAATTTGCTTTGCACAGGAACACAGATCATGCTACACAGTAACACAGACAGAAAACACTCTCCACAGCAAGCTCACATAGCAACTGTATTTCCCAAAATGAAATTACACTGTACATATAGTTGTTCACTCAGACAACCCATGCATGACCCAGGTTGCCGTTGGCGGGATGCGTGTCCCGTCGACTTGCCTCATGGCGAGGCCAACTTATCCTTACCCACAGTACAGTAACACAGTGATTCTACTTTAATTCTAACTCTTCTATCATCTATACTGGCACCCCAATCAACATCTACATAGCCTTTCAACTTTGGCAAATCAAATCGTCTTCAGTAAACTAGACCAAGATCAAGCATGTCTTTCATGTACCTCAAAATAAATGTCATGAAATTAGTAGACTCCTCCCAATGACATGGTCTTGATTGGGCTGCACAAGTCACTATGTATAAGTTTGAGTGGTTTTCTTGCTCTAGCAACTCGGGCATCGACAATGTACCAGTACAATTTTCAGATGTTAAAATAAAGAATATTTTGAATGTGTTTGATGTACTTGGACTTACTAATAACTTACTTTCTGTTGGGGTCATGGCAAATCAATGCTTGAAGGTTAAATTTGTCAAAGACAACTACTAATTGATGAAGGACATGGATCACGATTATAAGGTTGTGGCCATAGGACCTGGAGAATATGGTTTAGCTTCATCAATAGCATGTGGCATCAAAGAATGGGTCATCTAAGCTATGGAAGTTTGTGCTTGATGGCCACACTAAAGATGGTGAGTGAACTACCTGCAATATATGATGAACAACATTCCATTTGTGAAGGATGCGTGATGGGGAAGTACCATAGAGATAAATTCAAGAAGGGGGGAGCTGCGGTTTTGACATTCTGCGAGTAAAGTTTTTGCGAGTTTTGCAAGTTTCTTCTACCCATAATCTCACAAAATGGTAGCACATGGCGTGCTACTCTTCTTATGCCACTACATGAATTTTGAAGAATAAGAATTGTGGTTTGATGCATACTTAGAACTTTCACTATCCATCAAAATTTAAATAGGTCTATCACAAAATACTTTGTTACTCTATAAATATAAGTTTACTTTTATTTTAAAAAAAAAGTGTTAATGAAGTTGTAAAACCTAGCATGCTGGAATGCTAGCTCGGAAATTTTTTTATATAAAAAATATGAAGTTTTTTTGAAAAACTTAATTTGTTTGTAGAGCTGATTTGACTAGCATGCCGGTGTGCTAGCCAAGTAGATTATAAAATAGAAAAGCTATTTTGACACATTTGAGAATCAAATTTTGAGTAAAAACATTATTTCAGAATATCTTTTTCAACCTCCAAACATAGTAAGCCGACGTGCTAAGTAAAGCAACCAAATTTTGTTTGCAACCTTTAAAGATAGCACGGCAGCGTGCTATATAAAATGAGGAAAAAAAGTTTGTAGCCTCCAAATCTAGCACGCCGGCGAGCACGGTTTGGAGGATACACAAAAATAAATAAAAAAATAAAAATCCATGGCCTAACCGAATTTTTTTTAGATTGTTTTTTTTGTGCATTGTCCAAACCGTGCACGCCTACATGCTAGGTTTGGAGGCAAAAAAAATTTGAATTTTTTTTATTTTGTGACATTTTTTGCTATGCACCAAACCACATTCTTAATAATAAACATTGAAGTAGTAGCGTAAGAAAGGTAGCACAACATATGCTATCTTTTTGTTGAATTATGGCAAACAAGAAACTCGCAAAACTCGTTACTCGCAAAATGCCAAGGCCCTCGATCCCTAAACTTGACATTTTTGCCAATTGTCCTACATGACTTTCTCCCCATCATGGATTAGTGAGAAGTTCTCAAACCAATTATGCTTCTGAGTCATGTGTCTAGTGGCGCCTGAATCAATAAACCATCTAGCACCAACATCCACCTGTGCCAATGCCGACGAGAAGACATTGGTCTCATCGTCTTTTCCATCATCTTCAGCAATGTTGCCTTGCTACTTCACTTTTCCTTGTTTGATATCCGCTTTCTTCTTGTAGCACTCTCTCACCCAATGGCCTAGCTTGTGGCAATAATAGCACTTGCCTTTCTTCTTCTTTGACTTTGATGATGACTCTCCCTCGTCCTCATCATCCTTGCCCTTCCTTGGAATGCATTTTGAACTTTTTTTTCTTGCCTTTAGCTACCAATGTCTGGACTTCCTAAGCGGTATGCCTCGATTTGACCACTTCGCACCTTTGTTGTTCCTACAACAAGATCTTGTGATGATTTCCAAAAGTGGGCAATCTCTCCTTTGAAGCATTACCACTCATGAACATTTGCATGCTTTCTAACATGTTGCTCATTGTAGTGTGGACCAATTCAATGTCCTTTATGGGCTCGCCAATAGCAACAAGTTGGTGTCTCAGTTCCTTGATCTTGGTGAAGAAAGATCCCACCCTTTCATTGTCCTCCATCCTGATGGTATTGAGTCTTGATTTCCCAAAAATGCCTTCAGCGCACACTCCTACCTCAACACTCCTTGAAAGGGGCTAATCGCTTTTTGACGTCCACTGAACACTTTCTCCATGGCAATCACTTTGTTTTGACGTACCGTACTTGTAATTATAGTTTGGGTGCCTTTTGTTTGGAGGCTATAGTCATTCGTTTGGTCAAAATAGGCTTAAGGACATGAAAATAAGAGTTTTTTTTAATATTTTTGAGTTGTTTCTTCAGGTTTTCGAAACTTCACTCTTTACCAAATTTGGGCCCCAACTCCCATTTCACTTTGAAGATTTTTAATGAAGTTGAATGGCAGAATACTCTTTAATTCTAACTTCATCCAATTATCCAGTCCGTGACCATGTATAGTTGTTTGCAACTTCTTTTGCCCTGCTAGGGCGCCTAGCTGTATCTCTTTATAGCTTCAAAAACAAACTTTTATAGTGAGAGAACAATGTTTTTGTGCCTTGAAACCCCAGTTCAACATTCTATGACCTGTTATGAGCAAGTACTTGATTCTAGCACTGTTTTTTCTAACAAATTCTTCACCTATGAGGTCACTCTAATGTAAGGAAGATTTTGCTTCAATATGTTTGCAAATTGGCAAAGTATAGAGCATGCACGGATCGTAAACACCACATAGAGACCCTTCTTAAGAAAATTCAGATTTTTGCAAGTTCACATCTTGGACTGTCCGTCTATCACAAGTGTGACGAAAAGCTTTTTCCTATCTTAGAGCAATCAATCGAATCTTTAAATGTCGATTTTGACACACCATGGCTTCCAATTGAAGTTTTTTCACTTCTTTAAAGCCCACTCAAATCGACACAGATTCACCTTAGATTCCCCACGAATTTGACTCCGATCCTTGTCCGATGATTGATATCACCTTGCTCTATTACCAAGTTGACAACAATGTTATTGATCGACGCAATTACCATAGAACCTCTACAAGCACTTCAAGACAAGAATTCATGGGATTGCTCACACACAATAACTGTGTATTCACACTGTATTCATTCAAGTACATGAAAGGCTAACTAAATAGCAACTAAGGGGCTCGAGAAAGATCGGCCCACTGTCTAAAAACTAGAGAGAGAAAGTAGTCGTCAAATATGGCAAGTATTCGTTACACATCAATTATTGCCTTTTAAAAGAGCACATTTTTAAGTTGCAATTAGTTGAGTATTTTGAGCCTTTTTAGGTTGTGTGCCAACTCTCTTTGCAATCTGAATATACCATGGCATTGTACATAAATTCAATTTCCTATATGTTGTATCTTTGTCTAAGTATACATCAGCGGTCAAGCCTCCTAGCGAGAGAGAGAGAGAGAGAGAGAGAGAGAGAGAGAGAGAGAGAGAGAGAGAGAGAGAGAGAAAGTCTTTGCAAAATTTATAGTAAACTCCATGCTTGTTTGAGAAAAATTGTGTCTTATCCAAAGGTGACTTAAATTTTGTCATCCCCTTGAAATTTCTCGAGTGATCACATGCATAAATAACTAAAACTATGGCATTGACAATTCAAAAATTTAGTAGCGTGAGAAAATTTCCATTCAAAATATGGAAGCCCTAAGAGACTCAAAGATCCACAATGTAGAAACATATACGCAACGTTATTTACCAACAACTTTCAAGGTAAATTTATGTTTTTTACATTGAATCATCGATGCAAGATATTGAAAATACAGTTGCTATAATGCTAAAGCCAATCAACTCAAATCCGTGTTTCATGAAAGATTTTGCCAATATGTAAACGTTGGGTCAGAGACAAATTTGGATAAAATGTTTGCCCTTGCATATTGGCATTCTATGCATAGTGAATCTATCCACACTATTGTCTCAATTACCTTGTGGAATAGAGTAGCCACAAGCCATTTCACACAAGAAGATAAAGCCACAAATATCGATGACGGTAGTGGGTACAACCTGCCAAGCAATATTCTCACACACGCATATGAGAGAGAGAGAGAGAGAGAGAGAGAGAGAGAGAGAGAGAGAGAGAGAGAGAGACCATGTTGTTATCGATTTACTTGGCGATCATGGTTTTCACGAATTTTTCATAGACTATCTGCCCATCTCCGTCAGTATCGGATTCTGCTGAGCGAAGCATCTCATCCGCTTCCTCGTCTGTCAGCTTCTCCCCCAAGTTTGTCAGCACGTGACGGAGCTCGGCAGCAGAGATGAACCCATTGTGATCTTTGTCAAACACGCGAAATGCAGCCTTCAGGTCTTCTTCCGAGTCAATGTTCTTGGATTTCTTCGACATCAGGGTGAGGAACTCCGCAAAATCTACGGTTTTGTTAGTATTTCCATCCGCAATTTCCTCTTCTGTTGGATTCTGACCGAGTGCGCGCATCACGGTAATCAGTTCTGCCATTGTTATCCTTCCTACAATATGATGTGGCAAATTTAGACTTTACTAGCCCATCCATCGATGGATGATCATCGCAGAACTATGAGGCATATGTGAACATGAAAAGCAGCAAAGCCTCTATGAAAGGGTAAAAAGTTTTATTACTTTCTCCTAGTGGCGAAGATTCAAACTTTATTAACAGCAAATAAGTAAGACACAAAGCACTGTAACAGAACATCAATCTGAAAAGCTATTAGGGACACTGTGAACGACAAATTTGTCCTAAACTTGGGCGTAAAAATTGGCATCGCCGCCACGGAGAGGCATATAATACTTTCTCTTATGTTTTGAAGACAATTTTCAACAGCATTAAATTATGCATAAAATGTTCCCAGCTTACCATCTCTGTCCGTGTCATATAAACCAAATGCCTCGTTGTATTCTGCGATCTGATCCTTCGAAAGTAGCTCCACCATTCCGGGCTGCGTTTTTGGCCAGAAACTTTACAAAATATTGATCCCTGATACGATTTGATTCGACACTCTAGTGCACATTTGTTCAAAAGACCAACCATTCGGCTCTCTCTCCCCTCCTGAGGCCTTTCCCGATCACAGATCTCTCAAATTTGGCAGCGGAGGATGAGCATCGAGGCTGCTTGGCTCTATACTCGAGAAGGTGGAATGAATAAGTTTTGGCAGCTATGGCGAAGTGGACATTAAACACGAATAAAGTGAATAAATGAAAATGCCGAAGAATCCGTTTAGTATTATCACGTTCTTTCGTTGACCGCATAAATTGCCACCCAATTCCACTTTGAACGGTTCTTCTTGACACTAGCTCGATCTGCTACTATCACTAGCTTTATCTTGCTGCTATAATCACTTCAGATCCTTATCATTTGTGTATGTTTACTATAATTGTTGGGCGGTATTGATATTTTTAATATCATCGGATCTTGGTATTATACTTTTTAAAAAAAATTGATACCAGTCGAGTATGAGTATCATCATGTTTGTAAATTGGTGGCAACCGGCCTAGGCATAGCAAGGGTGATACCAGTCGAGTATAAACTCGACCGATTATGAGTATATAAACTTTTTTCTAAAATTAGCCATAATATGATATGCACATGATTTGAAAGGCCAATACTTTGTTGGTGCCCATCAATGTCTTTGGGACACCATAAATAATACTTATCACATATGTAAATTTTGAAAACCAACTAAAAATGGATACTATATTGATACCATGTTAAATTTGAATTTTTTGCTCCTAATCCGGGTATCAATATGTACATTGATGGGCTAAAGCTAGCCCGGACCGTAGTATCACAAAATCATATGCCGGTCGCGTATGTTCTACAATACCATTGTTGATACCACCCGGCCACCTATATACCCGCCCAACACCGGTTACTATGGTATGTCCTCATTTGTGCAAGGGATTGAACTTGTACTCTTAACCTCAAAATTGTTTTAATAAGCTTACCATTTATTGGAGGACTATTGAGTAGGGACACCCAAAAGAACCCAAATGAATATGAAACGTTAACATTGGCTATCTTAAAAAATTTACTTCCATCATGAAGCTAAAACCTTGTAGTGCTACAGGTTAGAAATGATCTTATGAAATGGGCCACACCTAGCCCATTCCTTTGAATACAACTTGAGTGGAGTGGCCTTGGTGAACTTGTAAGGCACATCTCTGCGAACACGTTATTGTGTTATTGGTATTTGTAATTCACCTTTTTACTTTTTTATTATAATTAGTTTCTTCATGGTGACAACATTGAAATGACATTTCAATATAGTATAATCGCAAAATTGGTTGAAAATTTTAGAATGAGAGATGTAAAATTCAAAATGAATGGTAAATGGTAGAATGTTGCATCACATCTGCATTCATTGTTGCATATTACGCCACATAAGCTAGGTGGCTTTTTGGCATTATATATCCAAACTGCCATTAGCATGTATAGATTAGCATAAATTCAAACCATCGTCATTGTCAAGCCCATGGCAATATTTATATCACAAATAGTTTTCTTCATATTATGGTTACCCCACCTCCCAACCCCTTCATCGCACACGCAAATCCAATCCCTTGGGATCACTATTTGCTCTTTTGTCCATTCTCTTCTTTATCTTATTACAAGCTACTTGCTACTTGCCCAAGGCCCCTTTTAGAAGGTCCCAAAAGATTATATTATATATACATAAATAAATAAATAAATATATATATATATAACTTCTTAAAAAAATTCAAATGTGAGAAGGATGTCAAATAGCATCGATAGGCTTTCTATGAAAGAGACATTAGCCAAATTTAGACCTTCACACAAATGTTAGTTAAAGATACTATACAATCTAAAATGAACCTAAAAGAAAATCCTCTTCAAAAGTGTTAGTCTTTGTGCTCATCACACTAGTTCAAAAGTCTAAATTACCACGTAGGTCAACAATGTAGTGGGATAAACTTCAATAAACTTCAATAGGGGTTGCGTAAAGTTTTTTGTTGTATTGGCCTTCTACTATTATTTTTAATTACATGGCCCAAAGTCAAGTTAATGCCGAAATTATTTATTTACAAGTGCTCATTTGGCCATGGGCTTATACACGCAGGATGCCACAATCCTCGCAACTATTTCTATTTTTTCAATTTTATTTATTTGCAATATGTTGGGAATACCCCCAACAGTTGTGGAGTCCTAGGACTAGAGCACTCCCACTTAATCCCATGTGTTATGCAAAAAATTTTGAACTTAGTTGAAGTGTATTCCCCTCCATGATCTGATCTTAAGCATTTGATCTTTGTATTGAATTGATTTTCCATTTCATTGCTGAACTTACCAAATGCAGCAAACACTTCATCCTTGCTTTTAAGAAGATTGACCCAAGTATACCTACTAAAGTCATCAATATAAGTTACATACATCTTTGCCCCACCATTGCTAGTTGTACTATAAGAATGAATATCAGAATGCACAAGTTGAAAAACTTCTTTAGATCTAGAAGTAGATCTAGAATAAGCAAGTCTATGAGATTTGGACAAGGCACAATGTTCACAAACACTACTGTTTGCAACGAGACTTTTAGGAAGACCAAGAACATGCTCTTTCTTTGCTATTACCTCCAAAGATTTGAAGTTGGGATGGCCCAACCTCTTATGGCAAACTTCTTGGTTTGTCAATTGTTCCCTAGCCATACATCCTTCATGCTTAGAGATCACACATGCATCCACTTTGAAAATCTTCCCATGGCTCCTTCCTTGAGCAATCAAGGTTCCACATTTACTTATCAAACAAGCATCTCCAAAGAACTCAACATATTAGAGGAGTTCTAAAATAAAAAAAAGACCCTTTGTAAAAACACTTTTATTTTTTTTCTCTAGTTTCGACCTCTAGCTGGCCCAATGAAAATGCTCAAATTTGAAATCTACGTAATGTAGCTCAAATAAACTATATATATATATATATATATATATATATATATATATATATATATATATATTACAACAAACTTTGAAAGTTGCGTCGGGTAGCATCATGCACGTATCCCATTGGTTTCCTCTTCTTGCTTGACATGTTCCAATCTACTCGACATCAATACCTCAAGTTAAATTTATTTAAGTATGTTGGTTAGTATAATGAAATTTGTTATCTAGACTAGTTAAAATTACAGAAATATAGTATGCATAGTTGCTAGAAATATAGTATGCACAATAACTGTGACTACTATGGCAATCTCATGAGATTAAATGTGATACGAAAAACTGAATTTAGTATCATATCAGAGAGATTTTTGGTGCCTAAGCTTCGAAAATAGCAATGGCAAGGAGACCAAGATCTACAATTGAGACTATGATTCTTTACAATGAGAAAGATGACGTTGATAAGTAGAAGCAAAATATACAAAGAATTCATGGCTGTTGTTGCATCCATCATCAAAGAGCAATTTTCGACAGAAGAAAAGGGCAAAAATGGCATACAAATCTCATTGAAAAACAGAGATTTTGGAGTTTAAGACAACTCCCGGAGGTCACTCTATATCAGAAGTTTTAGTACAACATGTTTATATGCATTCAGAAATAAAAGTACAAGATATCAATTCTCATGATCATCAAAAATGTAACTGTAAGTATATCAAAACGTATGCACTCTACTGTAATCATATGTGTTTTTTGATTGATGATTCTTCAAATTATGATTTAAATATTTCAAGGTTTTTCATCTTTCAGATTTATATTCATCAAACATAAGTGAATGGGAGCCAGCACAATCACTTGTAGGAATATTGGATGTGATTCACTCTGATATTGAAAAGCTGCAATACAGAGGAAGAAGTCCAAAGGAACTTGCAGATAGTGGTATATATTTTTATGAAGTTTCATATATACCACAAATGGATGGAGGTTTCGGAAAGCTTAAAATAATTCCATTGCCAAGTTTTCAGAGTGATGAGTGGCCTATTCCTGACAATATTGTTTTTGAATCCTTCATATGCAAGCTACTCTTGGATGTTAGAAATGCCATGAAGAAAAGTACTGGTTCAAAAATTGTACACCTAAGTTGATTTCTCTCATTGCAAATATTTGTTAATTTTTTCTCAAGTGCATGTGTTCGAAGGACACCAGCTTTATTTGTTTGCAAGGATTTATTAGATGAGACTTTGTCAGATCTCATGGATCAAGGTTGGGATAGTAAAACAAATAATGGTATAGAATGTAGGATAAAATGATCATCAATGATCTTCCATTATCATATCAAAAAAGCTATCAAAGATACAAGAAAACTGACAGCACATGGCTACCACTAGATCAAGACTTCGAATTAAATGGTCACACAAAAGCACATACACAATAAGAATTTTTGACTATGGTTGAGGTGGAAGAGCATTTGATGCTTGATTTTATTAGAACAGAGCTCATGCTATTACATAACAATCTATCGACTTATTTTAGATTCATCATCAATGGAAGACTCGTAAGTAGTCTATGTTTAATGCCATTTTAAAATAGTACAAAATAAAGAAAATTGACATAAATTGCAATGGTACGTTCACTAATATATGCCTTGTCATAGATGCAAAAAAGACAGGAGCTGGTAATGTGCTGCAAATATCTACCTACAACAATCACCATTGTGGAAGAACAATAGACTCAAATAAAATTTAGCAAAATCTGTGTATAGACTCTTTCATTCAATAAATGAAAGCCCAAGTTGGGCATCAATACATGTATTTTGGGCTCCCAAATTCCATAAAATGGAGCTGCATTTGACATATAAATGTATATTTTCCTATCAATGGTATACATTTTCAATCTATATATGTTCTATGATATCTATATTTTTCTAATGTTTATTTAGTATAATAGCATCATTTGGTGCGCCATCATCAACAGGGAGTGGCTGAAGCCTTTCCCTCGCCAGTATGTTTACGATTATTTCTTACATGAATCTGTACATTTGGGATGCTATATGTATTCAGGAAGTTTAAATTGCAATATAGAATATTTACATTTTAGTTACAGTTAGAATTTCCAAAATAGAAAAATGAATCACGATTCCAAAACAAAAGATAAGCAAAATAAATTACCTTTGAAATATCAACATCCTATTGAAGGATGAACCACTCAAAAAACATCTTTGCATTGAACAAAGTGTACCACCCACAACTGAATGAATCATTTTGCTGGGGTGACTACAAAAAGTTCAGCACACAAGAAGATATCAATGATGAGAAACCACAAAATGATAAGGACACATTAGATTGTTCATATCAGAATGCTGATAAGAAGGATAGAATATACCTCCAAAGTGCTAATCTCCCATTCAGTTTCATGGAGAGTCTATGATGAAATGTAACTACATATAATCGACAGGATCAAGTCCATTAGCTGCAATTTTGAGAAATGGTCACATAGACCGAAAGGAGATAAGCATTATACACAACAAAGAATTTTTTACTATGGTTGAGGTGGAAGAGCATTGGATGCTTGATTTTATCAGAACAAAGCTCAAGCTATTACATAACAATCTACCGACTTATTTTAGATTCATCATCAATGGAAGACTCGTAAGTATTCTATGTTTAATGCCATTTCAAAATAGAATAAAATAAAGAGAATTGACATAATTTGCAATGGTACGTTCACTAATATATGTCCCGTCACAGATGCGAAAAAGATAGGAGCTGGTAACGTGCTGCAAATATCTACCTACAACAATCACCATTGTGGAAGAACAATAGACTCAAAAAAAATTCAGCAAAATCTGTGTATAGACTCTTTCATTCAATAAATGGAAGCCCAAGTTGGGCATCAATACATGTATTTTGGGCTCCCAAATTCCATAAAATGGAGCTGCATTTGACATATAAATGTATATTTTCCTATCAATGGTATACATTTTCAATCTATATCTGTTCTATGATATCTATATTTTTCTAGTGTTTATGTAGTATAATAGCATCATCTGGTGCGCCATCATCAACAGGGGGTGGCTAAAGCCTTTCCCTCGCCAGTATGTTCATGATTATTTCTTGCATGAATCTATACACCTGGGATGCTATGTATTCAGGAAGTTTGAATTGCAATATAGAATATTCACGTATTAGTTACAGTTAGAAAATCTCCGGAATAGAAAAAACAAAAAATAAAACAAAATAAATTACCTTTGAAATATCAACATCCTATTGAAGGATGAACCACTCAAAAAACAACTTTGCATTGAACAAAGTGTACCACCCACAACTGAATGAATCATTTTGCTGGGTGACTGCAAAAAGTTCAGCACACAAGATATCAATGATGAGAAACCACAAAATGATAAGAACACATTAGATTGTTCATATCAAAATGCTAATAAGAAGGATAGAATTTACCTCTAAAGTGTTGATCTCCCATTCAATTGCATGGGGAGTCTATGATGAAATGTAACTACATATAATCGGCAGGATCGAGTCAAAATCCTTATGCATATTACTAGCTGAATTCATCTTTACACAAAAAAGTTTCATAACATTATTTACAGATCTCCTAATAGAGATTAGATTTAAACTCCAATGCTCACTGCAAAATAAAATAGAGACCATTAGCTGCAATTTTGAAAAATATTCCTAATAATACTGCCAATGATAAAACTATAAACAACAAGAAGCATTTAAATTGTCTTACTTGCAGTGATATAACACAAGAATGTATTTTATATTTGTTGTGCATCCACTAAACAGACACTATGACAAAGTGTCATTCTTCTCCTTAATTGCCTGGAGCAAAAAATACTGAGCACCAAAACTTCACTTGATGAATCCCTTGCAATGTCATATTGCAAGAGTGTGACCCTAGGAAATTCAGCCTAATATAGGTGAGAAAGATGACTCTCTCTACTCTCTCTAGAACTTAGGACCCAATTTTAGGGTACCACTAGTCTAAAATAGCCAATTTTGGTCTATATGTCCAAATGACATGATTTTGGTGTCATTTCTAAGGTCTTGAAGTTTTAAAGTTCTTCAATATGAAATATATACTCAACTAAAAGTATCTAGACCTGTTCCACATGTGTGAAAGGTTAGATCCAAAACTATGTGCCAAAATTACCAAATTTGGCCTAAAACTAGTCAAGGATATATTGACAATTTTCACATGGTTCGCTTACATTGGTCTTGTAAATCTGCAATAACTTTCTCTCATTGGCAACAACATTAATGTTGCTCCCAGGACCAGCAATACTATGACCAGAAATCAACCAACACCGTTAAGTTCCTATGGCCCACCAACTTTGATTGGTTCTAGGGAGTTCCAGAAAGTTCCAATCAATGTGCCATCACCGTTAAGTTCCTATGGCCCACCAACTTGGATTGGTTCTAGGGAGTTCTCGAGAGTTCCAATCAATGTGCCATCACCTCACACCATTTAGCCATGATTAAAGGAATCTTGAGAATCAATAATTTCTAGAGAGAGAAAAAATGTGTTTTACCAATATGGTCTAGGAACTTGCTATGAGAAGATGTGCTTAATCACACAAAAGCTAAGGGAGATGCAAGTTGCGACTTGCAATGAGCTCCAACCAAGTCTCAGTGCCCCTAGGATTCTTCGTGATGGTGCAACTAAGTATTAACATTTGTTCATGGATTATGTAAATTCGAAGGTGACACGGGTGAAGAATGGGCTTCAACTGCCGCTTTAGCTGCTTCTAATTCCTCTTCTTCTTGCAATTGTTTAATCCACTACCTCATATTCTGGTATCTCTTCTTTTCTGAGTTGAGATTCGGACACACCCCTGATGTAGTAGGTATATCTGTAGTTGTATATATTCAGCAGGTACTAGATGAACTAGAACCTATTTATGCTTCTGAGCTCTGGTAACAACCATCAAAGGTACACTCGGTTCAATAGGCTGAGATGAACCTTCAAGAACTTGTAAAAACATATCCAAAATGCTTTGCCCATGTGGCTCCCCTTTGATGCTTTTGACTAGCTTCCAATTGCTACTTGCCTCTTGGTGTTGATGAAGCAATTCAAGATCAACATCTTGATCTTCCAATAAAATATCAAGGACTTTGCATTTCTAAACATCTTCAGATCTGAACCTCTGAAGATACTCCCTCTCAAACACATGATTAACATCCCACAAGATCTCATCATTGCTTGATTTCAACCTTTCACTATAGTTAGTTAAAACAATGTCACCATCATATACCAAAAGATAGATTTCTACAATTCTATCCAACATGAAGTAGAGTAGATGAAGTTGAGTATCAAACCTAATCAAACCATCCCATTTGAGTTCAAACCAAACCTCAATGAGCTCACCAATGAGATCTTCCTTGTCTTGAAGAAATTGCCACTTGAGTTGCTCCATGTAGTCTTCTTCATCCAACCTTTTGTCATCTTGATCATGCATGACCACTCCACCACAATCATAGCATCCTTTGAGTTGACGAAAAGATGTAAGATCCATGCCTTGAATCTTTCCAAGAGTCACTCTTCCTTTGCCCTTTCCTTCATAGGACTCCCTCTTAATGATCACACCACAAAAGTTAGCAATCTCCCTCTTGATAGTTGCATCATAAGACACAAGAACAATATAGCAAATATCCATGCACAATACAAAGGAGGACATGTGGAAAAAAAAAATCGCGTGGATATAGCCATGGATCGGCCGGATGTCGTGAAATTCAAAATGTGTGGATTATCCATGCCAAGTTCGACTACCAGCAGCCGGGCAAACCTCCGATACCCGGAGCCGGAAACAGGAATTCTAATTTCGCGTGGATGATCCATGCGTGGATAATCCATGCCATAGGAAAAATAAAATAAAAAAGGCTCAACTTTTGCATGGATAGTGTGTGGATACTGCGTGGATAATTATCCATGCAAAATTTGCTTTATCCATGCAAAATCTAGAGAGTTGAGGCCGTGGATACCGCATGGATAATTTTATTTTAATATTCACGTGGAAAGGTTTTCGGAATTTGCGTGGATTATCCACGCGTGGATAATCCACGCAAAATTTTTTGTCCAAAAAAAAAACATTTCGTGCGAACCAAAATGTGGTTCGCTCCGAAACTAGAGGTGACTTTCTCTTTTTGTGTTGTGTGAGAGAGAGAGAAAAAGAGAGTATAGATGGGAGTGAGAATGAGATGAGGATGAATGTGAGTGAGAAGATTGATAGTGTTTAGGATTTCTAGCTCATTGATGGATGTTAATAGTATGTGTTTTGTAATCATAAGTTTTAAGATACTTTTTGTTTGTGATGTAGGTTTGGATATGAAAAATGAAAAATGAGCTTTCATTGCAAAGGATTCAAAGATCAAGTGCACGCAAAAGTAAAAGCAAAGATTGCAAAACAACGGAGATACAATAGTAAAGGTAAATTCACATTTATTTTGATTCATTTGATATTTAGTTGATAACTTAATGTGTTATCTATTTCCATTACTTTCCATTGTGCTTTCCATTACTTTTTATTGTGCATTCTAGCGTGCAAATCATGTGCTAAAATAGATACATTGCATTGAATTCATCAATGGATACATTTGCATTGCATAGATGTGCATTAAATAGACTATACATTGCATTGAATACATCAATAGATACATTTGCAATCAGTAGATGTGCATTCAATAGATGTGCATTCAATAGACTATACATTTGCATTCATGGATTAAAAATATATGCATTCAAAAATTTTGCAAGAATGATGTGATGCCAAAAACATTGTATTGATTGACTTAAAAACAAGTACATTGATGAGAGAATAAATTCTCTCTTCCTACATTGCCTTCTACAAGGCCTTACATTTAATTTAAAAACCTCTACTCATCATCACTTCCTCCCTCCTCGCCTCCTTCATCTTGCAGGTGTACGTTGGTGTCCACATCTTCAAACTCCCCTTTGCTCTCATTCACGTACTCTTCCACATTGTCTTCCACATCACGAACACTTGAAGTTGTAGAGCCTCTCTACAAAATAGAATCAAAGATTTAATTAAATTGAGATTAAACTTACTTGTAAACCACAAAGTAAACAATCACAAAACAATAAAGATTAAGACTTTACGATTGGAAACAATCCATGGGATTCCATAAAAGCCTTAAGGCCGACATATCCATGATCGTAACCTTGCTTGTACTCCGCGGCGGTCATGTGTCTGTTCCACACGTTTTTTTTTCCCTCTCTTGGCACGTGAGAGGGTCTCCCACATGGGCTTGCATGCTTCAAATGTCGTTCAATATTCTCATAATCTTTTCTAGATTTTATGAGAATATTTTATTGTAGGATTTTACATAAAATATATTTTTTAATATGGTGGAATGTAAAAAAATCAATTCAAAGATCATTATGGTAGTATTTAATTGTTAAAACTAGTTTTATATTGTTATAAATTTTATTTTTCTTGAGATTTGACATACAAGACAAAATTATGAGATAAGAAATAGTACATATTATTATTAAACAAGTAATTTGACAAGTTTTTTAAGATTTTATGACATAATATTATGTCAAATCAATGATGTTATAAAACATTTAGTTTATTAATAATCTAGGTGTCATAGATTTGATATAATTTGATGACATAACTACATGCTCAAATAGTTTTTTCTTGCTTTTGTCATGTGGCCTCTTAAATGGTTGCATGGGGTCATTTAAGTTCATAATCAAAAGCATTTATGTTATATTGAGGACCTTAGTGATATGTGACCTATATGATAAATCTTTTTAATTGTTGGTGTGTGACCTATATAACCTTATATGAAATCATAGTAATTAGTTGAAATATCATTTAGCATTGTAATAAAGATGTTGATCAATGGTGTGTTATCTAGTATATGATTTCTTGCATACAAGACAGCCATAGATAGAAAGGGCGAATGCATATTGCTCGTCATGAGATACCATGGCACACTAGGCCAATCCAAAGAGATTTACCTTTAACTAA
This sequence comes from Diphasiastrum complanatum, assembly GCA_029204225.1. Classification (NCBI taxonomy): domain Eukaryota; kingdom Viridiplantae; phylum Streptophyta; class Lycopodiopsida; order Lycopodiales; family Lycopodiaceae; genus Diphasiastrum; species Diphasiastrum complanatum. The sequence goes on from CM055109.1 coordinate 43,887,954, forward strand.
CTCGAGCCAAGTATTAATTAATCTAATGAGTGATTGAGTGGGCAATGAATCAATTGAGTCTATGACTGATTGTTTGATTTTGATCATTGCATCTTGAAAGAAAGACCGAGTGAGATCATCACTCATCTTAGTCAAGACTTTAAACTGAGAGCTTCGAACATTGAATGCTATGTGGTCTTTAAATTAGTTGAGATAGGCCTGCATGCACTATCTACTGATGTCTAACATTTGTCAGTATGAACCTCATTTTGATTGCTCGTCATGTGTTGCCCCACCCAAGCAATTTTCTTGATAGCAATGTTACTAGAATATTAGATTTACATAAAGCATAAGTAGAATATACATGGATTAGATGTTGGCATGTCTTTAACAAATTTTATTATATTTGTTTAGAACATACGGTCTCATAATGATTACTTATGATGTGGTATAGAGTAGCTGGCTACAGTGTGTATATGTCATCGACGATGTCATCATCATTTGATAGCGATTCATCTCATGATCGCAACAACAAGTATATATTGTTATTGATATTGACATCAATTGCATTTTATTTGTTATTTGAATATGAGTGTATAATTTTTCTTGCAAATTTATTCTTACAATGACATTTGATTGGAATTATGAATTCTAGGAAAATTATTGTACCTCCACGTGATTTAGAGAAAGAAAAAAAAATTGAGCTCTATCACAGAAAAAAGGAACAATCAAGACTAAAGTACAATGAACAACTATTGACTGGTTCATCTTCAAGCTCTTCCATCAGTTGATGTAGACCGCCTATTGATCCATCACATGTATGTGTATTGATTTATGTCATAATTTTTTTATTTGTAATAGTGATGTAATCCGATTTGCTCTTTGGATATAGTATATTGCTCTTTGGAAATCCAAGACACCACTCCATCACAAATAAAGGTTGAAAATGCACTAAATGTACAAAGACTATTTTGTCAATTTTTGTCACATGTTACAATTCGTCACATGTTAGAATTTGTCAATTTTCACTTGAATGACACTGAAAGAATTTGTGTAATTTGCAATTGGATTATTGGACCAGTTTCAACTAGAATATGATGAGAGGATACCATGTACATGCACACAATGCAAAGGCCTTAGGATTCGAACAAGGAGGATTGTCAACGATCGTATTTGGGCCAATGGAGTGCACACGGAGAATCCAAGAGATGGGAGGTAAACTCTTTAAAGTGTTTTTTTGGAAATACATTAATCTTTGACCCTTATGACACTTCAAGTATAGTTCGGCCAATAAATATTGAGCAATAGGATGAGTGCCACAATACTTTGAAGTTAATCTCTCACTTGCTTCTAAAAGGAAAAAATCCAAATAGAATATTTAGATGAAGTTAATCTCTCGCTTGCTTCTAAAAGGAAAAATCCAAATAGAATGATTAGATGAAGTTAATATCTCACTTGCTTCTAAAAGAAAAAAATCCAAATAGAATGATTAGATGTAGTTAATCTTGATTTCCATATTCAATCACCCATAATAGACTCATTCACGTCCGAGAGAGAGAGAGAGAGAGAGAGAGAGAGAGAGAGAGAGAGAGAGAGAGAGAGAGAGAGAGAGAGAGAGAGAGAGAGAGAGAGAGAGAGAGAGAGAGAGAGAGAGAGAGAGAGAGAGAGAGAGAGAGAGAGAGAGAGAGAGAGAGAGAGAGAGAAACCGATACATCTAACATTTTCAACTTTTGCAGAAGAAGGACCATAAGTTGGTTTCAAGAAAAAGAGTTGCAAGGGAGATCGAGAATATTATTGATAGGATAAATCACATGAATATCGATTTTGGATCATTATTGGTCCTAGATGATGCTCTTGTTAATGATGACCCCTTGCATGATATAATTAGTTCATCAATGCCTTGTGATCCAATCCATGTCTCCAAATCTCTAAAACGTTCTTACCACCCAACCACACCTATCCTAGATGTTGCACATGAGTCCTCCACGATACTACACGTGGATTTCACAAACTTGACCACCCCTTTAAAAAAGAGAACACGTCTTGGACGTATTATGACTAGTTTGAAAGATAATTGCAAATTACTACGCACTGTTGATGTGTCAAAAGACATTCTAGGTTCTTTGTCTGACCTTCCTCTTCTACCTAGCTTGCAACCATTAGTAAAAACTTTTATTAGAAGTAGATATTCGTGTTGGCCACTCCAATCACCATTACCATTAAATGGAACACCATTTACGTATTGGGGTCGAATGTACATGATCATGCCTAGTGAACACTTTCCTGAGGCTGGTTTGGGCCTTTTTGCATTGAGTAGTATTGAGGTCCCTTTAAATAGTGTTGTGACATTGATGCCATATGCAGGACCTCAATACCATTGGGGTGATTGGCATGCTTTGTGTTGTCACCAATGGAGGATGCAAGTATATGGCTTGAATTCAAATGCTTGTTCTTAAGAGGAGCAACACATGCAAGGAGGCAAAATCTCAAGGAAAAATCATACATACATTGATGGACGTCCAGATGAGCATGGAAACATTACTGCATATATAAATAGTTCCATTGGTCACCCTCTATTGACGAATTGTGATTTTGAAGAATGCACCAATGGAAAAGAAGAATATTTTACTAGGAATGTAAAGGGCACTTATGTAATGGTCTGTGCCACTAGATCTATCAGGTTTGGGGAGGAGTTGTTCATCAAGTATAGTTTCAACCGTCCTCTACCCAAATGTTTGCAAAAGACAATAAGTCAAATGTGAAGATTTAAATTTTGTTGATATGTAGAGATGTATAATCCATGCATCTTGATTGTATTTGGTTTGTGTCATTAAATATGTCAAATGTTAGGAGCATTATTTGTCGCCTAGATTAAATGTTAGGAGCATTATTCGTCTTTGAGTTCATTGAATGTTAACAAGCTGAAAAGACAAATCTGTCTAATAGATACATTGGTATGTTCGTACTTTTTAAACTAAGAGGTAACTTATATTCATATGCAACATTTAGATCTATCAAGTATTGGGATGAAATGTTTATCAAGCATTGTTTCAACCTACTTCTTGTTATTTTGATATATAGGATTCTTCATCCTCATTTAGTGTTCAAGACAATAATCCTCGTAATGGTCGACGTAGACAACGAATGCAATACAACGGTGCACATATAAAGCAATTACCTCGTCGTCTACGTCAAGGCTGAAGAGAGATGATGGAAATTGATGAGCGCATTAATCAAGAGACTAATGCATCTGAATCTAGCTCATCTAGATCTACTTCTTTGCAAACAAGTTCCAACGATGAAAATGAGCTTCCAATGAATGATGAATCTGAAGTCATGGGAGACATGTTGGATGATATGTACGAGAAGAATATTGCAGCTAGACACAATGAACAAGATGAGGAGGCACTTTTGTCTAAAGAAGAAAGAAAATTGCGAGAAGAATCAAAGACCGCATTGTATCCTGGAGCAAAGACATCTCGTTTGGCGACTTCTCTACTTCTATTAAATCTTCAAGCCAAATATAGATGGAGTGACCAAAGCCTCACATCATTATTTGAGAAAAAAAAATTTCATCTACTTGTCATTATTGCTTTGAAACAAAATTTACAATTTGGACATCGAGTGATATTTTTTTTACAATGACTTCTTTTGTCATGTACAGACTATTGAAAAACAAAATTCTCCCAGAAGGGAATGTCATGCCTGAGACAAGAGATGAGGCACGAAAGATGTTGTCTAACATCAGGATGGATTACAAGCAATATCATGCATGTCCAAAAGATTGTATTTTATATCGAGGAAGGTAGGAATCACTCAAGAAATGTCCCATTTGTGATACTCCTCGATATAGAGATGATTTGCAAGGGGCAACCATTCCGTGCAAAGTTTTACGACATTTTCCAGTAATTCCACGATTGCAACGTTATTTCATTGTAAATCTCTTGCACAACTTATGGACTGGCATGCACACCATACCTCTACAGATGGGATGATGAGGGTACCTTCAGATTCACCTGCATGGAAACACATCAACAAAGAGTATCCAAGCTTTGTCAATGAGTCGAGAAATGTGAGATTTGGTCTTGCAATAGATGGTGTGAATCCCTTTGGTGTACGAGCAAGTACGTGGTCTATTTGGCCTGTTTGCTTGGTAAATTATAATATTCCTCCTTGGTTGAGTACAAAAAAGAGACACATTATGTTGGCACTATTAATTCCTGGCCAACGCAAAGTTAAGAACATGGATGTGTATCTTGAGCCGCTTATTGACGAGTTGGAAGATTTGTGGATGGGATAACATCATATGACATTTCGTGCCCCTTACATGAGAGGGAGTTTACACTACATGCCATTGTAATGTGGACAATGCATGACTATCCAGGATTAGGTGAATGCTCAGGTAATCATTCAAACAATGTCTATCTTGTGTACATAGGAGTTTGTTTACAGTTACATACAACTAGTAATTCTTGACATTTACATGATACACTACAATGGCTATAATTATTCTTTGACATATACTTTTTTTAATAGTGATTGATAGTATCCATTTGCTGGGCAGGCTTTCAAACGACTGAAATAAATGCTTGTTTTTTGTGCGGGCCAAATCTTGTGGGAAGATACTCTTTTAGTCTCAAAAAAGTCGTTTATGAAAATCATTGTAAATACTTGCATAAAGGCCATCCATTCATAGACACTCATAGAAGAGGTTTTGGAGGAAGAGTTGAGAGAGAGATGCCTCCAAAGAGGATGTCCGTGAAAGATTGGCGAATACTATGGGAGGAATCTCAAGCAAAGCCAATCGATGGTATGAAAAGATTATCTATATTTCATCGTTTGGAATATTGGAATAACCTTTTGATTAATCACCTACTTGATCCCATGCACATATTTAAAAATGTGGGTGAATCTATTTGGAAACACTTGATTGGTGAAAAAGATACCATTGTTGCAAGGCACGATCTAAAAGAATCAAACACCAAAAAAGAATATTGGAAAGGATGGTGAAGATCATGCTCCAAAAGTACCTTGGACATTCACTAAGGAGGAGCTTAACCATGTGTGCTCCATTATTCATGACATTAGAACACCAACTGGTTTTGCCCATTCTCTACGGTCATCATTCACAGTGGATGGAAAGTTGCAAGGTCTCAAATCTCATGATTGGCTAAAGATGATTCAATTCATCTATCCATTGTCAATTCGTGGGTGCTTGTCAAAAGATATTTGTGAGACCATATACAAACTATCAATCATTGTCAGGTATTTACATGTACTTGGTGCATTTTTCTATTTAGTATTTATTGATTGAAAATTCAAATAGACATAAAATGGATTGAATATGTTGCAGATGGATGTGTTAAAAAGAATTTTGTAGCTGGATCTTCACAAGAGACATGAGGATATGGTGGAGATTGTGTGCATGATTGAGAGATATTTTCCGACTTCCATCATGGACTCACAAGTGTATTTATTGGTGCACTTGGTTGAAGAAGTTTCTATTGCTGGTCTAGTGCACACTAGGTATAAGTGCATGAATTATCTTTTGCATGTGTATTTAAACTAAATCAATTGATACATGAACTTATTAATTAAAACACTTATTTTTAACCATTTGTGACTTTTTAGGTGGATGTTCTTTATGGAAAGGTACATGAAAGTCTAAAAGATTCTGTGCGTCAAAAGGCAAGGCCTGAAGGTAGCATGTCAGAGGGATGGTTAGTACATGAATCTCTCTTTTATGTTACTGAAATTTTGCACCAACTACATCCATCTGCTCCACTATTGTGGCGTGATGAGGAAGCCGAAAAGGTAACTAGTGAAAACCTCGAGGGATGGGAAAGTCCATAGGTTGTCACCCTTCCAATGAGAAAAAATTTCTGCATTCATGCTTTATAATTGTGGAGTTATGTATAAATGGTTAGACCTATATGAAGAAAAAAAAAAAAGAGGGCCTTGTCTAGAAAGCGCCAACGACTAAATAGAGGTAGACACATGGCCTCAAGTTCACATGATCTTGAGCCATTGCATGACACACTACAAAAAGCAACAAAAGAGGAACAAAAAATATCAAACGCAGAATGGGACTTTGCAAGAGGATGCGAAGTTCATTCATAGTGATTATTTATGAGATTCATGTTTGTCATGTGGCAGTGCAAAATGTATAATGCTATATGGGCTTTTGGTTTCCAACTTCGTGTTGGAAGGATTGATAACAAGAGACGCACACACGATTGTGGTGTAATAGCATCTTTCCAACTTGAAAGTCAAAGCAGTGCATGAGATCGGAATCCCATCTCAGGAGATATAGAATACGTAGGAACTATACAAAATATTAATGATGTGTCATTTGGTGAAAGTGGACACTATTTTCTATTTGATGTGAAATGGTTCAAGGTAGTTTGTAGATGGCCAAATGCAACCGTAAAATCGAATCCAAGTGGATTTTTGCGATTGATTCATCAAAAACATTGAGCATGGAGTCCTTTGACACATTGGTGTTGCCTCGTCACTGTGAGCATGTGCACATGCTATGCTATAATGTTTTTCATTTTACTGCAAGTGACTTCAGTATTTGAGTTTTCGATATGTTCTAAAATAGTGATTTTTGCAGGTGTTCTTTCAACCAGATCGACTAAACAAGATATGGTGGTTTGTAGCTCAAGTTGAACCACGTTCACGACGAGTATTTGAGGGTGCAAATGTTGAGAATGAAATGGAAAACCTTCATTTTAACTGTGAGATTGAGCGACCTAGAGATGTAATAAATCGTCAAACCATACTTGACCCACTTCCAATGTTGAGAGTAGAAATTCTAATAGTCAGGATGATGAAATAATTTTTGAAAGTGAGAGTGATGATGAAAATCATCTAAGAGGAGATGAATTGCAAGATGTTGTCGCTGATGAAATTGATTCTTGTAATTCTAAATAAGAATTTAATATTGAGATTCTGAATGAAATTGATTCTTGCAATGCTTTCAAAAGATTGTTATTTAGCCAAAATAGAGTGTCATTTATGGTCAAGTAAGTGAAAAGAATCCCATTTTTTTGGAGATAATGTAAGATAGATGTACGACAATTTTTATTTTTTAACAAATGCTGCAAAGGCAGTAAATCACTAAAAGCATGTGAGTTCAACTAGTCTTGTTTTATAATTGTTCACACTACCATCTTGATTAAGCTTGATCTTAAAGACCCATTTGCAAAATAGGATACTTTTTGTATCTTTGATGGAAGATCAATCATTTTACAAGTATCTCAAACAATGCATCATGTACTCACCTCACTTTTCATTACATCAAATCACTCTTTTGTTGCTACAGTTTCATTCACACTTGAAGGAACATCATCAAACTTAAGGTAGTAATAAGGGCAATAGAAATTAAACAATCATCAACTTGTAATTGCTTCTCTCTTCCTTGTATTTGAGCCTTGATGGTTGCATTTGGGCTCTGATACCATGTTAAAATCAAAGGTTATGAACCTCATTTGGATACTAAAACCTTGAAAAAGCATCAAATGTTTCACTTAAATCTAATAGATAGAAAACTAGCACACAATTCAACCTATTTTGCATCTAATTGGCAAAGGCTTTTGAACACCACAATAAAACTAGAAATAATTGATGTTCACATCCTGTCACACACGTGGAAAGTATAATACTTTGTTCAGATTCAGATCTATTCATTAGACACAAAACATATCACATTCATCATTCATCAATTCCTTAAAGAACAAACTTGCCAAAATCACCATCTCTTGATAATCTCTCGAAGTATGTATAAAATGAGCTCTCAATCCATATCAAATGATCTTGGATATGAGATTAGGTAGAGTGCCATTAGGGTAGACCCTAAAACCCTGGCTCTCAAAGCCTTAGATCATGCATAATTACCCTCTCAACTGTCTTATAAAAGTAGGTGGCCGCCCTCATAAAAAATCCCAATCATCTAGGAACACCATGATATAATTCACTTTAGAAAAATATTTATTTAACTAATTCCATTTCATTATGAACATGCAAAAAAAAAAAAAAAAACCCTCATCATAATATAATTCACTTTAGAAAAAAAAAAATATAGCCTAATCATAATATAATTCACTTTAGAAATATATATATTTAACTAATTTCATGTCATTATCAACATGCAAAAAACAAAAATAAAATAAAAAATGCGGGGATAATCCACGCAGAAGATATCCACGCGTGGATATCTTTAACTTTCGGTCTGGTCTGGTGAACAAACTGCAATTTGCGTGGATAATCCATGCGTGGATTATCCACGCCAAAACTGCCAACCTTCCCTCCCAAACAGTTGCCGGAATTTTCAAAATTCAATTTTGCGTGGATAATCCACGTGCATAAATTTTTCAGCGCCGTGTTTTGGCATGGATAATCCACGCGTGGATGTTCCACGCAAACAAAATTTTGGAAAATCGACTAAGTGTCGGGTCTCGCGTGGATACGCTGCATGGATAAACACAGAGTTTTCTAGTTGTGAGAAATGGAAGAATCTCGAACATTAGTAGCCATGAAAAGAATACATAGTACCTTCAACATAAGAATGATTGAAGTACTTTTTCTTGTCAAACCTGGACTTCTAATCAATGATATAGGTAATGATAATGAACCCTCACTATCATTCACAAAAGCATCATTCAAAGTACATCCTACTTTGAACACTTCACATTCATCTCTCCTTTTTTGACTTGAGATCTTCCTCACCAAGTCTCATGATAGAACCTTTTGATCTACTTTCTTTATGAATACATGTGACAGCACTTGTTGCACAAATGACTTTCTTGGACTCATTACACAAAGATGCAAAAAAAACTTTTTCTTCAAACATGCTCAAAGCACCATCTCTTTCCAAATGAGTAAATAAGTCATTAGCAACAACCATTTCCAAAAAAGAGTTTTCATCACCTCCATTGATGAAGTTAGCTCTCTTCTTACCTTTTTCATTTTTGCACTTGCCATGTAGTTCCATTGAAGTGCCACCAAGACTTGGAAATCTATGAGTAGAAGAGTTCAAACATGATACTAGTTTAGCACCACATGACTCCATTTGACTAGTAGGTAGCACTAGTCCATCTTCAAGATCCAATGGATCCAAAACATTGATCATAGATTCACCAAAAGTTGCCAAGTTAGCACAACAATAACTATCTCCAAGAAGCTCATTAGATCTCAACCTAGATCTAGCATAAGAAAGCTCTTTAGACTTTTCATAAGATCTACCAATCTTATTGATGCTAGGAGTTGACTTTTGAAAGTTGAGAGAACCACCAACATCCATTTCATTCCTCTTGTTAGACATAACGAATGCATCAAGCTTGGAAAGTCTACCTTGTCTATTGCCCCTAGCAATCAAGACATCTCCCTTAGTAATGATGCAAACATCCCCAACAAACTTTGTCTTGTACCCTTTCTTTAACATTAACACTTAGCAAATTCCTCGAAAGTGAAGGAATGTAAAGGACACCATCAAGCCTTGAATTTCTATTAGTAGAAAGGCAAATAGGAATTGAGCCAATACCTTTGATCATACACTCACCACCATTTGGCATGTGAACCACTTTCTTGGTTCCAACATAAGAGATCAAAGAAGTAAAGAAATCCTTGTGACTAGTCATGTGTGAACTAGATCCACTATCTATCCACCATGAATCCTTGTCACTTCTACTTGACATTAGACTTGAAGAACACATCATGAGAGAATCACAAGAATCTAGATCCTCACTAGAAGTACAAAAGTTGTTTTGCTTGCTACCTTCATTACTTTGCTTCTTATGACATTCATTTGCAAAGTGACCTTTTATCCCACAATAAAAGCACTTGAACTTTGACTTATCTTTCTTTTGAAAAGAAGTAGAAGAGGAGGAACAGTGATCATCATGATCCGAGTTACCACCTTTGGACCATTTCCCTTTGCCTTCACCTTTGCCTTTGACTTTACCTTTTGTGAAGAAAGCCTCTTCACCTCCACCTTGCAAGGATGCACCATCAAGCTTTGATTTCAGCATATGTTCTTCAGCCAATAAGATTTCTTGCAAGTCAAACACACTTGGCAAGACTCTTTGAATGGCAAGACTTTGAACAAGGTTAGCATGTTCATCTAGCAAACCATTCAACATAACCTGGACTATTTTACCATCTTTTATGCTTTCATCAATGCATGCTAGATCATCACTTAAGGATTTAACCCTGAAGACAAATGCATGAGCACTTTCTCCCTCTCTTTGTCTACTAGAAAATATTTGTCTCCTTAGGGTCAATACCCTAGATGTGGACTTTGATTCAAAGAGCTTCTTCAAGGCATTCCATGCCTCACTTGCACTTTGACTTTTACCAACTTCCTTTAGAAGCTCATTGGTAACAGTCATTTTAATGATATGAAGAGCCCTTTTAGCCTTCTTATCAAACCTTTGTTGCTCTTGAACTGTGGGTGGTCTCTCTTCAGTTCCTGCAACTATGTCTATGAGTTCATTCAACTCAAGTAAGGACTCTATCCTTACTAGAGTAGTTTGATGAACTCAACCTATCATTAGTTTCTAACATGATCCCACCATTCGAAGCCATGAATATAATGATTTTTAAACTTTTAGACTCTGTCCCAATGCACCTAGCACTCACTTTTCTCTCAACAAATGATGGTTAGGAGATCTCAGAAGATCTAGGACCCTAAAACACTTCTATCTTGAACCTGGCTGGTTTCCAAGCATAGAAAGGAAGATTGAAACACATGCAACACTTTGCACACACTAAGAATGGATTACAAACTCAAACCAAACTGAACACACTCTTGCTTAAGCTCTCAAACCTTCCAGCAAGTGACCAAATCAAGTTATAATGTGAAGAGTTACTTGCATTCCTAGAAAATACACAAGACTAGGCTGCCAAGAATGATATATGAACAAACTTGATCAACATATGATCAACACACTAAGATATTGATTTAACCTGTAAAACCACATGTAAACAACACTTCTAAAAGTTTACAAACTCCAGCAAATGATAAATACAAGCTTTAGAGGTGAATGAAAGAGCACACTTAGTGAATCACAAGACTAGCTTCACTAGCTTGTCAAATCTTGGTGTTTAGATGTAGATCTAAGATCACTTCACATGAGAATGTTCCTCAACCTGTTAAGAACCTGGAAACACATTTGCATAAATGGTTAAAACCTTCCAGCAAATGCTCCAATCAAATTACATAAGGAGAGCTACTTACATGCTCAACAAAGTACACCAAAATTTATGCAAAAGATTGTTGACAATCTATTCACCCAAAAGGGGATCTTTCATGCAAGTGGGAGCTTTGTTCAGCCTTTTGGAGAAATACAAAATCACAGAGTATCTGTCATCCACTTAAGGAGAAGGTTCATCCACTTAAGGAGAGTGTTCATCCACAAAGAAGAGTGTTCATCCACAGAAGTGGAGATTGTCAACAATACATTGAACAGAACATTGTTAGTATTGAATATGCACAAGCCTCACAATCAACAAATGATTAGGTGTTATGATCTGATCCAAAATAGCTTCTTCTCAGCCTCTGATCTTCAATAAACCTGAAATATGCTTTTGTTCATGGTTCTTGTGGTTTCTTTACCTCTTCTTTAGTTACGGTTCTTTATGGCTCTTCTTCTTATTACTCAGATTTCAACATGTATTTCCCAGCCTGTCAGTGGGAGACACAGGTCCGATGCTCAGCTATATGCCGAAATCAACCATGTAACCATCTATAGGTCAAGAGGATCAACGTTTTGGAACAAGGAGCAGACCTACCACTATCTATTGAATCAGAAATCAATCAAAAACAAGATTAACTACTGAACAAGAAACAAGAAAGTAGATTCCTAACAGCATTTGACAATCCAAGAATCAAGAAACATTCATTTCTTGATGCTTAGAATGCCCAAGAACAATCAAGAACTAAAAAGTAAGAGAGTATGCAAGATCTACACCACTATTCCAACCTATTTAGTTTACTTAAATGCTGATTTCTACCTTATTCCATAAACAAGAAGTGAATTCTAATCCACAACTAAGCAAGAAATTAGAAAACAAGAAACTAGTTAATCCACAATGCAAGGAATTCAAGGATGTTCATAGAAATTTCACTCAAGAACATTGCCATGAACAAGGAGCTTAGCAATCATCAAGAACTCGTGGAGGATCCTCTTTATTTGCTCAAGAGAACTTGACAATAAATTCAAAGCTCCTTCACAAGAGAGGGGAGCCCTTAAATAAGCAAGAAGGCTACCCATGTGGAGCCCAAGTGGCAATTCCACCAAATTAGAAATTACATGTGGAATTTGCCCTTCCACTAAAGGTCACCATCAAAAGGTGGCTCACTCTAACTAATTTAAGATGGGGTCTACATTTATTTACAAAGCCTAGGAAATATGACTAGCTTCTACATGGTTGTTCCTTCTCTGGGATACACCATGTAGGCTCACATAGATATTTCACTGTCATCATAGCTAGTAATTTATTGGCTCCCATGCTCGGCTCTCAGCTTCTTCTACTCTCCTCCTTTTGAGACCTCCTTGGTCATGGGTGAGAGGTATTCTGTGTCTTCGGCTTGGCTCGGCATCTGGGAATTCTCTAGAATCTGCTAACATTATCCACCCCTAATTTGTTGCAGGACCCACTGCAACACCGGTGATGTCTTTCGCTTGGCACTTGGAAAAGCGTGGATCTTTGTTCGCTTTGGTAAAACCAGGTGCTTATTATCTGCAAAACTTATTATTATTATTTTTTTATTATTAAAATTGGAAGTCTCTCAATTGGCCGCTACATTCCAGCCTTCTTGAGAACTTCTTGGAGTCTTGCTCGCCTCGTCGTCGTGCCGTTTGCTTTCTCTTGCTCATCTTTTGCCCCAACGCTTCAAGAACTTGAAAGCGGAGCTTACTTCCGAATTTGAGGGGCCCCAGATATTCTCTTATCTTTTCCACGAAGCCCATTTCCTACCAGTCTTCCACCATGGTCACATAGCGTGACTACATGAAGGCCGCTCTATAGTATAGCCTGGCCATCATCTCATGGTCTTCTTCCAACTGGAGGGCTACATTTGGGTTGATTTTGATGGGCTCCAAGCCTCGATCCCAGAAACAATCTTGTTGCATCAGAAAGGCCATGGATTTGCAATACTCGACACTTTCTTGCACGCAAAGATCGGCACTTGTTTTGTATTTATGCCTGAAGTCGAGTAACTGCAGCCTCAGATCATCCGGGGTGGTTCTCTCTAAAATTCTCGGAATGACTGGCCAGTTTACCAGCTCTACTCGTGGCTTTTCCACCATCCATGGATTTTTGCGTTTGAGTGGCATGTAGAAAGGAACCACCCGCTTCCATGTCGGTGCCTTCAAATACTCCTGAAGTCGCCTGCTATCTTTCAGGACTTTATTCTACCATTTTGGTTGCAGTTGTAACACGGCAATGATCTCGGCCCTGGTGGAGTATTGGCTTTGATTAATGTCTTCTTTGCATCCCCTCATGTTGGGAGGGTATTTTCTCTCAAATTTTCCTGACTCTCTTGTGTCAGCCAATTTGCCTCTGGGTGTGGTAGGGAAAGTTGTCCTACGCGGTTGGGATGGCCTCGCCAGATAATCATCTAGGGCCTTGGTGCCCATGTCTTTTTCTTTGGCTTTCTCACTTGTCGATGGCTCAACTAAGCCCGTGTCTTGCCTGGGCAAGAACCTTCTTATCTCTGGTTGATCTGCCAGGATGTCATCATTGCCTCCAATGTCCGTGTTAGTTTTTGGAAGGTCGGGGATGGAATGATCTGGAGAGAGGGGTGCGGGGGTGATAGATTTAGGAGGAGGTGGGATCAACAAGTTATACGCCGCACCGGGGGAGTGGAGTTGTTGGAGGAACTCATCCCGTCGGATTTTGTAGGTGTCAACTGGGCCTTTTGATGGGCCTATTATTTTGCTAGGAGGTGATGGAGAGAGAGAAGGTGAAAGAATCGAATAAGTTGGAATGAATGTTTTAGAAAAGTTAAAAGCAGAGTAGGAGGAGGGGTTAAAAGTGGGAGGGGGTCGAAAAACAGTTCTAGAAGCAGCCTCGGATCTCTGGCCACCCGATCCCAAGCTACCGTCTGAAGGGTGGGTTTGCCCGCATTGATTCCCTGCTCCATCATTCCCATCATCGTCCGATGGCTTCGTTGGTTGAGCACCTGCTTGGGCCTTGCACGTCGTGTCCCATAATTGGTTCACCTAGTCCAAGACTTGCTGTAGGGCCTTCGTGGTGTCTTCCAGCTGCCTCTGGGACTCAAGGATGATATTCTCTTGCTTGGCCACAATGTTTTGAAAATTTTTCTTTTCAGCTTCTTGTTCTTGAATTAGTTGCACGTATTTCTCCATCTGAATGGCTGAGGCCTGTGGGGCCTGGAATTGAATGTCCTCGAGCTTGACTAGAGGAGCATCGACTGTCATTGCACCCGATGATCCATCTCGTACTTGGTCGATTTAGACCATCTGGTGCTTCAGTTGTTGCTGGACCTCTTCCAGAGTGGATTTTTGTCCGGCCATCACGGATCTGGCTTCCACTGTCTCTTTTTCTTTCTCCTTGGCCAGCCTCTGATATTGCACAATTTCTTGGTCTTGATGTTGGACCTTGCTCTGGAGCATTTGATATTGGCTCATCAACCAATGCATGTGGTAGCTTGTTTCGGATAGGCCTATCATAGAGGGGTTGGTGCTTCAGTGAGCTTTTCAGGGTTAGTGAGAGTTGGGTACTGATCTAGAGTGTGGGATGGTGAGGTTAACCCAGAAAATAAGCGTTGTGTTAGAGTTGAAGATGGAGGTGGAGGTGGAGGTAGTGGAGGAATGATGTTAGTAACTGTTGTGGTGGTGGTGGTGGTTAGTGGAGGGGTCAGACTTCTTCCTGGCTGTTTCTCCTTCTCTGGCTTGTCGTCGCTTATTTCTATCAGGTCTGAAGCATCAAAATATTGTGATGTGTCCAGTGTGTGGACTTGTTGGGCCTGTGGTTGTTGAGCCGCTTCCGTGACCTAGGGATTGGATATCCCCACCCCCTCCCCCCCCCAAATCTTGTGCCAGTGGTGATGTTGTTGGCATTGGCATGGTAATCAATGTGGGTGGGGTGGTGACTTCATCTAGTGGAGTAGCAGGGTGTGAGGTGGTCATATGTTGGGTTGCTGTTGATGTCGTTGCTCCATCACCCCCGTCAATGACATGTGAGGGTAACGAGTGCTGTTGTGATGTCGTGGATGAGCTGCCATTATATGAGGTGGAACCATCTGAAGTTGATTCCCACCGGTGATGTGCTCCCAACTTGAAGCTTCTTTTGCATTCTTTGTTGTCGTGTGTCAGACAACTGGGCCTTGGAGGTATCAGCCTCTTGAGCTTCGGAAGTTGCAGGTGCTTGTGGATCCGGTTGTGGGCTTGTTTGCCTCCATACTAGTGGGAGTATACTTGTGTTGACCCTTTTAGGTTGGGATCCCGATGGGGAGGTAGTTCTTGATCGTGCACGCTTGGACTTTTTGGACTCAATATGGGATGTCCCATGCCTTGTCTGCAAGCTGCAGGTGTTGTAGAAACTTTGGCCCGTTCTATACTTGGTGAAGAGTAATGTTTGTCATAAGATATCCCAATACTGTGATGGGTTGCTTGTTTTTAATGCACTCATGTAGACAGTTCGAAGCAAACTGTGCCCAATCATAGAGGTTTTGGGCATGCAGTCGTGAATCTGACATCATATGAAACAGGGACATGGGTACCCTCAGCACTTTCATCCGTGGTTTTTGTGTGCACCTGGTGAGATAGGCACATGCTGCTTGGAGTTGCTGGTCATTGATGGCTTCCACTCTGTACCCATTCTTATTCTTCGTCACAGAGGGATCAATGTACTTGAAGTATGTCATTTGCTCTATCTTGTGGAGTGTCCTTGAGATAGCATTTGGTCCTCGCGGAAACCCATAAGGTTGCAAGTCGGCTGCCGCAAAAGATACGTTATAAACATAATTCCTGATAGGTGGAACTATGATTTGGCATGACCTGGCTGTTGCATGATAGTTGGAATAGGCCATGTGTACCAGGTACGGGCTTTGATAACCTGTCAAGATAGGGATCTGGAATTCAATTTTCTTGAAAAATGACTCTGCCTGCTGGTACCATGTCTGCATCTCTGTAAGATCTAACTTGGACAGTTGGATGTCGAGCTTACTTGCCTCGGGATCTTCGGAACTAGAACTAGGATTGGACGACATGGTGGAGAAATGGAAAAAATAAGGTTATGGAAAAACTGGTTCGGTTGGGTTGTTTTAGACAGAACCGCGTGGAATGTGGGTGGCAAAAGAAATATGATGTAAAAAAGGTGGGCACAGAATGAGGTGGAGTTAAGAAGGATGGAAAGTGGAATATCAGAAAGTGGAGGTGTTTGTCAAGGATGGTGATTTTGTGAAGGTGGATATGTGTGAGTAATGGACTGGGCGGAAGACAAATGTTTTGTGATGTTGATTTTGATGATGTTCAATAGTGTAACGGGAGCTTGATGGGTGCTCGTGTGACACTACCCCTCAGCATGCGAAGACTCGTAATATGATGTATTCTGCCGGCGACGTTAGGTTGTAAGGTTTTAGTGATGGCGCTCGCAATGGAATGGTGACAATGGTAGTTGATAGTCTGTAGAGATGGTGTGAAGACGATAACAGAAGGATTGAACAACTGAGTGCCATGATCAGTCACGGGAGCAAGAAAATCGCCAGCAGATCGTCGCCAGAAAATGCTAGAGTTCGCACTTCGCTGAGGTGCGAATGGCGTCGTGATGAGGGCATTTATGAACGCAGTCTTCTGGTGGCGAGCGAGATGGGACGTGCCAGTTTGTGAAATTTGAATTTAGGTCTTTCGATCGAGATTTGATTGAAATACTCCAGTTGAGATTTGAGCTGAGTGCTCCGGTTGAGATTTGATTTGAGTGCTTTGGTTGAGATTTGAACTGAGTGCTCCGGTTGAGATTTGAGCGGAGTGCTCCGGTTGAGATCTGACTGAAGCACTTCGGTTGAGATTTGAGAAAACCTCATTATGAAGGAATGGATCTGTTTGATGCAAGTGAAGAACTTCAAAGGAAAAATATGACTGTGGCTCAGAGTAGAAGTTCTTATGAAAAGGTGTATCTCCAGAAATGTTTGTATGCCTGAGATACCAGTCAGACAGAGATGAGGTGGCTAAAGTGTGAGAATCATTGCCTATGGTGTAGCCTATCATTTGTTGATCTAAAACATCCATGACCCATGAGTATGTACAGGAAAAAGAAAATTCATAAAAAGTACATAAGTAATTGTATGAAGTATAAACAAGCAACGAGGTGAACAATAGGCATGCAAAACGAGAATTACAAGCAAGGAATGAAAATAAAATAAAATAATAAAATACATAAAAATGCAGAATATATACTAGAAAAAATGTGTTATTGGGTCAACAAAGAACAACTCTTCGTAATACCGCCACAGACGACCACCGTTTACGACAGTGTCTAGGAGTATCCCTCAAGTGTTTGCAATTGGACTGCACCATTAATAAAGATTTTATTGATAACGTATGGCCCCTCACTTCTCAACTTCAATTTTTCGGGGTGCTTCTTTGATGTATAAAGAAGCACATGGTCACCTAAGTGTAGATCTTTATTGCGCAGGTCATGGTCATGCCACGCCTTTTGGAGTAGTTTGTCAACTAGTTGTGCGTGATAAGATATTAGTCTCGTCTCGCATAACTGGGCTAAAGTAAATAGCCTAGTTTTAAGTTGTTGTTCGATTGCAGCTTTTTCACAGAGATCTGTTGAAAAAGCTTCCATGACTCGTAATGATGGGACTAAGAATTTTATTGGCATTACAGCCTCTTGACCATATACTAAGTGGAAAGGGGTAACCCACCCCAGTGGCTTTCTTCGGGGTGGTGGGATAAGCCCAAACAGCTGAGAAAAGTTTTGTTTCCCAATCATAACGACTGGTTTCAACTATCTTAGTCAAAATTTTACATATCGTCTTGTTAGTTGATTCAGCCAGGCCATTACATCTAGGGTAGTACGGTGTACTTTTTCTGTGAACAACAAGGTAATGGAGTAGGAGGGTATCAACGACAGCATTTAAAAAATGCGTGCCACGATCACTAACTAGCTCTATGGGATAGCCAAAACATGTAATAATGTTTTTGTAAAGAAAACATGCAATTGTTTTTGCATTGGCGTCCTTCGTTGCTCGAGCCTCAACTCACTTAGTGGCGTAATCTGTGGCTATGAGGATGTAGCGAGCTTGGGTGTGTTTTGCTGCTGGACTGATTGGTCCAACAAAGTCAATCCCCCACTTATGGAAGACTTTGCCTTCTATAATGGGAGTCAGTGGCGTGAAGTCTGCTTTGGTATTTTTCTTTGCTCGTTGATAGACATCACACGCTTTAATGACAACAAACGTGTCTTTAAACAAAGATGGCCACCACAATCCTACTCGAAGGATAATCTTCGTTGTGGCTTCAGCAGAAAAGTGGCCACCCCCAATGCCTTCATGAGCTTGAGATATTATCGATCGTATCTCAGATTCATAAGCACATCGTCAAATAATGCCATCAATGCCCCTTTTGTAAAGTTGTCCTGCTATTAACTGAAAGGGTGCTGCTTTTAGTAGAAATTTTTTTTTTCCTGTTGTACTCAGGCCTTCTTTTAGTTTGCCTATTGTGAGGAACTGAGTGATCTCCTCAACCCATAAGGGTGTAGCATCGATCTGAAAAAGGCATGCATCAGGAAGATCATCGTTGACTGGTGCAGTTGCTTTTTCAGCACTTGGTAGTCTAGAAAGTGGTCCGCCATGAAAGGTTGGGTCCTTTTCTGAACGACTACACGAAAATTAAATTCCTCCAAAATCAGCAACCATCGAGCTATTCGTCCCATCTTACAGGTTCTATTAACAATATATAGAAGTGCTTGATGGTCTGTGTAGAATGCAAAGGTTTGGCCTAATAAATAATGTCGTAGTTGTTGTACCGCATAGACCATCGCCAGTGCTTCTCTCTCGATAGTTGTATAGTTTACTTCAGTAGGCACCAGTTGCCTGCTCAAGAAACGTATGGGAAAGTCTTTGCCATACTCGTCCGGTTGCGCAAGAAGACCTCCAATGGCAAACTTACTTGCGTCAGTATGCACATGGAATTCTTTCGTGTAATCTGGTGAGCGGAGTATGGGAGCCGTGGTGAGGGCTGTTTTCAACTCCTCAAAGGCCTTGATTTGTTCTTCAGTCCAGCGAGGATCTACCACAACTAAATAAACGAGGCGTGCCTTACCGGCATAGTCGATTATAAAGATGCGATAATAATTGGTATGACCAAGGAAGACATATACTTCCTTCATTGTTGCAGGTAAGGGCATGTCCACTATAACCTTGATTTTCGACGGATCGGTAGAAATATCGTCCTTTGAAATTATATGCCCGAGTACGATCCCATGGGTGACCCATATTTGGCATTTATTAGGGTTTAGTGAGATTCCAAATCTACGACATCGAATGAGGATTTTTTCCAAGGCGTCAAGGTGTGTAGTTGCGGAGGAATGTACACCTAGATCGTCGAGATAAATCTCCATGATCCGATGTAACAGATCTTGAAAGGCCAGTTGCATGACCTTTTGGAATGTTGAAGGGGCATTGCATAAGCCAAAAGGCATAATGTTATAAGCATAAACCCCGTTCTCTGTGGCAAAGGTCGTTTTATGTTTATCTTCAGGGGCTATTTGAACAAGGAAATAACCGCTGAATCCATCCAAGAAGTTGAAAGCTTCAGCTAGTGCCATTTCCTCTAGGATTTGAGTCGTTAAAGGCAAGGAAAAATGGTCTTTCTTCGTAACCGCATTAAGGTTTTTGAGATCGACTCAGATACGAAGCTTGTCGTTTTTCTTGGGTACAACCACAATGGGTGATACTCAATCAGTATGTTGAACTTCATAAATGAAGCCAGCATCCAACAATTTCTTAATATCTTCGTCGATCCTCTCACGATAGACAGGGTTAGATTGATAGGGTTTAGCCCTAATCGGCTTAGCATTGTCTTCTAAAGGAATCCTATGGACGACTATTTCAGGTGGGATTCCTTTCACTTCGGTATAATTCCATGCAAATACATCCCTGTATTTGTGGAGTAATGTTTCTAGATTAGAAAGTCGGGTTGATGACAAATGTGCACCAACATGAACTATTCAATCTATCTCCTCGTCAAGATCTTTAAGGTTTAGTGGAATGGTCTTAGTAGGTCCTTCAAAGGAGTTGGAATTTGGTGTAGGCTCCCGATGTGGCTGTGGTAACTGGATAACAACGTCATCCAGTGTAAAGTCTTTGAACTTTTGTGGAAGATCAAAAGGTGGGTCCACAAAATTTTCTGGGACTTTGGGAATCCTCTGAGTCGATTCACTACCGAACGTGGAAGCTTGGTCAGATTGTTTAGTTTCTGTCCCTTTGGACAAGGGCTTGATCGGCTATTTAAGCTTCTCTCGCATCTGTTTTTGATGCTCAGTTAATTTTGTATCAATAATTTTAGCTTTTTGTAACCAAGGTTTTTGTTGTTTTTGAGTGGGCGGTGTTGGTTCCTCACTTATCAGATCGTCGTCGATTGTATCCCAGACTTCGTCGGGAGACACATCCCATGTATATACTTTGGGTTTGGCCGTCAGGTGGCTTCCCTGGGGGTCAGCTAATTTGACATAATTTTGTTGTTGTTCTTGTTGTTGGCGTTGTGCTCTAGTGAGAACTCTAACAGGTTCGGATGAGATATGACATGCTGGAAGAATCTTGTTAGGCTGTTTAGGACAATCCTTGAGATTGTGTTTACAGACACAGTTGGGACATTTCGCATGGTATTGGTTTTTTACTTTACAGTCAGCCATGAAATGTCCCGTTTCACTACAAATAAAGCAGCGGTTGCTCATTGGGACTGTGGCAATAGCATAACCATCTTGGATGGCTAGCTGTGCTGGATTTTCTGATGGTGTTGAATACTCATCTCGTTTGCACAAGCATGAGTTGTCGGTTTGATAATATTGAGAACTAGCAGATGGAAGTGTTGTATCTTGATGATAGGACTGATCGTAGGAGTTTTCAACAAGATGTGTTTGTGTAGACTCTCGAGGATTTCTATGTTTTTTGTGGTCCTAGATCTGGTTGTCCTCTTGGAGGTGGTCCTAAGAGTGCCAGTTATGGTTGATGTTCATGTCTAGGTTGTCTAGGCAACTCTTGTATATGGACTTGGTTGTTTTGTGGTTGGTAGTGCGTGTGTTGGTTTTGTGAAACAAACGGTTGTTGAGGAGGCTGAGTATGTCCTCCTGACTGGTTATGAGACTGGTTCCTCGGGTTATAATAGCAATAAAGAGAGGTATGCCCCATAAAGTCGCAGATGTCACATTTGATCAAGGAAGTATCTGGGACCGGTTGGTATGAAATGCACTCATTGCCAGTGTGAGCACCTCGACAGTGAGGGCACCACATGTTCTCTCGTCTATGGTGGATTTGGCCAGTGGGTAACTGACCTGACATCGAACTCTGGATAGACTTAAGAGTGTTTTGAAACTCTTTTATGAGTTTCTCCATCTGTTGTTGGTGTTGCTGGTTAAGCAACTCCATATGTGTTTTCCACAACTGTTCTCGAGTTTCGTCATTTGGTCGAGCTTCTTGGACAGCACAATGTGCTCTCCGTTCACGTGGTTCATTGACATCAGAGCCCTCGTCTTCCTCTCGAATGGCGTCAGACATGGCTTGTTTCAATGATGTATATTCATCATTGGAACGAAGTTCACGTCTTATCCATCGTGGGAGTCCAACGAGGAACCAAATTATGAGCATAGACGTAGTGGCTTGTTCTTGTTCCTGACCTTTTAATCGTTTAAATTGTTCAATGTAGTCACGTACTTTCTCGTCTTTTGTCATTTTGATATTACTTAGCTTGACAAAAGTACTTTATATCAAGCGAAATGGCTTGAAACGTTTGATAAAGGCCTCCTTCAAGAGTGACCAGTCATGTTTATCTTCACGACCAAGGTTGAAAAACCACTCTCGTGCGCGATCGATCATGGTCATCAAAAAGAGCTGTACCATGGCTTCCGGTGATGTCTCGCCATAGACGTCACATGCAAGAAATCTTTGAGGATCAGTGTTACCATCGTACTTAGGTAAATCTAGCTTTGGGGTACATTTTTTAGTATGTGGAACATTATTCACAAAAGCTTTGTTCAAGTGAGCTCATGCATGTGAAGATTCGGTAGCATGAAAATGTGGTCGTTCATATGGAGCTTCATAACGCATGGATTCCCATCTGTCGAATGGGTTGGTGGATGGCTCTTGGATTTGGGATTTCATCCGAGAATTTCTGTTAAATCAAGCTTGTTCGATGGATGGGGAGACCATTTCTAGTGGATAGTCCTCTGTAGAATTCGGATCGTAAGGGCGATCCATAACAACTTGTAGAGTATCATAGGATTGTGTAAATTGGTGAATGTATTCTCTACGGTTGGATGCAGTTCCCACAGTGCAGAATGGCCACTACAGACCAATGCGGTCGTTACGAGTGGTTGCAATGACTGTAATGCAGTTGAATTTGGACTAGACGGTCTAAGGATCGGTTGAGATCTGAGAGTATCCGTCGGTCGAGAACTGACGCAAGGGCGTCGTCGAGATCTGACACGAGGTCGTCTATCGAGATCTGACGCAAGGTCGTCGGTTGAGTTCTGACACGAGGTCATCGGTTGAGATGTCAATAGGTGGCATCGGTTGAGATCTGACTGTGGCCTCCGGTTGAGATTCGAGAGAAGTGCACCTGTTGAGATCTGACGGAAACGCACCGGTTGAGATCTAACTGAACACTTCGGTTGAGATGCGAGCAAGTGCTCCGGTTGAGATTTGAGAGAAGCACTTCGGTTGAGATTTCAAAGATGTCGAGCCAAATATCACGATAAATGGAAACTTTACTAAAAATAACAGCCAACTAGCTCTGATACCATGTGAAAAAAGTGGATCTTGAATGGATCCAACTCACAAAATACTCGGCTAAGATCTTTGCACAACAAGCTACAAAAGCTAGAAATGGCAAGCATCCTAATGCAACCTTTGATACACATGAACTTGACAAAGCATTCAAGAGACAAAAGAAACTGATAACATCAAACAAGGCTCTTAATTGTAGCCTACCACTTTTGAAAACCTCTTAAGATCATACACAAAAGCTTGAAGACAATACACAAAGCAATGCTCTCAATGGAGGAAGAAACTGTGACAATGATCTATTGATCTCTCTCAGCAATACAAAAAGTTTCTCCAACCTGTTCTCCACGAATTTCAGCCTAATATAGGTGAGAGAGATGACTCTCTCTCCTCTCTTTAGAACTTAGGACCCAATTTTAGGGGACCAGTAGCCTTAAATAGCTCTTAATGTGACGTTGATTGATGCAGGAGGTGGGCCTTGGGGCTTGTGACAATAGAATCAAACAAACTTTTTCTAAAAGAAATGTCAAGTCCCCATTGGTTTGTGAAGAGAGAAGCACGATGAATGTTTCTTGAATCCACTCTATACAAACTTTGTTAGAGTAAGAATCAAGATTGACATTTGTGTCTTCTTCGAACTTTTCGATCTCATTTTCTTTTCTAGAGGACACAACACCTCGTAATTGCCACACTACAAATTAGAAATATCAATTCTTGACTCCATCAGATTTTTCTTGCTTGTCCAATTGGCTTTGATGACTTAATTTGTAATATTTGTTTAGTTGATTTTTGATTTTTTGTTATGATTTCAAATAATTATTTACAAACCTATGTATTTTCAACTAATCTTTTATTTTCAATTCAATTATTTTTTGAATTACTTTATTTATTTGATAGTTTGTACATACATTAGAACTAATTAAAAATAACAAAATATTTTTTAGATAAATGTTAATATGTCTACAAATTTAATACTATAGTTTTTTGGTATTTTTTTGATTATTTGGTACATTTTTCATTATTCAGAAATTTTTTTTCTTGGAGACCCATCAAAAAAATTTCTTTTTTGATCCACTTGGCACGACTCAGCAGAATTGTTTGTCTTTTAATAGGTTTCCACCGGTTGCGGCCGGTTCCAGAAATTGTCTCCATTCGCCAAAACGAATTCTTTTAATTTTATTTTTGATGGGTTTGCACCCGCCACGAGTTTTTTTTCTTTATTTTTTTGACGGGTGTACCTGTTGCAATGGCAAAAAAATTTTTTTGATTTGGAGACGTGGTTACACGTATCCCATAATCAAACATGACGTTTGAAAGACAGGAAAAAGTATATATAGAGGTCATTTCACAAGCACTTGGTAGAATTTGTCTACCAATTCTCACTAAGACATGTGGAGGATGACTTTGGAAGCAATGGTCTCCACCAACCGAGGTGGGTGGAGGCCCATTTACGTCTATATCTATATAGTTATGTATATTCTTATAAATGGATCTCGTCGCTGTGGGTAGAGAACTATTTCTCGTAAATGGTTCTCTACGCCGAAAACAGCTAAAACAAAAACTATTTGTTTTTTTTTAAGGGAGCCCGCCACAACGGGTTAGAAACATGAGTTGATAACAATTGAGTAAACTAGTGCGTGCATGCCAATTAAAACTTGTGAGTTTTTGTAGTGTTGAAAAATCGTCTATTTCAATATAGACCCACCAACATTAGGATTGAAGTAGTCTTTATAGATTTGTGAGAGTTTGGACAATTCATTAAGCTGGATTTCTAGCAAGACAACCATTTGACTATCTAAATTTCGAGTTTGTGCTCTTTTAATATAGTTGATTGATTGAGAGAGAGAGAGAGAGAGAGAGAGAGAGAGAGAGAGAGAGAGAGACCCCTTAAACATATTTCAAAGTACCAAGTACAAAAAGAACGTAGACAACTCCAAGCCCCATTCAGTACATTGCCCAAGGAGGTAGACTATACAATAGCGCACTCCACATAGGGTCATAGTAACAGATGGGGTTGAGCCCTCAAACACATGCGGATTCCCGGCAATCCATATTTTCCACAAAACTGCTAACTTGTAGACATGCCAAAAGGTGAGATCAAAGTGACGAGTGAGGTGTCACCCAAAAAGAGAAAGGGGAAAGCCCAACTAAGAAGCCCATGAAGTAATCAATGACAATGGTGCTAGCCAGCAAAGAAGATAATCACCAAAAAGAACAAGGGCCTCATTAGAAAAACAAACCTTCAAAGCAGACGACACAACAGGGAGATCATGTCGGTCAACAAATCTACCATCTGGACTGCCTTATGCAAGAGAGAGAGTAGCTCTGGAAACTAAGGAGGGTGCAGCGTAGCCTGATCGATTAGTTCCTGGTACACTTCATGCATACAAAAATGAAGGAGTTGTTGAGTTGGGACTTGCACTTGCGATATTGGCGCTTGCGAAGGTGGATGGTGACAAATGGAGCCGTCTTGCAGAGGTGAGCAGGCTTGGGAGGGAGGATCCTTGGCGAGGCCCCAAAAAGTGCTTCTTCATGTCCCTGGTTTTCTTGCAGGTTGTCATTGAACTGGTGGGATCCTACAGTAACGCTTGGCCTTTCAAACTCAAATTCACCATGCTGACTAAGGATTGGGCAAAGGAAGGAAGTGGAGGTCGGCGGTCTGTGAGCAGTTTGAAGATCCTTCCCACCGTCTTTCCCACAGAAAGCATGAGGGCCCACCAAGCCAGGAGCGATGTTAGAGGGCTGAGAGACAGCCACAGGCACAACAGCCAGCCAGTGAGAATTTGCACAATTTAGAACCGGAACAGGAATCAAACTGAAGTATACTGATGCGTGTCTCTCTCTCTCTCTCTCTCTGTCTCTCTCATCGCTGCTCCTCTCTCTCTATATGGAGACCCATCAGGAAATAGAAATAAAATGAAATGTTTTGATGTGTCTCCACCCATCAGAAACACAAATATAAAAAAAACGGTCTGATGGGTTTATAAATGACACGTGTCAATACCAATTTATTTCATAAGTGATATTTTATTTCTACTCCCCAAATTTCTTATATATAGAAGTGCTCTCCACCATAGATTCACATGATTTCATTTTCCCTCTTGCTTTTTATTGAAATCTACGATTTTGTGAGCGAATTGTGATTTTTCGATCATCTTCAATTATCAACATGCTCTGTTCAGATGGGTCTCCACCCGTCGCGGCAGGTGGAGACCCATTTGAACTTTTTTGAATTTTTTTCCAAAAAAATCTTCTAATGAGTATTTATTATGTATCTTATTATCTCATTATATTTTGTGCAGGTTTTTTATGCTACTGAAGAAACCATCATCAAGTTTGTTGGAAGGGCCATGTGATTATACTTGAATAGAGCATGGAAATAGTGGAGAAGCCCAACACTAACGAGCTTTTGTGAAAGCTTTCAATGTTCTCTCTAAGGTTTCTGTGGGCGAGCCTAACTTCTGAATGGATGACGTCGAGACTTTGGTGTTATTCGTGGAATATGGATGGTAGACAGCATTGCGGTTGATAGTGTCGAGATTATGACCCATGGTGCAGATGGATCTGAGCGCTACATTGTTTTGTGTTGCGAGGACATTGCTCATTTCACCAAGGTGCCACCAACTCATGATGCAGATGGCAATCTTATACACTTCAGAGGTCAATTAGGTGCAGGAATGATTGCTCTTGCGAATTTGCATGGTATATTAAGAAGCATTGAGAATATGGAGACAAGGTATGATGAGACAAGGCAAAAGTAGAGAGGGGATGCATTTATGAAAAATGGAATTATTGATGAAGAAATTTATCAAAATGTATTACAAATAGCTTCACAAGCAGCCTCCCAAACGACTTGCATGAGGATAGAACACTCCTTGACCAAGAGGATACATCCTTGCAGGACATGAAATAGTACCTTATGTTCCTGTTGTGTCTCAAAGACAAGGCGAAACAACTAGCAGAGCAAGGGGAGGAAGGGAATCAAGAGGGAAAAGGTTCAAAAGAACTGGACGTAGACCAACTATCGCTTTTTCAGAAAGTCAGGATGAAATTGAGCGTGGCCGTAAGTCATCAAAGCCAATCGGACGAGCAAGAAAAAATCCAATGGAGCCAAGAATCGATATTCTAATTGTAGTGTGGCAATTACGAGGTGTTGTGTCCTCTAGAAAAGAAGATGAGATCGAAGAGTTCGAAGAAGACACCAATGTCAGTCTTGATTCTTACTCTGATGACGTTGGCTATGTCTAGGGATGAAGTTTGTACAGAGTGGATTCAAGAAACATTCATCGTGCTTTTCTCTTCACAAACCAATGGGGACTTGACATTTCTTTTGAAAAAAGTTTGTTTGATTCTGTTGCCACAAGCCCGAAGGCCCACCTCCTACATCTATCAACGTCGCATTAAGACCGATGTGCTTCCAACAAGGAGATGCCCTAGAAATTTTGTTTGATAGCCTAGAAACATTCTTGGCTACATTTCAAAAATTTAAGAAAACTGATAGGATAGATTCTGCAGATTTATACAAAGAGAGGTATCCAAAATAGGGGAAAACCGGTGAAGGTTCGAAATTGGATGGTCTATGCAAGAATAGGTTCCTTGTGTTTTGTAAGTTTGAACCTGTAGATGGTCAGCATTTTTGTTTTGCATGTAATGTGATAGCGCCTCATGCAGTGAGACATAACAAAATATTAAAAGCAACATTCAAGGAGAGGTTCTTGTATGTACACGCAAGAATATGTTTGTTCAAAAACAAGACACGTTACATATTGGAATCCGATAGGCTGAACTTCGAACCAAAAAACAAACAAAAGGAAAGCAGCCTAGTAGAAATAATGGAACGTGTCGATAGCTTTGGATTGTTAAAAATTCACAATTCTAGCTTGACTAGTTTTGGTCATATGACTTGTAAATAGTTAGATGGTCATGATGTGGCTTGTCACACATGCCAAATAGCATAGGATTCCATTCATAAGGATGTTCTCAAGTAGACCTAAGTGTTAGAACCTTTGGAATGAGTCCAAATTATGCTTAGATACAAGGGAGAAAAAATAGGAGCTAATTTTGGTAATTTTTGCATTGTTGAGGGATCTCCAAGATTCCAACCCTAACTTGGTAGGGATGAAAGATCCACCAAAATTAACATTAGGGATAGGTTTAGGGCTACTCATGCCTGCCCAAAACCGTGATGGATCATGTATATATAGGTGATGATATCTCACCAAAATTAATCAAGCAATTTCATGTTTTTTCTCTCATAATGGTGCAATTGCTGTCTATGTTCATAATTGTTTGAGTACTTGTGATTACTAATGATTATAGGATTGAATGTAGGTCTGGTGTACAGTACTCAGACTGTGGGAGGCCGTACTTTCACACGTGTGAAGCCTTCTTCAAGGATTTGGGCCATTTAGTGAGGTTCAAGCATAGATTTTTGATGGATTTTGATGGTTCAACTTGTGCTAATCTTATGAAATCATAATCTATTGTTTCCCTCATCATTTCAAGTGTTTTAGGATCCTTATTTGCTGTAATTTTTACATGGTATCAGAGCCTAAAGGCTGAAATGAGCTAAATCCTTGGTTTTCATTCAATTTGATCACAATTTTTGATCTAAATCTTGTGTAGATTGGATCTTAGCATCTACTATTGATTCTAGAACTCAAAGTGAGTCAAATACATTGGAGATTGGTGTTGTGTGACTTCATTTGCAGGTGTTTAGGTGTCTAAAACCAGAGGCAAAGTTGAATTCAATTCACATTACCAAGATAGCAAGTTTTGGTTGCTCCAAGCATTGATTTCTAAGCGAGTTTTGGAGGTGATTTCATAGAGGAGGCTTTCTAGAATTCAAGGAGAGGGAAGATCAGAGTTTTGGGGACTCTTCAAGGCTGTTCTAAGGTGTAGTAGACACCTCCTAAAGTGATTTAGGTTCAGTCCAACCATTGCTTGACTTATGCACCAAATTAGATCAATTTTTCATCAATTTTGATCATTTTTTGCTTGTGATTGGATAGTAGATTGTGTTGCATCCTCATTAAGTTCCATTTAGATCTTTTACAAGTGATTTTGGAAGTATATTAGGTTGCTGAAATTCACTCTTGATCAGATCATTTGGAAGCTTTAATGTTCTTTATAGAAAGAGGGGCAATTCTACTAGTATTGTCTACTTCAATCAAGCAAGTGCATTGTTTCTAGTATTCTATGATTTGATTTTGTTAGAGATCATTCTTAGATCTTTATAGGAAGTCTATTACTGATCTTTTCAGGTCCCTAAGAAGTGGGATAAGGTAGACCTTCAATCAAATCAATAGAAGTAACCTTCATTTGTGTCAAGTCCTTGATTAGGAGACTAGATGGCATCTATAAATGCATATCTTTTGGATACTAATGAAAGGCTCAACAAAACTAACTATTCCATATGGAAAGTTAGAATGGAATCTATCATGATCATGCAAGATCTGATGGAAATTGTAAATGGTAATGAGGGTGAACCTATTCATCCTCAAGAAAAAGCCAAATACATCAAGAGGTGCAATGTTGCACTACATTGCATAAAAATGAATGTTGCAAATGAGCTCTTAAGAGAGGTAGGAGATTGCACTTCAGCTCAAGATGCTTGGGAGACTTTGCAAAAGGTCTATGAATCCAAGAACCAAGCTAGAATGTTAGCTTTGAAGAATCAAATCTATAGAAGCTATCAAAAGAAAAGAGAGAGTGCACATACTTTTGTCCTAAGAGTAAAGGAATTGAACAAAGAGCTAGCCTTTATAGGTGACCCTATCAAGGATGAAGAGCTTGTTCAACTCATATTGAATGGACTAAGCTTTGAATTTGACAATTTGGTTCAGGGATATGCAATTATGGGTAAGCTACCCATACTTGAAGAACTCCAAGGCACACTCATGGCCGAGGAATCAAGAAGGAGCCAAATGCAAGAGAGGATGGATAGGCTTTCCATCCAAGGTGGAGATGACCAAGCTCTCTTCACCAAAGGCAAAGGCAAGTCCAAAGGCAAAGGATCAACATTCAAGAAGTCTACAAAGCTTGAGGATCAAGAAGGACCCCCAAAGACATCTCCATCAACCACCAAAGTCAAGAAGGACAAATCAAAGGTGAAGTGCTACTATTGTAGCAAGATGGGGCATTATGCCTCGGAATGCTTCAAGAGGAAGCAAGATCAAAGCCAAGCCAACATGAGCAAAGAGGAGGAGGAGGAGAGTTCACATGAGGACTCTCTCATGATGTCCATATTTTCTTTAACAAACTTCAAAGGAGAAGATCCGTGGTGGATTGACTCGGGTGCTAGTTCACACATGACTAGTAAAAGGGAGTTTTTCTCTTCTCTCTTATCTTATGATGGACCTATAAAGTCTATCTATATAGCAAATGATTTTGCTTGTAAGATTGAAGGAGTTGGTAGCATTCCCCTTTGCTTAGGATCTTCCAAAAAGATCAACATAGAAGGTGTTTTGTACATTCCTACAATAACAAAGAATTTACTAAGTGTTGGCCAAATGGTAGACAATGGTTTCAATGTTGACTTTGCTTCAAATGAATGTTTCATCAAGAAGAAGGGTAAGATAGTGGCTAAGGGCACTAGACTTGGCAAACTTTATAATCTGGATGCATTTGTGGATACTAATGTTGTCATGTTGGCCGAGAAGAGCAAAATATCTACCTTTACTTTATGGCACAAAAGACTTGGACATGTCAACTCGGGTTCCATGGAGGCTATGATCAAGGAGGAGTATGCTTTAGGCCTACCAATGTCTATTGGGAAGGAAGACAAGGTTTGTGAAGCTTGTGCCTTATCCAAGGCACATAAGAAGGTGTTTCCTAACTCCATCACAAAGTAATCTCATCCTCTTGAACTCATACACTCGGATGTGCACATTGCTAGCACCAAATCTAATGGAGGCTCATCCATGTTTTTAACCTTCATTGATGACTACTCAAGATATTTTTGGGTGTTCTTACTTTCCTTCAAGTCTTGATACTTTTGTAAAGTTCAAGTTGTTTGTGGAAAAGCATCATAATCATAGCATCAAGATTCTTAGAAGTGACAATGGTGGAGAATTCATCTCCAATGAGTTCAAGGCCTTTTGTGAGGAGGAAGGGATCAAGAAAGAGACTTCTTGTCCTTACACTCCTCAACAAAATGGAGTTGCTGAAAGAAGGAATAGAACATTATGTGAATGTTCTAAGGCTTTAAGATTAGATGCTTGTTTGCCCAAATCCTTTTGGGGTGAGTCTCTTGTATGTGCAAACTACTTGATGAATAGGGTGCCTTGCAAAGCAATTGAAGGCAAAACTCCTCATGAGATGTTGTATGGAAAGAAAACCAATCTTAATCACTTGACAGTTTCTGGGTGTATATGTTATGTGCATGTGCCATTGGAAACAAGAACCAAGGAGGATCCATCTTCCACAAGAGGGATCATGCTTGGATATGCAAGCTCAAGCAAGGGCTACAAAGTCTATCTCCCATCCTTGAACAAATTTGTTGTTTCAAGGGATGTCATCTTTGATGAACATCATATGCATATGCTTGAAGAAGGCTCAAGTGCTCCAACAATCAAGAAGAAGATGGCCGAGGAGCAAGATCTCGGTTTTGAGGAGGAGCTCATGGAGGAGCAAGCACCAAACCCACCTATCACACCAAGGAGATCTTCAAGGGCAAAAGTGGAGCCATCAAGGCTCACATATCAAGGCAAAGGACAGCAAGTTGAGGGTATCTCATCCACTTCTTATGCTTTATCTAGTTTTGAAGAACCGTCTAATGTTGAAGATGCATTGAACTCCAAAGAATGGTATAAAGCTATGTTGGATGAGTATGATGCCTTGATTGAGAATGAAACTTGGTTGCTTGTTGAGAGACCTCAAAGGAATGTAATAGGATGCAAGTGGGTCTTCAAGCTTAAGTTGAATGCAAATGGGAGTGTTAACAAACGTAAAGCAAGATTAGTTGCAAAAGGTTATGCTCAAGAGAGAGGGATAGACTATGAGGAAACTTTTGCACCCGTGGCCAAGATGGTAACAATAAGACTAATCATTGCACTTGCATCACATTTTGGATGGATTCTATGTCAAATGGATGTCTCTAATGCTTTCTTGAATGGTTTTTTGGAAGATGATATCTATATGGAGAAGCCACAAGGGTTCATCAAGCATGGAATGGAGAACAAAGTATGCCATCTCCAAAGAAGCATCTATGGCTTGAAGCAAGCCTCGAGATCTTGGAATTCAAGACTACATTGCTATCTTATTTCACTTTCTTTTGTTCAAAGTGAATATGATCCCACTCTTTACATTAAGTTTGATGATGTTGGTATTGTACTTTTACTCATTTATGTAGATGACATCATCATTAGTGGAAATAGTGTTGATGGTATTGAAAAAATCAAGATAGATCTATCCTTAGAGTTCATCTAGGGTGTCTTCACTTCATCTTAGGCATAGAAGTACTTAGAGGGTCTGATTTTATCTTTATAAGTCAAGTAAACTATGCTCAAAGTCTTTTGAAGAAGTTTAAGATGGAAGTATGCAAAAGTGTTGACACACCAATGGAGCAAGATGTAAAAGTGCCAAATGAAGATGATGAAAGATCCTTCATGGACATCACTTTGTTTAGGCAACTTATAGGTTCCTTAATGTGGATCACTATAACTAGACCAGATCTTAGCTTTAGTGTATGTAGGTTGAGCCAATCCATGCAAAAGCCATTGAATATCCATTGGAAAAAGGCTAAGAGGATTCTAAGATACATCTCAGGTACATTGGATTTTGGGATTCTATATAGAGGAGATGTGATTAACCTTCATGCATTTAGTGATTCAGATTTTGCAGGGGACAAGAGGAATAGGAAATCAACAAGTGCCTATTCAACTTTCATAGGAGAAGGTGTGGTTTCATGGCTTTCAAAAAAGCAAGAAACTATATCTCTATCTTCAACCGAGGCCGAGTACAAAGCTTTGACAACCACTACAAAGGAGGTACTTTGGATCAAGAGATTATTGGTGGAACTAAAGATCATGGATTCAGAGGAGGCACCAATAATCTACAATGACAATATATCAGGCCAACACCTTGCATCTAACCCAATCTTCCATGCAAGATCTAAGCACATTGAGATATGCCATCACTTTGTGAGAGAAATGGTGCAAGCCAAGGAGATTGCTTTGGAGCATGTTCCAAGCAATGAATGTGTAGCTGATCTACTTACTAAACCACTTCAAAAGACACCTTTTATGAAGTTCAGATCATCACTTGGAGTGATTAGTAAAGCAATGATTGAACCAAGCTAGATAGTGAGGAGGAGTGTTAAAAATTCACAATTCTAGCTTGACTAGTTTTGGTCATATGACTTGTAAATAGTTAGATGGTCATGATGTGGCTTGTCACACGTGCCAAATAGCATAGGATTCCATTCATAAGGATGTTCTCAAGTAGACCTAAGTGTTAGAACCTTTGGAATGAGTCCAAATTATGCTTAGATACAAGGGAGAAAAAATAGGAGCTAATTTTGGTAATTTTTGCATTGTTGAGGGATCTCCAAGATTCCAACCCTAACTTGGTACGGATGAAAGATCCACCAAAATTAGCATTATGGATAGGTTTAGGGCTACTCATGCCTGCCCAAAACCGTGATGGATCATGTATATATAGGTGATGATATCTCACCAAAATTAATCAAGCAATTTCATGTTTTTTCTCTCATAATGGTGCAATTGTTGTCTATGTTCATAATTGTTTGAGTACTTGTGATTACTAATGATTATAGGATTGAATGTAGGTCTGGTGTACAGTACTCAGACTGTGGGAGGCCGTACTTTCACACGTGTGAAGCCTTCTTCAAGGATTTGGACCATTTAGTGAGGTTCAAGCATAGATTTTTGATGGATTTTGATGGTTCAACTTGTGCTAATCTTATGAAATCATAATCTATTGTTTCCCTCATCATTTCAAGTGTTTTAGAATCCTTATTTGCTGTAATTTTTACATGGATCTCCTTAGACCAGCCTTGTTACATTAAAGGAGTAAAATTAGACCAAGGGACTACAACAAGAATGGCCTCCTTCTACGAGGCGTTTGTGGCATCATTGCATCACGGGACCGCTGCAAAGAAGATTGCTATTAAAAACTTTGTATGCAAAGTTTGAGGAGTACCCCTTAATAACACTACGCCCGAATGATACTTTCAATAACCTTTTGGAAGTTATGAAACTTACGCCTTTGGTAATATGTCCTACGAAGAACCGGACTACACTGCAAAGAAGCCAAAGTTCTTTCTAATGACAATAAGATTTTTCAGACCAATGAAATACATTCCCAATGTAATCTACAATCGTATTTGTACAAAATTGATGCATGGTGATTTATTTTTCGGAAACAAAAAATAAAGAGAGATATATTGAGGAAGGTGTAAATAATATGGTCCAAAAAACATGCTCTGTGCATGTTATAAATTTTTTAATTTTATTGGATAATGACTTGCCCAACAACGTAGAGTCAATAAAGAAAGCGTCAAACATCTGTGGAAAACCATTGACAAGCAGTTTGCATATGATTGGATCAAAGCAACAATGATAGAGCATATCGACAAAATTGCAAGTGCATATACCTACATCGTTGACTCAGTTTGTACATAAGGTGAAGACATATAGAAGCGCAAGGATTGACCAAGGTACAGGCAGCTCCAATGATGGATGGAGATTTTTTTGTAAAGTCAAAACCTCCAAAGGTGCATAAGCCATCTGTTGTGACACAAAGGAGTCAAATTTCATATTTGTTCCTCCTTGTCTTTGGGATCGTCTGACTTTGTACATATTCGACAACATAGAATCTTTGAGTTCGTGAGCTATATCACGTCCACGGTGCGGCAGTACTTGACCACACTAATGACACAACACAAATTACGTGTCATTGTTCTATTCGTTGAGCAAAGCATCAAAGGTGTCAAAGGCAGCCTAATGGCAATGCAGGATGTACGATACTTAGTTTTTGAAGGATTTTACGAGAACGCCACCCACTTGAGATAGGCCATGTGTCAATTCAAAAGCCCGTACTATTTGTTCTATATAATGTAGAGGAGCCAAAAATGATATAAGTGCTTGTGTGCACAACAAATATAAGTTGTTGAAATTGTGTTTTGGCGATAGTGAAAAACGCTCAAAAAATTATGTGATGTGCAAGCCATCTCACAAAAAAAGAGCAAAGCATTAGAAAGGTGTGAACAACATTGTTGAGTCCTTCTCTGTTCCGAACTAGTCAGTGTGTTTATATCAGTTATCTTATATGGTAGCCCCGTTGCTAAATGTCGGTGGCCGAAACATTGTATCGATCGACACTCCAAAAAATACAAATCTTACTAAAGCCTATATGGAAAATCTGAAATGTTTGGAATCTGGTTCAGATGGTCAATCTTCTGAAAAATCAGATGATTCTAATACCCATGTTACACGTGATGCAGATATAGACTTACTTATTGAAGACATGTAGCATATTGGTGCTTGGCCCCTACCAATTAATGTGGATATTTTGTAATGGCCATTCTCCAATTTATGTATATATTTTGCAGTACATGTCACAAAAAAGATATCTTGTAGTTGTCTTTTGCAAATACCATCTTTGCTTTGATGCGCATGTATATGTGAGATATAAATAATTTCAAATTGTAATTGCTAATTTTTTTTCATTTACCATGTAGTACTTTTTCGTTTGTATTTTCATA
This sequence comes from Diphasiastrum complanatum, assembly GCA_029204225.1. Classification (NCBI taxonomy): domain Eukaryota; kingdom Viridiplantae; phylum Streptophyta; class Lycopodiopsida; order Lycopodiales; family Lycopodiaceae; genus Diphasiastrum; species Diphasiastrum complanatum. The sequence continues at coordinate 43,923,638 of CM055109.1, forward strand.
TGTGTTTTATGTGTTGCAAGTTAATAAGAATTTCAAAATATATGATAAATCCATACTATGTTTCAAGATTTTCATATTGTTTAGCTGTTCTTTAAATATATTTTTGTAAAACAACACGAGCCTCTTGAAATATGTGTGAATTCTATATTGTTTTGTCATAATTACATCTAAAAATTATCATGTCCATATCTAAAAATGGATTATTGCAAAGTCCAAAATTAGTTGATCCAATGTTCTTTGTTGAAAGTTGATTCTGCGGATCTGCAATTTGCTATTGGCCTTTTATTGACTGGGATTGTAGAGAATTATGTTGTTGTTGTAAGCTTGAAGTCACGGCTTGAATTGCCTTACTTTTAGTCTTCAATTAATATAATTCTATCTGCAATTTGGCGAAGTCTTGGTTCAACATTTGAATGTGTTGTCCAAGAGCCTAATTTTGCTCTTGTAGCTGCTTCTTCTCTGCCTTCACGGTTTAGGGTGTTGCACTAGAGTTTGATATTTTCAACCAATTCATCATTGGCTACGATGAGCTTTAAGACTTTAGCTCTCATGTTCTGATCGTATTCATGTACTTGATCAACAATGTGTTTCGCCCTCATAGATACGTCAATAAATCATTGAGGCTCTTCGTTTCTTTCTTCCTCGGATTCGACCTCTTTATCTTTATCTTGTACATCTTTGATAGTGTCATGAGGCAGGTCATCCTCGGTTGCATCATCATCCTCCGTAGGGGGGGACTGATGCTCTTCGTCTTTGAATCCTGCTCTTCATAGGTTTTGTCTACTGCTATGTCAGCTATGGCATTTGTAGTGACTGCCTGTTATTTCTCCTTAGTGGGTACACCATCAATATCCATGGTAGTAGTTGTATCTGTCTAGAGAGTCGGTGGTGTTGAGGAAGTGGGTTGCAAGAGGCTCGAAAGATCTATTGTCATGGGAAGTGATGGCCTCCCCTCAAGCAACCTCTTTTCTACATCTGTTAGCACACGCACGTGCTTGCACAAGCGTGAGATATGTGTGCCAATAGCAGAAAACTTCTTAATACTGATCCATCTCAATGCTTTATATGTTATACTTCCGAAGCACACCATCTTTCTAGCTAACGTATCCAAAATTCTGAACATATATGAAGGCATCCGCATCTATAATAAACAGAACTTGATTAGCATATTTGCAAAACATTTTGAATTGTTGGTCCTTGACTATGGTGATTTTGTACCCCTTGCTAGGCACAAAGCAATTGGCCATGAAGTACTTGGCCTCCTCGATCTCGTTCTTGGATTTTTGATGTGCAACCCCATCTTGGGGCAATCCACATAGTGATAGAAAAGGTGGTCTTGTTGAAGAGATAAGACACACCTCACATCTGCATAGTGATACTTGTTTCAGTAACCGAGCTGATGGAGTTCACAAATTTGGAACTGACTTCAGCAAGCACCACTTATGGATCGATGTTGAGTTGATTGAGACGACATTGATCTAGCAGGGCCTGAATTGCTGAAAGTCTGATGGAAGCAAGCACTCTCCAATTGATAGTTGAACTTGTTCCAACATCCATGATGAATAGTGAAGTGTTCGAGTCGGATGCTCGAAAAGCTAGGTCGAATGCGAAAGCACTGTTGATGGCGAGAGCGATGAGAACATGAGCAAGCAAGAGAGCGTGAATGCGAGAAAACAAAAGGAAATCATTAGTGGAAAAAAGAAAATGACAATGCTATAATAATGAAACAAGATGAGAATCAGAGCTAGGCAAAAGTGATGTGACAACTAACAATTATTGAACAAGAGCAGTACATGGGCATGTGGTCATTTACTGAATGAAAAGATAGCCTAGGCTAGAGTGCGTCTAAAAATGAGCTAGGCCTATCACACACTATATAATGATAGCTAGCACCATAGATAGACTTCAAATCTAGTGGTTCTATATCCTAAAATATAAATGATGTGACCGCAGATAGATTCTGTCTCAAACTTTGTCTATTAGCGAATCATGATCAGGTATAATATCTTTTTAGTCTTTATCCGTTGATGCACATTGGCAACAATTCACCTTCAAGATTTTGAAACTGCACAGAACCAAGTGCAAAAGCTTTACCATCCTTCGATTTCCACTTTGAGTCTTTTGTGTCATCTTCAGGTTTCACTTCGATACCTGTAACAACATCCCACAACTCGTTGGCAATTAGCAAGGTCTTCATCTTAAATATCCACAAATGATAATTGGTCCATTTGAAAATCCATCTGGGACTTAGTCAGTCGATTGTATCGCTGACGCTAAGATGTAGCAATGCCAACAACAAAATATCAATTTTCTGATACTAAAATGATAAAAGGAACTGAAGAATATGATATCAATTTGATATTGCGAAAGATATCAAGAGTTAGAGCTTTTGCTTTGATATCGAAGAGATCACAAGTTTGATACCATGATGGTTCAGATAAAGAAGTAGTGATCTAGCACTGATACTATGATAGAAGCTTTGATACCATGTCAGAAATAGGATAGATAATGTAATACGGAAACTTCCTACTTCCAATGCATGACTATGCCTATAAAAAATTAACAAAGTAGTAGTGATGAAAATCATGTTCAATCTTTAGCAACTAACTTTGAAATTGCTAGATACTAAGTGATTACGTAGCCAAACATAAAGTATTGAATTTTCAGACAATTTCTATTAGTTACAGAAGCAATACAGAGATGCATGCATTTGGACATATAGTGAACGCAATAAGAAGATAGTATTGATTCAAAAAAACAAAATCAGATGCCAATGAACACAAAATAATAGCGGATAGAAACCACGCACTCTAAGTTGTCTTTGAGTAACTGAGAATAAGTCTGATAATAAGCAGCTCTGCTGATAAGCAGTAGCACAATACCAACTCTAAAATAAATCTCTAAAAAACTAAGCTAGAATGCTCAAGAGAGTTCAAGCTTAAAAGCTTGATAGAGAGCTAACAACAATACTTTCTGATTGTGAATGATCTGCTTGATAAGAGTGCAGGAAGCATCATGTAATAACACTCAACTCTTTCATAATTCCAATGTTGATGTGTCACTTCAAAACTTCTTTTTAAACTGTATGAATATAAATAGCTATATATATTAAGCAATTAGGTCGTCAAATGTGATTGCCAGTTGGTTGGTGTCCAGTTTCTTCTCAGAAATTGATTGCTGATAAGCGATGAAAATTGGTCATGAATAGTTTGTCTGCTCTGAAGAAATGAACTAAAACTACCACAAGCGACAGTGTCGCAAAAAGGTGATAGTGTCGGCTTTTTGAAAAAAACCCGACAGTGTCCTTAAATCTCATTTAGCATATCCTCACACTTTGCCAAAGTCATTTCCTTAACATTTGAGGCACTTTGAAAAATGCAAAAATGTGACTCCGCATATTTACTCGTAATTCCTAGTAGGCCAAAAATGCGAAAAAGACGACATTGCATTTTTACACGAGATTCTTGATAGGCGAAATTGCAATACTCCGTGCGTTTCTGCAAACTGTGTAAAAACACTTGTAAATCTACAGACTATGTAAAGACACGAAAAAATCTATAGAACTGGATAAACCATGGATGAGGATTAAAACCGATTAGTCAATTAGTAAGAAGGAGAATAATCCAACAAGGGGGAGAAAACAAGGTTGTGAAGTCAAACAACAAAGATAGGTGCGAGGGTAGGGATAAAAAAATTTCATGTACCAAAATTTACTTGTATTACTGTGTAGACTGTGTGAGTAAAAAACATCAATGAAAATAGATTAACATGGGATTCAGGAGAATAGAGAGAATAAATCCAGCACTCCCCCTTAATCTGGATCCATGAAAGCTTTGATCTTCAAACTAAGCAATGCACAAAATCTGTTGTGTGCATTAATATTGTATGCCTTTGTAAATACATGTACAATCATGTCCTGCAGTACGTTAAGCTTACATCTTTGTCGAGAACCTTGCCCTTGACAGAGTGATATCAGATCTCAATGTGCTTACTCCTAGAGTGAGATCTAGGGTTGGCCGATAAGGCAATGGCACTCTGTTTATCACAAAATATGATATTCGGGGTATACTAACAAACTAATGTCTGGCAGTAAATTTTTCAACCAAAATGCTTTTTTAATAGATTGAGAAACAGCAATATACTCTACTTCTGTAGATGAAAGAGCAATAGAGGTTTGCTTATGACTGTTCCAAGAAATAGGACCGTCGTTGAGGAAGAATGTGAATCCAGTTGTGGACTTACGATTATCTACATCTCCTCCCCAGCTTGCATTGGAATATCCACTAAGCTAATGAAGATTGTCGTTGTCGACTTCTCCATAGTGAATGCACTGGTCCATAGTGGCTTGAATATACCTCATGACTCTAATGAGAGCCTACCAATGGGTAATGCCAAGATTAGTCATGAATTAGCTGAGTGAGCTTACTACAAAATCTATATTAGGTCTTGTGTAGACTATTGCATACATGAGAGATCCAAGTATCAATCTAAAAGGATACTCTCTCATCTGCTCCTCTTCCTACTTGGTCTGAGGCCACTGGTCCTTCGACAATCGCAGGCCTGGATCCATCGATGAGTGAGCTAACTTACAATTAATCAGATTATATCTGATAAGAACATTGTGAAGATACCTTTGTTGAGTAATTATTTAGATCAACCGTCTCGGTCTGTCTCTGTGGATATATGCCCAGATAGAACTGAGCTTTTGCCCAGATCGGTCATGTCAAATTTGGACGACAACATCTATTTAGCATCCTTTACCAGATTGGTACATCGACATACAAGGTGATAATTATAAAGTATTGTTGCACTAACTTGAAGTACACATTTGAATTGGTAGTGCTTGGTTCAAAACCTTGTTGGATGAGGAATGTGTTGATCCTCTGAAACCAAGCTCTGGCCGATTGCTTCAAGCCATAAAGTGCCTTATGGAGTTTGCAGACATGATGCTTCATACCTTCTTGAATGTATCCTTCAGACTGTAGCATGTAGATGTCTTCTTCAATGACTAAATCTAGATAGGCTTTTTGTACATCGAGCTAATGTACTTTGAGGTCGGCTGCTACAACATATGATAGGAGAGCTCAGATCGATGAATGCTTTACTACTGGACTAAAAGTCTCATTGTAGTCTATGTTGGCGATCTAAGCAAATCCTCGTGCTACTAGTTGTGCCTTCCTTTTATCAATTGCTTCATTGGTGTTGTACTTGATCTTAAATACCCATTTGCAATCGAGAAGATTGTAGCCAGTAGGAGCTTCGACTAGTCACCATGTCTAGTTCTTGAGCAGAGAGAAATATTCTCTATCCATTGCTTCTCTCCAGAGGTTAGAGTCTGGTTGGCTAAGGAGGAAAAGTTGACTGATGATCCAGTCCTTGGATTTGTCATTGCTCAGTAGCAGCAACATCTTCGTCTGACTCGTTGTCGTGTAGTGGATCGACAATGGGCACACTTGAGCCTGAGGCTTGTATTGTCGTGTCAATGGTAGGCGTTGAAGGTTCACCTAGAATAATGCCTTTGTCTTTGAAGTCGATAAACTGATCCTCGATAAAGATTGTATCCCGGCTGAACAAGATCTGCTGGGTATTGGGGTCGTATAGCTTGTAAGTGTTGTCAGATGAAGTGTATCCGATGAGGATTGTCTTGAGACCTTGGAAGTCAAATTTCTTCTTCGTCTCCTTCGGAATCTTCATATAGGTGATGCATCCGAATGCTTGAAGATTCTTCATTGAAGGCTTAGAGCCTGTCCAAATCTCATGTGGTTCGACAAGGGTACGATTCATTCTCTCAACTAAGCCATTAGACTAAGGTGAATAAGGAGTGATAAACTATTGTCCAATGCCTTGGCTCTGGCAGTATTCCTTGAATTTGGTAGAGATGTACTCTCCACCATTGTCAGACCTCAAAGCTTTGATTTGTTTACCAGTCTCTTTCTTTGCACGCTCCTTGAAGATTTTGAAGCAATTGAAAGCTTCTGATTTCTTTTTAATAAAATACACCATAGTTCTTTTGGAAAATTCATCAATAAAAGCTATAAAATACTTTGCATCCTTCAGTGAAGGATTTTGCATTGGGCCACAGATATCTATATGTGCAACATCTAGTAGTCTTGTAGTAATATGTTGATGGCTTGATCTAAATGGTTTCTTGTCCTGTTTACCGACTAGACAATCTAATTGACTACTTTACATTGACCACATTCAAACTCTACTTTACATTGATCACATTCAAACTCTACTTTATGTCCTAGATTTGTAATTCTGCTTACAGAGAGCAGATTTGTCGATGGATTTGGTACATGTAGGACATTCAAAAGTAGCTTAGATTGATCAATTGCAAAGTTCAATCTTACTGTACCTTCACCTTTGATAGCTTGTGTGCTATTGTCGCCCAGGTGAAAATATCGTTTGGTACTATAAGGCGTACAGGACTCAAAGCAGCTAATATGGCTGGTCATGTGTTGTGTGGCTTTGGAATCCAGAAACCAGGAGTTGTCGTTTGATGCTCCTTGATGGCTAGTCATGAAGGCATTCTGATCCGCTTCTTGAATGGGCTGTGGTGCTTCTACAGCTGCATTTGCCATCTGATTCGAATATCCCTTGCTATTGTTCTTTGCTTGTAGTATTCAACAGTCTTGAATCTTGTGGTTGTTTCTTTTGCAGTATCTGCAAAACAACTTCTTCTTTGTTGGTGGATTCAACTACTCTTGATGTTGTGTTGTTTTTTATTTTACTTTGATGGCTTCAGGCCTTTCTTCTTCTACTTTGTCGAGTCTCTGTTGGTGTACAAGAGGCGTGAGAGTCAGTAGTCAAGGAAGTAGAGGCTTCGTTCCTTCGAATGTCTTCCTGCAACAACATTGTGGTGACTCTTGAAAGAATCATCTCTGGGTGTGTCGTAATGATCATCACCCAGCTGTCGTATGAGCTTGGCAAGCTTACTACGTCTTGATTGTCTATGACAGATCTGACAGCGGCCATTTGCTTCAGCAGGTTCTTGAACTGATTGATGTAATTCTGCAGTGAATCACCATTTGTCATCTTGAGGGAGTGAAACTTCTTCTTGACATGTAGCTTGGAAGCTATATCTCGCACTTTGTACAATGTGCTCAAGATATCCCATACTTTCTTGGATGTTTGAGCTTCAGACACATGGCCAATCTGAGTGTTTGAAATGTTGAGGATGATGAGTGTGAATGCTTTACCATCCTTCAGCTTCCATCGGGAGATTGCTGCATCATTGGCTTCGGGTCTTGCCTCTGCACCTGTAACAAAGTCATACAGCTCCTTAGCCATTAGCACAGATCTCATCTTAAATTTCCACATATGGTAATTAGCTCCATCAAGCTTCTCCATGACAGGACAGGCTTTCCCTTGAGAATCCATGTGGAAGAAGTCTAAGTGATAGTAGTAACTATCAGTGACTTAAGAATGAAAATCTAATGCAAACTTACAGAACAAGAAAATAGTTATCCTATCGGCTAGTTGGATCTAGTTCTGTGGGAAGCTTATCAAGCTATAGAAATAGCCCTGATATGAGACCGCTTAAGGAATTAGATAGGCTCTGATACCATGTTGGGAGAATGGAGAATGATGGAGAGTTTCCCTCGATGCATGCACTACCGATAAATAAGTAGGCAAACACAAGATAAATTTAGAGCTTAATGCGCAAAATGAATGTAGAACCAAAGCTAATTACGATCTACGAACTTATTTTTGACAATCCGTTTGAAAAAAAAATCGATGCATGGAAAGCATCTACAATGTCTGTCTCATTGAATGAACTGCAAGATTCATTGATACACTCACACATAATTGATTACAATGATCAACTGTATACAATTTACATTTGTGCAGATGGAAGGTACAAGAGATGGAAGCTGTTGTGCCATCTGGAGGAGATGGTGGGTGGGGGGCTGTTGTCATTGTCAAGTTAGTTTGCACAGTGCAGGAAGTGAGCGTGAGGAGTCTCTGACATCGAAGTTCATCGTGTTGTTACTGGTGTTGGGGTGAAGAACGCGACATTCTTTGGGGTTTTCCTCTGGTGCCTTGAAAAATCAAGTAAACAGTGTTTGTCGCATTTTTCACGAAAAATGTAACACTCTTCAAAAAGTCTAAGGAAATGAAAAACTGGGACTTTGTTGCAGACTTCGACTTTGTCGGCTTTTTTGACTGTTAAAATTTACTTGTATTTCTGTAGACTGTGCAAGTAAAATGCAGCAATGGAAACATATTAACATGGGATTTAGGATAATAGAGGAGATAAATCCAAAAAATCTTAGCATTCAAACATCTAATACATTCTTGAACATCAAATTAATATGGCAAAACAAGAAATTAAAAATTTCATGAAAAAATCAAGAAACTAGATAAAATTGGCAAATCTTCATCAAGTAGGCAAAGTATTATAACAATCTTCATCATTATTAATCGTTCAATACATTGGGCCTGAATCTAGAGCATGATCAAAGCTCTCATGCGATTTTAGGCACATGAACCACAAAACACATCAAGAAAGCTCTCAAAGAGAAGCTAAAAAAATGCATAGAGCTTAAAAATGATAAATGTAGATTAGCCTCCAAATTAGCACTATGTCTTCCTCTATTTATAGTGGTCCTTTGTGCCTCTAATTTGAATTTGGGACCTTATTAGTTTCATTTGGGCCTTACAATCATTGCACAATTCCTGCCAGTTGCAAATATAGCGTAGTTGATCAGGCTTCTTTATGAACTAGCCTGCTAAACTAATCCTATTCTTAGCAAAACCTATTGTTATGCACATGTGCTATTTACAGGCAAAACATGACACTTGGAGTGAGGTCCTTTTAGTTTCTCATCTTTTTTGGCATTTAGATTTTTTGATTTATCAATCTCTACAATAATTTTGTATCTATTGAGTAATCTGATCAATAGTGTTGGCCATGTCTTGGAGATCCTTGTGCTACACCATCCATAATTTGTCATGGTCCTTGATTCTTTGGATGCACTAATGGACTAATTGATTCACCATCCAACAAACCAAATTAGCATATTGTTGGGTTGCTAAGTAAGATGTACTACTTGTGTGGTAAAATTGTCTATAGTACTATGCATAGGGAGGGGAAAATATGTTTTTGTTGGTCCATGGACACTGCCAAAACAAAACAAAATAGATGAGCTTTTTACAAGAGAAGAGGAAGGTGAGATGCCTATGTGAATGTAGGTTAGGCAACAATGACCATGGCCACCTTGGTCAATTGCAACTTGGAATAGTATGTGGTGGTGTTGGGGCCTGTGCAAGCAAAGGTGTTGAAATAACAATTGAGGTGGATATATGATGGTCGTAAACAGTATGTCATCATTGGATAAGTGTAGGTCACCATGTGATCTAAGTAAGTGCTAGGGTCCTTGGTGTGCATCACAAAATCTTGGAGGGCTAACTCTCCTTGCAAAAGAGAACATCATATATTGTTTGATCAAAGATCAGCATCATAATTGATGTGTTAGTGCTAGACAGATGGTACAAGAAGAGAATCCTTCTTAATTAGCAATTGCTCAATCCATGAGGGATTATGAAATCCTAGTTTTGTGGCTTGAAGAATTGCCATAGCATGGGGAAGTGAGGCATTGTAGAACGAATAGAGTAACAATTCCATGTGCAAACTATACTCTTTTTTGAAGCTTTGGAAGGAGGTGATTAACCCTCCATCAAATCTTGGCTTGGGTTATACTCTAGGGATGCCTTCCATTGAGATAAGTCAGTTTTCATTTTGGAGTCATCTTATGATGAGGCCTCATGTTTTCCTTGGGTTTAGGGTGAGATCTCTTAGGTTGGGTGCACTAACAAGGGCCAATTAGCTTGCCGACGAGCTAGTAGGGGGTCTAATATGAATGATTAGTGGTGTAAAGTGAGTGAAGAATCTACGTGACTCTTAAAGATTATCTTTTGGGCCTTTGGATTTTTAGAGCGAGGATATTCAGCTTGCCAGTCATTGTAGAGCTGGTTAAGAAGAGAAATGGATGAAACAGTCTGGACACATATTTTATGTAAGAAGTGAAATGTAGTATGTGTGATTGACTAGGAATGTGTGTGTGTGTGTGTGTGTGTGTGTGTGTGTGGATATTATTTTTGGGTGCGAATGTTTTTTGCTACAAGTGTTTTGAATGTGAGTTTTGGAACCATGCAAGTGTTTGGTCAATTCCAAAAATGGCTTGCAATAGAAGTTTAGCTCGCACTAAGTTCACCCAAATTGATTTGTGCAATGTAGCAATTTTTTGGGATTTTTTGGAATCTGAATGTAGTGTCAAGGGTTTGGGAGAGATTCACGACAAAATATGGATGTTTGCAAAGAAAAAAAAGAGAAGGGAATTCACCTGCTCAAAAACTTAAAAAGATAGATCAAACGAAGTTCAAATGCAAAAAATGTTGAAACATCCATACAAACTCTCAAAATGCTATGTTCAAAAATCAAATCAAAAATCGATTAGTACTCTGTTCTATAATAGTTAAAACAGTATTTCAATTGCTAGAGATCCATGTTGAGATGTCTTAGATAAGGTTTACAAGTGGACAAGCTTCCATTTCTTTGGACTAAGATTTGATGTTGTGTTCTTTATTGAAGACTTTAAATCTAGTGCAAGCATTATTGTTAGAAAAATGCAACGTCAATAATGATTTTTCTAACAATAATGCTTCCACGAATTTTGAAGTTAGCAATACAATTGAAGCATTGGATGTTTTATAGTCCTTCTCTATTGGGTGCATTGGACTATACTAACAATGCTTTTGCATTAGTAATCGATTGAGTTGAGAACTTTTTAAGTATTGCATGTTTTAAAAATACTTCATGTCAATTTTGTCACTATGGTTCATTGCACATGTGATTTAATGAGCAATATGGCCTCCCTCCATGATGTGCTCTAAATCTTTGTCACTTGCCTTGTAGGTTTCTTAGAGGTAGCTACGCAACTTTTAGGTATCGCCTGTTGATGCAACTAGTTTTTCATGTATACAACTTTGTATACTTGTACATAATGTTTAGTCATTCACGCAAAGAAAATATATGAGGATTGATTTCTTGGAAAAGTACCTTTAGGGAATGTTCATGAAAACTTCACCTGGTGCCTATGTACATAGTGTTAAGTTCCTATCATATATCTCTCAAAAGTGACGATAATAAAAACAATTACAGTGTGGATCAACTCCATAAAGGGCTTGCCCATGCATGTTCCTCAATGAAGTTTTCAAGGTGATTACAAAATTGAGACCCTCAAAGGAATCTCTTGAATCCAAATTCTATTTCATAGGCACATGAATTGTGAGGAGCATATGGGCCTTGCACTTGTGAGCAAAGCTCAAGCTATAAGTCCAGTCACATTCAAGCTGCCATAAGTCTCATCAATCACAAAGGCTTGCAACGTGCAAGGTGAGACAAATTTGCAATGCAATGAAACCCTACCTTAATAAAGGTCTCCACCTTGGAGGGTTTCTTATTATTCGTGATGTAGAGTACAAGAAAGAATTTAAGTATTAAGGAGTAATTACATTGGTGCTCTTACATCACGACGTATATTTATGTGGATCGATAGATTCAAGGAGATTTCCTTACAGATTAATCTCGAATCATACTCAGCTAAACGATCTCCAAACTCTACCTTCCACTGAGATGACCATTACTGACACATCATCATGATATTTCCGCCGGTCTCCTTGAGGGATCTCGAGTAATTCATGGAAATCCATTCCTTCAGTATACATCAAAACAAGCTGATTTCAGTAGCTAGTTTACAGAGAAATGAATTACAACTACCTTAATCTATGCTCAGCTGATACCCACTGGAATCAAATATCACGAACACAAAAAGAAAAGTTATTTTTCCTCCCACAAACCTAAGAATTGGACTACAAATTATTCTGAAGCATTCTAGCAGCATCTAATGTATTTATTGAGGTCTGACAGTCTATCTCTAACGAATAGTACACAAAAGAACCGATGCAGATAAGGCTGCGGCGCCAAATATGATCATGGAATAAGTGAGAGGAAATTCACTAACCAGCTTTTTTGGCAGCACGAAACAGAAGCTCCTCAATAAGGTATTGAGCAGGATCGCCCTCTGGGAATTTCTCCATAAACCATTCCACATGAGAAATAACTTCCTCATTTGTAAGATACTGGTAGAGTCCATCTGATGAAAGTACCAAGAATCTATCTTGAGGGCCCAGTTTATGGTGATACATTGCTGGCGTGCAGCTGATGTATGGAGCGGTGCCAATATAATCAATGCGAAACATTTCTAGCAAAGCGTCGTTCCATTTTGGCTGCAATTTAGAAATTGCAAGTATTAGACTTTAAGACTTCCCCAGCCTTCATCTTGATGTGGAGACAAAACGAAACTAGTATGAGCATCATAACAGGTTATTTGAAGCACATACAGTATAAAAGCTATAGCAAATATATCACCTCAACCCATTGACTGCAATTAAAAATTTCTGAGGCAAAACAGGCAGGTTTCGTGGGTGATGTGAAGTCTTCAATACATACCTTCTTCAAAAAGCCTGCACCAAATGCACGTGTAACTTTCAGTCTCCCTTTAACTCGATCATTGAAGATGGGAGCGTCATCGTCTGGATGCTCCATCATGAGTTTTTGCACTTCCTGTAGAGCTGAACTATTAGCTCTAAGGTATTCTTTTAACAATTAGAATGATAGCACAAAAAAGGTTCACTTCAATTTCAGTTTTAGGGTCTTGGAAGCTGAATAAGTTGGACTCACATACAAAATGCAAGATTTGACTTCGTTCTGTTAAAAAGTATGCTAATGAAGGATCGAGCTAGAATCAACCAGAAAAGGATGCAGCAATCAACAAAAACGAGAAAATGTACAACCTGCTGAATGCTGGTACTATGATCGGAGGTCAGCTGCAGAGCATCCAGTGTCGATGAGATTGGAGGTGGAGCCATTTCAGTAGGATCAAATGCTTGTTCAAGAGCCTCAAGTTCCGTTGGAGTCTCCTCAATGATGCGCTCCAGCTCCATCCTCAGCATAGAATCCCTGGCTACGATCCATTCGTAATCCTCCTTGGAGCCATTGAGTTGACCGTGCAATTTGCCTCTGGAGAGGAAGGATGAGAAATCAAAAGAATCTGTGCTTGCTTGCTGAGCTAGAAGAGCACGACTATCACCCACATTCATGATGTACACATCCTCATCCTTCATGACCATAACCAAGACGCAAGAACCGACAAGGGCTAATTCTGGATTATCTGCGACAGCTTTATCTGCCATGTCCAAATAAGCCTCTTCTGTTGCCTTCAGAGCACGTGACAGAGCTCTCAAAACAGCACCATGGTCAACAGAGCTATGTCTATGGCGCTTTCGATACTCCGCCTCCTTTGTAGCATTCGACTCATGAACTTCCGCTGTAGCCAGATCTTGATTGTGTCTCCACTGTAGAAGTTGCCTAACATTCTTTCGTTGTCTGTCGGGCAATTCCCTCAATGTTCTACTGGCATCTTCAGCTAAATCAAGCCCTGCATGCTCTCCATCTGGCCTATTATCAGCAAACTGACGATCTGGTCTCTCTTCACTAGCAAGAACAGGATAGTTACCTGCATCAATCTGCCTAATGCTTGATTCAATATCATTTTCAATCTGAGAAGCTCCCTGTGTCATAGATACAGGTTGATCAGAATTGTTTTTATCACTTGCGATTTCAACTGAGTTCTTCTGTCCATCGAGTATCTGGGACTTCTTATTGACGCGGACTTCCGTATCGTTTTTATCTCGACTTTCACCCCCCCTCTTCTTGTCACTAATGTCTTTTTGCCAAGAATCTAGGATACCCAGAATTTCATGAGCAGAAACTCTTTTTTGATTCTTGCGCCTTCGGTGATCTACCTTCGGTACCTTTGGCACCTTCGGCAGTTGTGCAACATCAGTGACTGACGATTCAAACGAATCCGTTCTATCCGAAAGCAACCCCTGAAGTTCCCTGTTGATTTCAGGGTAAAGATTGCTCATCAAAAAATCTGGAGCGTCTGGACCATTAAACCCATCATATATGCCCACGAACAGCCAGCCATGCTCCTCAGACAAAACAATGTGGACTCTGTCTTCGCCTGCCATAGCTTGTGCCCATTGAAGATTGGTTTTTGCCCTGTTATCTAATTCCGCAGAGCAGTATCCCACCTCTTGCGAAGATTGCTCATGAGCTCCATCGTCTCCTGGGTTGAATCTCTTTGGAGGAGTCCGTGCAGGTAAAATATTTTTAAGCAGAGCACTAGAAAGCGTCTTACGCAGAGCTTTCTTCACAGACTTGCTAAGAGTTTTCACAAAGCGGGCTAGAAATTTCTTCCTCCTCCTGATATAGCCGGAGTATGGAATCCCCAGCGGAGCAGAAAAAATGTTGCGATCAATTGGATCTAATGAGCCAGAGACATGGATTCTTTCTAGAGGGCCTGACATAAATCCCCTCTCAAGTGGCCCAGACATGAATCCTCTATCGAGAGATCCAGAAATGACGCCTCTCTCTAAAGGGCCAGACATTGAAAGAGGGCCTGAAACTGATCCAGAAAATGGAACTCCTTTGGGAAGGGGTTGAAGGGGCAAATGACTGAATGACGCGGTGCTCTCAAAAGCGGCTGCTCGATCAGAAGGAATGATCGGAAACGAATTGAACTGCTCATGGGATAAGAGTGAGCGCGGATTGGAAGTGTTGGCACTCACGGATGCACCAGATATTGATTTGAATGATTTCTCAGGGAATATTTTATTCTTGACCGTGCCATTGGTGGTTGGGTTCTGGAGGTGATCGTGAAGTTGCTTGGGATTGTAAATTGCATGCGAGTACAGCGGAGGTGGAAGAAATTCATCCGATGGAAGAGAGAATGAAGTTTCAGTGGTATTCGAGGAAGAGTTAGATGACGAGGACGATTGAAACGGAGGTCTGACGTAGCAGAAAGAATGGCCGAGGCCTTCATCTAGCGGTTCAGAGAATGGAGCACCCACTGCTGCACGCTCACGCTTGGGTAAAAAGCAACAAGTCCCGCGTGACGTGCTGTTGCCCATCGCATCTCTCTCACCTCTTCCCCGCTCTCAGATTGCAGATGTCGATCACACAAAGCTAATTCAAATTGGTGTCAAACTGCTTTCCAGAATAATTCCTGGAAGCGGTAAGTGCATTCCGATCCACACAGCTCTTCCCCGTTATTGCAAACCTCGGATTGCAGATGTCGATCACACAAAGCTATCTCAAATTGGTGTAAAACTGCTTTCCAGAATAGTTCCTGGAAGCAGTAATTGCATACCGATCCACACACATCCGTATGCACAAACTAATCAATTACCTAAACCTGCAAACAATTTCATATAGACACAACTATATATTCTAATTGATCTGCAACTATGGGTACCATCGCCGCAGCAAAAAATTCACTATATTCAGCACAGCGATGATCCAAAAGTCCACGACAATCCATTTCGAAACAGCACGTCCAATGAAGCAAGATCTGACCACCTCTCATCTCCAAATAGCAAACGCAACACTAGCGATCCGATTTCCTTGCCTGCTTCTGAAAGGTCAAAGGGAGAGAAAGTCCGTTCAATATCACTTATACATGGGACGACTTTGAGATCGTCGTTTGACACAAGGCCGCAGACTGTATACAGCTCCTTCCATCGCTGCCAGCTGCTCTCCTTCTTCCTCCATCTAACAATTATCAATAATAATAATGTCGTTTTGACTTTGGAAATCGCTCTGACAAATTGCATCCCACCCTTCAACACCTTCACTTTCTTTTAGGATCTGCATGTCCACTGCGGCTGCGGGCACCGGCTACCAAACCTGCAATCTGCAAAGCCAGAAGCCTCGCCCACAGGCCTGCGTTTTGAAAGTAGTGCCCGTAGAAAAAAATAAAACTAAGCTTACAAAAAATCCCAAGAACTACATGGAATCAATAAAAGGTTAAAATACACTCTATTTTTACTTGTTGATGAAGGAAGTCTTCATGCATCCACAACGGTCAGAGGAAAGGTGATGGGCAGATCGCCTGGGAGGACGGGCAAAGTGCGTTTGGAGGACAACCTTATAACCCTATAAATATAAAGTGAATTTCAGCAATGATGTTTGTATTTTTGGAGAGCAATGTTTGAAAGGCGCTAAAATATACGTTCTGATCACCATCAGCTTGACTGACTTTTCTTCTTTTGTTGGCAAATAAATCACAAGCACTGAGGAGTCAACAACAAAATACAAGGAGACCCAGGAGTCAGGAGGACGCAAGAAAAGTCGTGTAATGAGCATTGGCACTACACACCAGTGCTCACGAAGAATAATAAAGCCAAGTCCTTAGTAGACTTTCAATCCACGAAATTTGAAAAGAAAGACAGTGTGTACTAGCCAACCTTAACGCTGACTGCAACGTGCTCTGAGTGGTGTCCTACCCTGATTGAAGGGTGCTGAAGTGTGGACTTCTCTCTTTCTTAAACTCTTAAATTAGAACATGGCATACACATGGGAGTGAGAACTAGGTGTACTCTTGGCTTTCTTACTTATTCACTATCAAGAAAAGAGGCTAATCAATTAAAAAAAGGTATAAAATTTTGCTAGCAAATAAAGAAGGAATAAAAGTTTTCCAATAAACAAAGAAGCACTAAAACTGAATATCACATAAATGTTTGAGTTTTAAATAAAACCGTCTTGGTCCTCGTACCTGGATTGGGAAAATGGTTTTTTATGGATTGGAAAAATGGTTTTATGGTATGAAAGGGGTTTGAAATAAACTTGATTCTGGCATACAATGACCATCTATTTTAAGTTTCCCATAGTCCATTCACACGTTGCAAGATTTTTTATTCTCTTAACCTTTCAAATTAGAAAGGGTTTGATTCTAGTTACAATTTATAACAAATCTTGAGACTTAGGAAGTATTGAAAAGTAATTTCACATACATCCTTGATTTTCAAAGTGATCATCTACATTTCAAATTCATCTAGACTGTGGGGTGGCTTGTAATTTATGCCAAATCATTGAGGTCGCCCAAACGGCAAGGGGAAAGGCATCTATAGCTAATAATCTTGTGGACGGTTGTGATGATATCATAGTTCAAATCTTCATGGGAATAGATCGTAATTTCAAATTGTTTCATGCATTTCTCTAGTTCATTGTGTTTGTGTCAGAGTTACAAATAAATTTTACTTGTGCTAGGAATAATTTGCATGTTTATTAACATTTGTAGGATTCCTAGGGTTCTTATGTTTTTTTTTGTATTCATTCTTGTCTTTGGGACAGATATGTGAGGACGTATGTTCTAGGTCTAACAACTATGGTAAAACAAAAAAGATCTGTCTGTTGGATTTGAATGAATGTTCGGAGGAGGAAAATAGCAATCAAAAGAAGCTTTGGTGATAACCTTGTTTATGTTGATGCATTTCAAGACAAGATTTTTTATCTCGTAAGTAATATTGCTAACTTTTAAACTATGGGGTAGATATGTTTGGAAGTATAGATATTTCTTATGCTTAGGATTTGAAACAAAATGTAAACTTTAATTATACAAGGATATTGTTTTTGCTTGAAAGTAAAGACTGTATGGATCATCTAGAGAATGTAAAAGACTTATTTTTGAAGTTGAGGGAGAATTGAGTAAATATCATAATGTACACTATGATGTTGATTTTTTTTGTCTATATGGCTATACTTAAAAGCAAATCTATAATTTCTTTTTTTCTCTTGAAAAACTACCCATAGATTATAGACTTTTTACAAGTACAGGACAAACAAACGAAAAGACAAAATTAACTTACAAAAGCAATAATTTGTTAGTGTCCTTTAAAAGAATAAAGGAGGAGATGACAAAGTCGCCAATCTGAAATTCCCTGCTATTCCTATCTAACCATATGTTCCAAAGGGTAATATTTCTAATAGATTGCCAGAAATCTGTATCATCAAAAGTAATATCATTCACCAGTGTATTTGTATGGCTGAACCTCATGAATCTGACATGAAAGCGCGCAATGAAAAGGTCAGTCGCTGATTTCCATAATGGTGCATAGCAATGAAAGAATAGATGAATCACATCCTCATCTGATGTTTTGCATTTAGAGCAGGCATGCGACACATTACTTCTATATCTGGCACGACCAAGTCTGATTTTGTGGGTACGGTAGAATTTGGACTTCCAAAAATGAGGGGGATTAGAAAGGTTCCACTTGGTGTTGAACCAGAAAAAGGTGAAGTTGGGCTCTTTGGTAGCAAAGTAAACAAAAGAATAGGAGATTTTGCCCATTTTGTCTAGAGCCGTGAAGAGCCAATTGTTATTGTTGTCCACAGTCAGGGAGGTAGAAAGGGGGCCAAGGTCACCATGACAGAAGAAGAAGGAGAGGAGAATAGTTTCACGGAAGGAAAGGCCAAGCTTAGACCTAAGTCGGGATAGGCTGAGGGAGTAGATGAAGTTCATAATATGGTCCCAAATAATAAAACCTTTTCGGCTTTGGCAAAGTCTCTTTTCGATCAAACCGAGAGGTTTAGAGTTGATGGTAATAGCTTTAGAGAACCACAAGGACTCAAGGGAGGAGATAGAATTACCACCGGTCCAAAAAGTAAGCTCCATTATAGAGAGAAGAACTCTATAAATGGACTTGAACCAAGGGGGGAGGGAATTGGAGAAGAAAAAGGAAGAATGGATGAACTCAAAAAAGTAGGATTGGAAATTGGAACCATTTGACAAGGGAAGGGAGGGAGAGTAGCCATCAACATTAGAGCCCAAGGTTGGGGATTGGTAAAGTTAAAGTGGATTCATCTATAAAGAAGAGAGAGAGATAGATAGTAGAAGGGTCGAGGGGCCCCAGTCCACCCAGCCTTTTTGGAGCCGTACAAATATCCTAGTTCAAAAGGCTAGGGCCATTGTTCTAGAGGAATTTTCTGAATGTTTTAGCAATAGGCAGAGAGTAGGAGGGAGGGAGTTCATTGAGAAGCTCAATGGAAATAATTACCACCTCTGAAAATTCCAAATGAAGGTCGTACTACTTGCAAAAGAACTGTGGGACATCGTTGAAGGCAGTGAGATCAAGCCAAAAGTCAATGTGGCTAGCATCACTAAATGGAGATAAAGAGACTAAAAAGGCTTTTACCAGATCACTCTCAATATCAAGGACTTTCAGATCAGTCATATCATATCAGCCCAAACTGCTTAGGATGCTTGGGACGTCCTAACTATTCTTTATGACATAAGAGATGTTACGTCCAAACTCCATTTGAGAAAGAAATGTTTCACCCTCAAAATGTCTAAAGCTGACTCTATTTCAACCCATCTTGATAAATTCAAGAATTTTATGGAGCAAATGACTACCACTGGATCAGTCATTAAAGAAAGAAAGTTTCACTTAGTTATTGCAAGACAAATTTTATGGCAGCAAATCAATTCACCAAAGCATTATCAAAAGATAATCATATTATATTTACTAATATTTTAAATTTGAAGGTCAAAATTTTAGGATCCACATTAAGGAAGAATTTCGAATTTAAAAGCTCCAGTGGAAACCCACTTTGTAATGAGGATCCTGAAACTATAAATACTCAAAAAATCCTATAAAAATAAAACAACCCGTCAATTGTTTTGATCCGGCACTTATTCACGTAGCAACTGTATTTCTCAAAACCAAAATACATTGTACATATAGTTCTTCACTATGGCAGCCCATGCATGGCCCAGGTTGCCGTTGACGGGACATGTGTCCCTTCAACTCGCCTCGTGGAGAGGCCAACTAATCCTTATCCACTGAGAGGACCCACAGTACAGTAACACAGTAGTTCTACTTTAATTCTAACTGACTTATCTTCAAAATCACCATCCATGAATGCATTACCAAAAAGCCCATCCATAAAGTGTAGCAACTAAATTAAGGATTCGAATGCTTCCATCTTTGCCACGAGAGCAAAGGTCTCACCATAATCAATCAATGTTTTTGAGCATATCCTTTCTCCACAAACCTTTCTCTGTACGTATTGATTTATCCATCTTGGTTTGTCTTTACTTGAAGGTTCATTTGCACCAATTACCTTCTCGTCCTTGAATAGCTTCACCAATGTCCATGTATTGTTCTTCATACTAACCTCCAAAGTCTACATCCATTCTTCATCTTGCATTCTCTACGCAAGTAGGCTCATCAAAAGAAGTGAGAAAACCAAAGTTTGTATTGTTAACAACTTGTTTACTCTTCTCATCATATGTGAGCCTGGATGGTCTCTCTCTTTGCCTTGAGGTCCTTCTTGGGTTTTGACTTGGAGAATCATCTCCATCTTCATCCTTTAAAGAGCGTTAGGACCAACATCATCATCAAGAAGCTTAGGAACATTTCCCTCATCAAAGATAAAATCTCTACTTATGAAAACTTTCTAGAAGGAAAGTAGATCCTATAAGCTTTACTTACAACATCATAGCCAACAAATATCTCCTTCTTAGATGTGGGACCTTCCTTAGTCCTATCATCAAGAGCTACATTGGCATAACATGTACATCCAAATATTTTCAAGAACTTAGCACTCAGCCTCTTACCAAAAATTACCTCAAAAGGTGTCTTACTTTTCAATGCTTCACTTGTCAACCTATTGCAAAGAACATTAGCACAACTCAAGACTTCACCCCAAATATTACTTAGGAACATTTGCATTCAATGTCATAGATTTTGAACTCTCACAAAGAGACCTTTCACTCGGCCATCCATTTTGTTGTGGGGTTCTTGGCCTTGAAAGCACCTTCTTGATCCCATGTCTCTCACAACATTCTTTGAACTTTGTAAAGATATACTCACCTCCCCTACCTAACCTTAAGCACTTGACCTTTGTGTTAAGTTTATTCTCCATGGCATTTTTAATCTTGAAAAAGACATAAAAAACTTCCTCACTCGTTAGAAGATTAACCCAAGCATATCTATGAAAGTAACAAACATCTTTGCACCTCCATTGCTTAATGTGCTAGCAAAACCTATATTCGAATGCAAGAGTTAAAGAGACATCGTAGATCTTGAGCTAGATCTTCTTGTTGGATCTATCAAGAGAATCAATTTCTAATCTACATCCATTCATCCAATTTTGCAGTTTTTACTCATGTTTTTACATAGTTTGCAGAAATACACAGGAATGGCTAATAGTAGGGTTCAACAACGACAAAGAGTATTGAAGGTGTTCGAACTATCGAATGTAACAGAACTTGTTTCCACTTGTTTTGAAACTAACAATTTTCTCTAATAGTTTTTGCAAGTAGTTTTTGGGAAGCCCAACTGGATAAGTGACAATGCAATAAGCACTTGTGGCATGCCAAAAACAAGGCAGGGGCAAGGGCAAGAAGAAGTCTAAGCATCAATTCGCCAAGACTCAGGAGGATGAGAGATCATCCAGCAAGGCCAAGAAGAAGGGCAAATGCTGATGGTATAAGAGAGCCCAACACTAAATTGTACAGGTTGAATGCTACAATCAAGGGGCAACATGGACTTATCTCGTCCATTCCATCACAACCTGAACTGTGGCATAAAAGGCTTGGTCATTTGAACCTAGGAAGCCTTAGCTTGATGTCGGAAATTGGAAATGGTGAAAGGATTGCCTATGATGGAAGACCACTTGAAGACGATGTGTGAATCATGTGTGTATGGGAAGCAACATCGAGAGAAATTCAAGAAAGGTGGTGTTGCAAGGGCGAAGAACATCCTGGACTTGATCCACACAGATCTATGCGGGCCTATGAGGACTATGTCCATGGGTGGAGCTTTTTATTTCATGACCTTCCGAAGAGAAAATCAAACAAGTAGGAAGATCAAAGTTCTAAGATGTAATAGTGGAGGTGAGTACAAGTCTACTGACTTCAATGATCTTTGTGATCAATGTGGGATCAAAAGACAATTTACGCAAGCCTCATACTCCTGAACTCAATGGTGCAGCTGAGCGCAAAAATCGTACGATTGTGGAAAGTGCCAGATCTATGCTAGTTGAGATGAAGCTACCAGAAGATTTTTGGTCAGAAGCATGCAGTACCGCAGTCTATCTTCAAAATAGAAGTCCTACCATTGTTGTACCAAAGATAACACTTGAGGAAGCATTCACGAAGAAGAAGCCAAAGGTGAACCACTTGTGAATCTTTGGATGTAAGGCCTTTGTACACATTTCTAAGGAAGAGAGATGTAAGCTTGATGTAAAAGCTATCAAGTGCATATTCCTGGGATATGATGATCGTGTGAAGGACTATAGATGTGTTGATCTAGTGGAGGATAAAATACATGTTAGTTGTGATGTTATCTTTGATGACTCCAAGATGTATGAAGACGAGGATGTTGAGAAGACGGACACATCCAATGGGAAAGATGGTACAATGAGGATACCTCCTGATGATGATCCATTTATTGACTTTCCTAGTGATGGACATGAGGATACACCTCATGATACCACGACTAGACCAGATATATGCTATGTTGTTGGTATTGTAAGTCAGTTTATGGCAGCACCTATGGAAACGCATTGGAAGGCAGTCAAATGCATTTTGCGATATGTCAAAGGCACTTCCGATTATGGCTTGGTGTACAAGAAGCATGAGGGTTTACCTAAGTTATGTGGCTATGTGGATGCGGATTGGGGAGGTGACTATGATTATCGTAGATCCACCACAGGGTATGTATTCCAGCTTTGTGGCAGTTGCTATTCCTGGTCGACAAGGTTGTCAAATTCTTCCTTCAACAAGTTCATTTGCCACTTTTGAACTTAACATAGACAAGCCTTGAAACTTGAAGGGCCCAGACAGAGTCATAAAAAAAACACTCATCTACTTTAAGTGGTCATCAGTAACTTGAAAGCTGAACATGTCATAAAAACATTCATTTGAAAACTAGGGTGTGGGGTCTCCTCTAGGTGAGTCAGGTCAACGGGGATGGCCCCTAATTACTTCTCTCTCGGGAGGATTTTGCAATGACAAGTAAAAGAAAATTTTCAAGTCTAGACTAATCTCAAGAAGTGTTCACCATGTCATAATTGGGAAACTTGAAAAGAAACCAAGGTTGCCAAGTGTCAGTGAAGTATGGAACCGGGGAATATGGAACCGGGGAATAGGAAGGGTGTTCCTTCTTTTCTTTATGGAAAAGGTGCTATTATCTAACTAGTAACTTTATTGAACCTGATTTTTCTAAACATTTTTTTTAACAAGACTGAACCACATACTTGTTCATACTTGGTCATTTTCTAGAAACATTGAAAACTAAAAATAAATGAAAAGTAGATACAGATCTGAATCTATTCTATAAAGAATCTATAAAAAATTTCTTAAAAGGTTTGACTTCTGGTTTTAGTTGAGCAATTCTCCCATCTTTTCAACTTATAAAGTGACTTTTCTAAAGCCAGGTCATGGAAGAGCGAAATTCGCAAGAAATAAGACAGGCAAAACATTCAAGGAGCTCTTAATTGCAAAGATGGTTTTGAGGATTACATGAAATTGAATTAGTTCGAAAATTCACATGTTATCTGAAGGACAAAATGTCAAAAGTTTTGTTACAAAAGTACAGAAAGAGCATGCGAGAAAGCCTGATATGTCCGTGCAATCATTCAGAGGGTTATCACAAAACACACACGTAAATTTGAGTGTTGATAATTCAATATCAGACTCTTCAGCTGGAATCTGGACAAAGGAGGGTGTGCCTTCACATTCCAAGTCTGATTGGCTGCACCAACAAATGTGCACTGCCGATTTAGTCTTTGACCTTTCTGGGCTGCGCGATTCTCGAAAGCTGAGACTGGAGAGCGGCCGCCGGCGGGGTCCCCACCTCCAGGCTCCACCTCTGGGCTCTGGCAATGTCAATGTGTGAGGGGGAGTGGACTTTCGCTCAAATGGTTCCTACGTACTCAATTTGTCCTGAGTGTGGATGGACACTCGAGTCTGGATCTCGATTCTCGACTCTACCCAGTTAATATCTACAATCACCAACCGAAGACTACCAACCGAATGCTTCTCGTCACCTCACCTATTTATTCGTTTATTAAATGAAGACCTAATTTCTGTGAATATAACTATTGTTGCCAGCAGTCTATTTCTTTTAATAAAGACATGTTCAGTCTCGTTTTACCTTTCTTTTCTTTGGTATCTAGAAATTTACATCATTTAGAGGCTTCTGAGTCCTGAATCCTGACTCTTGGTCTGCGGATTGCACTCTTGATTGCACTCTTTCGGGTTTGTTAGAAGTTGGCATAGGTTGAGCTTTCTGGTAGCTATCATATGCAATGTACGTATTACACGACCCAGCTTCCTTTTTTCTTTTTTCTTCTGGAAAAACAGCCCAGCTTCTTAACTCGGTTGGAAGCGACCGAAAGTGTAGTGGGGTCACTTGGGTGGGAGAAACGACGATGCTTAATGGGGGAGGCGGCTTGCTATCGCTTTCAGGAATCAGGATTCAGGATTCGGCACCTTGAGGCTTTTCAATCTGCTTCATAGCAGTGCTCTTAAAGAAAGTTCCCTTTTAAAAATCGACAACATTGTAGAGAGTAGTTTGAAAGACAAGAAGAAAACCTTTCAGTTTAAAATCACTAAATTTGGTTAACTTTCTGCAAGTGAAAGTTGAACTGAGCATTCAAATGTCAATCTCAATTCTCAACGCTCACCCTGATAGAATCAGGCTAATAAAATGTCAATTTCAACACTCAATATGTTTGTATTGTTGATTTTTTTTCTTTTGCATACATGTTATACAACTAGTGGTCTTTATATACGACAAATACAACTTGACAATGCCATTTACGGAGCTAAGATCACAGAGGTCGGGATTTGAGCCTGCACCTTTCCGATGACAACTCTACCCATACACCCCACTGCGATGGACATATTCCTTAAGTTTTTACAAGCGCTGCTTCAAAACTAATCCTATTTTCATGGGTGATGATCTTCAACATCATAGCCTTGTACGTCCTATAGTTTTCTCTCCTTTTGGATCACTTTTTGTGCTCTGTGTGCCTAGGCTTGTCCATTGAGCTTTGATTGGCCTTGACTTTTTTAACTTGTTGCGAGCCTTGCTAATAATGTTGAAGATAGTGTGCCACTTTTGTAATTGTCAACTTGAAAGTCTATGATGTTTGGCCAACTCTCTATCTCAATTTCTTGTGATTTAAGTTGTTTTAGTTGCTTTCATTCTTGCCCATAGTGAGAACCTCATACTCAATGAAAACTTGGGCATTCAAGTATTCTCTTTGGAAAAGTAAGGTTGGACCATCTATGATGACTTTAGGATTATCAAACTTACCTTCTTTTGTTAAAAGTTACACATTCTCTTTGATATGGTGCAAATAGATTTCTAAACCCAAAATTGAAAGGTCATTTGTAACAAGTGGGTAAATCCCTAAATAAATCTTTTGCAAAACGACACATCATAGTAACTTAATCTACTTAAGTATAGTCTCATTGAGCTTTGACATGTGTCAACATGAGGAGATATCATAAGAAAATGCAAACATGTCATGTAATAATGATATTATACATAATAGAAAGGCATATCCACCCAAATTGAACATGAGGAGATATCATAAGAAATGATAATAATTTGCCCACGAATGCAAAAATGTCATGTAATAATGATATTATACATAATAGAAAGGCATATCCACCCAAATTGGCATCTCAAGATCTTCCATGTGAAAGCATCTTAAACTAAAAACTAGAACTAATATGATTCTCCAACAATAGAGACCATGAAAAATTAAAATCTCCACTACTTGAAGATTGTTACGTGAAAGAGATTAAATCCCTTGTCCAATTTTCACCTTAGTAGGTATAAGAAATAAGTGACTCCAGTTATACCACTCACAATAACATATCACGCAGATCCAACGTGGGTGTCCAACGGATTTTCAGAGATTTTATAATCCGTCGCAATTCGACGCGTCAGAATCCAACATAAAAGCAAAAATTCCAAAACTGGAGGTCTAGTGATCAGGAAATTGTGGCGGGAACCAATTTTTAAAGTGGACATCGGAATCCGACATCCCGACATGGATATGGCATGGAATATTTAAAAAAAAACAAAATTACGTGTCATCCGTGACGTGGACATCAGAATCTGATGTCCATGTCAGCAATCCAAATGCGTGTTTACGACCTCTGACTTCTGACATCCGAGTCCTGACCGACATGGATGTCAGATTCTAACGTGTTTGGAGGGTGTCGGATTCTGATGTCTGATGATTTTTGGAGAATTCACGCGATCCAACGTCTTTCTTTTCACTTTTTTGTGCAGGTTGGAGCGATTGAAGGCGACTTTGGAGCGATTCTTGCATTTGGAGCGATTCTTGTAGATCATTTCATGCTTTTGATGCTTAGAGGTTGGTGCTTGAAGATATTGAAAGCTTTTGGAGTTTATGTTTTGTTTTTTTTTTAAAGATGAGGGATTTGTATTGTGTGTGTGTGTGTGTGTGTGCGTGTGTTTTGCATTTTGCATTGATTTGGAATTTAGGGTAATATATGAATAGATAGTGTTAATAGAATGAAGATTTGATAGAATGAGAGAGAGAGAGAGAGAGAGAGAGAGAGAGAGAGAGAGAGAGAGAGAGAGAGAGAGAGAGAGAGAGAGAGAGAGAGAGAGAAAATTTCTAGCTTGCAATAATGGTTCAATTGTGTAATAGAATGTTATTTTTTATTTGCTTGTGTATGTGACAAAGATTATCAAAGAAAAGGAAAGAGAGCAAGTGTTGAAAGAGCGAACAAGCTTGCACTCAAGCTTCAAGCTTACTAGTGAGTTTGTGTTGTTTCGATTTTTTGATTATTTTAATACGTACCCAACATAGTAAAAACGTCAAATGTAATGCATCACTTTCATTTTTAAAAAGCAATGTTGTATTTTATCACATACACTAGAAATTAGTGAACATGAGAGAGTGAAATGTAGGTAATTAAAATTCCCAATCCTAGGAAGGTGTGTAGCTCATACTTTTCTCCCGTTCAATGCGAGGGTCTAATCTTTCCTTAAATGGAAAAAGCTATACATCGTAGGGAGGGAATATGAGATGACATTCTGAACAAGGTTCGGGTATTGTAATTATCACATTCAACTCTCTCGACATGATTTTCACTGTTGAAATTTTTTGGCATTACTTGCTGGGATATGCATTTATTTTTCATGTGGATCATTATGCTCTTAAGTATCTTGTAGATAAACCAGATCTATCTAGACGAATTGGTTGATGGGTTCTACTTCTGCAAGAATTCACTTATCAAGTAGAGCTTCGCCAAGGAAAATATCATACGAATGTTGATTATCTATCGCGACTCAGCACAAGAAAAACTGAAGATCCTATCAATGATGATTTTCCAAACGAACATTTATTCGAGATTTCATCTACAAATTCGCTATATTATGATATTATTACTTATCTTAAGGATCAGATATATCCGGATGGTTACAATTTGGAACAAAAAACAATTTTTTGATATAAGGTAGCACCTTATACAATTACTAACAATGTTCTGTACAAGCTTGGTGCTGATCATCAACTACGAAGATGTCTCAAAACTGAAGACATTAAAAAGGTCATTAAAGCCTTACACTCAAAAGATGTTGGTGGACATTTTGCTTTGAAAAATACTGTTAATAAGATATTGACTGCCAAGTACTGGTGGCCAACAATGTTCAAGGATGTGTCAAACTTTATTCGTTCATGTGATCCATGCCAGAGATCTGGTAAGCCTACAAAAGCAATGATTTGGCCGTTGACATCAATCTTGCCTCTTGCACCATTCGAGAAGTGGGGGATTGACTTTGTCGGTCCAATCAAACTTGTGACTCGACATATAAAATGTCATTATATTCTAGTTGCAACGGATTATGCTACAAAGAACGTTGAAGTAGAGGCGACAAAACGAAACGATGCGAAAACTGTCGCGACGTTCTTATTTAAAAGTATAATCACAAGACATGGTTTCACTCGAACTAGTAAGTGACCGAGGTACACATTTTTTAAATGACACTATACGGTTGCTGACAATTTATTTCCAGATCAAACACAGACACCGTATAATCCAAAAGCAAACGGGTTGATAGAAAGAGCTAATAGAATTTTATGTAAGATCCTGAACAAGATTACTATTGCACATGCAACGGATTGGGATCAAAAACTACCATCAGTTCTCTGGGCTTATCGCAACTCAGAGAAAATCACGACGAAACAGACACCACATTTTCTTACGTATGGTATGCATCATATTTTGCCAATTGAATTTGAAGTGAAGACCTTTCGTATTCAAGCTCAATGAACAGATGCAGAATGTATAAACAAAAGGTTGACTAATATTAAAGAACTAGCTGAAGCTCGTGAGACTTCACAAAAACTAACGGAGGAAATCCAGAAACAAAGAAAGAAGAAATATGTTAGTCATATAAAAAATGTGATCTTAAAGCTGATGATTATGCGCTGATATATGACAGTCGCCATCAAAAGTTCCTCGGAAAACTCCATATGCGATGGCTTGGACCGTATAAAGTCATAGAGGTGTTTGACAATGGTTCTGTGCAACTTCAATCACTTGAAGGTGAACTATTACCTACACGTCCAGACTGAAGAAATACTCCCTTTGACCAGAATTTTTTTTTTATTCTTATTATTTTCTAGTATTTTTCTGGAATTAATCGCGATTTTTTTTTTATCTTGTCTAAAATTTTTCGCGACTTTTCTTGACTTATTTCTTGACTTCTCTCAATCTTTCAATATCATTTTTAAAGTATTTTCGAGAGTTTTTCCCGACACTTAATTTGTTAATCAAATTTTCGTAAATCGTTTTCGAGAATTTTTCTAGAATCTTTTCTAGCATATTCTCCAGTTTTTCGAGAATTTTTCTAGTATGTTGCTAAAATTTTCGAGAAATTTTTGAGAGTTTCTGTATCATTTTTTAGGATCCTTCTAGAAAAGTTTCGCGAAACTTTTCTAGAATCTTTCTATGATATTTTTGAGAATCTTTCGAAAATCTCTCGACATACTTTTTCTATCCCTCCATTAAAGATGATGGCCACGTGATCATCATTTTTCACACGTGTGTACGCCCACATATCAAAACAAATATTGTTTTTTTATTAATTTTTGAGTTGGCTGAGCTGAAGGAGCTCTTGAGTGATGTCACCCCATCTTGCAGCGGGCCCGATGCACATGATGAATACCTTCAGGCCCTGCTTCGAATTGATGACCTCACACAACAAATCCAAGTTGTGCCTGCCTGCACTGGAGCCTCAGACCATCTAGAATTCTTGGAGGCTGTCGTGAAGATTGACAAGCTTGAACATGAGCTATCAAATCTTAAGCAGCAATTGGACGACCAGAAGCTGGCTACTGAGTTGCAAACTCAGGACTTGGCAACTGCATCTACACAGCCAAAGCGAATGCGGCGAAATCAGTCGAAGGTATGTGTTGACAAATTTCGTGCATTTGTTGAACGCTTCTGGAAATGGTGTCCACATGCTTTTAATATTGAATTGCAATGGCGTGTGGATTACATGATGCTACCAGGCACAGTAGGCATCGCCTTCGACGAATGGAAGCGACCTTGGGAGAAGGATGACTTTCTCTGGTTATGGGCCCAACTCTCTATCGAGCAAAAAGGATGTCTCTGTTGAGGCATAATCCAGGGTAAGTTCCAGGTCATACCTGTCGGATGAGTAGAGTTATACATAGGCTCTTTGGCTATGTATGCTCTCGAATATATTTGAATCAAAGAACTTCAATTTTTGTTGAACGAAGATAATAACTGACATTTTTGGAAGCAAAAGTCGTAGTTTCAGCTATACAAACCACAAGTTGTTGCGGATTTAGGCGCATTCGACGATGCAGGATTGGTGATTAATATAAATATGGCTTATCTGGAATTATTCAGTCTTTATGTGGATTGGGAGTGAAACCTTGCAAAATATTTTGCGGAGATTCGACATAATTCGCAAGATAGAAAGAAGTCACTCCGTTATAAGCAGTTCTGTACATATACATTTTGGCAGTTTGGTACCTTTGCGGCGAAGACATTATTTTTTGTTCAGAATATTTATGGTAAAAGCAATTTTATTAGATTTTCAGCTCGTTACTGTAAAGAAATCACTCTACGTAGTGATTCAGACAAAGATACCAAGTTAACCCAGGAGTTGTTTGATGGAACATTGCTCCTGGTTAAGTTAGAAGAATTTGGCAACTTACCAGTTGGCCGCTACACAAAATCAAAAGAAGACTTGTTGTTGATCGAAGCTCAACAAAACTTGGAGCTTGTTCAGAAATTATATGAAGAACTGAATCGTTCATGAATATTCATTCGTGTCTTTGTCATGGTGATGTTTCTATGGAATGCTGAATTTTTTAAGTTTAAAGATGTTTTGAAGTTTGATTCTTGTTTTCATCAACAATTCAAAGATCAACTCATAACAACTTATTCAATTAAAGAAACAGAAAGACGCATATTCTCTAAGATGAAGAAATATCTAAAGGACGAAATACATGAAGAAATATTTTTTCACCTCAACAAAAATATGACAAACAAGAATGTTTCTCGAATAATCCTTTAAATGAAGATGATATGTTCACGAGGACGTTTCACATTTGAGGAAGGGGATATGTGATGACACGAAAATGTTAAATATTGAATATCAACATAAATATGGCATGATATACTCGAAAATGAAGATATGAGCTAGTTAAGTATAAATCATGAAGAGACCTAAGTCATTTTTCGGAAATATTTCTCCTAAGTACTTGCCTTGTAATTAAGGACAAGACCTTTAAAAAGAAAAGACATTGCCTTGGATAACCTTTACTAGGTCGTCCATACGAAACGACTAGATACGAAAAGACATGTTAAACTAGAGTAACTTTAACTCATAGTTAAGTATACCTCCTATGGTATAGTTGAACGTATTTTCAGTCTAATTGTTAACTAGACGCTTTTGCGGGAGCGACGCACCTTGTTTAAGAGGTGTGTTTGTTCGTCCCGTAGAACATATATAGATCTCACACTTCAGTCTTGATCATCGAGAGAAAAGAGTTTATGCTTATGTAAGAGATTGAAGAAGTGAATAGAGTTCTGTGAGTTATTCTCTCTTATCTCTGTTCTCCGCACTGCTGAGTCTGAGTGACCTTGAGTCTGCTAACAATCCCTAACGCATTTCATGAATTACCCTCTGATCAAACAGACAATCTAGTGCATTACAGTCATTTGTTGTGTTTCCGTAAAGCATGCTCTAAAGAACTGTCTTAAAATCATCTTATTTGTCTGTCGCGAATACTTTCTTTTCGGCACTCAAATAACGACTATCTTTGGTACAGCCTAGCACGATCATTGAATAAAGCTGTATGTATACATATGAGATGACAGTCCCTGTCCAAAGAATTGAGTCTTTGATCTGTTTTTCCTGATTGGCATTGACATAAGTTTCTAACGTGTTCTAAAACTCTTCGTGCTCTTTAACCATTGAGTTGGGATTTAGTTGTCGAGGACTTCTGTTTAGAAGCGAGTAATTCGCGAACGCGATTAATTAATTGTCTGCACAGTCGCGAATACATCGAACAATTCTCGATTCTCTATTGATACCTTAATCAGCCATAGTGTAGTATTGTTGTACTACTCTGATAACATCTCATCTGTAGAACGTGCTTCCTTCAATTCGATAGAGGCCAGATTGTTGTTCTGAATTTATTAACATTACTCATCCCAAACATAAGTAATATTGGTTACTTTTTAATGTCTGTCGACAACCAGAATAACACTCAAAACCACTTGTCATAAATTGTACAAAAAACATAACTTTCTAACATTGTCCTCTGTGGGAACGACATTTTTTGCTATAAAATCTATATTAACCCTGTTGGTATAATACGACATAGCCCTTTGTGTCCTAGAATACCGCATCTTTTCTTGGAGTCACATCGAACCACAGAGTCAAATCAATTTTATCTTTGCTCTTTTTTCATCACTCTTGATGTATGCATGGATATCTTAGGTAGGCTCTGATACCATGTTGAATTTCACACATGTGGGACACCCTAAAAGTGTGATTGATCTCCTAAGATATGGGTGATTGCACTATAGATCAAGCATAGATTGAATTTTAAGATCTATCTCACAAATCTAAGGCAAGAGCACTATGTAAAATGCATATATCATTCATGAAAATACATTCACATGTGTGGAGACTTGTGGATGAAAAACCTAAGTACAAAAAAAACCTTGCTCTCAAGTAGAGAGAGAATCCAAGCATCAATCCTCTAGTAGAGAGAGAAAGCCAAAATAGCTCAAAATGTAGAAACTCTTATTGACTCCAAAAAACTTACATAGAAATGAATCTATCACACTCTCTAATAGGAACTCGAGGTAGGGAGGAGTAGCTTATGACTCCTCCAAATATGATTGGTTGTGTGACATATAAGCCCTCAAACTTGATTGGACAAATTGGTGGATTTCTCTCTTTGCCCGAGGATTGATGCTGATTCTCTCTCTAACCAAGAGCAAGGCTTTTTTGTACTTAGTTTTTCCATCCACAAGTCTCCACACGTGTGAATGTACTTTCTTGAATGATATATGCATGTTACATAGTGCTTTTGCCTTAGATTTGTGAGATAGATCTTGAAATTCAATCTATGCTTTAAGTCTTAGAATGCAGCCATTACAAGTATATAAGTTAGATCCAAGACAATTGTCTAGTCATTGAACATGCTTATGGTTCTTCACATGCATGTTGGACTATTGCAATGTTGGCCATAGAACTTGTGCCTTATAGTCCATAATGACAAACCAAAGAAATGTTTACTTATCAATGCAACCATTACAAGTATATAAGTTTGATAATTTAAAGAGAAATTCTAAAGAGAATCTTGTGCCCAATGCAATTTTTGAGAACTTTGTTCCATGCCTACTAATAGTTGGTAACAAGCATATATTTTTTTATTGTTAAGCCCAAATTCAATGGTGGCCTATTTCGAGAGTCTCTCATGATGATGTGGGCACTTGAAGAGAGCTCAACAACTTGGTCTTTCATTGCCGAATTAGTGTGGTTTCGTTGTAATTGGAGATTGGCTTTTTGCACTTATTCAGAGCATGCAAGATTTCTTAATATTGGACAAGAAGGCAGAAAAATTTGAAGAGAGCTTGACGACCTAGTTTTCCGTCAGATTTTTTATTCACCATTATTTAGATCAAGAGATGACCCTAAAAAAAAATTCATTGATCCTGTACACTAACATTTATGAACAATCTCATACTACTTTAGAACCTAGTAGAAGCCTTGAATTCCTTGTCTCAATGATTTGTACATTATTGTACTTGTAATTAAACTCATACATAAATGTTTTTGAATTTCCAATCATGAATGCTATATCTAACTATGTAGATGAATATAGTGATGACCAATACGATTGAGAAACAATTGATGGAAATTGGTATAATGTGTGCGTGTGTGTGTGTGTGTGTGTGTGTGTGTGTGTGTGTGTGTGTGTGTGTGGCATGCATGTGTGGCATGTGTGCGTGCATGTGTGTGCATATATGAAATTTTTAAAAAGTAGTATATGTAAAGTTTATGCTTTTGAGTATGTGTTTAAACCCATTTGTCGAGGATAAAACTCATCAGGAAAATAAGACTATATGTTGCAACATAGGAAATAATACTAGAAGAAAAACAAGAGGAGACGAAGAGAGAAAAAGATTAATAGAATAGAATGTTAAAATGGGCTACCAAAAAACACATGAAATATTTTTTTATATGGTATATATGAATATACCAAAGAAAGCTATCACCTAGACACTATCATCCCACAAATAATCAGTGTAACGATCACGTTTTTTTAACATTTAAAGTTATGAGGGAGGAAATTTGTATTTAATAGAACTAAATATCATCCTTAGCAAAGATGCCATCCATTCAATGGTATGAATAATGTAGAGCAACTATCTTTTTCGTAGATTATTTGGGTAAGAACTAACATGTCAAAAAAAGTGAGATTCTAGTGTTGTAAGGAATGTAAATCTTCTTGAAAAGTCATAATAATTTTTTTCAAGAATCTTATCTTAATTAACATGGAGCATATAAAGGATGATCCTATTTTTAGTGAGATTTTGTTTGGGATATTTTCTATCATGATGATCTCGTGATAAATCCAAAATTCTATCGATCTATATCTTAAGATGTTCACTTATTCACTGAATCTGTGAACACGTTCTTCTCTTTTTGCTACTTATCTCTCTTGGATTACCTCTGTCGTTATGGTTCTTTTCTGATTATTCTTCTTACTAGAACGTTTGCAGAGCAGAAGCAATATTCAAGGATGCATTACGTATTTCCCAGCCTGTCAGTGGGTAACTCAAATCCGATACTCAGCTACATGCATACACTAGCCATGCAACCATCTACAGCTCAAATAGATCAGGATTCAGCACAGAGAGCGATCCTATTACTAAATACTGAATCAAAGAACAGTCAAGAACTAGAATAGCTACTGAAACCAAAACCAGATTCAAGAACAAGAAACAAGATTCCTAACAGCATTTAAAAATCTAGGAATCAAGAAACATATATTACTTGAGGCCTAAATTATCCAAGAACATCAAGAACTAGAATGTCAAGGCTATGCAAGATTTACACCACATTTCCAGCCTCTATAGTTTACTTGAATGCTGATTTCTACAAGATTCCACAAGCAAGAATTGAAGCTAATCCACAACTAAGCAAGAACAAGAAACAAGAATCTAGTTAATTCACAAGCAAGAAATCAAGCATGCTCATAGAAATATCACTCAAGATCATTGCCATGAACAAGGAACTTAGTGATCTTCAAGAACTCGTGGAGGATCCTCTTTATTAGTTCAAGAGAACTTGAAAATACAATCAAAAGCTCCCTCACAAGAGAGAGGGGCCCTTAAATAAGCAAGAAGGCTGCCCATGTGGAGCCCATGTGACAACTCCACTAAATTAGAAATTACATGTGGAATTTGCCCTTCCACTAGAGATCACCATCAAAAGGTGGCTTGCTCTTACTATTTTAAGGGGGTCTACATTTATTACGACTATTTAAGAAAATGTTACTAGCTCCTACATGGTCATTCCTTCTTTGGGATACACCACGTAGGCTCACATAATTAATCACTATCTGCCTAGCTAGTATTTCCTTGGCTCTCACGCTCGGCTCTCAGCTTCTTCTGCTCTCTTCCTTCTGAGACCTCCTTGGTCATGGGTGAGAGATAACTTGTGTCTTCAGCTTGGCTCGGCACTAGATAATCGGCTAACATTATCCACCGCTAATATGTTGCAGGACCCACTGCAACACCGGTGATGTCTTCCGCTTGGCACTTGAAAAAGTGTGGATTTTCGTTCGCTTTCGTAAAACCAGGTGCTTATTATCTGCAAAATTTATTCGCCAAAATTGGAAGTCCCTCAATGGGCCGCTACATACCAGTCATCTTGAGCACTTCTTGTGAATCCTGTTCGCGTCGTCGTCGCGCCGTCTGCTTTCGCTCGCTCATCTTCCGGCCCAGGGCTTCAAAAACTTGGAAGCGGAGCTTACTTCCGAAATTAAGGGCCCCCAGATATTCTCTTATTTTTTCTATGAAGCCCATTTCCTGCCAGTCTTCCACCATGGTCACATAGCGTGATGACATGAAGGCCGCTCTGTATAGTCTGGCCAATTCTTCTGACTGGAGGGCTGTGTTTGGATTGATCCTAGTGAGATCCAAACCTCGATCCCAAAAACATTCTTGCTGCATCAGGAAGGCCATGGATCTGCAATACTCGGCACTTTCCTGCACGCAGAGATCAACACTGGACTTGTATTTGTGCCCGAAGTCTAGTAACTATAGCCTCAGATCATCCGGGGAGGTTCTCTCTGTAATTCCCGGAATGACTGGCCAGTTTACTAACTCTACTTGAGGCTTTTCCACCGGCCATGGGTTTCTGCATTTGAGCGGCATGTAAAAAGGATCCACTCGCTTCCATGCCGGTGCCCTCAAATATTCCTGGAGTCACCTGCTATCCTTCAGGACTTTGCTCCGCCATTCTGGCTGCGGTTGTAGTGCGGCAACGATCTCGGCCCTGGTGGAGTATTGTCTTTGATCGATGTCTTATTTGCCGCCCCTCATATTGGGAGGGTATTTTCTTTCAAATCACTCGGATTCCCTTGTATCTGCCAGTTTACTTCTAGGCCAGGTAGGAGAAATTGTCCTACGCGACTGGGGCGGCCTTGCCAGATAATCATCAAGGGCCTTGGTGCCCGTGTCTTTCTCTTTTGCTCGCTCGCTTGTTGATGGCTCACCTGCACCCGTGTCTGGCCTGGGCGAGAATCTTCTTGTCTCCAGTCGATCAGCCAGGAAGTCATCATCGGCCCCAATGTCTGTGTTAGTTTCCGGGAGGTTGGGGATGGAGTGATCTGGGGAGAGAGGTGCGGAGGTGAACGATTTAGGAGGAGGCGAAAATAATAAGTTATACGCAGCACCGGAGGAGTGGAGTTGTTGGAGGAACTCGTCCCGTCGGGCTTTGTGGGTGTCAGCTGGACCTTTTGATGGGCCCATTATTTGACTAGGAGGTGATGAAGAAAGGGGAGATGGAAGAATTGGGTAAGTTAGAATGAATGTTTCACAGAAATTAAATGCGGAGTAGGAGGAAGGGTTAAAGGTGGGAGGGGGTCGGTGAAAGCTCATGGAAGCAGCACCGGATCTCTGGCCACCCGATCCTGAGCTACCGTGTGATCGGTGGATTTGCCCATCCCGATTCCCTACTCTATCATTCCCATCATCGTCCCGTGGCTTCGTTACGTGAGCACCTGCTTGGGCCTTGCACGCCGTGTCTCATAATTGGTTCACCTTGTCCAAGACTTGCTGTAGGGCCTCCGTTGTTTCTTCAAGCTACTTCTGGGACTCCAGGATGATCTTCTCTTGTTTCGCCATAATGTTTTCAAAATTCTTTTTATCGGCCTCTCGCTCTTGGATCAATCTTATGTATTTCTCCATCTGGATGGCTGAGGCCTGTGGGGCCTGGATTTGAATGTCCTCGGGCTTGACTGGAGGAGCATTGACTCTCATTGCACCCGATGATCCGTCTCGTACTTGGTCGATTTGGACCATCTGGTGCTTCAATTGCTGCTGGACCTCTTCCAAGGTGGTTTTCTGCCCGGCCATTACGGATCTGCTTTCTACTGTCTCTTTTTCTTTTTCTTTGGCCATCCTTTGATATCTTGCAATCTCTTGGTCTTGATGTTGGACCTTGCTTTCTAGAACTTGATGTTGGCTCACCAACCAATGCATGTGGTAGCTCGTTTCGGATAGGCCAATCATTAAGCGTTGGCTGCTTTAGTGAGCTTTTCAGGGTTAGAGAGGGTTGGGTACTGATCTGGGGTGTAGGATGGTGAGGCTAGACCAAAAAATAGGCATGGTGTTAGAACTGAAGATGGAGGTGGAGGTGGAGGTGGAAGTGGAGATGGAGGTGTCTGACTTCTTCCTGGCTGCTTCCTCTTTTCTGGTTCGTCGTTGCTTATCTCCATCAAGTCCGCAGCATCAAAATATTGAGATGTGTCCAATATGTGGACTTGCTGGGCCTGGGCTGTTCCCGTTTCTTGGGGACTGGATATCCCCACTCCTGCGCCCCCCCCAAAAAAACTTGTGCCAGTGGCGATGTTGGTGGCATTGGCGTTGTAATCAGTGTGGGTGGGGTAGTGGCCTCATCTGGCTGACTTGGGACTTGAGGTACTATCGTGTCAGGTGCCAGTGTGGATGTAGTTGCTCCATCACCCCCGTCGATGACATGTGAGGGTGACGAGTGTTGTTGTGATGCTGTGGACGAGCTGCCACCATCTGACGTGGAACCATGTGAAACTGATCCCATCGGTGATGTGCTCCCAGCTTGAAGCTTCCCTTGTCTTTGTTGTTGCCGTGTTCCTGGCAACTGAGCCCTTGAGATATCTGCATGTGGAGCTCCGGAGGTTGCAGCTGCTTGTGGATTCTGGGGTGGGCTTCTTGGCTTGTGTACCAGAGGGAGGATACTGGTATTGACTCGTTTGGCCTGGGACCCTGATGGTGAAGTTGTCCGTGCACGCTTGGGCTTCTTGTGTTCAATGGGAATATCTCATGCCTTGTCCACAAGCTGCAGTTGTTGTTGGAGCTTTGGCCCGTTTTGTACTTGGTGTAGAGTGATATCTATCATCAAATATTCTAATATCGTGATAGGTTGCTTGTGCTTAATGCACTCATGAAGACAATTCGAAACAAACTGTGCCCAATCATAGAGGTTCTGGGCATGCAGTCGTGAATCTGCCAACATGTGAAACAGGGACATGGGTACCCGCAGCACTTTCATTCGAGGCTTCTGTGTACATCTGGTGATATATGCACATGCTGCTTGAGGTTATTTGTTGTTGATTGCTTCCAGCTTGTACCCATCATTGTTCTTCCACTTGGTCACAGAGGGATCAATAGATTTGAAATATGTCGTTTGCTCTATCTTCTAGAGTGTCTTTGTGACAGTGTTTGGCACTCATGGGAAACTATAAGGTTGCAAGTCAGCTGCCGCAAAGGATACATTATAGACATAATTCCTGATACGGGGAACTATGATCTGACATGATCTTGCCGTGGTATGATAATTTGCATATGCCATGTGTACCAGATAGGGGCTTTGATAACCTGTCAAGACAAGGATCTGAAATTCGATTTCCTTGAAGAAGGACTCCGCCTGCTGGTACCAGGTCTGCATCTCTGTAAGGTCAAGCTTGCACAGCTGGATGTCGAGCTTGTTTGCTTCGGGATCATCTGAACTGGAACTGGGATTGGACTTGGAGGGATCTGGAAAAACTGCTTCGGTTGAGATGGAAAAGGTTGGGCTCCGGTTGAGATCTGATGGAGTGGCTTCGGTTGAGATGGGAAAGGTTGGGCTCCGATTGAGATCTGATGGAGTGGCTTCGGTTGGTTGGGCTCCGGTTGAGATCTGATGGAGTGGCTTCGGTTGAGATGGGAAGTGGTGGTGCAGAATGGTTCGGAAAGTGTGGGGGAAGGGATGTATGAACGAGTTTGGAAAGGGAGTTATGTGGAAGATGGTTGTGTTGTGTAGAGCGGTGTGGGTGATGAAGTAAAGGTGGGTGAACAGAGTGAGGTTGAGTGAAGAAGATGGCGAGTGGAATAGGAGGAAGTGGAGGTGTTTGACAATGTTTTTAATGTTATGGATATGTATCTGTCAGGGATGAAGCAGGTTGAAGGTGTATGGTGTGTGATTGTGATTGTAGGACGTTCAATAGTGTGACAGGAGCGTGATAAGTGCTCGTCTGACACTACCCCTCAGCATGCAAAACTTGAGATTGAAGGTATTTTGCTGGCGACGTTTGTGTTGAAGATTTCGGTGATGGCGCTCATAAGGGAGTGATAACGATGGGAAGATAGTGTGAAGATGATGACGGACGGATTGAATGGTCGAGCGCCAGGATCGGTGTCAAGAGCAGGAAGATCGCCGCAGATCGTCGCTAGAAAACGCTTTAGCTTCGCACTTCGCTGAGGTGCGAATGGCTTCGGTGAGAGGGCATTTATTGTCGCCGTCGTCTGGTTGCAAGGAAGATGGGACGTGCTGGTTCGTAAAATTTGAATGTATGTCCTTCGGTCGAGATTCGAAATGAATGCTCTGGTTGAGATCTCACAGAACTGCTCCGGTCGAGATTCGAAAGAAGGCTCTGGTCGAGATCTGAAGGGACTGCTTCGGTCGAGATTCGAAGGAAGGCTCCGGTCGAGATCTGAAGGGACTGCTTCGGTCGAGATCTGACTAAACTGCTTCGGTCGAGATCTGACTAAATCGCTTCGGTCGAGATCTGAAGGGACTGCTTTGGTCGAGATCTGATTAAACTACTTCGGTCGAGATCTGAAGGGACTGCTTCAGTCAAGATCTGACTAAACCGCTTCGGTCGAGATCTGACAGAACTGTCATGATGCATAAATGGACCTGTTTGATGCAAGTGAAGAACTCCAAGGAAAATAGGACTATAGCTCACAGTAGAAGTTCTTATAAAAGAGGTGTATCTCGAGGAATGTTGGTTATCCTGAGATACCAGTGAGACAGAGATAAGGTGGCCGAAGTGTGAGAATGATTTCTTAAGAAATAGCCGATCAGTTGTCGATCTAGAACACCCATGACCACGAGTATGAACAAAAGAAAGAAAGAAAAGAAAAAAAAGAGATGCATAGAATGTACATAGGTAATGATATGAAGTATAAACAAGAAACAAGGTGAACAATAGGCAAGATGTACAAGGAAAGGAAATAACTTTTTTTTTTTTTAAAGAAAAAGATCCTAAATTGGGTCAACAAAGAACAACTCTTCGTAGTACCGCCGTAGACAACCACCGTTTACGACAGTGTCTAGGAGCGTCCCGTCAAGTGTTTGTAACTGGACTGCACCATTAGAAAATATTTTGTTAATAACGTATGGCCCTTCACTTCTGAACTTCAACTTGTCGGGGTGCTTCTTTGATGTATAAAGAAGTACCTGGCACCCTAAATGTAAATCTTTATTGCGCAGGTGACGGTCATGTCAGGCTTTTTGGCGTCGTTTGTTAACTAGTTGTGCGTGATAAGATATTAGTCTTGTCTCGCATAACTGGGCTAGCGTAAATAGCCTGGTTTTGACTTGTTGTTTGATGAAAGCTTTTTCGTAGAGATCTGTTAAAAAAGCCTCCGTAACTCGTAGTGAAGGTACTAAGAATTCTATGGGCATTACCGCTTCTTGACCGTATACTAAGTGGAAAGGGGTTACCCACCAGTGGCTTTCTTTGGGGTGGTGTGGTAAGCCCAGATAGCTGAGAAAAAATTTGTTTCCCAATCAGAGCGACTGGTTTCAACTATCTTGGTTAGAATCTTACAGATCGTCTTGTTAGTTGATTCAGCCTGGCCATTACACTTAGGATAGTATGGTGTACCTTTTCTGTGAACGACAAGATAATGGCGTAGGAGATTATCAACGACAACATTTAAAAAATGCGTGCCACGATCA
Source organism: Diphasiastrum complanatum (assembly GCA_029204225.1). Taxonomy (NCBI): domain Eukaryota; kingdom Viridiplantae; phylum Streptophyta; class Lycopodiopsida; order Lycopodiales; family Lycopodiaceae; genus Diphasiastrum; species Diphasiastrum complanatum. The sequence continues at coordinate 43,964,597 of CM055109.1, forward strand.
GTAACAAGCTCCATGGGACAGCCAAAACGGGTAATAATGTTTTCATAAAGAAAACGTGCAACTGTTTTTGCGTTGGCGTCCTTTGTTGCTCGGGCCTCTACCCACTTAGTGGCGTAATCTGTGGCTATGAGGATGTATTGAGCTTGGGTATGTTTGACTGCTGGACTAATGGGTCCAACAAAGTCAATCCCCCACTTATGGAAGGCTTCGCCTTTTATAATGGGAGTCAATGGTGTGAAGTCTGCTTTGGTATTTTGCTTTGCTCTTTGACAGACATCACATGCTTTAATGACAGCAAATGTGTCTTAAACAAAGATGGCCACCACAATCCTGCTCGAAGGATAATCCTTGCTGTGGTTTCAGTAGAAAAGTGGCCACCTCCGATGCCCTCATGAGCCTGGGATACTATCGGTCGTATCTCAGATTCATAGGCACATCATCGAATAATACCGTCAACGCCCCTTTTATAAAGTTGTCCCGCAATTAACTGAAAGGGCGCTGCTTTTATTAAGAATTTTTTTTTTTCATTGTACACATGTCTTCTTTTAGTCGGCCTGTTGTGAGGAACTGAGTGATCTCCTCAGCCCATAGGGGTGTGGCATCGATCTGAAAAAGGCATGCATCAGGAAAATCATCGTTGATTGGTGCAGTTGCTTTTTCAGCACTTGGTAGTCTGGAGAGGTGATCCGCCATGAAATGTTGGGACCCTTTCCAAACGACTATACGGAAATTAAATTCCTCCAAAATTAGTAGCCATCGAGCTATTCGTCTCATCTTACAGGACTTATTAACGATATATAGGAGTGCTTGATGGTCTGTGTAGAAAGCAAAGGTCTGGCCTAATAAATAATGTCATAGTTGTTGTACCGCATAGACCATTGCCAATGCTTCTCTCTCGGTAGTGGTATAGTTGACTTCAACAGGCACCAGTTGTCTGCTTAAGAAAGGTATGGGAAAGTCCTTGCCATACTCGTTTGGTTGTGCAAGAAGACCCCCAATGGCATACTTACTTGCGTCAGTATGCACATGGAATTCTGTCGTGTAATTTGGCGAGTGGAGTATGGGAGCCGTTGTGAGTGCTGTCTTCAACTCCTCAAAGGCCTTAATTCGTTCTTCGGTCCAGCGAGGATCTACCACAACTAAATAAATGACGTGCCTTGCCGGCATAGTCGATTATAAAGATGCGATAATAGTTACCCCGTGGGTGACCCATATTTGGCATTTATCAGGGTTTAGTGAGATGCTGAACCTACAACAACGAATGAAGATTTTCTCCAAGGCGTCTAGGTGCGTAGCAGCGGAAGAATGTACACCTAGATCGTCGAGATAAATCTCCATGATCGGGATACACGTCCCAAGTATATACTTTGGTTTTGGGCCTATATGCTTGTGTGTTTGGTACTTTGGATGTTAGTTGGACCTGAGCCAACGGTCCTGGTGACTTGATCTCCTTAGGAATGACTTTGGACGAATAACATTGAACATCTAGATAGAGGAGTACATGATCATCCGTCATTTCGACATCCTCCATGGAAAGAATACCTTCTTCCGAAACATGGGCAGTAGAGACACTAGGTTCTCTTGGGCACCAAGCTATAGGAATGGGGTCTATCATCATGAGGGGAATGATGGGTGTGTCAATGTCCATAGAAGATGGAAGAATATCCACATCTTCTGCAGCCGTTTCGATACGACATCGATTTGAATCTGCACAGTTCATGGTAGCTAGTGCATGACCTCAATTGATTATGTCCGTGGTTCGTGTATAGTGTCCTTTTGGTTGGATTGAGACACTATCTGATTCATCATATGTTGTAGATGACCAATCATTGTATACCTTGGCGGACTTGACATGACCATTTGAGTCAACCGTGACTCGTTTATCGTGGTTGCCAAAGGTAATTTTGCTGTTCTTCCAGTCTTGGACGACATCGGCCATCTGGAGCCAGGGTGTACCAAGAAGGAGTTTATACGTATTGGCATCTTCTGGTAAGTCTAAGATGACACAATCAATGATAAACTTGACACCTGCTATTCGAACTTTGATATTTGATAAATGACCAGCAGGGTCGATAACTCGTTGATCAGCCATACGAAGTTTATATCGTGGTTGATCGAGGGTATGAAAGCCCCATGACTTTGCCAATGACAAAGCCATTATATTGACGCCTGATCCGCTATCGATGATAGCGGATACTGCGGATAATATTTATAGGACAAGGGTAGTGTGATGCTATTCCCCTTAGCAACACCTATATTCATCAGATTCATAGGAATCTGAAGAATTTCAGAAATCGCTTTTGGTTTTCGCTGTTCATCAGGAATAGGAGATAGCTGAAAACTACGATGGATATAACATTGAAGTCCGGTGAAGGATTTGATAGCACTATGGAATGGCATGGTGAGTTGAGCTTGCAGGAGGTCTGAAAATACTTCAAGTCCCTGGAGGGATTGCTCCTTTTCGGGGATATGAGCTGATAACGGACTGTTCGTATGTTTTTCCTCTCGCAAAAATTCATTTCGAAATTCGTTGTATTGTCTTTGTTTCACTTTTGGGTCTGGGTAATCTTTTGGTGCTATGGAGGCCGTCAAATGGCTTCCATGTGCGTCAGCTGATTGTCCCTGGTTTTGCTGCTATTTGTGTTGTTGGCGTTGTGCTCTAGTAAGAACTCTAATGCTGAAAGGATCCTATTAGGTTGTTTAGGATAGTCTTTGAAGCTGTGTTTGCGAACACAGTCGGGACATTCTGCATGGTATTGATTTTTAACTTTACAGTCAGCCATGAAATGTCTAGTTTCACCATAGATAAAGCAGCGGTTGCTCATGGGTCCGGTGGCGATAGCATAACCATCTTGGATGGCTAGCTGAGTTGGGTTGTCTTGTGGTGTGGAATACTCAGCTTGTTTGCACGAGCATGAGTTGTCGGTTTGATACTGGTGATTGCTAGATGATGGAATTGATGTATCAAGATGATATGATTGATCGTAAGAGTTTTCTACCAGGTGTGTGTGTGCAGACTCTCGAGGATGTCTATTTTTTTGTGCTCCTAGATCTTGTTGTCCTCGTGGTGGTGGTCCTAAGAGTGCCGGCTATTGTTGAGGTTGATGTCTAGGTGGTCTGGGCAACTCTTGTATATGGATCTGGTTGTTTCGTGGTGAATAGGGCGTGTGTTGTTGCTGTGAAACAAATGGTTGTCGAGGAGGTCGATAATATCCTCCTGACTGGTTGTGAGGCTGATTCCTCGGGTTATAATAGCAATAAAGGGAGGTATGCCCCATAAAGTCACAAATTTCACATTTGATCAAGAAGGTATCTGGGACCGGTTGGTACGAAGGGCACTCATTGCCAGTGTGTGTACCTCGGCAGTGAGGGCGCCACGTGTTCTCTCATCTATGATGGATTTGGCCAGTGGGTAACTGACCTGGCATCGAACTTTGGATAGACTTAAGAGTGTTTTGAAACTCTTTGGTGAGTTTCTCCATCTGTTGTTGGTATTGCTGATTAAGCAACTCCATCTGTGTTTTCCATAACTGTTCTCGTGTGTCATCGTTTGGTCTAACTTCTTGAACAACACGATGTGCTCTCCGTTCTCGTGGTTCCTCAACATCTGAGCCCTCGTCTTCTTCTCGAATGGCAACAGACATGGCTTGTTTTAATGATGTATATTCACCATTGGAACGGAGTTCATGTCTGATCCATCGAGGAAGTCCAACGAGGAACCAAATGATGAGCATGGACTCGGTAGGTTGCTCTTGTACCTGACTTTTTAATCATTTAAATCGTTCGATATAGTCATGTACTTTTTTGTTTTTTGTCATTTTGATATTACTTAGTTTGACAAAAGGACTTTCGATCAAGTGAAAAGGCTTGAACCATTTGATAAATGTCTCTTTCAAGAGTAACCAGTCATGTTTATCTTCATGATTAAGGTTAAAAGCCACTCTCATGTTCGATCGATTATGGTCATCGAGAAGAGCTGTACCGTGGCCTCTGGTGCTGTTTCACTGTAGACGTCACAAGCGTTCTCAAAGACTTGGAAAAATCGCTGAGGATCAGTGTTACCATCGTACTTAGGTAAGTCTAGCTTTGGGGTCCTTTTTTCAGTACGTGGATCATTATTTGCGAAATCTCGGTTTAAGTGAGCTCGTGCATGGGATGATTCGACAACATGGAATTGTGGTCGTTCGTAAGGAGCTTCATAATGCGTAGGTTCCCATCTATCGAATGGGTTTGTGGATGGCTCTTGGACTTGGGATTTCATCCTTGAATGCCTGTTAAATCGAGCCTGTTCGGTAGATGGTGAGACCATCTCTGGTGGATAGTCCTCTGTAGTATTCGGATCGTTAGGGCGATCCATGACAGCTCGTAGAGTGTCATAGGATGGTGGAAATAAACTCGTGCACTCTGGGTACGGTGGATACGGATGTCAGAATGCGGGTGTTGTGGTCTGTTACCGGTTGATTTCGGTTTGGGATGGTCGACGGAGGTCGTTTGAAGACCGCAAATCGTAATATTACGGTCTATTGTAGTTTGTGATGGTTAAGGACGGATGTGCATCGGTCGGAACTTGAGTGAGGTTTCGACTCAGGTTGAAATTTGACAGGGTTCCGGTCGAGTTTTTTTATTGAGCACTTCGGTTGAGATGTGAAGTAGGCCGTCGGTTGAGAGGGGACTGTGTCCTCCGGTTGAGATTCAAGAGCAGTGTGCCGGTTGAGATTTGAGCAGAGTGCTCCGGTTGAGATTTGAGAAGGGTGCTCCGGTCAAGATCGGAGTAGAGTGTTCCGGTCGAGATCTGAGTAGAGTGCTTCGGTCGAGATTGGACTGAACACTCCGGTTGAGATGTGATGGCAGTGCTCCGGTCGAGTTTTTTACTGAGCACTTCGGTTGAGATGCGAGCAAAATGCTCCGGTTGAGAAATGATGGCAGTGCTCCGGTCGAGTTCTTACTGAGCACTCCGGTTGAGAATTGATGACAGTACTCCGGTCGAGCTTTTACTGAGCACTCCGGTTGAGATGCGAGCGAAATGCTCCGGTTGAGAATTTTGGCAGTGCTCTGGTCGAGTTTTTATCTAAGCACTCCGGTTGAGATATGACATTTTCGTTCGGTTGACAGGTATGAGGTAGTGGTCCGGCTCCGGTTGAGATTGTGGAGCTCGTCGTGGTGAGGATTGTGAGACTCCGGTCGAGAAACGAGCAGGACTTCGGTCCAGACCGACGGGATGAGCTCGTCAATGAGCTCTCAGATGATGGTGTCGCAACATTGGAGAATGAGATAGGGCTTGGTTGAGCGTGTGTGTAGCTGTGGAATGACGCCAAATGTTCACTTATTCACTGAATCTGTGAACATGTTCTTTTCTTTTTGCTACTTATCTCTCTTGGATTACCTTTGTCGTTATGGTTCTTTTCTGATTATTCTTCTTATTAGAACGTTTACAGAGCAAAAGCAATATTCAAGGATGCATTACGTATTTCCCAGTCTGTCAGTGGGTAACTCAAATCTGATACTCAGCTACATGCATACACTAGCCATGCAACAATCTACAGCTCAAACAAATCAGGATTCAGCACAGAGAGCGATCCTACTACTAACTACTGAATCAAAGAACACTCAAGAACTAGAATAGCTACTGAAACCAAAACCGGATTCAAGAATAAGAAACAAGATTCCTAATAGCATTTAACAATCTAGGAATCAAGAAACATACATTACTTGAGACCTAAATTATCCAAGAACATCAAGAACTAGAATGTCAAAACTATGCAAGATTTACACCACATTTCCAGCCTCTATAATTTACTTGAGTGCTGATTTCTACAAGATTCCACAAGCAAGAATTGAAGCTAATCCACAACTAAGCAAGAACAAGAAACAAGAATCTAGTTAATTCACAAGCAAGAAATCAAGCATGCTCATAGAAATATCACTCAAGATCATTTCCATGAACAAGGAGCTTAGTGATCTTCAAGAACTCGTGGAGGATCCTCTTTATTAGTTCAAGAGAACTTGAAAATACAATCAAAAGCTCCCTCACAAGAGAGGTACTAGCTCCTACATGGTCATTCCTTCTTTGAGATACACCACGTAGGCTCACATAGTTAATCACTATCTGCCTAGCTAGTATTTCCTCGGCTCTCAGCTTCTTCTGCTCTCTTCCTTCTGAGACCTCCTCGGTCATGGGTGAGAGATAACTTGTGTCTTCAACTTGGCTCGGCACTAGAGAATCGGCTAACATAAGATATAAAATGTCTACATGGAGAAACCCGTGCTCGTGATTGTTGTATAGGTCCATAACATAAAATATAGAAAAACGTCCATTTGAGCATTGTTGAAACAATGCAAATCAACAAGAGCACTTTTTCAATACTAGGCTTCAAAAGCTTTGTCACTGAAAATCACACTCTTGAGTATTATCCACACTAATTCATTATTATTGTGGATGTTCATATTCTAATTGGATTACACATGGAAAATAAGGTACATTTTACTCTTTATCAAGAAATAATTCACCTTGCTTATCAGTATATACATATCAGTTTTTAAATGTGTTTGCAATTTTATTTTAAACTATAGATACTTATATATATATATACTAGTAAAGAGTGCCCAATGGAGACCAATCTTCATATATATGCATTTTTATTTCAACCTTTCTAGTGGAAAGTTTGATAATTTAAAAAATCCTTAGAGCACCCTTCAAATTTTTGATAATGAAAGTCTCATTTGTTTAACACCTTTCACCATGAAAGTATGTACATGCACTTCAAAACACTATGTGTGTTGGTAAAGGATAATTTGAATTTGGAGTGGGCCCCTTAGATGCATGCATGGGGAGGAGGGCCATGTATCCTTTTCCCCATACATGCATCCTCTTCCCCAAGTTTTCTAGTTAGAAAAAGCTCATGCATGGGTGAGGGGAGGAGGATGCATGGGTGCAACCATACACATGCGCAAAAGTGTACATAAGTTTAAAGATATATATATATATATATATATATATATATATATATATCATAGGTCCCGCGGTACTGGGTACCGCGGATCCCGGTACCGCGGGACCATACTGGTACCGCGGTAACATGATGGTACCGCGGTACCACAATATAATAATATATTTATTATTTAATATTTTTTTTAATTTTTTTTTATCTAAACCTACCCGCCCCCCTCGCATTTCCTCTGAAATTTTTTTGAGCCCTCTCCGCCCTGCCATCGCTACTAGTTTTTCTTGCCTGCCTTTGATTCCTTGCGTCGCCCATCGCCCACGCAACGCCCTGCCTTGCATCTGATTTCCTTTGCCCTGCATTCGTCCATTTTCAGCGTCTCTCCAACAGTGAACCCTGCTGTTTTTTTTCCAGCAATCCATCCCTCATTTCATCTGCAATGGTGCAATCCGACCTTTCCGGTCTGTGGGACGAGGTAGACATTGTCAGGCGGGTTGCCGACAAGGCCAACAAGACCGGTCAGAAAATCGTGCACTGCCGATACTGTCTCGTCGAGTTTGCTGCATCCCTCACTCGCCTTAAAGGCCATCTGCTCGGTGCACGCGCCAAAAATGGTGCCACCTTGAATGCTGCCCCTTGTGGCAGCATGACCGTCCCCGACAGGCAGCGACTACTGGACACCTACGGGCCGCGGCTCGTGGCAGGGGAAAACACCATTTCGGAGGGCGTTCTCCGATTTTGCACCGCTCCTTATGTGACTAACCCAGAGTTGCTGCCTGCTTGGCTGGCACGCACGAGGAGAGGGAGTGCATCCTCCTCTGGTCCCTTTGCCCCTCAGACAGCTCTGCCTCATGCACTCCCATCTGCTCAGATTCCGGTGGATCCCGTCCCATCGCGTCCGACAGTTGCCACTGCGGTTCCACCACCACCCACTGTTGCTCGCACTCCACCAGTCTACGACTTTCTCATGGACTCTCCGCCACCCGAGCAGGCCCAGGATGGTACTGGGTGGGCCTTCGAGGATGTGGAAGAGATCCCTTCTTCCTTCCCTTCCCATCCGGATGACCTCCTCAGCCAGCAGTTTTCGTACCCCATGCCAGATGTTGCCCCTCCACCAGTGCACCCCACCTATGCTGCTGCACCCATCCCTGCCAGTGCATCCCACTCTCCCCAATCCATGTCTACAGCCGATGCATCCACCAGCGCCCAGCCTGTCGCGTCATCGTCCATTCCCGTCACGGTTGGTGCACCGTGCTGGAGGTCCACCACCCGTCGTCCACCAGGGAGAGCCCTCGTGCAGCAGACCATTCGCGGCGCGCATCAGCCGCACATGGACAGAGAGGCCACACAGGCCGTGGCCAGTCTGGTTTACGAGCTGAACCTGCCCTTTGCCATCACCGACTCTGAGCCCTTCAGAAGGGCCTTCCGCCTTGCACAGTCTGTCAGCCCTAGCTGGAGAGTCCCTAGTTCAGAGGTTGTCCGCACACACATGCTGAGGGATAGGGTCGAGTCCTTGTCTAGAGAGATGGAGCCTCTGCGTCGGCACTGGGCCACTTACGGTTGCAGCATCATGTCCGATGGCTGGACTGATGTCAGGAGGAGGCCGATCCTCAACATACTGGTCTCCAGCTGCATGGGCACACAGTTTTTGAGGGCAGTGGATTGCAGCAGGGGGGGGAGAGTCATATCTGCAGAGTTCATGTTTGATGTCATCAGGTCTTCCATCCTAGCCATAGGCCCACAGCATGTCGTCACGATGGTGACGGACAATGCCACGAACTGCATTCAGATGGGTGTACTGCTAGAGGCCGAGTTCCCTTATATTGTTCATACCCCCTGTGCAGCCCACGACATAGACCTTTTGATGGGGGACATTGGAGCACTTCCCTGGGTTAGAGCCATTGTCCGGGAGGCCCTCTTCCTGGTGACTTTTGTCACCAGAAAGAGGCGTGTTCTTGCCATGTTCCGGGTGTTTAGCCATCTGGACCTCCGTAAGCCAGCCCCCACGCACTTTGCATTCGACTTGGTGGTCATCGACCGTTTGATCAGGTGCAGGGCCCAGCTTCTACAGATGGTTGCCAGTGATCTTTGGGGTGCCAGTACATTTCCGCACACTGAGGATGGGGAGCACTTTTCTTCCACGGTGAGGGGAGACCAGTTCTGGAGGGATGCACAGACATTGTCAGGACTGCTTCAACCACTCTACATTGTGCTCCGCATGGCTGACAGCGAGGGGTCGACACTTGGACTGGTGTATGAGCTCATGGACCGGATTGGAAAGTTCCTGCAGCTGCCCATCTTGCAGCCAGAGAGGTAAGCGGTATAGTGTTGCAATTGACCTTTATCTTTTCAGTACTTGCTAGTTTGTTTTTCTGTCAATGTTAAGCTTTTTCGTAATGCCCTAAACCACATGCCTCACCTGCAGGATGACAGAGCTGAAGTTCATATGGGAGACGCGATGGAACTACTTCCACAGGAGTATCCACAGCGTTGCACACATGCTGCATCCCCTCTTCCTCTCTCCGACACAGATCGCAGACAGGGAGCTCGAGGCCGATTGGCTTTAGTACATTCACAGGGTGGGTCCACACATAGGTTTGGATCCTATCAGGCTCATGGAGGAGCTCGCTGCATTTCGTTTCGGCATGGGCACATTCGGCCACCCGGCTGTCCAGGATCCAGAGAGGAGGCAGCTACCCATTACCTGGTGGACCATGTTCGGTAGCACATACCCATCTATACAGCGTCTTGCACTACGTGTCCTTTCTCAGGTATGCATCTCATTTTATCCTCCATTTTTTGTGTTTCGTTGAAGTTTCACCTTTGCCACAATGTGCTGAAGTATTTCAATGCACGCACCACAGGACTGTGCTGCCTCTGTGTGTGAGCGTAATTGGAGCACATGGGCACTGATTCACACGAGGAGAAGAAACCGGTTGTCAGTGAGTCAGTTGGAGCGGTTGGTGTTCTGTAGCACCAACGCACGTCTCGCCAGGAGGCTTCCGACCATTACGAGCGCATTGCAGGTGATAAGCTAATCTTTCATAGCATGTTGGTTGACTCCTGGTATGTTGGTTTCATTTCTTGAAAAAGTTGTCTCTCTGACATGCAAATTTTAAACCTTGCAGACGAAGATATCTGATTTGGAGCGCCAGGTTGACTTGCCTACGGACAGCACCCATCCCATGCCTGCAGATGACCTGGGCACACAGTTGATGGCAGAGAGAGAGAGGGAGCTTGCCGAGATGAGAGAGAGAGAGCTCAGCCATCTCGATCGACCTTCTCCTCACAGCACCCTGATCCTTGAACACCCTCTCACAGCACCCTGGCTCTCAAACAGCCTCTCACAGCCTGTCACCGGCTCTCGCTTGCTCTCTCACTGTCTATCACTAGCCCTCTCACAGCCTCTGAAAATGCCGACCACAATGGCATTGTGAGTGCCTATTTATCCCCACAGCCTGATCGGCCATGTGGATCCCCATCATCCCTCCATGTGCCTCCGTACCTGCCCCCATGTGATGCTCCCCCCTGTGTTGGTCTCCCATTGGGCCCATGGTCTGCTCACCCACAATGCCCATGTGCCTCTATACTTGCCCCCATGTGATGCTACCCCCCTGTGTTGGTCTCCCATTGGCCCCTCGGTCTGCTCACTCGCAGTGCCCATGTGCCATTGCAACAGTCCCCTGCATCATGTACTGTACCCTCTTTTTTTACACCCAGAACCCCCTCTTTTTACTTTTTTTTGTCCTTTTTTGGTAGTTAATATGCAAAAAAAAATTACTAAAAATATATTAAAAAATAAAAAAAAATATTAAAAATGGTACCGCCCTGGTACCGCGGATCCCAGGGCGGTACCGTACCGGCGGTACCACTGATATGGTACCGGCGGTACCATACCAGCGGTACCAGAGGGTACTATGATATATATATATATATATATATATATATATACTTCAAGTATATAAGTAATTGGAAATGATGCAATACTAAAAAATACCAGGATTAAGATGGATAAAGCTCCATAAGACCATCGACAATCGATGCATGTGCGTAAAATGAGAATTTGAATATGAGCTTCAATCCTGAACAAATAGCTAGACAAAACAACTAGAGATCACAAGTTGATCACTACAGAGAAAATTGTTTTATATAATGGTCTGTAACATTGCTGAAAGTATAATCATTATACATTGCAACGATCTTCAAAGACCCCTGGGTATACATAACAATGAACCCAATGTAACCACTAGTATTGAATACTTGGCACTTAGATGATATCAACTACTATTTTTTTGGCATTTTTTTGGGGTGAAAAATGCTTCTTCTTTTTTTATAGTAAAAATGCCTTTTTGAGTTTTTTGGGTGAAAAAACTCAAAAAAAAAATTTAATTAATTTTCGAAAACTGTCGTGGGTGCCGTGGATTTTTTCTCCACTGCACTTGTATGGCACCCGTGCCGTACAACAGCACTTGAAACTATGATATATATATATCTATCTATATATATATATATATATATATATATATATATACACACACACACACACACACACACACACACACACGTATCTCTATATATGTATGTATGTATGTATATGTGTATCTATGTATGTGTGTGTGTGTGTGCGTGTACACACACACACACACACACACACATAGATACACATATATATACTAGTTGCTTGTGCTTGTCAATGACGGGCAATGGGCACTTACCCACACAAAGTGTTTATATAATTTTGGAGGCTGTGTTTTTTTTACCATTTTTTTTAAAAACCTATTTAGCTTTTCCTTTTGCAAATGGGTGACATTTTTCGCAAACAAAGCATGACATTTTTGCCGGCAAAAGCATGACATTTTTTACGACACCTCACATTCTCTCTCTAAAATAGTTATATATATATATATATATATATATATATATATATATATATATAAAGGTAAGATTGAATCCAATCAACCACATGATTCCAAGTTCCGGCATAGGCTATACTACCCACCTTTTAGAAATTCAAGCCAGTTGCCAATGTTGGAGGTCATTACCAAACACAAAGCTTACTCATGCTTAGGTATCATAATTTACTTGCTACATAAGATCAAGGATGCACAATCAAATAGAATATGAAACACCAACAATGAATGACTTTTCAACAAGCATTTGGTTTCTCATTGGTTAACATTTGAAGGAGCATGCCATGCCTCTTAGCAGTTTCAAGAATGCCATGCTAGCACTTTATTAGATTTAAACATGTCTATTTCATTTGTAATATGAACTTTGTATAGAAGCATTCAAGTCTAGCTAGAAAAAATATTTGATAATTCATTTTAGTCGTTAACTCATTAAAAAAAAAACTCAGCCTTTTTAACTACCTAGCTAGGACTACTTAGCCTTTAGAACTCAAGTTAACGAGATGTAGGAGATTCAGTTAGAGGAGAATGGTTCAGGTGCTCCCATCATTTTATAAAGCCAAAATGATTCCTCCATATCCTAGCATGGTTGGTAGGTACTAGTTTTAAAGTTATCTTTCACACAAATTGGCGCTGTCTTTCATTGATCTTCTAATGTATAGAGCTCATGACTTATCTTCATAATAATAATCTTGTGAATGTCATCTACCCTCTAGGATGCCTTATGGTCCATAGCAGTTGTGAGGAGTGATATTGGACATGTGGCATCATCTGGTTGGATAAGAACAGCCCAATTTTGAGCCATAACAAGGGCTTCTAAATCGTTTTTAATCTTCATTGTAGATCTAAAACTGCTATGTATGGTATTCGTCATCCAAAGGTGGGCTACTTGCTATAGCCACCCTCGCCGCTCCAACGGCTCAAGGGTGCTACAGCAGGGGTAGCCCACCTCTGGATGGCGGATACCTAGTACTTTTTTGCTATGTGCAGAAATGCTATAGATGTTTCATGCATATATAAATTTGTTGTGTTCAATTTTTGTATGGATATAGCTAATTTTTTGTTTGGGAGAGAGGGGGGGGAGATTTGAATGGCCAGAAGGCCAATAGAAGCATTTTGTCCAGCGCGCAATAGGTACTGGTTGGAGCAGTGGTGCCTTAAGCCTCCACAAAGGTGACACGCTAGATGTTGCGTTGTTGCAAAAACCTTGACTCGAATAAAAAACTGACACAAGTGCTTTTGTCACAAACTAGAACGAACAAAAAAGTTGGAAAGACAGCATAAGGAAAGGATAATGACAATGTGGCCACTAAAAATGAACAGATACATTTGACATTGAAAGTAGACCTATATATAAAACTATAATCAAAACCTGCACAATACAAATAACTGGACTGCAAACAAAGAAAAAGACACTATGATCTAAGGTGCATGCTCCCATCACAAATAAGAAGCAGGGAGTATTCAAAACTTTTGAAGGTGATATGAGCACTCCAGAGGAGGTTTTATTCATTTTGAAAAAATGCCATGATTCAACTTGTTGAGGGCATTTTCCCTAATAACAAATGATACAAAACATGCTTTTAATTACAAGTACACCAATTCCTAATGATAAGGATTGCTATCAGATTCATGCTGTCTATCAAATAATTAATGCAATCCAAAAGAGATTCAAATCCTATGAAATCGACAAAAGGCTTCTAAAGGATAGGAACTTTCCAGAGACTATCCTGACAAAAAGCTACCAGAAATTGGCAGTCAAGCCACATTTTTTATGATTTATGGGTGAGCTTCACTAGGCTGCAGGTAGACCCCCCCCCAACAAGATTCCATTCCATAGTGAGGAGCCTGTCCTCTTAGGCATCAGTAGTGACTAGTTCGACAGTCATCATCCTTGAACTGATTTGTTTTCTTGTGAGAACGCATTGGATAGTTATTGACACACGCTGAGATTGAAAACTGACCTGTTGCTGAAATGTTACTAAGAAGAAAAGATTTAAATACAAGCCATGTCTAATTGTTAAAAGGTTTCTAATGTTTTCAGGAGGAAAGTTGATGAAAACTAAATCTCTCAAAAGAATTTCTCAGTTAATGACATGGAGCACACACTGTGACATGCAGATTAAAGAGGAACTTTAATAAGTCAAAGTCCTAAATTCAAGGAGAGCGAAGGAGGCCTTCATTAACACATCACTTCATACCTTACTTTCTGTCTTCTATTTTTATTATTTTTCAGAAAAGTAACAAATGCATGACAGCTATGGGTGACTTTCTGTGAAATTTCTGTACATAATCATATGCTCAATTCATCCCTCCACTAGAAGATTTCTCGCATGATTTAAAAGATAAACAGTAGACCGCAGTTCAAGGATGATACCACATAATGGAGTGATTTACAAAATATAGCCTCTAGATAGTTAAGTACAAAGGCTGCACAAGAGCCATGGGCGTAGTTTGGTCCTGTCCTAAGATGAAGAAACTTTGCTTTGTTGTACAGAAACTGTCCTCTTTTTTAACTTTCACTACTTAGAAACTGCGCATGATTTTCCCAAAGGTTCTGTACATAATCATACATTCGGTTCATTACTATATTAGAGAGCCTCTCTAGCAAATCTTTGTAATAGTAACTTTATTCCTACACTAGAGGATTTCTCTTGCAAAAATTTGCAGATAAATAGTAGACCACAGTTCAAGGGTTCTACCAGATAAGAGTGGTATACATACGTAGGCTCTAGATAGCTAACTTCAAGAGCTGGAAATGCCATGGTCTTCATTCATTCCATGTCTCCTAAACTCAAGAACCATGGAAACTAAAAAATCTATCTATAAGCAAGACTCCGCTGTACAGAAACCGTTTTTTAGCAAACAACAAAAACATCGGCAGACACTAATAATCTACCAAACTTACATCTATGTCCACATGTAAATATTGAATCTCACTGAGCTTTGAAGTCAGCCACAGTGATGCTCTCTATCATACAGCTTATTATGCAAGCCTTATACAGCAAACATTATATGCTAGATGATGTTTGCAGTATTGGGAAAAATACTACTGATATTTTTTAATCAAGAGCTAACATTATCCATACCAAAAAACTCTAAGATCTTTCTTGTGGTTCTCTTCCTGACTTTGGCTGTCCTTTTGAAAGTGGCCTGCCTTTTTGTGGGTGGCTTGTTCTTTGCAGTTTGCATTGCTGCCTGCATCATGAGATGTACAAACATTCACATCAAACTTAGGTGACTTATACACTTATAAAACGAAGGCAATTCAGTGAACTCTGTATCAATCCGCTCCAAAAATAAGAAACAAAATTCAAACAGATGTTTTGCAAAAGCTAACAACTAAGGTACATGATGGTGAGGCCCCTCAAACACACGCGCACACACACACACACACACATATATTCAGGCCATTATACCATCTCTTGCAAGCTGTTCTTGTAACATTCGTGGCCATTTCAGAAATATGAATGTAAACTTTAGGTACAAGTGTGAGATATTTAAACACGTGCATGAACATGCAGTTTGAGTGTTATCGTCTTTCTGACATGCTAAATAGATGATTATGATGCAAATTTATGAACTTAGTTAATAAAATGACTTCGACATGCAAAATCAAATGCATAAACAGTAGTGGCTATTTACTGCAAGCATGGATGTTATGCAGATATCACTTTGTCTCTCTTTCATTTTTCAGTAATGTGATATGCCACACCGCTGTTTGTACTTTCAGGTATCCACTTTTGCAGCACCTTGTTTTGGCGATCTGCCAAATTTCCCTCATTACAGAACAGATGTCGTATGACACGTGGTTGAAGACACCGCTCGTAGACAAAAGCAGCCCCATGAAATTGAGGAAGAACTAGCCAACAAGCAAATACTAACTTGGCTAGTGGCCAGAATGGGATCCTGTATACAAACATGATAAAAACAAATGCCCCTCATTAGGTCCCATCTTCATCATGTTCTTGTGAAATATACAGTAATAATAGAATAATGAATAGAGTGAGTTAGGACTTTGCAAGTATCTGCAGCAAAAAGTTAGCATGCAAACTTTCACCATATAGCATCTATGAAGGCCTGATCATAAAAACGCTGCAACTTATTTTTTATCCACATGCTTGATGAGAAAGGATGATCAAATTTAGGAATTACAAAATTCCATTGATATGGGCAGTTAGCATAGGATATTATTGTGCAATGTGCTGTCAAAAATCTGTGAATACCATTTTAAAATTGGCTCTGCTCCAAGTTCAAAGAGTGTTAAAAAAGAGTAGATTATCCAGTATGACAGCCACTGGTGATCATCGTCTTTACGAGTACTTTCAATGGCTCTGACCGAAGCATACCTGCAATACATCCACATATTAACACATGCATGTCTGAACCTTTCTTGAACGTCAGTAGTATATGAAACAGGCTTGGTCAAAATATATATCTTATCATGCTAGTGGATGCCACAAAACGCTCAAAAACAAAGAAAAAAATGTCTCAGCTTCACAAAGAATGCTCCAACAAGCTCTGTCCTGTTCGAAATTCAACAGTGCATCCCATCTTCCTTATTGCATGCAACAAGAAGTTGCCTAGGTAGGCTCCATGCAACAAGCATGTTCCCTCCCTCCCGTGTGATGAAAGATGATGTAACGGGCTTTATCAAAAAAATATCTTACAAAGCTAACAGTAGCCACAGCATCGTATTCCTCTTTCTGAAGCGGGTACATCATGTGCAGCTAAACAAGAAAAGGATTTGATTTGCAGTGAGCAATCTTTTGACCAATTCTTTATTGATATGTCACTGAATTTTGTAACATGTTAAGAAAACTTTGGGGGAAAACTAGTTCAAACAAAACTTGACTTTGAAAAGATAAGAAAGAGATCACACAAGAAAAACAAAGACCCGAAACTGCGCATGCAAGGGACAAGAAACCCATAAGAAGCATACAAGGTCATGAAGAAGCAGATATTGTGAACAATTTACATAGAATATATGATAACATCTTTAAGAGGCACATTGTCCAGAAATAATGTTCCTCTCATCAAGCTGCATTAGGACTCATGGAATTGTTATGAGCAAAGAGGTACAATTAGAGCTTTACAGGAGATTCAAGGCTTATTAGATATTATGGTTGTTACTTTCCTGTTATCAGCATCTTTGATAGTGCCAATCACCAAGTGGTAGGGCCTGTACCATCTTGGGACCCTTAACTCTCTCCCTGAGTGTTAGCTTCCTAAAAGGTTCTCCTAAAGACCCTTCAGACTGGCATAAATAGGAGTACCTTCATTCATTCCAATATCTTATGTTTTGGATTACTCAAGTCCTTCAAACAAGGCTCATCGCCCTTCCTTGTAGAGGATCTGGTATCGAATATATTTTGATGTTTTCTAGTTGAGGGTTGGAGTATGCTATTTGCTTCATCTTCCGTATGGTCTATTGTTCTTATGCAATGCCAACTCTGTGATTGAGTTCACAACATGGCATTTCCACGGCAAGTGAAAGCTAGACTCTTCGTCGCTACATGTTTTTGTGGAGACACATTCATGCAACGATTTGAATTCTCCACCCGATTTAATTTCTACAAATCAATGTTTCCAAGAGCAAAGCGCCTTTGATTCAATGGTCAGGCCAGGTTTTTCAGATTGACTACAGATGTTGCAGTAGTTTAAGAATATGTACACTCTACAGGAACCATTCAGGATATGGGGAATGTAAAGAGTACCATCATTTGAATGAGGTAGTTGATCAATCTATATTTGTCATTAGCCAAAGCATTTTCCCAATGGGAAAGGTTCATTTTAACAACGTAGAGGGCGAACATTAATGTCATGGTGTTACAGCTTTTACTCCCTGTCCCGGTTGTTTACTGTTTTTACTTATAGATGTACTTCTTGTAAATGGCCAAGTCACCGGCCTGTGGTGACCCTTGTAACAGAAATGTAAATAAAGTTGTTAATGATGTTTCTGAGCCTCAGAGTTGCATGTTGCCTGGGTATAGGGTACTGGGTCATTAATTCAGAGTGGCTGGACTGACCTCCTAAAAAGTAAGAGAGTTGACTAGTCAACGTGACACATGTCATATGCTCACTGAGATAGTTGGTGCAGTGACATGTGTCAAGGTTGACCAGTCAAACATGCCACGTGTCACATGCTCACTGGGACACTTGGTCCAATGGATGAGTGCCCACTCACTTGCCTATATGTCAGAGTACTGTGCCAAGTGGCAAGTGTCGACAGTGCATGGAGTTGGCCATGTGTCGAGATTTAGGAAGGGTCAGGGTTGAGGGATGCTTGAGGATTTTGGATAAGTGAGCCTAGAGAGAGGTATTCCTCATCGTAATCTATGCAGCAAAGGCTGTGGGAGGAGGCAAGGCAGCCAGCTCCATCTTGTGGTAGAAGTAAATTGATGCTTGTATGTACAGGAAATTAGTAAGGTTTGAAGAGAAGATCAGAGAGGGAGTTTGACACATGGTCACATGATAATGGCCTAGATGAGCAGAAGTTCATTTGGATGATTCATTCTGAGGTTTTACAAGATGGGACAAAGGTTCATTTGGATGAGGTAGAGGATCAAGATATATTCACTAGGACATATGATTTGTTAGATGGGACAATGGTTCATTTAAATGAGGTATAGGATCAGCGTAGCCCAAATGGGACAAAGGTTTCTATGAATGGCGTAGACAATCAGGAGATGTAACATCACTGATAGGACATTAGAGATGAGATATTGGCAAAAGACCTTCGAGATTTATCAGAGACTCAAGGTACATGTCATGCAGCACAAACATGGATAGAGGGACCACCAGCAATGCTTGAATCACATATTACTGAAACTCAGAGATTCAAGGTATATGCTATGTAGCACAAACACGTTTAGAGGAACCACCAGCAATGCTTCAATCATATATCTATTATTCAAATGGCACATATCCAAATTCACAAATTTAATTTGAGAAATCGGTGATGTTGTAAGGTAAAGCAAAAATATACAAGCAACCAAAAAAAAAAGTCAAGTTCTATATCAAAACAATAACAAAAATCAGTAAACAAAAAAAAACTTAGCCAGCCTGTACTACTTATGTCTCATCAGTACCCAAGCATAAGGTGCTATCCAGGTTTTGAATAAATCCGGATTACATTTTACTTAAACACCCTTTATTCCACCTATCAAAATACTAATCTCAAGCCTTTGCTAGCAGAGTAGAACAAAAGATGAAAAGCACATCACATCAAAAGCTTTGTTGACAGTCAAAAGCACGGTATCGATGGCTGAAGATGCAGATGAAGTTCCAAACTTGCTAATCGCATTGCTATCTGCAGCTATCCTAAATTGAATAGAAAATAGACACAGAATGTAATCAGGGACATAAACTAACCAGACTATGGTAATGGGATGACCTCCACACACTTGAAACCGCCAATATAAGTTAACGATACATAAAACAGATGCTGACAGAACAAATTAGAACCAAATGAAATTAAAGCTGCCAGGAAAGGGTTCGTTGAAGGATCACTCACAGAGGATACAAAAGCGTAAGAGTTGGCCTGTCCATGAAGACAAAGGAGATGTATTAGTTTCAATAGATGTAGAACATGAGTCTCCTTACCACAAAGATAAAGAACGAAATCTATTAGTGGTTTCTTCAGGGAAAAGCCGACTTTAATATGAGTGTACATCTGAGAACTTCCACCTTCCCAAGCTAAAAACGACTTATCTGGAAGACAAAAGCCAAACAGACTTTGTAACGCTAAATAGCAAACACGAAATCATTCAGATCTAGTACATCATTCTCACGACATATCAATACAGACAAGACAAAACTACAAACGGAAGTTGTAAAATTCTGGATCATTTCAGCTTACACTGCATAAGGAGCGAGCCAAAGAACTATTTGCCACAAAATTCCCATGATTAAAGTGCAAAGTACATTCCTCTAGCTCCGGCTGCTTATACAGGGACAGGGCGAACTAGCCACTCATTCCAGAATTCCTCAATCGAGATGGGCATCCTTGTCAATTCCGGAATCTAAACTCTACTTTCCACACAAGTAAAGCTTGCTTTTCCGGGATCACTGAGTTTAGGATGAATTGATCTGCTTTGCCTGAAAATTGCAACTATTTTCCTCACAATTCATCTCAGCCTGTTGAAATAGAAGCAAAATTTCACACTGCAGCTGGTATCTGGCTTCTGTTTCTGTGGATCTGTCTCTTTCAGCCCAGCATCCGTCCTAATTCTTTACCTTAGAAGCCGACTGTCTGTTTCAGTCTTTCACTACTTTTCCAGTACATTATTTCAGCAAATGCCTTGCTTTTTGTAACAGATTTCACACTCGGAAAAGTTAAATGGGGTATTTTTTAAGACCTGAGTGGAAGGACACTATTGGCTTTGCTCCTCATGTCATTACGTGACACACAAAGCACTCCTCACTTGTTTTGTAGGCCCCACTATACACTTGTCCCTTCCTAACTAGATTACACCCACATTCTCTTGTCCACTAAGGCTCTCTCTAGAGCTCTCTTGTCCATCAAGGCTCTTTCATGCATCCTAGCTAGAAGTTACCAAGTGATGGTGGTTGTTGGGCTCATCCGTCCATAATACATGCATGATGGGGTTCTCGGTTCTTGTGGTCGACACCAAGTGATCATTCGGCTCATCTGATCCATCATACATGCATGGTGCAATTGTGTACCTTGATTGGCTTGTGAGCTTGCAAGACCACATTTGACTCACATGAGTGGACACAGGGTACTTGAGCTAAAGGCCTATCTAAGATTAGAAAGAGACATTCACTTGTGAGTGCCCTATATTTAACGTTTTATGTATAGGGGAGGGGGAAGTCCAAGCCCAAGAGCCTTCCAAGATTTGAGAACCTTGGACGTTTTGTATAAGGGTAGTTCATTGATTCATCGTGGCACCTCTTCATTAACTTGGCATCCAAAGTCTCTTTGGTCCCAAGGTTAAAGCCCCCCTTGCAAACCAAGGTGCACTTCTTGAAAACTATTATTAGATACTACCTCAGGGAAAGTCAAAATAGAGGAGGGGAAAGTCTAGGCCCAAGAGCTTTGTAAGATTTGAGAGCCTCGGGTCCTTTGTATTGGGGAAGGTCTAGCACGTAAGGTCTAGATACATTACACTATGATTTTAGCAAGAGCAATGGATCAAATGCTTGAAAACTATTAAGAGAAGCCTCACACGTGTGGAGGACAATACCAGTACGGATTGTAAACTGAGAGTGAAGTACTTTTACATACAAATGCATTCCAATCATAAAAACTCAACACAAATGTGAGAATTACAAGCAAATGCTAGAAATTCCCAATGTCTCATCATCTTCTCATTGATTTAGTTGATCCCTTTATAGATCAAGTACATCCATGAGCTGAGTACTGTCCAACAAGCCTTCACACGTGTGAAGAGTGCCAAGTCATTAAGATCCACCAATGGGAGCCATATATGTTGGATTCTTGGTTTTGTCTTGCATCCGGCTCTTCTATCGCAATTGCCAACCCATGTTGTTTGATAATTTGACGAAGAAAATTATAATTTTGTCATAGACAATGGTAGTCATGAATTGTTGTTCATATATAAATGCTCCATATGAAGTACTCGGCATGAATATTGACACTCTGTCGTATGATGAAGCATATCTTTGGGCATACTGTTGACTAAAATATATTTCTTCAAATCTACCTCATTCATGGGTGGTTGTAAATATTTGACCTGATTGACCTCAAAAATAGACTCTCGTCTTGAAATATAAAATTTGCAGTTGCCCATATAAATCGTTGAAGTATCATTCCCAAGTAGTGAAAATACATTCCAAAGTTGAACCAGGGATTTGATGTTTTGATTGTTCCAAATAACCATTGATGAACAATCATTGTTGACATTACTCAATTGAAGATTGATCACATTAGAGTCTACTGAGCAATGTAAACTTCTCCAAAGAAACTGATATAGATTGATGGCATATTTTAAAATCAGCTTCCTATAGAGTGTTGGCTGACTGAGAAAATGTTCCCAATCATTATTCACACCCATACATTCTACATATGCACGTGAATTACAATTTGGCTTCTGAGTTTTGGAGAATCCATAGGAAATGGGTTCTCCAACTGAAGTCACTCAAATATCTTGTAAAATGGATCTATGAGGCATTGAACATAATCCAAGATATTGATACAAGTTGGATTTATATGGAACAATGAAATCTCTTCATTGTGGACAATATCCTTTTTGAATACCTCATACTCCATTAGATTGTTGTCAAAAATATTCTTGAACCTTTTTCGGAGGAGAAGAAAGAGAAAAAACTTGAGGTTGTAGATGACTAGTTAACCAAGTGGACCGGTTATTTTAATCTACACAGAATTCCTGAAGATAAAAAGATTGAGAGTGTTATTCTATTCTTTCGAGGGAAAGCTTCATCGTGGTGGCGTGACCTACAACCAAAACCTACCGCATGGGAAGATTTCATGGAAGTAATCAGAAAGTTGTTTGTGGTTGTAGACGACTCGGACTTTTACCAAAGATTTGTCAACTACAAAATGGGCACTCGAAGTTTGGACTCGTACTTGCAAGATTTTATGGATATATGGAATAAAGTTCTCTCACTCGATGCAAAACTGGCACTGTGGCAGTTTATCCTTGGTTTGCTTGTAGATTATCAGAATGAGTGCAAGCCTAATGTAATTCAGACTTTTGATGATGTCGCACGAGTCGTGAAAGTGTATAAAAGAAAAGACTTCGTGGGAGTAAAAAATACAAGTCTTTTGATGAACTAGATCAAGTTGCATCCGAGTTTAGACAAAAGAAACATTTGTCTCGAAAAAAGGCTAGAAGGACCAATGTGTATTTCCATTGTAGTCAGCCTGGACATGTTATGAAATTCTATCCAGAACGAAAGAAAGGCACAACTCGAGTTATTGAGATGCCAGGTAAAGAAAATTTTCAGTTGGAAATTAATAAGGTTAGTTATGAGTGTGATTGTTTTTTTAGTACTGCCTCATTCCTGCCAAATGAATTATTTCGTTTGAGAGGCATTGTTAAAGGACATGAAGTTAGTATCTTAGTGGACAGTGGATCTACTCATTATTTCATTAACTCCAGTCTGTTGCAGAGACTAGGCCTGGAAACTGAAACCAATAATCATAGATATCGAGTATATCTAGCTTCAGGTGTGGAGTTGGAGACGTGGGATGTTAAAGTTCCAAGACTTCCAGTTTGGATCCAAGATTATAGAGAGTTAATTGATTTCCATGTTTTAGATTTAGCACGTACGGACATAATTCTAGGATACGAGTGGTTATTTAATAAGCATCCTGAGATAGATTTTCAGAAGCATGTTCTCTCTTTTCAGGAGGGTAAAGAAATAGTTACATTGTTTGGAGACACAACAACACCCGCCGCGATTTCGAACGTGAATCGCGAGCTTAATTTTTTTTTAATTCGTCACGGACGTCAAAAAAACACGTCGCTATAAGGTCGTCGGAATCCGACGACTTTAAAAAACGTCGCATTACGATGGGCACAACGTGCCGAATTCCGAAACGTATTTTTCCGATCATGCAAACCCGATCTGACATGGACGTCGCAATGCGACGTATGACATGGATGTTGCATTGCGACATCCGACGTGTACGTCGCATTGCGACGTCCAAAGACGTCGCAAACGCTCTGACGTGGACGTCGCAAATGCTCTGATGTGGATGTCGCATTGCGACGTTTTCGAATTCAGTCGGATTCCAATGTCTGTAAACACAGAATGATGCCAAAATTTCATCGACGAATGTTCGACGCCCATCCGACGTCCATCCGACATATGTTTGGACGTCGGATTCTGACGTTCTATAAAGTTGTCGAATTCCAACGTCTGTTAACAAAATGATAAAAAAATATGTCTGGTTGTGTCCCCACACTCCAGATCAGTACCCAACCCTCACTAACCCTGAGAAGCTCACTGAAGCAGTCAAATGCTCAATGATCGACCTATCCAAAACGAGCTACCATATGCATTGGTTGGTTAGCCAATATCAAATGCTCGAGAGCAAGGTTCAGCATCAAGACCAAGAAATTGTGCAATATTAGAGGCTGGCCAAAGTACAAAACAAGTGCCGATCTATGCGTGCAAGAAAGTGCCGAATATTGCAGATCTATGCGTCTTTGATGTAGCAAGATTGTTTCTGGGATCGAGGCTTAGATCCCATCAAGATCAACCCCAATGTAGCCCTCCAGTCAGAAGAAGACCATGAGATGGTGGCCCGGCTATACTACAGAGCGGCCTTCATGTCGTCACGATATGTGACCATGGTGGAAGACTGGAAAAAAATGGGCTTTGTTGAAAAGATAAGAGAATACCTAGGGCCTCTCAACTTTGGGAGTAAGCTCCGCTTCCAAGTGTTTGAAGCCCTGGGGCGAAAGATGAGTGAGAGAAAGCAAACGGCATGACGGCGAGGTGAGCAGGTCTCGCAAGAAGTTCTCAAGAGGGCTGGTATGTAGCGGCCATTGAGAGACTTCCAATTTCGAGAAACAAGTTTTGCAGATAATAAGCACCTGGTATTATGGAAGCAAACAAAGATCCACGCTTTTCCAAGTGCCAAGCGGAAGGACATCACCAGTGTTGCAGTGGGTCCTGCAATAGATTAGGGGTGGATAATGTTAGCGGAATTCCCAGATGCCAAGCCCAGCTGAAGACACAGAATATCTCTCACCCATGATCGAGGAGGTCTCAAAAGGAGGAGAGCAGAAGAAGCTGAGAGCCGAGCATGAGAGCCGAGAAATCACTAGCTAGGATGATAGTGAATTATCTATGTGAGCCTACATGGTGTATCCCAAAGAAGGAACGGCCATGTAGGAGCTAGCAATATTTCCTAGGCATTGTAAATAAATGTAGACCCCCCTTAAATTAGTTAAAGCGAGCCACCTTTTGATGGTGACCTTTAGTGGAAGGGCAAAATCCACATGTAATTTCTAGTTTGGTGGAATTGCAACTTGGGCTCCACATTGGCAGCCTTCTTGCTTATTTAAGGGCTCCCCTCTCTTGTGAGGGAGCTTTGAATGTATTGTCAAGTTCTCTTGAGCAAATAAAGAAGATCCTCCACGAGTGCTTGATGATTGCTAAGCTACTTGTTCATGGCAATGTTCTTGAGTGAAGTTTCTATGAGCATGCTTGTTTTCCTTTGTATTGTGGATTAACTAGGTTCTTGTTTTCTCTCTTGCTTAGTTGTGGATTAGAATTTATTTCTTGTTTGTGGAATAAGGTAGGAATCAGCATTCAAGTAAATTAAATAGGCTGGAATTGTGGTGTAGATCTTGCATACTTTTTTACATTCCAGTTCTTGATTGTTCTTGGACATTCTAAGCATCAAGAAGTGAGTGTTTCTTGATTCTTGGATTGTTAAGATGTTGTTAGGAATCTAGTTTCTTGTTTCCTTGGTTGAGTAGCTTAAACTTGTTTTTGATTGCCTTCTGATTTAGTAAATAGTTGTAGAACTGCTCCTTGATCCAGAACGCTGATCTTCTTGAGCTAGGACTGGTTGCATGGCTTGTTTATGCATGTAGCTGAGTATCGAATCTGTGACTCCCCATTGACAGGCTGGGAAATACATGTTGCAATCTGAGTAACGCTTCTGTTCATTAACTGTTCTAATAAGAAGAAGAACCGTAAGAACTGTAACTACAGGAAACGAAGAAAGAACGGTAAAAGAAGGAGAAAGGTAAAAAACCGTGTTCACAGATTCAGTGGAATCTATGAACAACACCTGGTACAAGATCATCAATTTCATAGTCAATAATGTTAGAGAACTCATCAAAATTCTTGACAAGAATGCAAATGGGCTCAGCTTCTATGAACTTGAAGAGATCTGATACATCAGAAAAGGTCAAATAAGATTCATTATTTATTAGGAAGGGTAACCATAGTCTTAGAATCAGAATAAAAAAAAGTAGTAGACAGAAAACCAAAAAATAATGTCTAGTTTTGTGAATGATCAAAATTGGTATAGTCATCAAAATTAACATCTAAATCTTGAAGATAAAGATCTAAATTTATAGATCTAGACTTTCAAAAGGTATCCTCAGTAGAAGTACTAGCCTCAGATGTAGAAGAGAAAGCTTTTTGACAATTATCAAAAATATTTAAAAGAAGAAACGAAAGTAGATTCTATCAAATTTTAAATGTATATCTTTTTGTCAAGATTCACGAAATTTTGATAGTTAATCATATCCATATTTCCAGATCTAAACAGAGAAAAGCTTAGGAGATAATTGAAATGAACATAATACTCAAAAAAGCCTTTCCACCAGGGCCTTGGCCCATAGTAGGCAACACAAACAAGAATGGAGAAAAAATAGAGTTAAAATATTTTTCGTAATGCCAAACTCAGAGAGAAATGAGAGAATATAAAATTCAAAATTCACCAGTAGAATAGGAAAAAAGTGCAATATCGATTTGGAGTGTGAGAAGACAGAACATAATTTTGAAGAAATTAACTACACTTGAAATATATCAAGAAGAAAAAAGACAGTGGTGGAATTTAGTTGCATTTCATGTCGTTGCATATTTACTCTCATTTTCGCACAGTTTGTAGAAATACATGGAGTTCAAAGACAAGTAGCCACGCCACAATCAAAATTGAATTGTAGAGAGTCAAAAGGGCAGAATTCAAAAGAGTAAAATTCCTTGACTTGACTCAACTCTACCAATTGTCAAAATCGATCGCTGACATGGCACCACTCAAAACGAAGTTAGTCACCTAGGCTAGCCATTCTTGCCACTATGCAACTACCTCAACAATGCCTGTAGCTATGTCATTTCTTTGTCTAAATAACGACAACCATGACTATCACCTACCAAGAAAGGTGACATCCGCTGCTAACCACCTAGATAGTGACGACCACTACTTCAGCCAAAATCTACCTCAAACGGTGCAATGTCTCTATGTCATTATGTAAATATCTATACAAATGTACATTATAGACGATGATAATAGTTCTATAAAGACCATGTTTCCGTATGGAGGAGAAAAATGAGCCCTACGTGACTATATCGAAAGGATCAAGAGATTGCATGGTGGATGTGACCCTAATAGCATTTCAGACCATAGTGTCCTAACATGGTTCATGGTAGGACTACCCAAGATAATCAGATGACAAATGAAATGAAGGGACAAGTATGTGTCCTTTCAAGCAGCTTGCGTCGATGCCATCAAAAGAGTCGACGATAGTGAAAGCACTAGTTCGGACTCTGATAATTCTGACCAAAAACAATGTTGGAGGATTTGCAGATCCCAAGGCAACCCTAACCTAGTAAATAAGTGAAAGGGATTTGGCACCAAGGATCACATAGTTATTTGATTAGAAAGTTAATGAACTTTAGGTCTTTTTGCAGGACTTTTAATGTCAGAAGGCATAAGAGTCAAGTTAGTGAATAAAATAGGGGAGGGGTTCCCACCAAATTTGTTTTCAAATTGGGTCCTTTAATCAATGAATGGTTCTCTCCACTTTTTAAATGCTTAGGTTAGAATTAGCCAATAGGAATTGGGGTGCCTAGGTCCTCAATCCACTATATAAGTGGTAGTTTCTAATCAATGTACATCACCGTTTGAGAAATGGGGCCTTGACTATGTTGGTCCTATTCATCCTACGGCAAGAGGATCTCAAGCTAGATATATCATTGTAGCAATGGATTATATGACCAAGTGGGTCGAGGCAAAAGTTGTAAGAGTTGTAGATGCTAAGTCTAAGGCTAAGTTCCTATATGAGCATATCATTGTTATATTTGGATGTCCTATCGAGATCGTAAGTGATCGTGGAACACACTTTGTCAATGAAATGATAAAGTGTCTGTTGGAAGACTTTTTCATTATACACCGGTCTAGAACTCCGTATTATCCGAGGCGTAATGAACAAGCTGAATGTTCCAATAAGATTCTCTACAACATTATGACAAAAACGGTTAAAGCAAGTCATTTTTATTGGGAACATAAACTTTATAAAACATTATGGGCATTTAGAACCGCTTACAAAGCTAGTACAAATCAAACACCATTTTAACTGATTTATGGTCAAGATGCAGTGATGTCGATTAAATTTTCAGTACCATCCTTGCATATAGTAGCAACCGAATGATTTGATGATTCAAAATTCTTGCAAATGTGTCATGAGGCTTTACATAAACTATGTGAAACCAGATTGATGGAAGTACATGCATTAGCAGCAGAAAAAGCTCAACGCAAGACATGGCACAATCGTCACTTATACAAAAAAGATCTGAAGAAAGGAGATCTAGCACTGATGTATAAGACAAAATTGATCAAAGGCAAATTGAACTTTATAGGTGAAGGACCGTACAAGGTGAAAGAAATATTGAACTGTGGAGTAGTTATTTTAGAACACTTGGATGGAAAATGATTTGATACTCTAGTGAATGGCAGCCGACTACGCAAGTTTTGGCAGCCAATTCAACCAGTTCAACCAACATGATCTGACACCTTGTCATTTTTACTTTAGTTGTTTTACACTTTCTTTTTTTATATTACTTGTTGATTCTTTTTGGAAAAGACAGTAGAGAAAAAAAAATGATGAGCAAAAGTCAAAAAAGTCATTGGATCAAAAAAAATTGAAGGAAATATTTGCAGAAGTTGATTTTTGATGAAAAATGGCTTATAAAATTCTTTTTGGAGTCAGATCTTAGAAACCTTTGCTGAGTTGCTAGATCATAAATCCACCTCAGATTTACTCACACTGAGTTGGTGAAGGTTATTTTGCAGTACAAATGCCTGTACTGAAGTCTATCGAATGTTCAGAAGCTTTCCAATTTCAGAACCTTCGTTGAGCATGTTACAATCCTTAGGAACCTTCATCGACCTGTCAGATGGATTCAGAATGCCAAAATTAGGTTGTACATAGGTCCAGATCTTAAAAAATTTCATTAATTATAGTACCTAGGCGAACGATTAGCCTTTGCCATACCTTTAGAACCTTCACCGGATAACTTCAGATGTTCAGAAATCTTTGCTGAGAATTTTGGAAGCTATTTTCATAGTATTGAGCCGCTTGCAAATTTTTGTCCAAAACTGATGAGGCAAACTAGTACCTTGTCTAACAGAACCTCCAAATTCACCTATAAAAGGGTTGAATTCAATTTTATTTCTCACTTGTGCTAACAAAGCTCTTGCAAAAATTTCTCACGACCAAAACTTTCCAAAACTTTCAAATAGCTTTCCGATACAATCTTGTGTCATACACTTAGCTTTTTGTCATCTATCATCATGTCTTCTTCTAATACTAGTTAGTCTTCATATTATGTCATTCATCGTGGTGTTCCAACTACAACAGACATCATGAATCTTTCTAGCACAAGCATGGTAGCTCAATGGATGACCCTTGTTGAGCCTCTGCTCACGTAAATGAGGATCCATGAGCGCACCCATTCTGTACTTGGTGAAGAGTGATATCTGTCATAAAATATCAGTGGCTAGTGCGTGACCCCAATTGATTATGTCCGTGGATCTCGTATAGTGGCCTTTTAGTTGGATCGGGACACTATCAGGTTCGTCATATGTTGTGGATGACCAATCATCGTATACCTTGGCGGGCTTGACATGGTAGCGCAACCATTAGTTTAGAAGAGTAGCTTAAAAGAAAATGTAAAATAGATATAAATGTGACTATGAAGTGCACAAAGAAAAATAGAGAGAGATAGCAGTAAGAGTAAGAGAGAGAACGAGAGCAAAAAATACATCAGACTTGTAAGCGGATGCGCTGCAAGTGATGTACTCTCATCCGAGAACAGAATTTAGAAATGAATTGATCTTGTTTAGTCTTTACTCCACATAAATATGTTATTTGTTATGGAGTGATTCCATAGTAAAGTTGATTAATGGATTTCATTTAGTTGAATTCCTATTGAATCAACCTAATCTTAGCTGGAGTACTAGGGTCAGGTAGGGGTTGATTGATTGAAATTTTGGTGCCAAGTTGTAAGTGGGTTGGAAAACTCGTGATAGAGGATGTGTTCTCAGTCTTAGAGATGTCCCAGATATGTTATTTACTAAAGAGAAAAAGAATTCTTTGGTAGATGAGTTACAAGATTTTCAGTGAGATATGAAAGTAACATATGTGGATTTTGGAGGAATATGCCAGATAAGGACATATGTGTATGTACTGGGTCATAGTAAAATTATTCTCATGTGTGCACGATTAATCTTGTATGGATCTACTATGTATTCCTGGTTGCTAGGGTTATTTGGTGCACTTAACCTAGCTAGTAAACACAGACATATGATCAAGTATTGTTGAAACAGATACTTCTAGAGTTAACGGATCTTTCTATGAAAGACTTATTGGTTAATTTAAAAGTGATTTGGATAAGGATCTAGATGTGGTGTTATACTAGTGTAATTTGAGATTTCTGAATCATTAGCAATCAACTTGAGTAATTGGTTTACTCCCGAGGAAGTTAATTGGAAAAATAGACAGTGTGAAGGGAATTCACCAAGAACTATTTGCTTATGTGTATTGCTTGTAAGACACATGATTTACGAGTCATTTGGATTCATCAAGAAAATTGTGTGCATAGGATATACATAATTCTTGGGTGAGTATTTCTCAGTTGAAAAATAGACTCAATTCATTTGGGATACAAAGAAATGCTCAATTCATTAGTGATTGTATCCTAGAGCGCTCAATAGGATAACAAATCATAATGGTTCCAAGAATGACAACTGAATTTTCGGAAAATTCAGTAGACCTTTGGATACCTAGTTTTAGTTCTAGACTGTAATCTAAAGTTTTTGGTGGATGAAGATGGTTATCGATATCATTTCGGTATGCTTTCTGTCTTTAACTACCTGACAGTTTGGAATTTGATAACTCACATTTTGGTTAAAATCCAATATCTCTAGGATGGGGAAGATTTTAGAATGATTTTTATATATAATCTGAGTTGTGTATTCAACATAAACTCCAGTTTCCTTTAGGAATTAAGTATGTTTTGAGATTTTAGATGATTATGGTTGATAAATCATAAGACTCTAATTATTTGTGAGTGATGGCTCATAAATGGATACTTAATATATGGATAATCAAAAAATGTGTTGATTCTTAAGTATGTTGAGTAATTCACATTTCTAATTGAGTTGAGATTTCATATTAGCACTTTGGAAGTGTAAATCTCTTTACCCTAGTATCTTATGAATTCTATTGGATCTCACAGGCATTTCTCGTAAAGTAGATTATACTTGCTTATTGAGTGAGAGCTTGTTTATTTTAGTGGTTTGTATTCTACTATAGATTTTAGTCTGTAAGTGCTTGTGTACGAGGTTCAATCTAAATTTTTGGATTTATAGGAGATATTTAAATCTATTAAAAGTCAGATGGATTGTTGATTTCTTGCATGAGATGTGATTGGAAGCTCCTCCTTGATTGCATAAGATTGAACAAGGTTGTCAAAATCTTCCATCAGCCCATTTAGGATCACTTGCACTAGCTCTCTTGGATTGAGGTGGTCTTCATAGATTGAAATCCAAGATCTATCTCACAAGTCAAAGGCAAGAGTACAATGTAACATGCATATATCAATCATAAAAGTACATTCACACATGTGGAGACTTGTACTTGAAAACCCTAAGTATGGAAAAGCCTTGCTCTCGGGTAGAGAGAGAAACCAACATCAAGAACTCTAGTAGAGAGAGAAAACCAATTTGACTCAAAATGTAGAAAATCTCATTAACTCCAAAAAACTCACATTTCTAAGTCACATATAAGTAGCAATATAGAGTGAAGGGGAGTGAAACATGATTGGACCACTTCTTTTCCTCCTCTAAACATGATTGGTTGGGTGACTTATGAGCCCTCAAACTTGATTGGACGAATTTGGTGGATTTCTAGCTTTTTGATTGGTCACTAGCTCTCATGCCAACACATAGAGTCACTCATCCAACCTAAATAAGGCACTTGTAGCAAGCCTAACTAGCTCGAGCCACATCAAATCTTACTTTAGGCCTAATCATGACTTGACATGTGTACTTGCCTATTTTGCCCCTAATGCCAATATTGGCCCTATCTCCAACTAACATGTGGATAGATGTCTACAAAATTTGAAGTACCTTTAACTCAACATTGATCTAACATGGTTTTGACTACACATGGGAATATGCCCCACACGTGTGAGATTTCCATCTTAAAAAAAATTGTAAAATATTCAATTTATATTTTGCTAGTTTTTTCCAATCTGGTTAAGGAATCTATTGTTTGACATTGGTCTCAAACAAAATCCTTCGACAATCATTCAGTGTGATAATCAAAGTGCTAGTGCATCCTAGATTTCATTCTACAAGCAAGCAATTGAGATTAAATATTACTACATCATGAGCAAAATTTTCAACAAGGTATGTCTAAAATTTTGTAGAACACAATACATGATAGTTGGCATATTTACAAAAGGACTAAATTTGGAGGCACACAAAATTTTCAAACATCTTGATTTCCATTTGGTTACTCAATTGATAATTTATATGTACCATGGAAAAAGTGGTACTTTAGGTCATTGTGAGAACTTGAAAAGATAAAATTATGCATATTCAATGCAAAGAATATATTTTCTAGGAGAAAAATTGAAGCAAATATCAAGGGAGTATGATGATATACAAATGAACTCGAAAAATTGTTTGGAGGATAATGAAGTCCTAAAAAAATGGATTGAAATGTTATAGACTTCTTTGAGAAAGCTTACAGATAGTAATAATGAGATGAAAAATGCAGTTTAATCTATGCAAACCTCATATTTGTCTATTAAAGATATGGACTTGCTGAACAAGAAGACAAAAAGTAATAAAAAAAGATGATTGCCAAGAAAAGATATTCGTGATCTTTTATCGAGAGGAGGTCATCAAAAAGGAAGGATCCATGCATTCAAATAAGTGTTAACCATTACTATTTATCTTTAATGTTCTTTTTTTTGCTTTGATATAATCAAGAGTTATGCCAGATATTTGTCTAGAGGAGTTTTAGCATTGTGCTAAAATGAATGAAGTGTTTGCACAAATTTTCTAGCCAACCTTTTTCTAACTATGATATTTGTTGTACAGATCTACATTGGTTGCTCACAAACATTTGACAGATGACAACTCCATTGGTAAGTCATTAGGTTCTTTTGTGACTTCGAAGTCAACAAAATCAATGTTGAGCACGAGTAGAATGAGTAAAATAAAAGCTACTATTACAGAGAACATTTAGAATGAGGTTGGAAACATACTAGACAATACTTTAGTTCAAGGCGCATGAAAGGGTGGAAAGGCCCAGGGCAGTCAACAAATGAAGAGGAAATAATATGAGTAATGGGCACAAGCTTCGTAGCACTTGACAATTTCTACAAATCCAAGCAAGAACAATCATGAATAATGATCAAAATGGTTCACACGTGTGAAGTATAGCTATTGTATGACCTTCTAACAAAATATATGTTTACTTATCAGATCCTAAGCATTCGTTCACAAAGAACATGCATAGAGAAGTGAAATCACCAAGACTGCTCCCAAATTAATGTTCTCATCATTCGCCTCAAAATGGATCTCACATGTATGATATACAAAATCTTCATAGTCCTCTCTAAGCCATATCCAGCACATGTAAGACATCTAATAGTGCTTATCCATATCCACTTTGGCTAAAATTCCAGTAATTTGCCCTGTCATCATTGGCGGCTAGTGTTGACCTTCTAGATTCCTACAATCTAGGAGATAACTCCTACAATTTAGGAGATTTGGCATTTGACCCAAATAAAATCTAGATACAATGGATTTGAAATTTTTGCTTAACATCTCACACATGTGGACAGGTCCTCACATGTGTGGATCCACATAGATATCAAACTAATTACATTTACAAGGTGGAAATTGTAAATTCTAACACTCCTCAATTTTTAGCTTGATATATCTATGGTACATCTATCTACAATACCTAAGACTAATCTTAACTTGATAAATTAAGCCTTTGGAAAGGCTTTAGTAAGTAGATCAACAAGGCCATCTGAAGAAGATACATCCTTTGCTTGAACCTTGTCCCTCACAAAATGGTGAGCAATCTCTGTGTGCTTGCTCTTTGCATGGAGTGTGGGATTGGTTGCTAATGCTTGGCTTGATTGGTTGTCACAATAAATAATAGGCTACTCCTTGGCCTCCATGACTTGTAGCTCCACCAATAGCCTCTTTAACCACAAGACTTCTTTGGTTGTTGATGTCAAAGCCTTGTATTCCAACTCAATTGATAAAAGTGAGATTGTATCTTGCTTTTCGGAAAGCCAAGACACTATGCCATCACAAAGGAAGGTATCAAAAGCACTTGTGGACCTCCTATCCACCTTATCACCTACCAAATTAGCATCCGAATAGGCCCTCAAAGCAAGGTTAGATCCATGATACAAAATGCCAAAATTCTTGGTGGCCGAGATGTACCTCAACACCCTTTTAGCATTTTTCCAATGACAAACCAATGGATTTTGCATAGATTTGCTAAGGTTACCATCACTATAACTTAAGATCAGGTCTAGTTATAGTAAGATAGATTAGGGAGCGTATAAGCCTTCTATATAGTGTGATGTCCTCAAAGGATGCTTCATCATCACTATTAGAGACTTGTACATTTTGCTCCATAGGAGTATCTACTCCGTTACAATCTTTCATTTCAAATTTCTCTAAGATAGAAGATGCATATTTGGATTGACAAATAAAACTCAAATCCTTTCCTCTTGATACTTCTATGCCTAGTATGAAATGTAGAATACCAAGGCCCACCATCTTGAACTCTCTAGACAATGTTGTTTTCACTTCTTTTATACCATCATGATCATTACCACTAAAGATAATGTCATCTACATACAAAATGAGAATGATGACTTTACCATCATTAAATCTCAAGCACAAAGAAGGTTCATAACCACTTACAACAAAATGAATAGAGGTTAAGAAGGCATTCGAACTAGAGTACCAAGCTCTAGGTGCTTGCTTGAGCCCATAAAGGCTCCTTTGACACAAACATACTTTTTCTTCTTGACCTTCCTTGATGAAGCCCTCGGGTTGCCTCATGAAGAACTCCTCTTCAAAATAGCCGTTTAGAAAGCCATTAGTCACATCAAGTTGAAACAAAGTCCAATTGAAAGTAGTTACAAGAGAAGTAGTCAACGTTATAGTAACTTAGCAACTGGAGCAAAAGTTTCATCAAAATCTACTCCCTTGGTTTGCAAGAATCTCTTTGCCACTAGCCTTGCTTTATGCTTGTTGATACTTCCATCTTGGTTATAATTCAATCTATAGATCCATTTGCACTCGTGGTCTTCTTCCATGAGGAAGATCCACAAGCTTCCATGTATGATTCTCCATAAGAGCATCATACTCCTTTTGCATGGCATCCCTCCATTCATGTGACTCCATAGCATCTTCAAAGCAACTTGGATCATTAAGAATGGATGTAAGAAAAGTATAAGAGTAAGAGAATGAAATTCTTCCCTTTGTTCACCTTTGTCAACATAGGTGAGCCTTGATGGCTCAGCCCTCCTTCTTGTAGATCTCCTTGGAGCACTCAGATCTTGAGGTGGATCCTCAAGATCTTGATCATTTGAAGGCTCCTCCTCAAATCTTGTAAGATCCTTGACATACGAGTGATGAGTACCACTATCATTCATCTTGAAGTAATTAACTTCATCAAATGTAACATCTCTACTCACTAAAATCATTTTAGTGGTAGGATTATAGACTCTATATCCGGTGCTATTTTCACCGTAACCAACAAAGACTCCTTTTATGGATGTAGGATCATCCTTCTTTCTTGTATCTAATGATTGAAAAACATAGCAAGTAGATCCAAAGACTTTAAGATCTTTGAGATTCGACTTCTTACTAGATAGAGCCTCATAAGATGTTATGTTTCCAATGGGCTTACATGGCAATCTATTACATAAGTAATTTGCACAAATAATGGCCTCTCCCCAAAACGATTTAGGTAGAGAAGAATCTAGCCTTAAAGCTTTTGCAAACTCACAAGAGTCCTATTCTTTCTCTAGGCTATGCCATTTTGTTGAGGACTATATGTACATGTAATCTCTATTTTAATACCATTGGATTTACAAAACTCTATCATCCTAGTGGAGATGTATTCCCCACCATTATCACTTCTCAATTCTTTTACTTTAGCATCAAGTTGATTATCTACTAGAGTTTTGAACTTTACAAAAGACTCAAACACCTTACTTTTGGAATCTAAAAGCTCAATCCAAGTGTATCTAGAGTAATCATCAATAAAAGATACATACATTAATGCACCTCCATTAGATTCTTGAGAAAAAGAGTGCACATCACTATGAATGAGATCTAATGACTTAGAAGATCTAGTGGAAGAGTTAGCAAATGGTAGCTTGTGAGCCTTTGAGAGGCTACAAGCCTCACAACTCTTTCCACACTTTGAAAATGCTTTTGAAGGCCGAGTGCAAGTCCTTTGTGCATAGGGTCTCCATTGATTTGAAGTTGGGGCCCAACCTATTATGCCAAAGCTCCACTTGTGTAAGCTCCTCCTTAGCCATGTTCACACTTCCAAGAAACACATTAGCATCAAGCTTGAATAGCCTCCCTTGCTTGAATCCTTTTACAATGCAAGTGTCATTCATCATAATAGACCAAACTCCTTCTTTAAAATGGAAATCTAAACCACTATCCATTAGTGGTCCAACACTTAGCAACAACACTTAGCAAGCTCTTAGTAAGATTAGGAACATATGTTAAAAATTCACAATTCTAGCTTGACTAGTTTTGGTCATATGACTTGTAAATAGTTAGATGGTCATGATGTGGCTTGTCACACATGCCAAATAGCATAGGATTCCATTCATAAGGATGTTCTCAAGTAGACCTAATGATAGAACCTTTGTAATGAGTCCAAATCATGCTTAAATACAAGAGAGAAAAAGTAGGAGCTATTTTTGATAATTTTTACATTGTTGAGGGATCTCCAAGATTCGAACTTTAACTTGGCAGGGATGAAAGATCCACCAAAATTAGCATTAGGGATAGGTTTAGGGCTACTCATACCTATCAAAATCGTGATGGATCATGTATATATAGGTGATGATATCTCACCAAAATTAATCAAGTAGTTTCATGATTTTTCTCTCATATTGGTGCAATTGCTCTCTATGTTCATAATTGTTTGAGTTCTTGTGATTCCTAATGATTATAGGATTTAATGTAGGTCTAGTGTATAGTACTCAAACTGTGGGAGGCCGTACTTTCACATGTGTGAAGGCTTCTTCAAGGATTTGGGCCATTTAGTGAGGTTCAAGCATAGATTCTTGATGGTTCAAGTTCTGATAATCTTATGAGATCATAATCTATTGTTTCCCTCATCATTTCAAGTGTCTTAGGGTCCTTATTTGCCGTAATTTTAACATGGTATCAGAGCCTTAAGGCTGAAATGAGCTAAATCCTTGGTTTTCATTCAATTTGGTCACAATTTTTGATCTAAATCTTGTGTAGATTGGATCTTAGCATCTAGGATTGATTCTAGAACTCAAAGTGAGTCAATTCCACTGGAGATTGGTGTTGTGTGACTTCATTTGCAGGTGTTTAGTTGTCTAAAACCAGAGGCAAAGTTGAATTCAATTTACATTACCAAGATAGCAAGTTTTGCTTGCTCCAAGCATTGATTTCTAACGAGTTTTGGAGGTGATTTTATAGAGGAGGCTTTCTATCATTCAAGGAGAGAGAAGATCAGAGATTTGGGGACTCTTCAAGGCTGTTCTAAGGTGTAGAGGACATCTTCTAAAGTGATTTAGGTTCAGTCCAACCATTGCTTGACTTGTGCATCAAAGTAGATCAATTTTTCATCCTCAATTTTTGCTTGTGATTGGATAGTAGATTGTGTTGCATCCTTATTAAGTTCCATATAGATTTTTACAAGTGATTTTGGAACTATATTAGGTTGCTGAAATTCACTCTTGATCAAATCATTTGGAAGCTTTTATGTTCTTTATAGAAAGAGGGGCAATTCTACTAGTATTATCTACTTCAATCAAGCAAGTGCATTGTTTCTAGTATTCTATGATTTGATTTTGTTAAAGATCATTCTTAGATCTTTATAGGACGTTTATTACTGATATTTTCAGGTCCCTAAGAAGTGGGATAAGGTAGATCTTCAATCAAATCAATAGAAATAACCTTCATTTGTGTCAAGTCCTTGATTAGGAGACTAGATGGCATCTTTAAATGCATATCTTTTGGATACTAATGAAAGGCTCAACAAAACTAGCTATTCCATATGGAAATTTAGAATGGAATCTATCATAATCATGCAAGATCTGATGGAGATTGTAAATGGTAAGGAGGGTGAACCTATTCATCCTCAAGAAAAAGCCAAATACATCAAGAGGTGCAATTTGCACTACATTGCATAAAAATGAATGTTGCAAATGAGCTCTTGATGTTGAAAATGAGCTCTTAATGTTGCAAATGAGCTCTTAATGAATGTTGCAAATGGCTCAAGATGCCTGGGAGACTTTGCAAAATGTCTATGAATCCAAAAGACCAAACTAGGAAGTTATCTTTGAAGAATCAAATCTATAGAAGCTATCAAAAGAAAGGAGAGAGTGCACATACTTTTGTCTTAAGAGTGAAGGAATTGAACAAAGAGCTAGCCTTCATAGGTGATCCTATCAAGGATGAAGAGCTTGTTCAACTCATATTGAATGGAATAAGCTTTGAATTTGACAATTTGATTGAGGGATATGCAATTATGGGTAAGCTATGCATACTTGAGGAACTCCAAGGCACACTCATGGCCGAGGAATCAAGAAGAAGCCAAATGCAAGAGAGGATGGATAGGCTTTCCATCCAAGGTGGAGATGACCAAGCTCTCTTCACCAAAGGCAAAGGGAAGTCCAAAGGCAAAGGATCAACATTCAAAAAGTCTTCAAAGCTTGAGGATCAAGAAGGACCCTCAAAGGCATCTCCATCAACCACCAAAGTCAAGAAGGACAAATCAAAGGTGAAGTGCTACTATTGTAGCAAAATGGGGCATTATGCCTCGGAATGCTTCAAGAGGAAGCTTTCAACAAGCTTCAAAGGAGAAGATCCTTGGTGGATTGACTTGGGCGCTAGTTCACACATGACTAGCAAGAGAGAGTTTTTCTCTTCTCTCTTATCTTATGATGGACCTATAAAGTCTATCTATACAACAAATGATGAAGCTTGTAAGATTGAAGGAGTTGGTAGCATTCCCTTTGCTTAGGATCTTCCAAAAAAATCAACATAGAAGGTGTTTTGTACATTCCTACAATAACAAAGAATCTACTAAGTGCTGGCCAAATGGTAGACAATGGTTTCAATGTTGACTTTGCTTCAAATGAATCTTTCATCAAGAAGAAAGGTAAGATAGTGGCTAAGGGCACTAGACTTGGCAAACTTTATAAGTTGGATGCATTTGTGGATACTAATGTTGTCATGCTGGCCGAGAAGAGCAAGATAGATACCTTCACCAAGGAGGGTCCATCTTCCACGAGAGGGATCATGCTTGGATATGCAAGCTCAAGCAAGGGCTACAAAATCTATCTCCCATCCTTGAACGAATTTGTTGTTTGAAGGGATGTTATATTTGATGAACATCATATGCATATGCTTGAAGAAGGCTCAAGTGCTCCAACAATCAAGAAGAAGATGGTCGAGGAGCAAGATCTTGATTTCGAGGAGGAGCTCATGGAGGAGCAAGCACCAAACCCACCTATCACACCAAGAAGATCTTCAAGGGAAAAAGTGGAGCCATCAAGGCTCACATATCAAGGAAAAGAGCAGCAAGTTGAGGGTATCTCATCCACTTCTTATGCTTTGTCTAGTTTTGAAGAACCATCTAATGTTGACGATGCATTGAACTCCAAAGAATGGTATAAAGCTATGTTGGATGAGTATAATGCCTTGATTGAGAATGAAACTTGGCTTTTTGTTGGTAGACCTCAAAGGAATGTAATAGGATGCAAGTGGGTCTTCAAGCTTAAGTTGAATGCAAATGGGAGTGTTAACAAACATAAAGCAAGATTAGTTGCAAAAGGTTATGCTCAAGAGAGAGAAATAGACTATGAGGAAACTTTTGCACCCGTGGCCAAGATGGTCACAATAAGGCTAATCATTGCCCTTGCATCACATTTTGGATGGATCCTATGTCAAATGGATGTCTCTAATGCTTTCTTGAATGGTTTTTTGGAAGAGGATATCTATATGGAGCAGCCACAAGGGTTCATCAAACATGGAATGGAGAACAGAGTATGCCATCTCAAAAGAAGCATCTACGGCTTGAAGCAAGCCTCGAGATCTTGGAATTCAATATTACATTGCTATCTTATTTCACTTTCTTTTGTTAAAAGTGAATATGATCCCACTCTTTACATTAAGTTTGATGATGTTGGTATTGTACTTTTACTCATTTATGTAGATGACATCATCATTAGTGGAAATAGTGTTGATGGTATTGAAAAAATCAAGATAGATCTATCCTTAGAGTTCAAGATGGTAGATCTAGGGTGTCTTCACTTCATCTTAGGCATAGAGGTACTTAAAAGATCTAATTTTATCTTTATAAGTCAAGTAAACTATACTCAAATTATTTTGAAAAAGTTGAAGATGGAAGTATGCAAAAGTGTTGACACACCAATGGAGCAAGATGTAAAAGTGCCAAATGAAGATGATGAAAGATCCTTCATGGATATCACTTTGTTTAGGCAGCTTATAGGCTCCTTAATGTGGATTACTATAACTAGCCTAGATCTTAGCTTTAGTGTATGTAGGTTGAGCCAATACATGCAAAAACCATTGAATATCCATTGGAAAAAGGCTAAGAGGATTCTAAGATACATCTCGGGTACATTGGATTTTGGGATTCTATATAGAGGAGATGTGATTAACCTTCATGCATTTAGTGATTCAGATATTGCAGGGGACAAGAGGAATAGGAAATCAACAAGTGCCTATTCAACTTTCATAGGAGGAGGTGTGGTTTCATGGCTTTCAAAAAAGCAAGAAACTATATCTCTATCTTCAACCGAGGCCGAGTACAAAGCTTTGACAACCACTACAAAGGAGGTACTTTGGATCAAGAGATTATTGGTGGAGCTAAAGATCATGGATGCAGAGGAGGCACCAATCATCTACAATGACAATATATCAGCCCAACACCTTGCATCTAACCCAATCTTCCATGCAAGATCTAAGCACATTGAGATATGCCATCACTTTGTGAGAAAAATGGTGCAAGCCAAGGAGATTACTTTGGAGCATGTTCCAAGCAATGAATGTGTAGCTAATCTACTTACTAAACCACTTCAAAAGACACCTTTTATGAAGTTCAGATCATCATTTGGAGTGATTAGTAAAGCAATTATTGAACCAATTTAGATAGTTTTGGTCATATGACTTGTAAATAGCTTGTGGCTTGTCACACATGCCAAATAGCATAGGATTCCATTCATAAGGATGTTCTCAAGTAGACATAAGTGATAGAACCTTTGGAATGAGTCCAAATCATGCTTAAATACAAGAGAGAAAAAGTAGGAGCTATTTTTGGTAATTTTTACGTTGTTGAGGGATCTCCAAGATTCCAACCCTAACTTGGTAGGGATGAAAGATCCACCAAAATTAGCATTAGGGATAGGTTTAGGGCTACTCATACCTACCCAAAACCGTGGTGGATCATGTATATATAGGTGATGTTGTCTTGTGTTTTTATGCATTGATTGGGTTCTAAGCTTAGTATACTTTATTCTCAGCTTGCTGTCCGTACTCTGACAGGTTTTCACATGTGTGAAACCAAGCAAGTACAAGTTTTGATCAATAATGATTGTTCTTGTTAGATTTCTTCATCTAGATTTGATCTAAATGCTATCTAATCTTGTGTAGATTGATAAGTTAATCTAATCTAACATCGAGTCACACTTGTGGATCTCATTCAGATCTATTCTTGGTCCATTTTGTTGTACTTTGACATAGATCACATTACACATTACATTGTAATATTCTTCTAAAAAAATAGGCTATTCGTTTATATTCTTGTATTACTAAATTTACATTTTATGTCATAACACAAAATTGAAAAATTATAAAAAATTTCAAAAAGCATGTAAATTTATATAGGCTGGTAGATAGGTGACACAAATATTTCTATATTTCAAAATGTAATATAATACAATTACATTGATCTCTGTATCTAGACTCTAGTCCATTTTGGATGCTTACCCCAACAAAAGTTGCAACTTAGAGTCATGGAGTAACTTTTTTCTTTTATATGGGTTATTGAGGTCATTCATGCTGCATATTTTTCTAACGTTGTCACGCAGTCTGCATTTTTTACATGCAAATTCGCACAGACGAAGAAAAGACAAATGAATTGCGACACTGTGTTCTTACACAGGTTATGGTGACAGGCGAAAAGGGGACACTACCTTACTGAATGCCAAAGTCACCCTGTAAATCTTATCCTAAGGCCATTCGTAAGAGTAACGCACTTTTGCGTCATCACCTACGTTCACTTTAATACTGGCTGACGTCGCACCCTTTTCACCCTCACCCCATGTAGTTGCGCTAACAGATTGGAAAACGATTGCAGCCACCCACAATCTCCTACATACAGCACAGCCACTTTGTACTTTTGCATCTGCACACCTGTAATATTATGTATATATATTGGATACCATCTACGTATTCAATGATGATGATGAATTCTGATGAAGCAAGATAAATCTAGAATAAGTGAAGGAGGTTTTATTCCTCATTATCGATAGAAATAAGCTTTGTAGGGCACGCGGTTTTGTCCGCTACAGTCTTGTGCTCTAATCGCATTATTGACTTGTATACTTGATATACTTAATCAAACGATTCATTTATTCTGCACTTTATATAGAGTCAATCTTGCTATGCTTATTCTTCAATCTGTCTGATCTTTCTTGTTGCTCTTTCTGGTAATAGACGATTAACTTTTAGTCTTGTCTTTTACAAATAATTTGCGACTAATTATCACTCGAGCACAGTCTAGCTCTTCGCGAATCATTCGCGACAGATAATTTGTCTTGCAATTCGTGACAAATTAATCATCTAGCGCTTCATCCATTTAAATGTTTGGTTATGTAATCTAAAATGATTGTGATTTCTATCACTAAAGTTTTGTTCATTCTGATAGGCGTAGTCATGCTTAGGGAGAGGGTCATTTAACTCATTCCGTTGTGCACGAACATTTTCTGTTCAAGTTTGCTTCTCGTTCGTTTCTCATCATTCCACAACTACACAGACATTAAACCAAGCCATATTTTTCTAATCTGTGCTGCCAAACAATCACTCTAAGATCTCCCAAACGTTCATTGCAGAGCTCGCCACTTTGGTCCTGACCGACGTGTAGTTCAGTTCTCGACCGGGGTTTCACACTTCTTACCAAGCCGAGCTCCACGACTCTTGTCTGGATCGGACCACTACCTAATAACTCTCGACCGAGCCACTACTTTAAAATCCTGACATGTCTTGAGTTACACCTCAACCGACGCTCATCGATCAAATCTCGACCAAGTCTTTTATAGACCTTCCGTGGCAACTCAACCGATGCTTTCTTTAAAATCTCGACCGAAGGCTTCCTTCAAATCTCAACCGGAGTCTTAAGTCCTGATTTCAACCGAAGGCCTCTTTAAAATCTGACAAAAAATCGGAGCCTTCAGTCCTGACCTCAACCTGAGCCAAAGCGCTCCTTCCAATCTTGACCGGAGCCAAAGTGCTCCTTCAAATCTCAACCGGAGCCAAAGTGCTCCTGAATTCCGCACCTTGGTTGAAATGAAGTCGAATGCTATATTGATTTTTATGAACGTAGATCAATAGTAAGTAACTACTCTCAAAAGTATTGTAGGAGTGTTTTCGCTGGCAGTGCCCAACAAATGCATCTGAATTCCATCCAAATCTCAAAAGAGAGTTGCGAATGTTTCGTGAATTTTCTTCTCACGATTCTCATCAGTCGTATCGGAGCAACACACGACTCCCAACAATGGTATCAGAGCCACCCTGTCATATTCTGACATAGCCGAGAAGCTAGCAGATCCAGGAGGCCAAGCATTCAGACAATCAAC
Organism: Diphasiastrum complanatum; assembly: GCA_029204225.1. Lineage (NCBI taxonomy): Eukaryota > Viridiplantae > Streptophyta > Lycopodiopsida > Lycopodiales > Lycopodiaceae > Diphasiastrum > Diphasiastrum complanatum. The sequence continues at coordinate 44,008,575 of CM055109.1, forward strand.
CATCAACAAGAAAACAGACTTCAAGAAGCAATGGCTTCAACTACCAGTGCTGAACAAGAGTTGCACTATACTTAATTCTTCAAGATCTAACTTTTTAGCCTAGAAAGTTAAGACATCTTTGATACTCAAGAGCGAAGGACTCTTCCCCTGGGTGGATGGTACAGAAAAAATGCCTACGACAACAGACAAGGAGCTATGCGAATGGAGGGAGAAAAACGACAAGGTAGTAGCCTTGCTATCATCTTCCATTGAAGATAGCCTTACACTTGACCTAGCTACACTCTCCAAGCTAAGGAGATGTGGGATGCATTGCTCACAAGATTTCAGACGAAATCAAGAAGTTAGATTATGAAGCTGGAAGATCATTTGACGAATCTGCAGTGGGATTTAAAAGACTTCACCTCTTTCGTGAGAAAGATGAAGGATTTGTTTCTATCACTACACAACTTAGGAGCAGAGAATGTAGTTTCAGCTGAGAAGCAGCTCACATATCTGTTGAGAGCCTTACCCAGATCTTTCCAGACAACATGAACCCTGCTCGCGAAAGATCCTACCATGAATCTCGAAAAGACGATTGTCGAGATTTGAGAGAAAGTCGAGGCTAGAGAACATCTTGATCACAAAGATAATTCTGACCAGTCACTCTACGACAATAGAGAAAAATCAAAGAAATAGTTCAAGCTTAAGAGGGAGTCGAATCAGAGGCAGGATCATGTCCAGCAAGCAGAGGGGACCAACAAAAGCAACTGGAAGACCAAGGGGAGGTCGAAACAACAAGATGTTGACAAGAAGACCTGCACGAGATGCAGAAGAGATGGGCATACAGTAGATACCTACTGGCTCAATCCCAAGATTGAGTGTATTTATTGCCATAAGAAGGGTCATGCAGCCATGTGTTGCTACTAGAACCCAAGAAATAGATCAGCATAGAACAGACAGGAGAACGATAATAGTTCTTCCTATGTCGAGGAGCTCGAGAACTCGAAGATGGGCGAAGAAAGAACGAACAAAAATTGTTCGATCGCCTACATTTGTGAGGATGTGTGTGCAGCATCAACGTCTAACACACACGAGGTGATCTTGGATTCAGGATCCACCTCGCACTTCGTGACATCAAGACGAATCATGTCTGATTTCAGAAGTCAGATCCCTCAATATTCATAGTTCTTGGAGATGGATCCAGACATCAAGTGAACGGTATTGGTTCACTCTGGCTCAACACCAACGGTAGAGATAGATGACTCGAAGACATTCTGTTTGTGCCAACTCTGCAGCAAGACCTGCTCTTTGTAGCAAGAATAGCAGATGCAGGGATGCGTGTGACGTTTTCTAACAAAGCATGCAACGTGATTGATGCCAACACCAGCACTCTCATTGCTCAAGGCAGAAGGAAAGGGAACCTATATCATCTGAAGGTATGCCTACTTGCAGATCAGGTGTATCAGACTCATGACGACTTGCTAGATACTCTGTGGCATAGAAGACTCTACCACATGAACTCAATGGCACTCTACCAGTCAAGTCATCATGGAGCAATAACAGGGGTCAGCATCTCGAATGCAACCAATTCGACCATCTGTGATGCATGTTTGAAAGGCAAGATGTCATGCACACCATTCGTCAAAGACTCCTACAGAACGACAAAGATTCTGGAGCTGGTGCACTCTGACATCTACGGTCCATTCAACGTGATCTCAGTAGGAGGTCCAAAATATTATATAACTTTCATTGATGATTATAGCAAGTTTGCCAGAGTGTATTTTATTCAGAGAAAATTTGAAGCACTCGATAAATTCACAAAATATGTGAATTGGGCTGAGAGATACACAAACAACAAGGTGAAGCAGATCAGAACAGATCAAAGTGGCGAATATATCTCGAATCGCTTCACTGACTTCTACAATGATCATGGCATCATTCACAAAAGAACTGCAGCCTACAGACCGCAGCACAATGGTGTTGTTGAACGAAAGAACTGGACCCTGATGGAAGCAACCAGATGCATGATGGCATACTCAAAGGCTCCAAGGGCACTGTGGGCTGAAGCAGTAGCTACAGCCGCATAAATCCAGAATAGGACAGGTAAATTTGGTGTTCCTCACACGACACCACATGAGCTATGGTGGGGTAGAAAGCCCAACCTATCTCACATTAGAATATTTGGCTATGCAGCATATGCACATATTCCTGATAAGCTTTGCAAGAAGCTTGATGAGAAAGCCGAACAAGGATTTTTGGTAGGTAATGACAATAATTCGTCATACTACAGAATCTAAATGCCAGACACGAACACTGTGAAAACAGTGAGGGATGTCAAATTTGACGAGAGCAGGACAATGGCCAACGAACCCTGTTATCTATGAAGTTCTGGAAAGACAGTACTATAACCTGCCGCCAACGTTAGAGGGAGCAGAGGACGAACACAAAAACGAAGATTTTTGAGTCGTCTCCCATTCAAACGACGAAGCAGATGAAGAAAGATTTGAGAGGCAACCTGCCGCCGCAGTCCCTATAAACCAAGATGGTTCTGAAGCGAGCAGAATAGACAAGGGCAAAGGCATAGCTGTTCCAGGAGGATCTCCAAGAAGGTCGACAAGATCACGAAGAGCACCAGCAAGATTTGTGCCAGGCAGCTCAGCTTCCACATCAGAAGAATTTTGTGGGTTCAGTGGCGAACCACAGACATTCAAGGAGGCTATTGAATGTCCTGAAAAAGACAAATGGATCCAAGCCATGAACGAAGAGATGGAGTCCATGAGGAAGAACCAAGTATGGACGCTGGAGCCATTACCTCATAAGCGCAAGACTTTCAAATGCAAATGGGTTTTCAAACTCAAATATGGACCAGACGAGAGTGTGATGAAATACAAGACAAGACTGGTAGCGATGGGTTTCTCTTAGAGATATGGTATTGACTATTCTAAAACCTTCTCTCATGTCGTCAAACATTCATCCCTATGTCTGTTGTTTGCATATGCAACAACTTATGACCTCAGGATCCACATTGTGGATGAGAAGACAACCTTCTTACATGGCGAGTTAGATGAAGAGGTCTACATGGATCAACCCCCAGGATTTGTCTCGAATTCACTTCCTGACTATGTATGCAGAATGCATAGAAGCATCTATGGTCTAAAGCAATCAGCCCGACAATGGTACAAGAAGAAGGATCAGGCCCTGAAATCATTGGGATTCAAGCCTCTGTTGGCTGACTCCAATGTGTATGTCAGAGTTACAGATGGGCAGATCATCATAGTTACAGATGGGCATCTGATACTTTGCAGGAGTGAGCAGCTAATTGCTAAAGTAAAGACAGACATCTTGAAGCATTTCGAGATAGTGGATTTGGGAGAAGCCAGGTGCTACCTAGGCTTACAAATTGAAAGAGACTATGAGGGAGGGAAGTTATATCTTCACCAATCCAGATACACCCAGAAGATCCTAGAGGACTTTGGGATGTTGAACTGCAAAGGAGCGAACACTCCAATGCTCACAAGGGCGGTGCTAACAAATGACGACTATCCAAAGACTGAGGAAGAAAGGGAACAGATGCAACTCACACCCTACATGAGGCTGATAGGTTCACTGATGTACCTTACAGACAACACACGTCCTGATATTGCTTATGCAGTATTCAAGATGAGCCAATTCTGCATGAATCCAAGCTCGACACATTGGAAAATTGCAAAACAAATTTTGCAATATCTTCAATTAATGAGGGATTATGGCTTGTGTTATTGTCGTGGTGCAGGTCTCAGGATACTTTCCTACAGTGATGCTAGCTGGGCATCTCTCAAGGACGATTGTAAAAGTGTCTTAAGGGGATGCACCATCGCATCAAGTGCAGCAGTTCTCTGGGTCAGCAAAAAGCAGACCATTGTAGCCCAGTCATCCTGTGAGGCAGAGTATGTGGCAGTAGCGAAGATGGCCAACGAAATAATTTGGCTAAGACAGTTCCTGAATGAATTGGACGAAATAAGAAACGAGCCACTGGCTTTGCAGATGGACAACACCTCTGCAATACACCTAACGAAAGATCTCGTGCTCCATTCCAGAACAAAACACATTGCGATCAAGTATCACTTGATCAGGGATCTGATTAAGAAAAAGATGATGCAGACCACCTTCATAGGAACAAAAGATATGGTTGTAGACATCTTCATTAAAGCTCTAGACAAAGGGCTCTTTGAGAGGCAAAGGAACAGTCTCGGGATTATAAAGCTACCATGCTTTGAGAGGGAGCTGAAGAAACAAAGTGTTTCTGATTACAAAGCCTTGCTAGCTTTCAGCCCTTCACCTGACAAAGATGTTCGCAAACTCGAACATCTGGAGACGCGAAACACAAAAAATTTCACGAACACGAAAGTCAACGAAGACGAAGGCGAACGGTTCGCGAACATGAAGAATCCACAAATGAGATTCCTTTGCGGTCCGCAAGAGAGAAAGGCAGATGAGGTAAGCGAAACCAATGGTTGAAATAAAACCCGTTCTATCCTCATGCTCCAAGGAGTACCACCAGAGATCATGCAAGTACCCAGAAGTACAGAGATCTGACCTGATGGCATAACATCAGCAGATACTTCCTAGGTCGTGGCTAATTGCCACTCTTGTAATTTTTCGATTAGTTGTAGATGTTTAGTTACTCTAATCTTAGGTTTACATAGAGAGACCATACTTACTGGATAGTACTTGACATATATCAGAACAAGATACACAGAGTGTAATAATAGAAGTAAAAAAGAAAAAGAAAAAGTCTGATGCTAGTAAGCAATCAAGGCGAACACAGACAGAAGGTCCGCCTGCGTGCGAGAAGATAATTCTGTCAAGGATCAGAGGATCCAATTGTCCGCTAGTGAAGTGAGACTACTACTCGTGAGAGAGTCGTGCTTCTCTCACGCCAATGCATTGCGTGGATTCACATGTAGTGCCCCCTGAAGAAATCAAAGAAAGTCAATATAGATTATTTTTCTGGTGGTGTCTGTTCTTGGATGTCGAATGCTTATGCTATTTTATTTTGTATGTCTGAGTTTTCTTGTCCCTTTTGAATTTCGCACCTTGGTTGAAATGAAGTCGAATGCTGTATTAATTTTTATGAACGTAGATAAGTAGTAAGTAACTACTCTTAAGAGGATTGTAGGAGTGTTTCCGTTGGCAGTGCCTAGCGAACGCATTCGAACTCCATCCAAATCTCAAAAGAGAGTCGCGAATGTTTCGTGAATTTTCTTCTCATGATTCTCATCAATCGTATCGGAGCAACGCACGACTCCCAACATCTCCTTCAAATCTCAACTACAACTGAAGAGCTCTGTTAAATCTCAACCGAAATCCAACGCTTAAATCTCAACTGGCGAGATTCTCAATCTCAACCGATGTGATTCTCCCACTCAATCGAAGAGATTTTATCACGTCTCGACCGAAGAGTTTTGATCAACTCTCAACCGGAGGGTCTGGGTCCAATCTCGACCGGAGGGATTTCTCCCAATCTCAACCCGACCAGATCCACGCTCAACCACCAAATATTTTCAACGACCATCTATCTGTCAAACCAAATGCACTACAAGATGCCTTGAGCCGTAGCCATCGCAAATCACTATGTTACACCGTAGTGATCGCTTTCAACTGTAGCCATCACCAGCACCACCGCTATTGTCAGAACCCCAATCACACACCTCCGCTCTTCCAATGATAGAAACCAAATCCCAACTATCGCACCAGCCGTCTTGACCTGTAGCAACCGCATTCCGTTGAACGTATCCACCGTAACAAAGAGTCCAAGAGAACTATTTACACAATCCTACGATACTCTAAAATTTTTTATGGATTGTTTTTACGATCCGAATTCTACGGAGGACTATCCACCAGAGATGGTATCCCCATCCACAGAACAGGATCGATTTAACAGATATTCCCAGATGAAATCCCAAGTCCAAGAGCCGTCCACCAACCCATTTGACAGATGGGAACCCATGCGTTATGAAGCTCCATATGAATGACCACATTTTCATGCTGCCGAATCTTCACATGCACGAGCTCACTTAAACGGAGCTTTTGCAAATAATGTTCCACATACTGAAAAACGTACCCCAAAGCTCGTCTTACCTAAGTATGATGGTAACATTAATCCTCAAAGATTTCTTCAAATTTATGAGAATGCATGTGATGTCTATGGCGAGACATCACCAGACGCCATGGTTCAACTCTTCTCGATGATCATCATCGATCGAGCACGATAATGGTTTTTTAACCTTGATCGTGAAGATAAATGTGACTGGTCACTCTTGAAGGAGGCCTTTATCAAACACTTCAAGCCATTTTGCTTGATAGAAAGTCCTTTTGTCAAACTAAGTAACATCAAAATGACAAAAGATGAGAAACTCCGTGACTACATTGAACGATTTAAACGATTAAAAAGTCAGGTACAAGAGCAACCCACTGAGTCCATGCTCATCATTTGGTTCCTCGTTGGACTCCCACGATGGATACGACGTGAAATTTGTTCTAATGATGAATATACATCATTAAAACAAGCCATGTCTAATGCCATTCGGGAAGAAGACAAAGGCTCAGATGTCGATGAGCCACGTGAATGGAGAGCACATCGTGTTGTCCAAGAAGCTCGACCAAATGAGAAAACATGAGAACAGTTGTGAAAAACATAGATGGAGTTGCTTAATCAGCAACACCAACAACAAATGGAGAAACTCACGAAAGAGTTTCAAAACACTCTTAAGTCTATCCAGAGTTTGATGCCAGGTCAGTTACCCACTGGCCAAATCCACCATAGACGAGAGAACACATGGTGCCCTCATTGTCGAGGTGCACACACTAGTAATGAGTGCCCTTCATACCAATTGGTCCCAGATACTTCATTGATCAAATGTGATTTTTGCGACTTTATGGGGCATACATCACTTTATTGCTATTACAACCCGAGGAATCAGCCTCACAACCAGTCAGGGGGACATTATCAACCTCCTCAACAACCATTTGTTTCACAGATCCAACAAACGCACTATCAACCACGAAACAACCAAGTCCATGTACAAGAGTTGCCCAGACAACCTAGACATGAACCTCAACCATAGCTGGCGCTCTTAGGACTACCTCCAAGAGGACAACAAGATCTAGGAGCACAAAAGCATAGAAATACTTGAGAGTCTACACGGACACATCTTGTTGAAAACTCCTACGATCACTCATATCTTCAAGATACAACACTCCCATCTGTTTCTTCTCAACATTATCAAACCGACAACTCATGCTCATGCAGAAGAGGTGAGTATTCCACACCACCAGAAAATCTAGCACAGCTAGCCATCCAAGATGGTTACGCTATCGTCACAGGACCAATGAGCAACCCGCTGCTTTATTTGTGGCAAAACAGGACACTTCATGGTTGACTGTAAAGTTAAGAACCAATACCATGCGGAGTGTCCAGACTGTGTTCGCAAATACAGTTTCAAGGACTGTCCAAAACAACCTAACAGGATTTTACCAGCATGTCATATATTATCCGAACCTGTTAGAGTTCTCAATAGAGCACAATGCCAACAACAAGAATAGCAACAAAATAATATCAAATTAGCTAATCCACATGGAAGCCATTTGACGACTTCCACATTACCGAAAGATTACCCAGACCCAAAAGTGGAACAAAGGCAATACAATGAATTTCGAGATGAATTTTTGTGAGAGAAAGAACATATTGAAAGTTTGTTATCAGCTCAAATCCCCGAAAAGGAGCCATCCCTACGGGGACTTGAAGTATTTTCTGACCTCTTGCAAGCTCAACTCACCATCGTTCCATACCGCAGTAAAATCCTTCACTGGGCTTCAATGTTATATCCATCGAAGTTTTCAGATGCCTACTATTCCTAATGAACAGTGGAAAATAGAAGAGATTCTTGAAATTCCCCAGATTTCTATGAATCTGCTGAATGTAGGTGTTGCTAAGGGGACTAGCATCACCCTACCTTTGTCCTATAAAAACTATCCCGCAGTATCTGCTATCCTAGATAGCGGATCAGACATTAATATACTGGCTTTGTCCTTGGCAAAGTCATGGGGCTTCCATACCCTCGATCAACCACGATATAAACTTCGCATGGCTGATCAACGAGTTACTGACCCTGCTAGTCATTTATCAAATATAAAAGTTCGCATAGCAGGTGTCAAATTTGTGATAGATTTTGTCATCTTAGATTTACCAGAAGATACCAATACATATAAACTCCTTCTTGGTACAACTTGGCTCCAAATGGCAGGTGTTGTCCAAGATTGGAAGCATAGCAAAATTACCTTTGGCAACCACGATAAACGAGTCATGGTTGACTCAATGTTTGAGAAGATGACAACAATAGGTTCAATCACCGAAGATCCGATGCTATCATGGCCTTAGCGTCCAGGGGAAATCTATATGATCTAACCAGAGGGTTATGTACTTAATGGAAAATAGGATCGTGTTTGTAAACTCCAAAAGGCATTGTATGGCTTGAAACAATTTTTGAGAGCTTGGGTGATTCGATTCCTTCTCGAACAAGGATTTGAACCAAGTTTTGCATATTGCAATGTCTATTTCAAGGCCACTTGAAAATCCTTTATCATCATCACACTATATTGGAGGATACATTGTTATTCATCAATAATATCGAATTAATAAAGGACACCTACGAGCGAATGTTTTATCAAGAGTTTGAGATGACAGATCTAGGAGAAGCTCATTACTGTCTCAGGATCCAAATCCAAAAGAATAGAAACAAGAAGCTCCTCTACATAAATCAACAGAAGTATATCTTCAATATAATTTCTAAATTTGACTTCATGAATTGCAAGTTTGTACATTCTTTGTCATGACCATATTCTGTTAAGGACATGGAAAAGTCCTAATATAGTAGACCGGCCCTCCAATGTTCGAGTTTGTTAGCCACACCAAGATTTAATTTCAAGTCAAGGCTTGTATTGGACTAATAACCTTGAGAGGACTCAAACACTCTAATTGAGACATATGGAGTAGTGCATGTATGTGTGACAGAAAATAGGCAAGAGGACTGCATAAAGAGATGTGATCTATTTATAGTTGACCTACACAGAGATTGCATGGGTTCATGCACATGAATCTATTCTCTATATATTGAGGTAGGGATTCTCTCGTCGACAACTTGGGGTCAAGTTACTAGTTTCTTTCTTCTCCTCTTGCTTTCACCAGCATATCACTAAAGAATAATTATAATAGTAGTCCCATAATGATCCTTAGTTTACATTCTCATCAAATCAGAAACTGACTCAAAGTCAAGAACAATTATCAAATCCACAGTCGAAGAAGAAGATATTCATGAGATCCAGGATTGCAAGGTTCTCAAAGCGAAGAATGCCAGTAAGCAACCAGATCAACATGTGAATGCACTCACAACACCTCCCGACATTGACATGGATGAAGGAGCATTTATGGTCAAAGACCGAAAAGCACTATTGGATAATTCTTGGTTTTTGGAATCTAGAGCTACTCAACATATGACCAGTCATCATGAACATTTTCACTCCTATATGCCTTACAGTACAAAGAACTACGTTTATCTTGGCGATGATAGCACTCACACTATCAAAGGTGAAGGCACTATAAGATTGAAATTCCAACATGATCAATTCAAACTACTATCAAATGTTTAATATGTACCTAAACTCTCTATGAGCCTGTTATCAGTAAGTAGGATCATTGATTTAGATCATAGGGTGCAGTTTGAGTCTGATCAATGTGAATTATCGATAGGACAATTAAGGTCCTTGCACTCGGCAAGAGACATGGATACTTATATAGATTGGCACATTGTTATTCTGATACTGGTCAAGCCTTGAAAACCTTTGTTCTTGTCAATAAAGAATTACTATGACATCATCGATTAGGACACTTGAATCATACATCTGTTTTATACATGTCTAAATAATCCCTAGCACTTTATCTCGACTATCCAGCCGATAAAGTCGACTTCCCTATCTGTCATAGCTGCATCCTTGGAAAGCAGACTAGGACTCCCTTTAGATCAAGTCATAGGCATGCAGCAAAAGATTTGTTAGACATTATTTGTTCAGATATATGTGGTCCAATGCAAACTTCTTGTTGCTTGATGCAAAGCATTTTATTGCCTTCATTAACGAATATTCAAGAAGAACATCTGTTTATTTCATTAAGCATAAATAGGAGGCTTTCAACAAGTTTCGACAATTCAAAGAGCATGCAGAAAATCAAACTAGTAAAAGAATTAAAGCATTGAGATTTGACAACACGGGAGAATTCATGTCTACCGAATTCAAGGAGTATTATCTTGGCAATGACATTAAGCAACAATACATTACCTCCTATTCGCCTCAGTCGAATGGTCTTGTTGAGAGAAAGAACAGAACCTTAGTCGACAGCTCTCTCAGGCTTTCAAGCTTGAACACTCTTGAGCATTTTAGCTCAGTTAAGTTTTGCTAGTAGTGCTTACTGCTTATTAGCAAAAGTGAAGATTCAGACAAAGATTTTCAGTTACTCATAGATAACTTAGAGTACGTGATTTCTATCTACAATTGTCTTGTGCTCATCATCATTTGTTTCATGCTAAATCAATCTATCCTTTATTGCATTCAATATTATATCAAAATGTATGCATCTCTGTGATTGTTTTGTAGTTGATAAATCTGATATTGCTTTTGTCTGATAATTCAATTCGTTATTGTTTGGCTACATAATCACTGTAGTACTGACAATTTCAAAGTTAGTTACTATAAGATTGAACGTGACGCTTTGTCATTATGTTTTGTTCAATATTGATAGGCATAGTCATGCATTAGGAAAGCAAGTTCCATTCTGCTGCGCTCAATAAGTCGGTCACTACCTTCGACTTGTCATTATTGCTATCACCTATTTCCAACATAATGTAGAGCCATCCTAGCTCTCTTCTTATATCTTTGTACTTCATGAAGGACTGAGGCTCCTCCCCAATCCCAAGTACAATGTCCATCACGTCTTGGAGTATCAAGATTGACTCCATTCTTACCTTCCAAATAGAATAGCTAGAGGAAGATAGTATTTCACTAGATTCCAATAGGAAGGAACCCATAGAAGCCATGAAATAGTGAAGACTCCTTGTAATGAGACAATAAAATGTTGCTTCTCTCTCACTATAGGATCCATAAAGGGTATACTACCAACTCTCATGCAAGATATTGCAACAAAATGTGATATGGATCTCACTAGCTCTAGCAATCTCTCTCAAACTAGATCAACCTCTCACTCAAAGGTGGAGTATAGGCAAAGTTTGGGTCAAACTATCTTTGTCACGAGTGAAATACTCAAAGAATCCACAAATCACTCAAATGCAATGCAATTTTATGAAACAATGTGGCTATGACCTCAAAAAGATGACTAGATCTCAAATAGATGGGATTGGCAAGCCTATTCTAGAATTTATGGATCAAATAAGCAAGATAGAGATAAAGATAGATGTGTCCAACCAAGTTGGGTGCCCTACTCACCTTGATTTAGCTGGCTATAACTTTTTATTGGAAGATCCAAATGAATCAAAACCAATTGGTACACAATCTAGACTCTACTAGCTTTCAAACAAGCTATCTAGCATGAAATTTGGATCCAACTTGGAAGAGATCTATCCAAATGAAATTTTCATGAAAATTTTCAAACTTGTGATGAGAGATGCATCAAACACTTAGGTAGGCTCTGATACCATGTGAAAATTCACATGTGTGGAAATGCCCCAATGCATGATTAAGATCTCCTAAGCTTTGTTCTTGCACTTTAGATGAACCATAGATTGAAATCCAAGATCTATGTCAAATTCTAAGGCAAAGACACAAATCTACATACATACAATCATCACAAAAGTACTTTCACATGTGTGGGAGGTACTCATGAAAAAAACTAAGAAAATTGCTTGCTCTCGGGTAGAGAGAGAAAGTGCCAATCAAGCCTCGGGGAGAGAGAGAATGGTATACACACAAAAATTGATCAAATTCCAATATGACTCAAAAAACTCAACATAGATTATGAGGGGAATCAAAGTACATGTAGAACCTCGAGGTAGTCCAAGCTCAATTCCTATTGGACCCCTTTTTTAGCACCTCTCTAATCCTATTGGATGAGTGATTCATCATCCCTTGATTTTGATTGGACCCATCTAACAAATCTTTCACTTATGATTGGACCCTTGACTCTTTGCCAACACATTTACCTTGATCACTCATCAAATCTAACTTTGACACTTGTAAACAACCTAACTAGCTCAAGCTATGTCATAATTGAATTTTGGCCTAATGATGATAAAACAAGTGTACTTGACTATTTGACCTCTAAAGCCAATAATGGCCCTATCAACTAATGACAACAAGATGTCTGACTAACAAACTTTATGACACCCCTAAAATCAACATAGATAACTTTATACATTTTTCACATAGTTCACTTTAGCATCATTTAGTTGTCGGCTAGCAAATCTGATCAGAAAGTCTTTCTTATAGTCACCCGGTTGTGTTGACATAGATCCAATAGCATATTTTGATGCATAACTATGCACATGGAATTCGATTGTCCAGTTAGGATCTCGTATCATCAGTGTAGAAGCTAAGGCTTTCTTCAATTTTTCAAATGCTTCCAATGCCTCAATTGTCCAAATTGGTACAATAATCAATTTGTATATAGGTCATGCTATATCCGCAAAAATAAGATGCATGTTCGATAATAGTTTGCATGATCCATAAAAATGTAAACTCCTCTGATTGTTCTTGGTCGAGGTGATTCCACAATAATCTTGAATTTTGAGTAATCTGTAGCAATACCATGCCTTGAAATTACATGTCCATGAACAACCTCGTGTAACCCAAATCGGGCATTTTTCTGGACTCAAGAAAATCTGGTACTTACAACAATGTTCAAGCACTTTTTCCAAATGTTCCAGATGGTCTGTTTCCAAACTATGGACTCCAAGATCATCCAAATAAATTTCAACAAATTTTTGCAAGTACTCCTTGAAAGCAAATTGCGTAACTTGTTGAAAAGTACTCGGTGCATTACAAAGTCCAAATGGCATAAGCTTATAAGCATAGGTCCCCCATTATGTTGCAAAAGATGTTTTATGCTAATCAGTAGGTGCAATATTGACTTGGTTGTATTCACTAAATCCATCCAAAAAACTATAAGCTTCTGCTCCAACAAGGCGATCCAAAATGATCGTGAAAGTCAATGAAAAATCATCCTTTTGCATAACTTTGTTTAATGCTTTTAGATTCACACATATTTGCATCTTCATAAGATATGTAATGTTCGGGTTGCATCGATAAAATCTTATCACCTTTGGAATTGCATCGGGTACCAATGAAATAGTATGATTGACCACTGAAGTAGAAATTCTCTTTAGATCTTTTAAGACCAAGCAAAACCATCTTGATACTTCACCAACAACTTCCTCAATGCATTAAACTGGTCTTTGAAAATTGTGCTCCAACTTGCACTATTTTCTCATATTCCCCTGGTTCAAATAGATTAATAGGTTGCATCCTAGTTGGTCCATAGTAAACTTCTTGCATTTCCAGCAATTGGTCCTCAGGTTCACGATGAACTTTTGGCAATATAATCACAACATCATCCAAAGTATAGCTTATAAAGTGATCTGGCATGTCATATTGAACTTCATCTGCTCTCTCTTGTTCAAAAGAATTAACCTTTGTTTTTTTTTATTAGTAAAGGGTGAAAAAGCCTTTGCTTTACTAACCTAAATGTTCAAGATTCATTGCTTGGTCATGTAAGTAGAGCCCAAACTTCAACATAAGTATGGGATAATCTAAAATCTATGATGTTAGAAATGTTTTTGCTAAATTATCTCTACGAAAGAAATTCTTCTCATTAGAAGTGTCTAAAAAATAAATTGATGATTAAATATCTGAACAACTATAAAAATCTGCTTGAACAAATGACTGAATTAGGATTTGCAATTCAAGACTTAAATGCGATAATGACCTTACTGTTAAGTTCATCTACTTCATATGAAACCTGGGTAATGATCATGTTTTCACAAGTAGAAGCAACTCTTACAAGAGTTATTACAATGTTACTTCAAGAAGAAGATAGGAGAAAATATTTAGCAACCAGTACCAGTTCAAAAACTCAAGCCTTATTCTCAAAAAAAGGCCTTATCTTGTGAAAAATCTCATGTTCAAAACTACATCGATCAATGATTGGATGTGATAGTTTCAAATAATGCGTGTTTCATCGAGAGAAATTTTAAGACTATAGCCAGGGAATTGAAAATAGGAGGTCTTAAAAAATTAGAAGGTTATTAAATTTGGCATGGGTTAATTTGACCAACCACTTGATCTTATTCACATTAATGTCTATGGGATGATGATAGAAGTTGATACAGATTGTAGAGATTGACAAGAGTGAGCATCAGAGATTGTCGAGAGATTGTCAAGAGTGAGCATATGTGATGACCACACCTACCATTATCAAACGGAAATAGCCCTTCTAGTTCTATCAAAATTTCCATCAAGGAGTTCAATTAATTCTACTCAGTACGTGAGATAAATTCATCATCCCATACACAAGTTATTTTTACATTGCTAAAACTCATGTGGGTACAAGCTAAAAAGCACGATCTTACATGAAATTAATGGATCTTCAACCAAAGCCTTATCTGGAGCTACTCTTGATGAGCTTTGTATAGCAAGAAATCCATTGTGGACACCTAAAAATACTTGAATAATGGGGCTTTTGAACATGTACAACAACTTAGAAAAATTGGATTTCAAAGACATCTGCTGAGTATTTTTTGGTATTTAAAGGCCTCTAAGATATGCAAATTCTATAATCCCTCCATAGACAAAATATTCATATTCATGAATTTTATGAGGACAAAAGAATGGAACCACACAAAGTGAAGAAAGAAACACATTGTGGTCTTAGAACATCCACGATAGTTATTGGTATTCAACCAATTGGTCCCCTTGTTTAGAATGTTGTACATGAAGAGAGAGTTACCCATTTTGAACTAGATGACATTTTTGACATATCAATTATTCCTCACACTAGATGACATGAAGAACCTGCAAGTGTGAGATTAGAAAGTGTAAGCAAGGCACCCATAGGGTTTGCTACCATTCTTTTTGTGGTGGAATAGAAATCGATTGAAATGAAAATACACAAAGATGTAAAGAAATGTCTTGATTGAGATATGTGGAGAGAAGCTTTGAGTAAAGGAATTTAATCGATAAAGAGAAACAAGGCTTGGTGATTGGTGGAATTGTTGGAATGAAAAAAAAACATTGGTTACATATAAATATTGAAGAACATATCCATATAGAGGTGTAAAGCATGACTAGTGGCTAAGGGATGTTTTCAAATTGAAGGTTTGGATTTTAAGGTTGGCTTTTTCATGGTTGCTAAAATTGGTTCAATAAGGTTGTTGATTGCTTGGGACAATATATATGACATGGAAATATGCCAATATTGTTTTGAATGTTGGGCCTTCATCAAGAAATATGCATGAAGCAATTCTAAGAATTCAAAAGGTTAAATTTTTAGGCTCAACATGGCACTCAACTAGTTCAAACGACCTTGATGTGCCTGGTGTAAAAGGATAGACTTTTCTTCAAAAAAGAAGAATTTAAGACATGTTGATTCCACACCACTTTTCACAAATAGGAAAAAGTTAACATTATTACGATAACCCAATTATGATATGGATATGATAAATGCCACAATATTTTGTCTACATTGGATGAAAACTATTACTAATTATATAAAAAAACACGTCTAACTTTGTTATATTTTTTACCAAAAATTTTACCTAATGTGTAAAAATATAGTTATTTAATATTTTGCTATAAAGAAATCTTGAGCTTGAGGAGTGCAAGGATTCTCCCACCATTTGGTTGACATTCTATTATTTTATGGGAAAAGGAGTGCTAATGAGTAGTGTTAATGCTTGGATAGTGTCAAAAGAGTAGTGTTAGTGGTTTGAAGTAGTGTCTAAGTGCTATGAATGAACTTATCTGTGGCAATTATTGCTTAGATTTTGCAAGCTTACTAAGGTAGGTTATTTTTGTCTGTTTCATGAATATTCAAAATTGATGTACCTGCTCCATTTGGCGTGCCTTTAATTGGCTAGGGTGACTGTTTATGTTTTAGAGAAGCCGCTCTTACTTTTAGGATCGTCGGGTCATACTCACGTGATAATATACTTTGTTGAATTTTTCAAATTGTCGATCCCTCAAATGTTCGTCTACATAAGCAAAACTTCTTGTAAATTGTGGTCATCTGGGAGTACGGGATGTTGGGCAACGCTGAGGGGCTCAGGATTGTTCATGATAACACAACCATTGGAGATCCGATGAAGATGAATAATTTTTTTTGTATTATTAATAGCGTATATTTCACAATCCATAATATTATAATGTGTGATAGCTATTTCTACTTTTTCTCTTTCTATATAGACTTGCATGTTTTTCTAAACTTATTGTACTTTGTAGATTTGTTTATTTGTCAAATTTGAACTTTGTGATAAGATCGTTGGAATAATTGACAAATATAGTTTTTTTTTTCTCATTGGTTCCTACAATTTGAGTGTTTCGATAAAATGATGTTCATGCTTGCCAATGTGATTTCTCCATTCTTTGTGATGACGATATACTCAACTTTCCATATGTGTTTGCAAATAATGTTGTATGATCTCTCAATAGATGATAGAAATGTAGTACTAGTCTTATGTTTAGATCAACTTAAATAATTGTTAGAAAAAAAGTCTATTTATTTTTTGTAACCATGTAATGAGTGATGCAATATGCTCTCCATGCTTTTGATACTACATCACCAAACTCCACACAAAACATTTGTAGAATCAATATCAATAAATATATCTTTCCTTAAAATTTTAACCTACTGTCATTCTAGTTGAGCGTCTCAGCTCAAATTCCTAAGTGACAACAATGATATCCTTCCAGATTGAGTGTTGAATACTAGAAGCTTTACTTGATGGTTCGTTAAATATCGATGTGCGTTTGCTCCTCCTATGCTTGGCTTAGTAGGCATAATGGTTGACTTTTTTGAAACCTTATGGTCTTTCTGTATGTGGACATGTCCCTTGTGACGTCCTATTTTTTATAGAACATATTTTGATTGAAAGATAGCTTCTTTTGAGGATGATGTTGGCTTACTATTCCAAGCAAAAACTATGCAAAGATAAACAAGGTTCTCTATTAATCTAACATATGCATGAAGAGTGCACATTTTTCAAAAGAATTGGTAATTCGGGGTTTCAATTTGGATCTACATTTTCTCTAGTAATTCTTGTTCTCATAGTAACATCTTTTGTCATTTTCATGCAATATGAACAAAGATGTTTGGATGTTTCGCAATGAGAGATATTATAGATGGATTCTAATGTTTTCAAATCACATGCTAAATGTCGTTCTGTATTGAAGTCTTCGATTCTAGGAACATTGAGAATTCCACAATCTATATGGTCATTGATGATCCTAGGCTAAGATGTTTTGTAGAATATTCATGATAACATATCATGGTCCTCCTTTAAAACCTATTGACAAAATAAGTTACTGAGTTCAAATACTATTGGGTCAATAAGAAGTAATATTAGTTAACACCATTGCGAGTTGAATGAGAAACATTGTGAGGGTCTTCTTAACGAATCTTTCTGTTCTTTGTTTTGCTCTAGTAATCCAAATATTTAACACATGTTTGTGAAAAGTACAGTACTAAGGACCATAAATGGATCTTTGAATGATCCACAAGGTGATTGTATGCTTGTTAAACAATCTATTAGAAACTAGTCATCAGAAAACAAGATCTAGTTTAGCAGCTTGATAGGAAACAAGTAGAGACAATCAAAGCATTGATCAAATAGTATAATCCAACTCTACACGTGTGGAAATAAGGCTGTAGTACGGCCTGTAGACAATGTTTACAAAGTGCCAAAGCTGGGTTTCATTGGAAATCAAGAGTAATCACCATACAATGAGAGGAAACTTGAGTTTCTCCTTGAGGCTCCAAAAAGTTTCTATCTTCTCACTATGGAGAATGGGAATACATAGTAAAACACACTTCCTTTGCAAAGTTAGGTGAAAATCCAGCATGTAATAAGGAAGTAGACTCCACTTTCTTGCCCTAATGTGAAAACCCTAGCCTAGATCCAAGAATCATGCTTGGTAGGTGCATGGTAGGTACAAATCTCATCATAAATCATGGTCTAGATCCTACAAAGTAGGAATCACTATTAAATAGATACAACCACCCCTCTTGACTCGTGGTAACCTACTTTAGGTGTGTATGTACAAGTGGCACTTTGGCCATTCAAGTAACCAACAAACAATATTGACAAAATGTACAATATTCTAAATGGCTAGATTTGCCAATGTAGGCAATTTTTCACAATCCTCCTCAAATCTAGCCTTGGAGATCACAATGCTTTTATCAATAACTCCAATTGAAGATCTAAGCTTGACAAATGAATCTTTAGGTAAAGGTTTAGTAAACAAATCAGCCAAGCAACTTGATGATGGCACATGTTGGAGCTTGATCTCTTTAGCTTGCACTTTTTCCCTCACGAAATGATGAGCCATTTCGATGTGTTTGCTCCTTGAATGGAATGTAGGATTAGTTGCAAGTGATTGGGCCGATTGGTTGTCACAGTAGATGATAGGGATCTCCTCCTCCATGACATGAAGCTCCACCAATAGCCTTTTGAGCCACAAGACCTCCTTGCATGTTGATGTCAAGGCCTTGTATTCGGATTCTGTTGAAGATAGGGAGATGGTATCTTGCTTTTTGGAAAGCCATGATACTACTCCATCACATAGAAAGGTGGCAAAGGAACTTGTTGATCTTCTATCCACTTTTTCACCTGCAAAATCAGAGTCACTATAGGCTCTTAAGCCAAGATTAGTTCCTCTATACAAAATACCAAAATTCTTAGTGAATGAAATGTATCTAAGAACTCTTTTGGCCATCTTCCAATGTGAAACTAGAGGACTTTGCATGAATTGGCTTAACTTTCCAACACTATAACTAAGATCAGGTCTAGTTATAGTTAAATAGATCAAGGAGCCAATAAGCCTTCTATATAATGTGATGTCCTCAAAGGATGCTTCATCACAACCAATAGATGCTTTTACATGTTGCTCCATTGGTGTCTCAATGCCTTTACAATTCTTCATTCCAAATCTATCTAGGATGGATGTAGCATATTTAGATTGACAAATGAAGCTAAAATCACATCCTCTAATAACCTCTATTCCAAGAATGAAGCTCAATAGGCCGAGATCTACCATCTTAAACTCTTTTGCTAAAGCAATTTTTACATCTCTAATTCCATCTAGATCATTATCACTCAAGATAATGTCATCTACATACAAAACAAGAATAATGATCATGCCATCATGAAAACTTATATACAATGATGGATCATAGGCACTCATTACAAAATTGATGGAAATGAGAAAAGAGTTTAGCCTAGAGTACCATGCTCTAGGTGCTTGCTTGAGCCCATAAAGGCTCTTATTCAAAAAACACACCTTTCCTTCATGCTTTGCCTTGATGAAGCCCTTGGGTTGCCTCATGTAGATCTCTTCCTCCAAATAACCATTGAGAAATGCATTTGTGAAGTCAAGTTGGAATAACTCCCAATTAAAGGTTGTAGCAAGACTAATGATCAACCTAATAGTAACAAGCTTTGCCACAGGAGCAAATGTCTCATCATAATCAATGCCTTTGGTTTGTAAAAAAACCTTTGGCAACAAGCCTAGCTTTATGCTTGCTTATTGATCCATCTTGATTATACTTCAATCTAAACACCCACTTGCAATCAAAAGGTTTCTTCCCTTGAGGAAGATCCACAAGATCCCAAGTATGATTCTCAATATCCATCCAACTTTTAGACTTACAAGCATCTTCATAGCATGTTGGCTCATCTAACATTGAAGTAAGAAAGGTGTAGGATGTGAAAGATGATGAGCCTTCCCTTTGATCACCTTGACCATCATAGGTGAGCCTCAATGGCTCGGATTTTGCCCTTGTAGATCTTCTTGGAGTTCTTGGCGTTCTTGCTTCTTGAGGTGGATCCTCAAGTTCTTCTTCACTTGGAAGCCTCCTCCATCCTAGCATGATCCTTGGCATCAAGATGATTAGTAGCATTATCATCAAAATCACAAGCATGTCCTTCATAAAAAATAACATCCCTACTCACTATCACCTTGTTAGTGATGGGATTGAAGACTCTATAACCTTTGTTATTCTCACCATATCTCACAAAGATGCCTTTGATGGATGTTGCATCATCCTTCCTTCTCTTATCCAAGGATTGGTGTACACAGCAAGTGGATCCAAAAACTTTGAGATCCTTGAGATTGGGCTTCTCTCCAAATAGAGCTCCAAATGGTGTGATTCCTCCAATGGCTTGGTTTGGCAATCTATTGCACAAATAGTTAGCACAAGTTATTGCTTCACCCCAAAATGGTTTGAATAGAGAAGCATCTAGCCTTAAGGCCTTAGCACACTCACAAAGAGATCTATTTCTTCTCTCACTCACTCCATTTTGTTGAGGGGTGTATGGAAATGACAACTCCCTCTTTATGCCATTAGAACTACAAAAGTCAATCAACTTATTGGAGATATATTCACCTCCATTATCACTCCTTAATACCTTAATCTTGGTACTAAGTTGATTTTCCACCAAAGTCTTGAACTTTACAAAAGAATAAAACACCATTGATTTGCTAGACAAGAGGTACATCCAACAAAATCTAGAATAGTCATCAGTGAAGATTACATAGTACTTGGCACCACCATTAGACTCATGTGAAAAACTATGAACATCCGAATGGATGAGTTCAAGAGGAGAGTTTGATCTTGATGTAGATCTTGAGAAGGGTAGTTTGTGAGCCTTTGAGAGGCTGCATGCTTCACATCTCTTTCCACACTTTGACAAATGCTTGGGGAGTCCAACTGTAAGCTCCTTTGCAACCATAGATTCCATGGCTTTGTAGTTGGGGTGGCCCAACCTTTTGTGCCACAGTTCCACCTTTGATGGCTCCACCTTTGCCAAGTTAACACTCTCCACTGCAATATTAGCATCAAGCTTAAACAATCTACCTTGCTTAAAGCCTTTGGCTATATGTTCATCATTTCTAAGAATGGAACAAAATTCATGCTTAAATTGTACATCTAGGCCATTATCCATTAACTGGCCAACACTAAGCAAATTCTTGGTTAACTTAGGAACATAAAAAACATTATCAAGATTCATCCTTTTGGATGATCCCACATACAAGGGAATTGTTCCTATTCCACTTATCTTACATTCTTGACTACTTGCAGTATAGATTGATCTATGTAAGCCATTGTAAGAAAGTAAGGTGGAGAATATGTCCTTTTGATATGTCATGTGGGAACTTGCCCCACTATCAATCCACCAAGAATCATTGGTGTTGCTCTTGGATGATGGTGGTTTGTTGGAAACCATCAAGGATGACTCTTCATTCTCCTCCTCCTCCTCCTGATGTGCAATGTTGCTTTGTTTGCTCTCTTGTGCCTTCTTCTTCTTGAGACATTTTGATGCAAAATGTCCTTTCTTTCCATAGAAAAAACATTTGTACTTGGACTTGTCTTTGATCTTGCCCTTTGAGCTTGAAGCCTCATCCTCCTCCTTGGTCTCCTTGAAGTGCTTCTTCTTGCCATTGGTTTTCTTCTTGCTTTTGAATGAGAAATTAGCTTTCTCATCACCATCCTGCAGAGAAATAGCATTCGTTCTTGCATTGGTATACAACATCCTACACTCTTCAGCTACTAATACACTGTGTAGCTTTTCTATAGTAGGCAAAGTGTCTTGGATTGCAAAGCTTTGGACCAAATTTGTAAAGCCACTCCCTAGACCATTTAGGACAATCTGAACAAGCTCACTATCTTGAATCTTCTCTCCAATGGAAGCTAACTCCCTATTGAGAGACTTGATTCTTAGCACATAATCTTGTGCACTCTCATCACTCCTCTTCATGATTTGTAGAATCTGATTCCTAAGCATGAGAACCCTCGAAGTGTGACTAGACTCATAGATAGATTTTAAAGATTCCCAAGCCTCTTTAGCACTCTTACATGATGATACTTCCCTTAAAAGATCATTGCTTACATTCATCTTAATACAGTGAAGTGCAAGCCTAGACCTCTTCTTGTATCTCACTAATTCCTTTGCACCTAGAGGTTCATCTTCATCATCTATTAGAAACTCATAAAGATCTTGGAGAACCATTAGTGACTCCATCCTCACTTTCCAAATAGAATAATTGGTAGAATTTAACCTCTCACTAGTTTCTAGAAGGTAGGCTCCCACTGATCCCATCTTACTAGCAAGATTCTACACACAAGATATAGATTTGTTTGGACCTGAAACTCACAAAGGTTTCTAACTTGCAGTGTTTCACTCAAATGTTGACTTCTAATCCAACAGATGGATTTGTAATCACAGTTCTATCACTCCCTCACAAGCTGGAATGAAGATAAGATGAGATAAAAACTACACTTAAGCAAATCTTGCCATTCTTGGCTATTCTTGGACAAAAATTGACTCTATCTCTCTCATTCACTTTGTACTTTCAAGACCTGATTTCCACTTTAAGAAGGTCTAAAATCAGCCTAGATTGATTAGTTTTCATGAAACAAATTCAAAACTAATCAATGGCAAGTGATCTTGGTAGCTTATCCTAGGATTTGCACCAAAAATTACATCAAACTGACACCAGATGAATTTTCTATGATCCAATGAATATGGGTTATTAAATGCTGGTTCAGAGATGCCCACACGTGTGAACAATACGGATTTTGATCCTGAAAGGTTTGGGATCAAATCCCCTCACCAAAACCTGGATACCAGCTCGCCCTTCCAATACTAGCTTTTTGCACCAAAACCTGCTAAAACAAGATTATATTTAAACACAGATCAATGGCCTTGTATTGGCTCTGATACCATGTAAAAAGTACAGTACTAAGGACCATAAATGGATCTTTGAATGATCCACAAGGTGATTGTATGCTTGTTAAACAATCTATCAGAAACTAGTCATCAGAAAACAAGATCTAGTTTAGCAGCTTGACAGGAAACAAGTAGAGACAATCAAAGCATTGATCAAATAGTATAATCCAACTTCACACGTGTGGAAATAAGGCTGTAGTACGGCCTGTAGACAGTGTTTACAAAGTGCCAAAGCTGGGTTTCATTGGAAATCAAGAGTAATCACCATACAATGAGAGGAAACTCGAGTTTCTCCTTGAGGCTCCAAAAAGTTTCTATCTTCTCATTATGGAGAATGGGAATACATAGTAAAACACACTTCCTTTGCAAAATTAGGTGAAAATCCAGCATGTAATAAGGAAGCAGACTCCACTTTCTTGCCCTAATGTGAAAACCCTAGCCTAGATCCAAGAGTCATGTTTGGTAGGTGCATGGTAGGTACAAATCTCATCATAAATCATGGTCTAGATCCTACAAAGTAGGAATCACTACCAAATAGACACAACCACTCCTCTTGACTCGTGGTAACCTACTTTAGGTGTGTATGTACAAGTGGCACTTTGGCCATTCAAGTAATCAACAAACAATATTGAAAAAATGTACAATATTCTACATGGCTAGATTTGCCAATGTAGGCAATTTTTCACAATGTCTACAACTTTTTGCAGCAAAGAAAAATAGGAGTGAACACACGTCTACGACTTTTTGCGGCAAAGAAAATTAGGAAAATTATATTTCTATGCAATTGAAGATAACACGGAGATTTCATAACAACTGTCTAGGCTGTGAGCGTTTAGAAAGATATTTGAAAATATTACGTGTAATGCATAGTTGGTGTATTTTTTTATGCCCATTCTTTGACTACTTAAGAAGCAGAAGGGGCGGAGACCCACTGTTTTCAACAAAGCCATTTCTACAACATCTTCAGGATTTGATTCATGGTTCACAGGGGATACGATGGCTACGATACTCCAAAAGTTTCTCTTTTGGTCCCAAAGTATCTCATTCGACTCGTAATGGTGTTAGTTACTTATTTTAATCTATTAATGTGGAAAAGTATTCGAAAATCTACTAACCACCAAATATCATTTTCGGATTGGATGCTGAAATTGAAATCTCTTTGATCTCTTGTTTGTGAAAGTTCACTTTTCATGAGGGTTATATTAACCCTCTCCATCTTATGCCCTTTAACAATTTATGACTCATCTAACTTAAGTACTATGACTATTTTACTAGTCAGTTTTTTAAAGGTTATATCATAGAATATAACCATGTATCAAAAACTGATGTACAACAACAAAGAAGTTCTTTGATGAATTATAAGATATTGATCTTCCTTCAGTTTGATATGTCTCCTCTCTATGTTTAATTTGTTTCTCTGTTGCATGAAGTGAAATGACCTTGGGATAGAGACTTTTCTTATTCTAACTTGCTAAAAGCTTCTCTGATAACTTCAAATATTTGGCATATGCTCCCCTACTAAGACCAACAAAATCACAAGCACCCCCCGGACTAAATTATTATCTAGTTTTTTTTAATGTCCAACATTATAGACTCTACAATTTCGCACCTTGGATGACAATTTCTATTGTGCAATCAAAATATATTCAATGAATTTACTTATCAATATTAAATCCAATGTCTTTCCAAATGAGGCAGTGTCCTTAATGTTCTGATAAGCAAACTATGCAAGAAAATTCATTTATGAAAAAAAAAAACCTCTCAACTTCATTGGAATAGGTAGAAACTTTGTTGTGAACTTCTTTTGATGCTACTTTAATTCGTCAAATAGTTGGATGCTTAATCTACCTTACTACTACTCGTCCTGACATAAGTTATGGTGTAGCTCAAGCTTTGTCCTCAATCTTGCTAAGAATTGTTATTTGGCTAAATTTAGTCGGTCTTTCACCTTCTAGACTCTTGCACAAAACAAATAAATGTACTAGAACTATGCATATTTTTTACAAGGAAAAACACTTTGAACCTGCACAATGTTTGCTCAGAAAATCATCCTGAAAATCATTGAAAGAACAATGTTAGAACAAATATTGCAGGAAGACTAAGCCACGCTTTGATTGAAATCAATTTCTGAAACCAAGTAGAAAGAGCATTTATTCCATAGATAGTATGCTAACAAGCATGACTCGCATAGTGCATGAATTTTGCTTTAAAAATTGCGCCTGAACTTGCTACAAAAGGTGCTGACTCTTGCATGACCAGATACGCAAGATTCTTATAGACAATTGTGATTATTTTCAAATGTAAATGAGCTCCCTTTGTACACTAGAAATCAATGGTTTTCATGCAAAAATTCTATCTAGAAGTGTGTTGAAAATCAGATACCAAATGAAGAATATAATTGTTGAAGTAGGTTGTTGGATTACTAGTGTTATTCTGACTATAACATTAAATTTTTTAGGAAACTAGTGTTGAAACTTCTCACAAAAAATGCACTAAAAAAAATCATTGAATTTTGCATTGGAAAAGTGACTCAATTGTGTGCTTTAGGTTGTTGAGAATGCAGTGCTAGAATCGGCCTTAGAAGCACAAGACAAAGGCACTCCTATCAATGTTGAAAAATCAGTACTAAAGTTGAGATGAAAGCTTGTGTTTTTTGTCTTGAACACTTGTCTGCAAACAGAGTGTCGGAAACCTGGTTATGGTGATGGAAAGATGCACCCATATGTAATTATCAAAACTATAAGAGTTGGAAAAGCTTGCTAATATGTGGATCCAATTGTTGATTTGTGTGCACACGATCTTTCTTTTTTCTACTTGCTGAAAATTTTAGCTCTTGATTGGACGCACCTAATGGCTCCCTTGGGTTCTTCGGCCTGGGTTACGGTCTTGTAACACATGACATCTTAGTTTTAGAGATCCCATAAGATCGTCTCAAATTTTTATATCTGGTCATACGTCTCAAGAATTTGGTGTAGTGGAATAATCAAGCTATGAAGGTTGAAAGAGGCAAGATGGCGTAGGTCTTCAAAATCCTAGATATACCAAGTAGGAAGTGTAAGAGTGTCATGTGGACCTTATTACTCATTTTGCAAGAATGAAAAAGGGATAAAATTTTTATATAACAGTTAGACCCTTGGTTTTTTATTTTATTTTTTATTTTAAATTGGAGGTTCTTCTTTGAGTGCATAAAGACTATGAGACTAATCACCCAAAGGTTGTTGTCATGTTCTTATAGACCTTCCAAGGTCTATAAGAAGATCACAGAAGTTTCTTATGACATTAAACTCCCCCATCTATGGTATTCCATACACCCAATATATTTGAGATGAGCATGTGGATGATTTGGTCGCGTTAGAAGAGCACATCTCAAGGATCATGTACTTGGAAAACTATTGGAAAGAACTAGATGCAAATTGAGAAATTAATTAATTTTCATAAAAATTGTAGCATGGAGCCGGGAATTTATGTTAAGAAGCCATAATCAATCTTTTCTGAAAAAAAAAATTGATCCATATTTTATCATCGAAGGTGATATCGATGAATCTTAGAGAGGAGAGGCCATGCTAAAACCTTTGATTAATCGGCCAAATTACATTTCCTAATGTCATTGGCACATACTTGACAATCTTTGTTAATTGTTTAAATATAGCTTTGTATTTCTAATGAGGTACTTTAATACAAATTTTATTATCTTTATTCTAATTGGTCTTATGATACTCAAAAAATGAAGCTACATCTTAAACATGGATATAATAACTTGTTTAATTTTCAATAAAAAAGTAAGATAACTATGTGCAAGCATTCTTTTGTATTTTGTTTTCTTAGAGTGAGTCGGCAGTGCATCACGACATGGCGGCCTGAAGCTCCTCTTACAGTTCTGTATATACTTGTCTATTTTTTGCCTTGTTTCTATTGGTTTCTAGTCTATACTTATGTCCTACCAGATGGGATTAAAAGATAGTTTACACTAAACTATCAGTTAACTACATGTCTCATAACGTTCCTTTACGGTTGAGCATGCAATTTCTTATTCTCGTCGACCTTCTTGGTTGGATTTGTCATTGTTGCTGTGTTTGCTCTTCAAATTATTCGACATAATGATGTTCCGTTTTCTGTTCTGGAGTCTGTGCTTCGACATTCTGATTCGATGTTTGGCCTTGAACTCCCTTTTCAATTGGCAGTATTGTGAAGATTTCATGGCCTCTTGATTACTTGACTCCTGTAAATGTCGATTCGTTGAACTTCACATCTCTGCTCATCACACTTTCCTTGAGGTTGGATTGTAGAGTCAATAGATCTGCGAGCTATTCGAACATCCGACCATCATTGTCTGCATCAATTTTTTGTCCAGTTTGTTTCTCTTTTTTGGTATGTGCATGTATGATGCACATCCGTACGTATGATAGATTGGGTTTTTCACATGTCCAATGACGTCTTGTTCTCCAGTGTTGTTGTTATCAATTGGTTCTGTAGGTGTACAACAACTGCAATTGCTTCAACCCAAAACTGGCCTGGCAACTGTGCGTGTGCCATCATATATTTTGCTCCTTCCACAAGTGTTCTGTTTCATCTCTCTACTACACCATTATATTGCGATGTATATGCAGGTGTGAACTGATGCTCGATTTCTCTTTCTTGACAGAAGTTTGAAAACTCTTTGCTTGAAATTGTCGGACCTGAGGGTCTTCAATTTCTTGGAGGTGTGTCATTTTGCAAATGCCACGAACTTCTTGAATCCATCAAACACTTCAAACTTCTTCCTCAAATAGTATATGGTTGTCATCCTACTAAAAGCATCTATGAATGTGAGAAAGTATCTTGATCTAGAAAGGGAGTCGGCTTTCATTGGTCCACAAAGATCTGAGTGAACTAACTCTAGGATGTCCTTGGCTCTCCTTCCTTCATGTACAAATGGACTTTGATATTGCTTACCTTTCTGACAAGCTTCGCAGAAGTTGGAGTTTGGACTTGTAATCTTCAGACCATTCACAAGTTCCTTCCTGCTCATGTCGTAGAGACTCCTCATATTCAGATGATACATGCATCTATGCTAGAGATGGTTCTCACTCGGATACATTCGGTATGCTATCGTAGCTGCTGATGATTTTTGCTTGATATAGATTACCTTGTTTTGATTCGATAGTCAGTAGCTTGTTTGATTTGTGCTCGACCATTTGGCATGCATTCCCATCGAATAGGATTCATATTCCAAGATTTGTTATCCTCGATACAGAGAGTAGATCCCTTCTCAACATGGGTACATAGAGCGCTCCTTCTAGCTCTACATGTCCCGACAGTGTACAGAACTGAAGAGTTCTGATGCCTTCGACACCATGTCTACTCCAATCACCTAGTATTAATGTTCTTGTGTTTTCTAGTGCCCTGTAGTTGTTCAAGACATTCTTGTTGCAAGTTATATGAGATGTGGCTCCTGAGTCAATCACTATGTCATAGTTGTGCTGCATGTAGGTGGTTGACTCCTCATCAACAACTGTGAACATATTGTTGTTCTTGCCATCCTTGAATGACTCTGCGACATTTTTCTTTTTTCCTTTGTGCTTTCCTTTGGTATTGTCCCAACATTCATATGCTGAATGTCCTTTTTTCTTGAAGTGTGTGCAAGGTATTATCGGATTAAACCAGCATCTATCTGTTGTATGTCCTAACTTGTGACGGTGGTCACAGTCATTGAAGACTTCATTTGCTTCTTCTTGATCTTGGGCTTGCCTTTGTTTTTCTTCTTTCCCCTTACAAAAAGGGCCTTTCCCTGGTCACTGTTTGATTTTTCTTCATTTATCATCAATCTTTCGTCTATTATGAGATTGACTACTCTCTCGAACGTCATCTTAGGTAAAGTCAAGATGAGCATTCTCAATGGCTAGTAAGATGAGAATAGTGATTTCATGAAGTACATCAACTGTTGGGGTGCTGGCTCTTGTCGAGATGCAGAGAGCTGAGCGAAGATCGTTTTGATCTTCTCTACATGCTGATCCAGCTCATTTCCATCCTATTGCAAGCTTTGTAGCTGATTGTGGAGGTGCATGACCGATGTGGTTGTCCTCACTCCGTACTTTTGTTTTAGTTTCTCCCATGCTTCATGGCTGCTCTGGCAATCTTCAAGCTGCATGAGGATTTTCTCATTTATGGAGGATACGATGATTGCCATTGCACGTTCATCCTTCCTTATCCACTCCGCTCTCCTTGGACCTTCCTCACATTAGATAATTGGATCTAGATACGCTATTACGAATCATAGACCATGCAACAATCAATCACAAAAAAAAAAAAAAATGTACTACAGAAATCGCAGTTGGAAGAACATAATGTCTTTTGTATTTTGTTTTCTCAGAGTGAGTTGGTAGTGCATCGCAACATGGCGACCTGACGGTCCTCTTACACTTATGTATATACTTCTTGTCTATTTTCTGCAATCTTTTTATTGGTTTCTAGTCTATACTTATGTCCCAGCAGATGGGATTAAAAGATAGTTTAACTAATCATTATAAGAGAGAATTACGCTAGACTATCAGTTAACTATGTGTTTTGTAATGTTCCTTTACGGTTGAGCATGACAGTTTGAAGCTTCACGTCCAACAAGCCAGAACTCGGTAATTCAAATCGCTCAACGACTCGCTCATCGTTGGTCTCAGCTCATGTTGGTATTCAATGGTTCAGTGTCGATGGCTCCCGAACTATTGGCCATTCACGGGATGCGTCGAGAAAGGTTGGTTGAGTTCACCATTTCCAACAATAACTCTCACTACATGTGCAATGCTTAGCCTAGAACTAATCATACATACATTAAGCTTCCTACAACACTTGCATAAAATATAAGTGACAATGTGTCCTCAATATCTTGATCTTGCAGTTGGTTGATTCCACAATCTATCTTGAAATTCTAAGGCAAGAGCACATAGAACATGCATAAATCATTCGCCAAAGTACATTCACATGTAAAGGCAACTCATGATGGAAAAAACTATGTATAGAAAAGGCTTGCTCTCGGGTAGACAGAGAATACATGCATGAGCTCTGAAGTAGAGAGAGAAAGCAACTAAAGTGTGAGCAAGATCTCACAATCTCTCCAAAAAACTAAGTGTAGAATCACTCTCCCCCTCTCTCAAGTAGAAATATGAGGTCAAAGAGGTGTAGTCAACATCATTTTGATTAGACCTCTTGCATATCTCCTCCTAATTTGATTGGTTTAGTGACATAAGGACCCTTGATTAACCAAAGGCTATACTGATCTTATTGAGGCTCAATACTTGCTCAAGGATGTAAATGTTCTTTTTGGATGATTCACTTAATCTCATGAGAAGTTTACAAATTGCCTCACAAAATGAAAAAAACATGAATTTTCACACTATGAATGACTATCTCATTCTTGCTCTTACAAGATCCAAGAGCATACATTTGATGACACAACCACTTGCTTTCTAAATGATTTAGAACTTAATCTAAGCCATTAATGACATGAGATATGCCCATACAAGAGGCATCATACAAAACTAGCATTGCCTCACTTGAACTTTGAGATGTAGAAATCTCATCAAAACAAGATTGTACATCAAAAGTGGATGTGTTGGAGTAGATACCACCTAAAAATTGCCCCTCTTTTCCATGAATTATGAGCCACATAGACTCAACCTTGCCTCTTAGATATCTCCCTAGCACCATGAGTAGGGATGATTCCTCATGATGAAAAAACTAGGTGTGGCGGGGGGTAAGGGGAGGATTTAGCCTCCAGCTAGACATTCTTTTTTCTAGGGTGGGGGAGAGGGCTATATTCCCCACCCTTGTTTTTTAGGGTGGGGGAGAGGGCTATATTCCCCACCCTTGTCTCCCCCCATTTTTTTGGGGGGGGGGAAGGAGGTGGACTTGGCTCAACCCCCCTTTACATTTTCCACTCTCTCGGCAACATGAAGGGGCACACGCAATGTGTCATCTCACAAAAAAAATTGAAGTTGTGCCCAGACGATGGGAAGGGGGAGGATGGCTAAGTAGATCATCAATCGCCCGCTCTTGAGCATCATCCACATAAATTGTCACCCACTAATATATGTATATATATATATATATATATATATATATATGTATGTGTGTATGTATGTATATGTATGTATATACATATACATAAATACATATAAATCTATATATGTGTGTGTATGTATGTATGTATATGTGTTGTGTGTGTGTGTACACACACAGTACATTCATGTGTGTTTGTGAAATGACATTACCTCTTTTGAACTCTAATGTCACTTCACAAACACACATGAATGTACAGAATTCATAGCATCACTACTCCCATCAGTCACATTTATCCATAAAAACATAAGAACTAGCAACAATGAAGTGGGGAATCTTCCCTGTCCTCGAAAGATTATTACTGCAGCTTGCGCATCACACAGTACTGACAACTCACGAGCGTTCTTTAACATCCTGTTCCTTCGTTTTGAGAATGTCACCAGCCCACATGTTGCATTCTCTATCCTCTTGATTTCTGTCTCTGCGCGTCCCATAAATTACAGATTATATTCTCTTGTTGCAGATAAGCATCTAGAGTCTAGACTAGTTGAATGAGTGTTGCAATACGAAATGACCGAAACAGATAATTCCTTTATTTTTGCAATCTCATACTACGAGAACCCAGAATTGCAAATGAACCATCATTTCCAGTGACATTTCAGCTAGATCTTTGCTACAACAATAAGTTGAATCTCAAGCTTTCAGGCAACCAAACTCCGATCGCAAGAGTCCCCTTCTGTATCCGTTTCTGAGATTGTCTATGGTTTCGTGAAAACTCAGAGCAGCTCTGTATTCCAACAGCAAATCAGCTTCAAATACCTTTTTTGCTTCCATTATTTTGATGCGAGTGATTTGGTTATCTGATGTGGGCTTTTTGTGTTTAGAATGACTATGCATTGTGAACCCACAATACAGTTGCTGCTTGCCTTGCATTATCAAATTTTCATTTTTCGAAACTTGCACAGATACCCAGGTGTTGAGAGCAAGCCAGTGGCCAGTGATACTGTCATAGGATCAAACGCTGCTGCCATCGGGTTCCTAGCAAAACGGAGTGGGAATCAAACGCTGGCTGGGAGTTTGCAATATGCAATGCCAAGCGCTTCAAAAGAAGGGGAAGGGCCTGCTGGAAAGCGAATTCAAACAAATTTAGGTTAACGAAAATGAATGATGGGTTCACAACTGCATTTCCGTTTGAAGGGTAAGGAAGAACTGAGAAGTTGGGTTGCCGTTCCGAGATAAATCCAACCTTTCATTACGAAAAAAGCGCCTTTTTTGTTTGGGATTTCCCAAGCCTGGGCCTGGACTCACGACCTGTGTTATGACAGCCTTTTAGGTATTGGTGATGAAAACTCGTGTTGGTAAGGGAATGGAGACTCCGGGTGGTTGGCTACCTCGGGTTTAGAAATTGATTCAAACACGAGTGACTCATTAAAAAACTAAACTTATGGCCTCCCTTGAAAGTGCAACACAAGGCATGCAAAAAAAAAAATACATGAATATTTTGCTTTTTAAAGTCTCCAAAAAATCGGCATAATAGGCAAGAGGTATCATTACGTTCTTATTACCTACTTATTATTCAACAAATTGGTATTGAATCCAAGGGTGGTTTAGGCTTTGTGGGGATCGAGTATCAAGGAATGAACTCAACTGCTATATTTTCTTGATTTAAGGGTCAAAAACAGGATCTCCCCAACTTATTAACTTTGTCAAGCCTAGGTCAATATGCAACTAAAGCTAGTTTTGGTGCATGCAATACTCGTACTATAGTTGTAGCCCAAGATCCAAGACTCAAAACGCGATTCGGTCAAACAATCTGGAGCGTGCTTTGAAAGTTAAGATTAGGAGGTTTTTTAGAACAACAAAAAAAAACATTGTATCTTTACTTTTCCTTGAAATATTTTCTGGGAATTGTATAAAAAGGTGGAAGTATGTCGCTATAGGAACATTACACTTTTAAGCAAATGCATATTGAGGGAAGCCCTTTTGGAATCATGAACTATTACATTTAGTTATCACTCTTAATGTTGGTTGGGTCCCAAAACCATGACTAAAAACAAGGATGAACTTGTGAAAGCATTAGAGGAGTTTCAAATGTTAAAAAGACGTTATAAGGAATGACATATAGGATAATTAAAAAAGTCAAAATAAAATAAACAAAATTGTTTATTCGCTTACCCACATCACTCCCGAAGCCTCCCAACTCCAAAAAAAACCGCCAATTATTCACAATTTAGCTTACGTAAATGTGAATATGCATTCCCTCCAATGGTTAAGATGATTGCACAATCTTGTAAATGATTTTTTTATGCAAAGAATTAATTTATAAGATGTGAGTTTAGTCGCATATTGTCTTATTGTCATGAGAGAGATTTTGTTTTCCAAAAGACTTTAAAGAAAAATGCAGAATTTAGAAAAAATCATGAATCATTAGAAAATATAGTTTTTAATATCAAAATAGAATCAACACAAATGCAAGCTATCTTACATTCTATTTCTAGAAACTTACAATTACTAAGAGATGTGGAATTGTCACAGACTTGCAAGGATATCCAAATTCTTTCAAATGGGTTATCAAAATAGAAGGATTAGTGGATTCAAAATAGTATATTTTGATTTTTGTTACTTGATCAATTAGATAAAAATATTTTGTCAACTACTTTTTTTTTTTCTTTTCTAACTATTTTGTTTTTCTTGCATACCTTGCTTATTAGAACATTAAGGACACTGCCTCATTTGGAAAGACATTGGATTTAATATTGATAAGTAAATTCATGGAATATATTTTCATTGAACAATAGAAATTTTCATCCAAAGTGCAAAATTGCAGAGTCTATAGTGGTGAACATTAAAAAAAACAAGATAAAAATTTAGTCCAGGGTGCTTGTGATTTTGTTGTTATTAGTAGGAGAGCATATGCCAAAATATTTCAAGTTATCATAGAAGCTTTTAGCAAGTTAGAATGAGAAAAGTCCCTATCTCAAGGTCATATCACTTGATGCAAAAGAAAAATAAATTAAACATAGAAAAAAATTAAACGAATTCAATAAAGTCTGATTTTCTTGTTAGTTGTAATCTTATTTTCGATACTTCGTACAGAAATCTGATAATCAAAGTTATTTTATTTCCAGTGTAGCAATTATTCATTAGAATATTTGATTTTTGCTACAAAATTTGCAAATTGTTTGATGTATTCGAAATTTTTCATATTTTGTTGCAATCTTTTTGCTCAATTTGTAAATGCTATCTAGTTCTTTTTTAAATAAAGTTGTCATATTTTTGTGTTTAAAAGTCTCAATAAATTACAAAATTCTTATTCTTAAATGATTTTTTCATCTTTTTTAGGTTTTCAAAAGATAGAAGCCAACATGACACAAAACAACAAAGCCAAAGCCTAAGTTGATTTTTAAATACTTTGAAATGCCGAGAAAGGATGAGACTACTCATCCTAATGTACCAGCCGCAAAAATTGTAGATATAAACAGGTCGTCTAAATTCAAGTGCGTTTCTTACCAATGGGCACTTAGATATTCCCAAGGGAATGGCCTTAAATTATTCATTTGGTGTATTTTTTAGTGAGCAAAAGCAGGTCAGGGAGTTAATCTCAAAAGAAAAATTGGTTAGCCCCCGTATAAATCAGCTATTAGACATATAAATATTGAAGTTAAAGAGATGATTACAATATGTAGTTAAGTTTCATCTGTGCAAAAACATTGATTTATAATATACTTAAGTTTTGTAAAGCTTGTGTTACTTGAATTTGTTAGAGCTTGTATTTGGTTAAAGAGATCTTTGAAAGTGTACTTCAGTTTTGAAAATTATTTTCCTAGATAGAACTCGACAATATTTAAATTTTTTGGTATAGTTTCAGTCATCTTTAAAGTCATGTGATATTAAGTGAAAAATGTTTATATAACTTGCACGAAGATGCTCACGTAGCTCATTATTATCATAAAGTTTGAATATATTTTGTATCTATTTGTTGACCAAGTTACAGATATAATTAAATTTGAATATATCAATAAGATAGTTTGTTATAGAAAGTATGTTTGCTTGATATTAGAAAAATACAATATATAATTATGCTATTAAAACTTATTTTGTTGTTTTTGTAAATGTGAATATAATTAAGAAATAGACAGTATTTTGTAATTAGCAAATTAAAAAATTACTACAAAGTGAAAATTTGTGTAGGTTTTTGGTAAATTTTGAACATACCTTTTTTGTTGACCTTCTATACCAAAAAACCATATTTTTGAAGGTTTGTAATTTTTCACATGTTTGTTTTTAAAATATAAGAAAAACTCGTCATTTTTCAGATTTGTATGCACAAAAAACATGGTTTTTGTGAAATGACCTCTTTTTTGTCAATTTTGAAATATTTGTTAAGGAGAACCTCGCAATGTTTCTCATTCAACTTGCAATGGTGTTAACTAATATTATTTCTTATTAATCCAATAGTATTTGAGCTCAGTAACTTATTTTGTCAATAGGTTTTAAAGAAGGACCATGATATATCATCATGAATATTCTGCAAAACATCTTAGCTTAGGATCATCAATGACCATATAGATGGTGGAATTCTCAATGTTCCTAGAATCAAAGACTTCAATATAGAATGACATTTCATGTGATTTGAAAACATATAGTCCATCTATAATATCTCCCATCGCGGAACATCCAAACATCTTTGTGCATACTGCATGAAAATGGCAAAAGATAATACTATGAGTACAAGAATTATTAGAGAAAACGTAGATCCAAATTGAAACCCTGAATTACCAATTCCTTTGGAAAATGTGCATTCTTCATGCATATGTTAGATTAATAGAGAAGCTTGTTTATCTTCGCATAGTTTTTGCTTGGAATATTAAGCCAACGTCATCCTCAAAAGAAGCTATCTCTCAATCAAAAGATGTTCTATCAAAAATAGGACGTCACAAGGGACATGTCAAAATACAGAAAGACCGTAAGGTTTCGAAAAAGTCAACCATTATTTCTACTAGGCCAAGCATAGGAGCAGCAAAAGCACATCGATTTTTAACGAACCATCAAGTAAAGCTTCTAGTATTCAACACTCAATCTAGAAGGATATCATCGTTGTCACTCACGACTTTGAGTGAGACGCTCAACTAGATTGACAGTTGGTTAAAATTTTAAGAAAAGATACATTTATTGATACTGATTCTACAAATGTCTTGTGTGGAGTTTGTTGATGCAGTATCAAAAGCATGGAGAGCATATTGCATCACTCATTACATGGTTACTAAAAATAAATAGACATTTTTTCTAATAATTATTTAAGTTGATCTGAATATAAGATTAGTACTACATTTCTATCTTGTGCAACATCTATTGAGAGATCATACAACATTTTTTGCAAACACATATGGAAGCCTGTGTATATCGTCATCACAAAGAATGGAGCAATCACATTGGCAAGCATGAACATCATTTTATTGAAACACTCAAAATGGGGAACCAATGAGAAAAAAAAAAACCATATTTGTCGATCATTCCAATGATTTTATCACAAAGTTCAAATTTGACAAATAATCAAATCTACAAAGTACAATAAGTTTATAAAAGCATGCAAGTTTATATAGAAAGAGAAAAAGTAGAAATAGCTATAGAGCACATTATAATATTATGGATTGTCAAATATACACGTAGAGACTGTTCGACTTGTGTGAGGGACATTGCATGCCTTTGAAGAGAGAGAATATTTACATAATATACTTTGACTCAGAAAATGGATATAGGTGAGTAGGAGTGAAGATTAACTCCAACACCCCCCCTTAAGCATAACTCCTAGGATCTTGAATGAAGCATCATAGGTTGCATAAATTAACATGTTTTTTCCTCGACAGAGGCTTTGTCAAAATATCAGCCAACATACTATCAGTATGACAGTAACTTAATTCGACAGTCTTGTTTAGAACTTTCTCTCTAAGAAAATGAACTTAAAGTTCAATGCGTTTAGTTCTAGAGTGAGTTCATGGGTTCAGAGATAGAGCAATACAACTCTAATTGTCGCAATAGAGTATAGTTGGTCTAATTTGAGGGATCATAAAACCATAGAGCAATCTTTTGAGCTAGATCAATTCCTTCATTGCAAAGGTGGCTATGACATATTCGGACTCTGTGGAAGACAAAAAAGTGCATTTATGCTTCTAACTATTCCATGAAATGGGTCCTCCAACTAAAAAGCATAGATAGCCATAAGTGGATTTTCTTATGTCCACATTTCTAGCCCAATCAGAGTTGTAATAAACAAGTAAGGTCAAAGTGTCCTCTGTAATTCCATTATAACACAAAGCATAGTGCTTCGTGGCTTAAATGTATCTTAATACTCTCAACAAAGCTTTCCGGTGAGATAGGTCAAGGTTCAACATAAATTGTGCCAATGTGCTAACTACATAGGCAAGATCGGGTCGTGGTGCAGACCATGGCATACATGATCGATCTAACTATCAACTGATAGGGGCATTTGCACATCTCCTTCTTCTCTGCTTCAATCGTGGGCAATGTCCTTCGACAATTTAAATACTAGATCCATAGGCAAGTCTATCGACTTGCAGTCAAAGTTTTCAAAAACGTAATTACATAAAGTGAAATTTGAAAAATTTAAGGGTTATTTTTGGTGCCCTAGAACATTAATAATGTTTGTGGATTTAGTTTATCAGTTCTGATACCACTCTTGTTGAATGCGAGATCCACTCAAGAGAATACTCAACATACAAATTATACAGGATCTTTACCAATCTGTTGATTCAAAGTATTATTTAGATAGACAAGAGGAGTATCTTAGCAGGTGTCGAAGACAACCATGCTTCCTTCAAGATCAGATATTCCAAGTAAGTTGTGGACAAGTATCAGTGTACGAGAGAGAAATTATCAGAAAGCATTCGACAGTGAAACACACATGAGAAAATAGAGAATTTGAATTAAGCTGCTGTAAATACAACTATCAGATCATAATCTTGTGCCCGATAATGGTTCACAGTAATTGCGCACTATGTGTTGTGATCTTACTATGCTAGTTACAGATTGAATACTATCTCTATGTCTTGAATTACTTTCACTCTCTCTAAAATCTCTGATCCTGTGGAATAAGCTAATTCTAATACAATGGAGTTCACGGAGGAACTCTGAATCACGCTTCCATTGATTGAATTTGTATGTGTATCATTGTTCTATCTTATGTCGATCGTGTGTTGTTGTTATGTATACATACATTGCATCAGTTATAACAACTACGTGAGCAAGAGGCGTGAAGCAGTGCAATTACTGAAATGAACTATGACGTGGTCTGTGTCAAGGACAAGGCAGAGAAAGAGCTCCATTTTGAATAGTAATAGTCGAGGGTGTTAAACAAGTCGAGTCAACTGGTTCTCTCTTGAGAAGATGTTGATGGAGTTGATGTCAGGATGTTGACGAAGTCGAGTTGGTAAGTGGATGTCGATTAAGTCGAACCTACTTCTGCTTCAAGTCGATATATTGCACAGACTATTCAACTTGTGCGAGTAAGACTGCATGCCTTTGAAGAGAGAGAATATTCACATAATATACCTTGACTCAAGAAATGAATATAGGTGAGTAGGAGTGAATATTAACTCCGACACTAGATATTCAACTATTTTTTGACTAATATACAATCACTCAGTGTGTTTTCAGGAACTCGGTTCACCAATGAAATCCCAACTCATGAGTCCTAAAAGCCGTGAAGAAAGATAATTCAAACAAAAACTGGCAATGGAAAAAATTGCTCGACAAAGGAACCGAAAAGATTGTGGGACAATGTTAGTGGAAAGGAAAATTAATTTCGATGGTTTTATGGAAAAATTCAAGGATCAAAGAATTTACAGGGGCCAAGTCAGTAGTCCCGACAATTCAACAAAGACAGTGCAACAACAATAACCAAGTGATACACACATTGAAAAATACAATGAGAGGCCAAAATATGACATGGAATATGCCATTGCCTCAAAATAGTAGGTGTTGGTCTCACACCACAAGGGAGGAACCGACTGTGCGTTGAGTATACTTTGGAGAGAAAGAGGTGGGGTGGGGTGGGGTGGGGGGGGGGGGGGGGGGGGGAGGGGTGGGGGAGGCGTCAATCATGAGGTACCCCTATAACTAAACCATTCTTTCCAAGAAGGCGAAGATATCAATAAAGGAGCATGTTCCAAAATCTTGTGGTACCACTTACACCCAATTTGATTTCCCGTAGTACCTCATTCATGGGAAATGATACTTGAAATCAAGGACAAGATTAAATAAAAAGAGGAAGCCAATCAAGTTCATAATGTACTCTTGGGAGACCAAATGTATGCTTGGAGAAGAGTCTTTTCTCCTTGCTTTTGTAAGAGAGAGACCCAAAAATTGAGCTCGACATACGGGTGGTTTCATATGGAAGAGTCCAGGTCCATTTCAAAATTTGCACTTACCCCCAAATTTGAAAGCACAAGTCCATCCACATCATTCCATGTGAAAATCCCTTTCATTTGGAGGGCAAAGCATTTATTGTCTAAATTTAAAATAGATAAGAAACCTATGTGTTTTATTGGAGGGGAGATCAAGGGCCCACCACTTACCCCTCACTGACTCCAAGAGGCCCAAGGTATTCCGTTGGTATGTTAAGTTATTTCAATGCCACCTATGGGCAACTCTCACCCCTTGTGAAATGGGGGGAAGGCCTCTTGGAGTGGTGCCGATCAAAGTAGAGGATTTGGGCCTCTTGGACTTATCTCCCACTCCATGTGAAACCACCCTAAGAAGCTTGGTTCTTGGAAGGGAAAGTCTCATGGGTTTTTTTTAAGAGAGTGGAGAGAGTAGAGGATTTGGGACTCTTGGACTTGCCCTTTTTGAAATGGGGGGAAGGCCTCTTAAAGTGGTGCCACCAATCAAAGTAGAGGATTTGGGACTCTTGGACTTACCCTCCACTCCATGTGAAACCACCCTAAGAAGCTTGGTTCTTGGAAGGGAGAGTGTCGTGGGTTTTTTTTTAAAGAGTGGAGAGAGTAGAGGATTTGGGACTCTTGGACTTACCCCTTGTGAAATAGGGGGAAGGCCTCTTGGAGCGGTGCCACCAATCAAAGTAGAGGATCTGGGACACTTGGACTTACCCCCACTCCATGTGAAACCACCGTAAAAAGCTTGGTTCTTGGAAGGGAGAGTGTGTTGGGTTTTTTGTAAGAGGGTGGAGAGAGTACTCTTGAACTGGAGTCTATTTGTTCTTGGAATGGATGAT
The DNA here is from genome assembly GCA_029204225.1 of Diphasiastrum complanatum. NCBI lineage: Eukaryota > Viridiplantae > Streptophyta > Lycopodiopsida > Lycopodiales > Lycopodiaceae > Diphasiastrum > Diphasiastrum complanatum. The sequence goes on from CM055109.1 coordinate 44,048,874, forward strand.
GGGAGAAGTTGGTTGCTTAGATCATTACATGTTGGATGCCACTTTGGTAGGTACATGAGGAGCGAGTGTTGTTCCAAGTTTGTTGGAGCTCTTTATAAGCCAATTCAAGATCAGACTGTTGGTTAATATATTTGCTAAAATGATGTAGTCAGATTATGATGATGTCAATATCACTCGGGCTCGAGTGTCTAGAGAAAGAATGCTTTTTCAAATTCTACAACAACACATTACCACTTTATATGCTCACCACTCAAGGACTACTCACTTCTCATATACTAGACACTGGAAAGCTTTGGTTTCAAAGATAGCATGAACCTACTCTCTTTGGGCAAATCAGCTTGCATGTATCTAACTATTTGCCTACTACAACATCATATGCAAGACCTCTTTTATGAGTTAGCGCACCTTGGTGTATAGTTGTAGACATAGAATCAGAGACATGAAGGGAGAGAAAAGAGTGCATGGAAGATCAGAATCATGTTCCCACTTTGTCACCTGACTCGGCTTGGACCTGGATTCGCTCCCTTGATATTTTGACCGCTTTTCACTTAGGTTTTCAGAGTCAGTTTGAGGAAAATCCCACTTTATTGATATATCTGAGAAGGTTACATTTCAAGTGTGTGACCGACCTCGTCTTTTTGCACACATACCCTTTGCCTTGCGCTTAGACGTCTAGAGAGCTTTGTCCTTACATTTGTCTCATCTGGCTTCCAATTCTTCTGATAAGGCTTGGCATGCCTTTTTGTTTTTTCCTCTCTGGTGGTCACAAGGAAACTCGTTGAAGAAACAAACTGTTTCTAATTACAAAGCCTTGCTAGCTTTCAGCCCTCCACCCGACGAAGACGTTCATGAACTCGAAGATCTGGAGACACAAAGCACAAAAGTCGAAGTAGACGAAGACGAATGGTTCGCAAACACGAAAGATTCACGAACGAGAATCTTATGCGGTCCAGTACGAGGGAAGACAAACGACCAAAAATGAAACCTTCTCCTACCCTCCACGCTCCAAAGAGTACCAGCAAGATCATGCAAGTACCCAGAAGTACATATATCTGATCTGATGATATGACGTCAGCAAATACATTTTAGGTCATGGCTAATCTGCCACTTTTGCAATTCCCTGATTACTTGTAGATGCTTAATCACTCTAATCTCAGATTTAATAGAGCAACCATACTTACTGGATGATACTTGACATATAGATCAACAGAATACACATACAGTGTAATGTAGTAGTCTGATGCTAGTAAGCAATCAAGATGAAAATACAAACAACAAGTCTGCCTATGTGCGAGACGAGCTCTGTGATCAGGAACCATAGAGATCCAACTGTCTGCTAGTAAAGTGAGACGATTACTCGTGAGAGAACCATGTTTCTCCCACGCCAACGCACTATGTGGATTTGCATGCAGTGCTTGAAGAAAGCAGAGGAAGATCAATATAGATAATTTCTCTTGTTGTGTCTGATCTCGAATGAAAATGCTTCTGCTGTTAATCGTGTGTCTGAGTTTTTTTGTTCATCTTGCACACCTTGGTTGAACCTCGAGTGTCTAGAGAAAGAATGTTTTTTCAAATTCTACAACAACACATTACCACTTTATATGCTCACCACTCAAGGACTACTCACTTCTCATATAATAGACACTGGAAAGCTTTGGTTTCAAAGATAGCATGAACCTACTCTCTTTGGGCAAATCAGCTTGCATGTATCTAACTATTTGCCTACTACAACATCATATGCAAGACCTCTTTTATGAGTTAGCGCACCTTGGTGTATAGTTGTAGACATAGAATCAGAGACATGAAGGGAGAGAAAAGAGTGCATGGAAGATCAGAATCATGTTCCCACTTTGTCACCTGACTCGGCTTGGACCTGGATTCGCTCCCTTGATATTTTGACCGCTTTTCACTTAGGTTTTCAGAGTCAATTTGAGGAAAATCCCACTTTATTGATATATCTGAGAAGGTTACATTTCAAGTGTGTGACCGACCTCGTCTTTTTGCACACATACCCTTTGCCTTGCGCTTAGACGTCTAGAGAGCTTTGTCCTTACCTTTGTCTCATCTGGCTTCCAATTCTTCTGATAAGGCTTGGCATGCCTTTTTGTTTTTTCCTCTCTGGTGGTCACAAGGAAACTCGTTGAAGAAACAAACTGTTTCTAATTACAAAGCCTTGCTAGCTTTCAGCCCTCCACCCGACGAAGACGTTCATGAACTCGAAGATCTGGAGACACAAAGCACAAAAGTCGAAGTAGACGAAGACGAATGGTTCACAAACACGAAAGATTCACGAACGAGAATCTTTTGCGGTCCAGTACGAGGGAAGACAAACGACCAAAAACGAAACCTTCTCCTACCCTCCACGCTCCAAAGAGTACCAGCAAGATCATGCAAGTACCCAGAAGTACATATATCTGATCTGATGATATGACGTCAGCAAATACATTTTAGGTCGTGGCTAATCTGCCACTTTTGCAATTCCCTGATTACTTGTAGATGCTCAATCACTCTAATCTCAGATTTAATAGAGCAACCATACTTACTGGATGATACTTGACATATAGATCAACAGAATACACATACAGTGTAATGTAGTAGTCTAATGCTAGTAAGCAATCAAGACGAAAATACAAACAACAAGTCCGCCTATGTGCGAGACGAGCTCTATGATCAGGAACCATAGAGATCCAACTGTCTGCTAGTAAAGTGAGATGATTACTCGTGAGAGAACCATGTTTCTCCCACGCCAACGCACTATGTGGATTTGCATGCAGTGCTTGAAGAAAGCAGAGGAAGATCAATATAGATAATTTCTCTTGTTGTGTCTGATCTCGAATGAAAATGCTTCTGCTGTTAATCGTGTGTCTGAGTTTTTTTGTTCATCTTACACACCTTGTTTGAACCTATGTTGAATGCTGCATTAATTTTATAAACGTAGATCAACAGTGCCTGACTACATTCTTGAGGATTGTAGGAGTGATTCAGCTGGCAGTGTCCAGTGATCGCATCTGAACTCCATCCGAGTCACAACAGGATCGTGGTTTCTTCGCGAAAGCTTCGCAACTACAAAATCCAAATTGCAATTTTGATTCTCATCACTCGTGTAAAATTGTATAGACCAAATTGACCAAGAAATAAAGGCTATCCAGTCTTCCATTCTTTTTGTATGAAATGTATTTTGAATATTAAAGCTTATTACTCTAACTGATGAATTATGAGTGCAGGTATCATTATCTGAAGACAAGAAATGAAACTGTAGAGCAATGCTAACAATTTGATATGCAGGTTCTAAAAATAGAATCTAATGATGAACCATTTGATGGTATGGCTTCTAACCTTTTCCTAAGGGTATGTGCAAGTACTAAGAAGAGTACTTGAAGAAAGAATCCAAAGAAGCTTCTTAACGCTTAAAGACGGTACTTGAAGAAGGCTCAATTGAGTCTATAAAGAAGGCTCACTTGAGTCTATCAAGACTGGGAGAAGAAACCAAAGGACTGATCACCCTTTGTGTCACACTCCACTATGACTGGGGATGGGCAACCCCTAGAAAAAAGAGCCTAGGAATTGATGAAAATCATGCAAGGTAAGATGGACATATACAAAGCCTTTCCCATGACATGAAAAACACTTGGATGGATCCCAATGTTGTACACAAAGAAATATTCAACTTGAAAGTGACTAACAATGAATGTTAGGCTACCTACCTTCTATCCTTATCAATATGTAACTTACTTGCTTTTCCACATGGCTTGAAAGCAATAGGACACCTAGGAAAATGCGCCCTCCTACTCCTCCCCTTTTGCTCTAACTAAGTGATAAACACTCTCTCATACCTATACACCTCACCCTCTCACTTTACTTATCCTAGAGTCTCCCTTACACCTCTTACACTTATTTTGGACACCTCATCCACTTCCTAAAGACTACACATTCCCTATAAAAGGACTAACTCGCCCCTCTCCCTCATTATTCATCTCCCATTCATTTTGGCTTTGCCTCTTGCCCTTGCTTGTGTGTGTGTAGGTGCTTGGAAGAAAGCTTGGAGCTATGGCTTGAGGAGGATCTATCAAGCTTGGATTGGAATCACTTTTGGGACCACTTTCACACATACCCACTTTCTCCTACCTCTTTCATCTCTCTCTCTCTCTCTCTCTCTCAAACTTTCACACCATCCATAAGACTTGATGGCTTTGCATGTCACATCATCCATAACTTTTTCATCATGCATGTCTGATTTAGGAGTTGCATGTATGAAATTGAAGTTTGCACGTTGAAATTGAAGCTTGCATGTCAAATTGGATTCATGCATGCCATACCTATTGATGTCAAATGCCTATGCATGTTCTTTTCTTGATCAGTAAGTCCTTGCATGTCATTAGGAACCACTTTTCTTGGTATAAGATTCGTATTCATTCTTGAATCAAATGCCAATACACAGGACTTTATATGTTACTTTCAAATAGATTTTCCTTCCGTTCAAATTTCCTTTTTCTTACAAGATCTAATAGACTCCATTTGGGGGATCCTCAAGAATTGGATCTCCAACTTGCTTCTAATTTTAGAGACAATACTTTGTTAATGCGAGCTTCTATCTTCCTTTTTGAAGAATGGCATTTCTTTGAATCTCCAATCTATTCGTACTTTTTGCCTTGAGTTTGTGTATCTCAGGTGAATTCCAAAAAACTCCAATCAAAGATGGATAGCTCCTCACGAGGCTCTTCAAGCTCCTCTTCATCTATGTCGTCTTCCCCTCATGTTTCCTCCAAGTCAACTTCCTCTATTCGATCTAAGAAAAGGAGGTTTGCTAAGATTGATAATAAACTTTTTAAGTTTTCTAAGTTTGATGGAGATAGTAGCAATGAAGAGAGTTTGCTTGCCTAGATTCAAAATCCTGATACTTCCTTTGAGAAAAGTAGATACTCAAATCATTCCAAGATTCGATTCACAATGTTACATCTAGATAAGTATGCATCTCTATGGTGGGTAGCTATAAAATCTAATCACGAAGCTGCTTCCACTTGGCATAGCTTTAAAAAACAAATTAAAGCCCACTTTTTGCCAAAAGAATATAAGAAAGATACTTTAGCTGCATGGGACATCTTTAGGCAAAAACAAAATGAAAAGGTAGTGTTGGAGGGTTTGCGGATCCCAAGGCAACTCTAACCCTAGTTAATAAGTGAGAGGGATTTGGCACCTGTGTGTGTAAGTCCAACCCAATGATCACATAGTTATTTGATTAATTAGAATGTTCATAAAAGGACTTTAGGCCTTTTTGCGGGACTTTTAATGTCACAGGGCCTAAATGTCAAGTTAGTGAATAAAGTTGGGTTTCCCTCCAATTTTGATGGTTCTCACACATTTTTAAATTTGAATAAAAAGAGAGGCAAGACTGGACCAATAGGATTCAGAGGCCAGGGTCCTCCTCTCTACTATAAAAAGGGACCTCGCTGCAGCCAACCTCCGCGTGACAACTAACTCCGTCTCTTTGATGCTAGATTGACTAGATCTTGGATTCAGGTTAGGCAAGGAAAGAAACCCACTACAATTTTGGCGTTGTTGCCGGGGAGCTATGCCAATTTTTCAGTTTGCAGCATGTTTTGGTTGATGGTTAGCTTGCATTAGGCATCTTGTCGTGGCATGAATAGTATTAAAACTACATTGTAGGGTTAGTTTGGGATTGATTTTGCTAAATTTTGAGTGGATTTGCTTGTTTGAAATCTAATCTGATTATTAAACAAAAAGCTATTCAGATGACCAATCTTAAGATCCATTTGGATCTGAGATATCAGAGAAAATAACAAAAATTGATCAAATCTGTCAAATTTGGTCAAAAAGAGACAAAAAGCGTCATCAAAGCCCAAAACTTTTTACCCTCTTTCAAGAAACCTTTGCCAAGTTGCAAACACTTTCAGTTTTGTTTTCAGTTTGAAGGGCGAAGATTAATTCCCAGCAATTTTTTAGAAACATCAGAAAAACCACCAAAAAACACCAAAAATTATCAAAACTCTAAAAAAATACAGAAAAAGAACCTTCGCCCAATTCACTGTGCTTAGATGTGATTCAGATCTATCTACTGCCAGGTCGGCGAAGAATAATACCAAAAATAGAAAGGTTTTCAGAGGATCAGTTGTCATATTGTCATATTTTTGCCAAAAAAAAGTCACTTTTTTGCAAAATTACCAGTATTACTCTTGGTCCTTCGCCAGAATCTTCGTCGAGTTTCTAGAACATTCTATTTATATAAAAATACTATTTTTGAGTTCGCAAAGATTTATCTTGATCAAATCACAAAAAATCTTCATTTTTACCCTCGCCAGATCACAAAAACTGTATTTTCTATGTTAGAAACCTTCGTCCAATTTTCCATAGTTTTATTTGTATCAGATCTTCCAGCTGAGAAGTCGGCAAAGGTTATTTTCCAAGAAATTGCCAAAAAAAATGTTTAGAGAGTTTTTATCCCAAAATAGCACTGTTGAACCTTCGTCGAGACAACCTTCGCCTAGAGAACCTTCGCCAGTCCTATTTTTAGTTCTGATTTTCCAGATCAAGTCTCGGTCAAAATTTGGATCAAATCTGATATATTCTGAATTAGACTCTGAGAGATTTATCAGTTTTTGAGAAGTATCGATTGATCAAATTTTGGGTAGTTTTTCATCATATAGAATCAGATTCTTGAAAAGTGGAATAGAGCTAACAGATCTAATCTGAGATAGTTTTTTTTGGAAAAATCTATATCCAATCACATTATCGATTTGATCTAAGTTTGTAAGATGGCTGCCCCTGGAGCTGCTCTTGGAGGTGCTCCACAGGAGGTCAATCCAATTATTGTTAGAAGAGCACCTTGATTGGATCTACCCAAATATAATGGATAAACAGATCCAGTTAGATTTCTTCAGATCTATGTTGAATCTTGTGAGGTCTATGGTGAGATCTATCCTCAAGATAAACTTAAGCTGTTTCCTATGGCCTTAACAGACGCAACACAAGATTGGTACTATAACCAAGATGAAACTGAGTGTACAGATTGGGAGGTTGTTAAACGAGCCCTTATCACACGGTTCAAACCGCGGAAGTTTATAGAAGACCCTTTTCTACTTTTAAGTAAAATTAAAATGGGAAAGCGGGAAATGGTTCGAGATTACATCGAAAGGGTGAAACGTCTTAGATCTGAATGTGAGCCTGATCTGATTAGTGAAAATGCCATGATTATGTGGTTTTTGTCAGGTCTACCTAAACGGATCAGACGTGAACTGAAACGCCATAATGAGTACGCACTTTTGCAAAATACGATGGACGATGCAATTCGGGAGGAGGATGAAGATTCAGATGATGAGCCGAATGGCAGTATGTTGCCTTATATAGTAGGGCAGACTACTACGACATCCACCACTATTGCATCAACGAATGCCAATGTTACTGCCAAAATGATGCTCAATGAGTTCAAGAAACTTGGGAAGATCCAGCAAAAACAGATGGAAAAGTTGCAGTTGCAATTTGACGAGAAGATCAAAGCATTGGAAAATTTCCACGGAGAAGCGAACAAGGAATCTGAGAAGTTTGCAAAGACTTTTCCTACCAAGAAAATGTCTGGTGTTCTATTTGTACAGAAAATCACATAGTGAACGAGTGTCCTCAATTGAAAAAATGAATGGAAATTAGTGTTTGCCATCTGTGTAATTCACCTGACCATGAGACTGCCTTTTGCAACTTCAATCCTCGGATAATTCAGCAACGGTATGTCCAGATGGGATATCGAGATCCACAATATGGAGGCAATCCAGCAGCAAGACTACGACAATCTACTCTTGGATACCCGGATCGTCTAGCCTTGTCTGCCTCACTAAAACACTCCGCTCCTCTTGCCAATTTGATGGAACCAAAACCTTACAGAAGAGTTGAGCAATGGAGCTATGGTAATGATCAGGAAGGTATATCTTCATAATAGTATGCCATTTATGTTGCCGCTCAACAACAAGCCTCGAGACCACTTGGATGCTTTGCATGTGGAGAAAATCACAGAGTTGCAGAATGTCCAAATAAAGAAAAATTTGTACCATTCTGTCGTGACTATGAATATGGGCATTGCTATAAAGACTGTCCAGCAAGACCGAAGCCACCACCAGCTACAGCACCTATAAATTTGATAAAAATCAAGCAAGGATCGGTAGCTCATAATAAACAAAGTGCACCCTTGATGGTGGTCACCAGAGCACAAAAGCAAAAAGAACCAATAGTGGGTTCAGTACCTGCTGATTCTATACCATTGAACGATACACCAACAGCATTGGAAGTCTATCCAAATCTTAATGCAGAAAAACGAAGATATCGGGATATGAGACAGTGGATTAAACATCTGCAAGAATAAGAGGAACTTGAAGCTGCTAAAGTAACAGCTGAAGTTTGGTCTTCACCATTGCAGCCTCCAAGAAATTTACGTATGGATATGAATAATCAATTACATCATCACGAAGAACCCTTCAAGATGACTAAACCGGAAGCACCGCATACTCATGAATATTTTGTCTAGCAAGATCAATATTTCATTGGAAGAGTTCCTAAAGTTGGTGTCAAAAGCAAAAGAAGTCTTAGCGCAAAAATTAGCTCAAGAAGAATCAGAAGACCATTAGGAGCCTCTGTTTTGTGCTGGATTTGAAAAATCTAACGATGTACTCCATGTGGGAGCCGCTTGGGAAAGTGAACAAAAGAATATCACTCTGTCGATACAACATAGACAATTTTCTAAAGAAGCAGCCGTGATGGACGGCGGTTCAGGAGTAACCTGATTTCTACAAAGCTATGTACAAAATGGGGCTTTACAAAGATTAAGCCTATTACTTTTGCTATTAAGATAGCTGATCAAACGACGGTTCGTCCACGAGGAATGGTGGAAGATATACCTGTCAGGATTGCAAGAGTACAGTTCGTCATTACTTTCGTCGTGATGGACTTACCAGAAGCACCAAATGTCTACCGAGTTCTCTTAGGACGTCCATGGTTACGAGTTGCGCAAGTAATTCATAACTGGGGTACCGGCAAAATCACTTTTGAGAATCGTGAACGTGCAGTTAAAATTGATCCTATGACTTGGACTATCAAGCCAGTGGTTCAAAAAGCGGATGACGATTCATCAACAACGGATCACACTTGTGATCGACCAGAGAAAAAATTGAGAGTTCATTACGATTCTCAAATGGATACTGTCAATCAGAACGAAGCTCTTGCAACAATTGATTGTACAGCAGGATATATGTGTCAACAAGATATTCAATCAGAGATGAGTGAGATTTCCTTGTTAGATCGAACTTTGGATACGCCAATCACGTTTCCACTAAATGTGCTGAATGTAGCCTGGATATCAATGGAACCTATACCAGATCCAATTGAGGATGATCTCATACCAATGAGCCATGTCTTAACTTATGCTGGCAATGCAGAACTTACAGATGAACAGATTCTACATCATATGGATCTGACCATATTTGGAGTGCGTAATGTTCCTGATGAACCAACAATCAAATCGTCCAAAGCAGTTATATTGAAGGGAGACAGGATGACAGGTTTGATGACGAAGAAACAAGTAAAGCAACATTATAATACGGTCCTGAAATGGGAAAATCCATCTCAAAAGATCGATTTTAAGGAAGTGCCACCTCTATTGGATAAAGGCAAAGGGAAAGTCAAGAATGATTATTCAAGTCAGATCTCCAGCAAGACATCATCGTCTAGGAAGTCTTCACTTGTGAAGAAAGATTTATCATCCCGAAAGTCATCACCTCCACGATCAATTCCTGCTAAGAAGACTAAACAAAGAGCCAAGACAAGTCCTTTCGAAAAAGAACAAGCAAATGTAGTCCAGCATGATATGTCAAAACATTTGAAATGTTATACACTGGATGATGTGGTTATCATGTTATCTAAAGCACATTGTGAACCTGAAGAACACATGTCGGAATCTAAAGAGGTTTACGATGGCCCAGCTAGGATGCAGCCAATGAATCTTGCAGGACCAGGAGACCCAAAAAAGATTGTACAAGTGGGATCACAACTTACTCCTGAACAGTATCAAGCACTTTGTTTGCTACTTAGTAAGTATCAAGATTGTTTTGCATGGACTTATCAAGATTTGAAAAATATTCCGACATCAGTCATTGAACATACCATACCTTTAGTACCTGATGCTGTAATCCTAATGTGGCAGATCTGATAAAGAAAGAATTTCAAAGATTGCTTGACGCCGATTTCATTTATGAGATCGAGCATACCGAATGGATTTCACCGATTGTCATTGTTCCTAAGAAAAATGAGAAATTGCAAATCTGTGTGAATCTCAAAGCATTGAATAAAGTGACATGAAAGAATCACTTTCCATTACCTTTTACTGAAAGCATTTTGGATCGCCTTGCTAGAGCGGAAGCTTATAGTTTCTTGGATGGATTTAGTGGTTACAACCAGGTTAAGATTGCACCTACCGATCGTTACAAAACTGCTTTTGCAACAGAATGGGACACGTATGCTTACAAAGTAACGTCGTTTGGACTCTGTAATGCACCAAGTTCATTCCAAAGAGTAATGCAATTTTCCTTTAAAGATTATCTACAGAAATTTCTTGAAATTTACTTGGACGACTTGGGAGTTCATAGTATAGATACAGACCACCTGGATCGATTGGAGAAAGTCTTTGAAAGATGCCGCAAATATCAGATTTCTCTAAATCCAGAAAAATGTCAGATATGGGTTTCTCATGGAGTGGTGCTTGGACATGTGATATCAAGACATGGTATTGCCACCGATTATTCTAAGATCAAAGTTATTGTGGAATTGCCACCGCTAGCAACAATTTGAGGAGTTTATGTGTTTATGGGTCATGCGAACTACTATCAAATTTTTATTATCTTCTTTGCGGATTTAGCACGACCTATATACAAATTAACTATTGTTTCTATTTGGACAGTAGAGGCGTTAGAAGCCTTTGAAAAGTTAAAAAAAGCATCATCTTCAGCACCAATACTGCGTTCTCCAGATTGGACATTAGAGTTTCATGTTCATATGGATGTCTCAAAATAAGCCATTGGATCAGTTTTGACGCAGCCAGATGACTATAAGAAGGATTATCCTATACGATTTGCAAGCAGACAGCCTACAGATCCAGAGAAGAATTATTCAACAACAGAACGTGAAGCGCTAGTCATGATTTCTTTTGTTCGGAAATTTCGTCACTATCTCATGGAAACGCACTTTGTATTTTATACGGATCATCAACCGTTACTTTACTTGGTAAATAAGACGTGTAATACTGGACGTATTGTAAGATGGTTATTATTATTGACTGAATTTGACTTTCGAATTGTGGTCAGAAATGGGAAGCAACATTATCTAGCCGATCACGTTTCGCGAATTGAATCCGCACCAGTTAATACTGAAGTGGATGATGAACTGCCAGATGTTGCGTTGTTCTATGTTGAAGCAGTATCTAAGTGGGCGGCAGATATTGTTGAGTACCTGATGCTAGGACAATCGAATGACTCTTTGACAAAAGTACAGAAAAGACAATTGATTCATAAGGCTCAACCTTATCAAATAATTGCAAGACAATTGTATCGTCATGGACCAGATAATATTTTATGAAGATGTGTTTTACCGCATGAAGTACCAGATCTAATCATGTTTTCGCATGATGGCATGGGTGGAGAACACTTCTCTACAGATATTACTATTCGCAAACTTTTGCAATCCAGTTGTTGGTGGCCTACGCTTCATAAGGACACAGAAAATTTTATTCAGACATGTGATGTCTGCCAACGAGCACGACGGCCTACTTGCCAGAATGATGAACCCTTACATCCGGTTTTATCGCAAGCACCGTTTGAAAAATGGGGACTAGATTATGTTGGTCCTATTCATCTCGCTGCTCAAGAATCTCAGGCTTGCTACATTATCATCGCAACTGATTATATGACCAAGTGGGTTGAAGCCAAAGCTGTCAAAGTGGTTGATGCGAAATCTACGGCCAAGTTTCTATATGAAAATATTATAATCAGGTTTAGATGTCTGATCGAAATTGTCAGTGATCGGAGTACACACTTTGTATATAAACAATATAAAGTGTTTATTGGAAGATTATTTTGTTATACACAAATTTAGTACTCCCTATTATCCCAGAGGGAATGGCCAAACTGAATCTTCCAATAAGATTCTCTGCACCATTATGACAAAGACAGTTGAAGCGAGTCGGTCTGATTGGGAACATAAACTGTATACAGCATTATGGGCATTCAGAACTGCTTACAAAAATAGTACAAATCAAACACCTTTTCAACTGGTTTATGGTCAAGATGTTGTTATGCCAATTGAATTTTTATCTCATCTTTACACATAGCAGCAACGGAATGATTAAATAATGATCAGTCTTTACAACTTCGTCATGAAGCGTTGCACAAATTATGTGAAACCCGATTGATGGCAGTTCCTGCCTTAGCAGCAGAGAAAGCCCGCCGCAAGGCATGGCACGATCGTCGATTGCACAAGAAAGATCTAGAAGCAGGAGATCTTCCATTGATGTACAAAACCAAGCTGATCAAGGGTAAGTTGAAGTTTACAGGGGGAGGCCCATATAAAGTGAAGGAAATCCTGAACTATGGCGCAGTAATTCTTGAGCACTTGGATGGAAAACAATTTGATACTCCGGTAAATGGTAGCCGATTACACAAGTTTCGGCAGCCTGCTCCGCCCGTTCAACAAGCCTGATCTCAATATATTTTTCATTTTATTTGTTTTTAATTTTTTGTTTTCAGTAATTAATTTGCTGACTTTTTTTTGGAAAAAGACAGTTAAAAAATAAATAGATAAATAAGGAAAGACTGATGAGCAAAAGTCAGGAAGTCATCAGCATAAGGGAAAGGAAGCAGAGTATTTTTATGGAAAAAGACTTGAAAAACCACTCTTTTGGGCAAATTTGGCCAATACAGTCTCAGATACCTTCGCTGAGCTCTCAAACTGTACATCCACCCTTGATTTATCTAAATTGAGGTGGGCGAAGGTTTCTGACAAGAGAAAATTTAATTTTTGAGTCAGGCGAATGTTCAGTGATATGCCATTTTGGGAACCTTCGCCGAGCATCATAACATCATTATGAACCTTCGTCGACCTGCTAGATGATCTTAAAATGTTAAAATTAGGTTGTCCATAGGTTCAGATTGTGAAAAATAGCATTTATGACAGTACTTGGGCGAAGGACCCTCCTGGGCAAAGGTTCATCCTTCGCCAGCCCTGGAAAATGTTCGCCTAATAGGTTCAGATCCCTAGAAACCTTCGCCGAGATTTTTATAGCCTATTTTTACAGTACTATATAGCTTGCAAATTTTTGTTCAGAATTGATCAGCCCAACCACTATTCAATGTAATGGACCCACCAAATTCACCTATAAGTTGGCTGAATTCGATTCATTCCTCACTTGTGCTAGCGAAGCTCTTGCGAATTTTTCTTGCGACCAAAGCCTTCCAAATTTCCTGCATTGCCTTCTAATACACTCTCACGTGGTTATAATTCCTTTCTGATCATCATGTCTTCTACCGATACTTCCCAGTCTCCGCGCTATACTATCCATCGTGATGTCTCATCTGCAACGGACATCATGATTCTTCCTAGCACAAGCATGGTCACTCAGTGGATGACCCTTGCGGAGCCTCTACTTATTGCAATGGGTATTCATGAAGAGCCTTTTTGGGACGCATCAATATGGATTTCATCACTCTTGCTTTCAGTACGTGGAAGGAAGATAAATCCAAGTTTTACATCACCTTCCAAGGAGCCACACACAAGGTGCGCGTCATTGAGGCCGCACTTGCAGCTATAGAAATCTCATCCGGTACGCAAGCCTCACCCAATCACAAGCACACCAAACAAGCCATCAAGCCATACATCAACCTCACCAACGATCTGCATTGGACTAATGATGGCTACCTTCTGGAAGCCATTACTGAGCCTTCCATCCACGTCGCTGCCCAATTGTTGAATCATTTCCTGATGGTTGGCAACCTCAAGAAAGACCGCATCACATCTCAAATCCTTCACAGGATAGTGGAGTCCCACATAAAGTTGGCCAAAGCCCCTCTTGAACCATATAACTGGTTCAAGACTATTTTTGGTGAGCTCAAGTGAGCTATTAAGGCCAATACAAAGCAGCAGTTCGCCGCTGGCTCTCTATTGTCCCTCTTAGCCGATTCTCATTTAGAAAACAGAATCCATGGCTTCCACCTGGATTCTGTGCTTTTGGTTTATGAAGAAACACCAGTCGAGTCATCCCACCAGGCCTCAAGTTCTCATAGTCGTCGTTGTCCACGCAGCGAGATCATAATTCCTGACTCGCCTTCCGCGTCATGACGACGTACTAGGCATACCTCGTCAGCTGCGCTTCTACCCCCTACTGTTGTTCGCACTGAACTTCCCATTCCCCTCGCCTCTGATGCTTCCCTCGCCTTTTCTCCCATACAAGGATAGTCTGTTATCATTGGGCCTACCATTTCCATCACGGCTGTCCAGGCCGCCTCAACCCCGCACACCGAAGCAACCTCACCCAACACACAGTTCTTCATGGATATGTTCGATGATTCCGACCCCCTTGGGGCCATCGAAATATTTGAAATGCCCCAGAGCCCAGCGCCCTTTGAACCCCAATCCCTTGGAAGAGGATTCGGACATATCCATGAAGCCCAATGCAGTTCGACTCCATGGTGCCTGAAGGGTTTGAAGACGAGGATATTTTTGAAGAAGAAGAGACCTTGACACCTATTCCACACCTACCAACGACAGTACCATCAGGTTCTCCTGCTGCTGCCACCTCCACGACTATCGATTCTGGTGATGCTCTCGGGTTAGTTTCAAGCCTTGGGCAAGTGATCCAGTCTATGCTGGATAAGAAGAAGGGAATGGAGTAGAGGATCTCTGATTTAGGATCCGAAAACACTCTGATCAGCCAGAAAATTGTCCAGTTTGATCGAGAGGTGAAGATAGCCAAGCAGCATGAAGAAAAGGCTGAAAGCGAAAAGAAATTGGCCAAGCTGATCGCTTGGCAACCTACATCAGCTCCTTGCAAAACGCCTTGACAACCGCACAGGATCAGGTAGATAAGACAATGCAAGATGCCAAGCAACAGGTGCAGCTGCTGAAGGGGCAATTACAAATGGCCGAACAAGATCGCACACGGCTTCAAGGTGAATTGGATGCGACCACCCTTGAGCGTGATGCATATCTGCAAACACAAATACCCGATCATCTGGTCACACCTACAGAGATTGCATATTTGTTCAAGAAAGTGGAAACATACAAAGTGGCCCTTCAGGGATTCCAAGGCCGCTTTGATAGGTTCAAAGGAGCAGCTTCAACCGAGTTGACAAAGGCAAAAGAGACCATCAACGCCTATAAAAAAGCCGTCGCTCAAGTGTTGGAAGCCGGACCACAAATCCCCCTCCCGGTCATACAACAATTCTCCCCTTTGCGCCAAGAAGCTGTACAGATGGATACAGGGGTTGATTCGAGCATGGACAAGGGGGGAGCTCCAGATCTAGCAGATCAACCGCCAACTACACTAGCAGTACAAGCGGGTCCATCCTCATCAAGGACAAGCCATTTATTCAGAAGGCCCATCAACGTCGCGGACCAGATCCAGACCTTCTTAAAGCAGCATCCACATGAGTCCTCGCGTGGTGGATGGGTTCTCCAATTTAAGACCTCCGACATCGAGGCCGGCAATGAATTGGACAAAATACCTGCACTGGGAGAGAACATGGCATGGAGAATCACGGTCTTTGAGAAAACTCCAGAATCAATTAGGAGTTACATCGCCAGCCCTCGCCAATTGCGGGTAGATCCTTATTACGTGCCAATGCCGCGAAGACAAAACTAGAAAGATTTGGGATTGGCTATGAATAAAATCACCATCCATACGTCCAATTGGCCAATCATCCACCAGCCTTACAGTTGGAATATTTCAGTGGACTTCCACTAGGCCTTACAAGCATATCAGAGAGAGTATGCCCACTCTTCGAATCCAACGGTGCGACAATTGGCAATGTTTGCAAAAGATCTAACTCTGTTGGCGTCAGTGGCAACAAAATGGGACGATTGCCTTCCTACTCTGGCATTTGATCCAAATAAGCCGATGGCCTCCGAGAAAATCAAAGATCAACTGCCAATTGTTCGACTGTATTTCCGTGTGGCTTTGATGGGAGGCTCTTGGGAATCCCGCTTCACCTCATGGACAACTTTCAAGTGGATTGCCGGAGCCCATCGTTGTTTCTTTCTGCATAATTTGGATCTCAATACTGCACGCCTTGACTTTATGGAGAAGGTGCAGTATCATTTAATTAAGATTCGGCACGAAGCCAATAAAAGTCCCCAATAACTGCATATTGCAGGTGTCGTGGGGCCGCCACCAGTTTTGGTGGGGGATACTGTTGGAAGGTTTGCGGATCCCAAGGCACTAACCCTAGTTAACAAGTGAGAGGGATTTGACATCTGTGTCTGCAAGTCCAACCCAATGATCACATAGTTATTTGATTAATTAGAATGTTAATAAAAGGACTTTAGGCCTTTTTGCGGGACTTTTAATGTCGCAGGGCCTAAATGTCAAGTTAGTGAATAAAGTTGGGTTTCCCTCCAATTTTGATAGTTCCCACACTTTTTTAAATTTGAATAAAAAGAGAGGCAAGACTGGACCAATAGGACTCAGAGGCCAGGATCCTCCTCTCTACTATAAAAAGGGACCAACTCGAGTTGCTCCTGATGTTCATTTCCTCATTTCAATAAAGCAGATTGGTTCTCTTTAGAAATGGAGTGATGAATGTCCTTGCTCTTTCACTCTTTTCCTCGATTTCTCATGCTTTCTTTGGTATTTGCTAATTGTTGGATTTGGTCATTATTGGAATTGCTATTTTTTATGCTTTTTGTGAGAGAGAAAAGGAGAGAGAGAAGAGTAAGTTTCTATCATTGTTGTGGATTTAGGGTTAATGGAAGTAGGGTTAATGGATGTAGTGTTAATGCTTAGTGTTAATGGATGTCAGTGTTAGATCCTCCATTCATGTTGAAATCTGAACTATACTATCGCTCTCATGGGAACAAACCTCCACGTGACAACTAACTCCGTCTCTTTGATGCTAGATTGACTAGATCTTGGATTCAGGTTAGGCAAGGAAAGAAACCCACTACAGGTAGTTGAGTATGTAAAAGGATTTTGGGAGTTGCTTTTGAAAGTTCAGACTTTACATTTCATTTCCAAGAAAGAACAGAAAAGAAAGTTTTATTTGGGTTTGCATAGAAGTATACAATATGGCTTAGATCTAGTACAAGCTGATACTTTGGAACAAGTCATATATTATGCTACCAGAATTGAACTGCAGAATAATCATCGAAATGGAAGCGGAAACAAAAGGAAGGAACATCCCACCACTCAAACTCCAAAAGAGAAGACTCAACGCCTTTCCAAAGAACAAGTGCAAGCCTGTTGCAAGGAAGGAAGATGCTTCAAGTGTGGGAAAAAGAGCCACATTTTCTTCAAATGTCCACTCAAAGATACCAAAGCTTCAAGTGCAGACAAAGGAAAGCAGGTTGTTGTACAAAACATTGAAGACACTCAAAGCCATGATCTCCTCAAGACATGGGGACAAGTTCATAACAAACTTTGTTTAATTCTCTTTGATACAGGCTCCTCTCATAATTTCATCTCTTTTAAGCTTGCACAAGATATAGGAGTTGGTTCCTTCTCTGAATCTATGCTTAAGGCTAAAGGTGATTTTGTTGATGGTGATACAAACATTTACCCTGTAATTGAAAACCTTAAGCTTCAAATCTCCGATTACTATGAACCTTTACAGAGAGTAGATGTAATCTTAGGCATGCCTTGGCACAAAATGCACAACCCTCTGGTGGACTATAATAAGCATTTGATTTCATGGAAGCACAAGGGTAAAGATGTTAGTATGCATGCAGGACAGAGTGGCGAAACAGTCCCTTTGGTAAGCCATATTCAGGTATCAAAGGTACTAAAGAAAGCAGTATTTTTTTATTTGGTGTTTGTTCAAAGTATGGATGATGATGTTGATGGAAATACACATTCTTTGGACAGTAATAGAAAAGACTTTTTACTAAAGTATTCTTCTTGTTTTTCTGATGACCTGAAGATCATACGATAGACATTATCCCTAGAAGTTCCATACCCAATAGACCTCCCTATAGGGTAAGCCATTCTCAACAAGAAGAAATTTCTAAACAAATTAATGAATTGTTAGAGAAAGGTCTTATAAAACCCAGTAACTCCCCCTATTGCTCTCCTGTACTTTTGGTACAAAAGAAAGATAGGAGTTTTAGGATGTGTGTGGACTATCATGCTTTAAACAAGATTACAGTTAAGAACCGTTTTCCTATTCCAAGAATAGGTGACATTATCTATAGGATAAATGGATCTTGTATCTTTAGTAGAATTGATTTGCCAAGTGGATAGCTCCAGATCAGAGTAGCACCCAAAGATGTCCATAAAACTGCTTTCACAACTAACTCTGGCCTTTATGTATTTTTAGTGGTACCATTTGGTCTTACTAATGCTCCCGCAACATTCAATAGAATGATGGAATGCATCTTTCGACCTCATAAACGTTTTGTAGGAACATTCTTTGATAATATCTTAGTCTTCAGTACAAATGAAGAAGAACATGAAAGACATCTAGATATTGTCTTTAGAACCCTACAAGAAAACTCACTTCTCATAAAAGGTAAGAAAAGCGGATTCTTTCTGGAAAAGATACACTTTCTAGGACATATGATTTCAAGGGAAGGAATCCAAATGGACCCTTCAAAGATTAAAGCCATACAAGACTGGCCTAAACCAAGAAATATTCATGAAGTTTGGTCTTTCCTAGGCTTATGTTCCTATTATAGAAAGTTTATTCGCCATTTTGCCCATATAGCCTCATCACTGGATGAACTCACTAAAAAGAGAGTAAAATTTCATTGCTATAAGAAAGAGCAAAATGCCTTTGATAATCTGAAGCATGCACTTACCACTGGACCTGTTCTTATCATTCCCGACCTTTATAAACCTTTCTTTGTGGAAGTGGATGCAAGTTTAGACTGTATTGGAGCAGTCTTAAACCAAGAAGGACATGTTGTAGCCTTTGAAAGCAGACGACTTCAAGGGGGAGAAGTACAGTATGACATTTATGAAAAAGAACTTTTGGCCATTATTCATGCCCTTAAGTTATGGAAGCACTATCTTCTAGGAAATGATTTCCTAGTTAAAACAGATCATCAAAGCCTTAGGTACTTTCTCACCCAGCAACTAATTCAAGAAAAACATCTAAAATGGGCTAACTACCTTAGCACTTTCCATTTTCAGCTACTTCATCACCCAGGAAAGGACAATAAGGTCGCCGATGCATTATCAAGAATCCCCAAGGTCAACCATATTAGCATATCATGAAGATTTCCTTCCTATGAAAAGTATGTATGCTAGTGATTCCGACTTCCAACATATCTTTGAAATACTTGAAAGAAACCAAAGTCATAAAGACTATGCTTTGAAAGAAGGATATTTATTCAAAGAAGATAAGCTATGTATTCCTATAGCATTTAGAACCAAGATCCTTCAAGAAACCCATAGTCCTCCCTATGCAGGACATAGAGGAATCCCTTCGACTCTGGAAGCTCTGAAAAGATTCTTTTATTGGCCTACCATGCATCGAGACACAAGGCATTATATAATTGCATGTCTAGTTTGTCAACACAATAAAAATGAGCGAGGATTAAAAACTCCAAGATTACTTCATCCCTTGCCTATCCCTGAAGCACCCTGGGAATATATTACCATGGACTTTATCTCTGGGTTCTCTAAAACCAAAAATGGAAATGAGATGATATGGACTATCATTGATAGATTTAGTAAACAGGCTCATTTTATTCCCTGTAAGAAAAAGCTTAAGGGGCCCGAAGCAACTCATTTGTTTATCCGTCACATCTTTAGGCTGCATGGACTTCCCAAAAGTATAGTGTCTGACCGAGATACGAGATTTACTAGCAACTTTTGAAGAGCCCTTTTTGATAATCTGGGGACAACCCTTAAATTTTCTTCTTCCTTTCACCCCCAAACTGATGGTCAAAGTGAAATTACTAATCAAACCATCATAGATTTGTTGAGAAATTATGTAAGTGATCAGAAGACTCAATGGGAACACTATCTTCCTATTCTAGAATCTGCTTACAATAACACCGTTCATTCTTCTACTGGTAAAATGCCTTTTGAAGTAATGTATGGAAAACCAATTGTGCCTCCTGTATTAAGGACTAGAGAAAAGATATCTGCCCCAGATGAATTTGTGCAGGATTATCAAGAGACCTTTTTAAAGGTTCAACAATCCATTGCAAATGCACAACAAAAGCAGCAGAAAAGTGCAAATATGCGTCGGAGGGCAATCAAGTACGAAGAAGGAGAACTAGTTCTCCTAAAATTTGAAAAGAAAAGACTCAGGAAAAATAAGGGCATCATGAAACTCTACCCAAAACTAGCCCAAAAGTATTATGGACCTTTTAAAGTCAAGAAAGTAATCAATGAGGTTACATGTGAGCTTGACTTACCTATTACTTGAAAAATCCAAAACAAATTCCATGTAAGCTTGCTAAAGAAATTCAATGGTCCGAAACCAGAAGGATTTACAGATTTTGAACCACCAGAAGTTCAACTTCCTCCTCTCCTCCAAAACAAGATTTAGAGAGGAGAAAACGAAAGCAATCTCAACCATCCCGGCTTGTTATTCGTATACAAGCGGGAGTGTTTCAAAGAAGAGGAGGTCTCTTGACCCTCCCAATTCTCCTCTTAAGTCTCCTTCTTCTCTTCCCAGAACTCCATCTTTACCTTCTCCTGCTAAATCTTCCTCTTCTAATAAATCTCCTCCTCTACCCCCATAAATATTAGTTCCCCTCCTTCTGTTCTAGGAAATCATTTAGATGATTTTGTTAATGTAAAGGTAGAATCAACACAACGATTTAGAGCTGATTCCTAGGCCCGAGAGGATATTTCGCCTTGTCGAGTGGCCTTTAAGCTCTATATATTAAGAGGTTGGGGTCTTAACATGATCACATAAAGAACCGACAACTAGTTAAATATAGAGTGCGACTATTATCAACCATTTATTGAGAAAATACGTTGTAACTTGCATCATTTTTTCTATCAAGCATTTTGTATGAATATTGAAAACTGGAAAAAGTCTAGTTATAGATTCAGTTGAGCACTTTGACTACCATTATAGACATTCATACAACAAGGCCCAAATCATAATCATGCTACTTGTCATTCCCATGAGCATTCCATAACCTATAGTCAAGAAGCAAAGACCTGCAATAGCTCTACCAACACTCAGGGTGACGGAAAATGTATCTCAATACTTGATGTCAAATCGCGCTCAACGGGGAAAGAGATGGCTCAGTTACTACTCACTTTGGTGCCTCGTTGATTGGTCACTTAAGGCTGGCTCCCGTACTATGCTTCTGCATCGGGAAAGGTGCCTTCATCAAGCAAATTATAGTGACAGGAGATGGAAATCGTTGAGCACAAGATGTACTGCTATTGCTCTTCCTGAAGGTGCGCCCATTTGTGTAGAAGAAGGTATACTGGCCCGTGAACATGAAACGAGATGATGAGTGGCCAGATTACGAGCCACACGGTACTGAGATAGCATGCTGGCCTAGCGCAGGCTCTATTCTAGAGGTAACCATTGATGAGTGGCCAGATTACGAGCTACAATACTGAGATAGCATGGAGCTGCTGGCCTAGCGCAGGCTCTATTCAAGAGGTAACCATTGATTGTGGCTTCAGACGTTTTTGCCTACGGCCAAAGCCTATAGAAGCATCTGATTTTTTGCTTGTAGTACGCTGGTCAGGTCGCGATGCAACATCCCATCTCAGGTATGTGCGGTAATGTCTTGCCATGTAGCATTATGCATGCATTAGGGTGATGCCATTCACCATTGACATTTCTTTGATCGCTGGACAGCAGATGGCAGCAACCAGTCGCTACCAGAGTGGCAGCAACCAGTTGCTATCATTGTCCCTGATTTGTATGGTAGCTTATGCTGAGAGCCATTACTTCTAGCAGGGTTGCACTTCTGTCTGCTTCATACTACTGCCAGCAGACTGTATTTGCTCTTCACAAGTTTCTTTGAAAATCTTATAGCTGGGCCTTCCTTAACATTAATTGTCATGATTGCCAGATAACAGATACTCCAATGACTCTAATGGGAGCCATAACGCACAACACTACTTCATACAAGACAAAAACTACATGATTTACTTCAGAACAGCTTCTCACAGGGTATTTGAAGATGATTATGCCACAGAGAATGAGATGGATACATTCTTGGCACCATTGAAAACAATACAGACTCAGCACTTTCTTATGGTAAAATTCTTCTTGATGGTAACAAAGACTTTCATTTACACAAGAGACTGTCAAAACAGTCCTGATGCAGCATCCATGAACCCAAAGAAGGGAGCTGAAAATCATCACTCCTAAACTAGAACATAAACATATAGCAGCCTTTGCAGAGACTCAAAATTCTCAGAAAGCCAGATGCAGCCAACATTCCTCAGGCAGAATCCTGAACACATTTCCCAGAGTCCAAAGGAATATTCAACATTTCACTAGGGGATGGCATTCTTAAGATCAATAGAAGAGCTCAGTGCCACAACTATACCACAAGGGAGTAACAAGGGATGGCACATTACAGCCATAACATCCAGCCTGGTGGTGATTTCATGTCTTTAATATACACTTACCACAACTGCAGGCTTTCATATATAGACTTTTCAAAAAATTGTGTTGATGTCAAAAGACCTTGCCTTGGCCATGTTTAGGATCACTACTCGATATTTTTTTGTTACATAAGCAAGAATCTTGTTATTCACTCCACTTACCTACAAGAAGTTGTGGGTGCTTGTTGTTTTGTTGTCTCATTTCCAATGTTTAAGCAACTTCTTTTCCACTTTAGAAATATATATATGTTTATGTGTGTGTACACATACACACACACACACACACACACACACGCGCGGAGAGAACTCCTTAGCTAGTATCAAACAAATGAACTCAAAAGACAAAAAAAGAAATTTAATTTCACATTTTTTAGCACTTTTGTGTTACATGTCACATTATTATATGCTATTCCTAAGGTTGAGAGCCTTTTTTCTCTCTCTCTCTCTCTCTCTCTCTCTCTCTCTCTCTCTCTCTCTCTCTCTCTCTCTCTTTTCATCTTGACTTTTCATGGTTTTACACTTCATCCTTGCTCTTTAGTAGATAGATCCAACAAAATCTACTAAAATCATCAATGAATGTTACATACATCTTAGCTCCACTATTGCTAATTGTAGTAAATCCATGAATATCCGAATGTACAAGTTGAAAAGGCTTTGTAGATCTAGAAATAGATCTAGTATAAGATAGTCTATGTGACTTAGACAAAGCACAAGACTCACAAACATGCTTGTCATTACTTAAGGAACTTGGAAGACCAATCACAACCTTCTTCCTTGCCATTACCTCCAATGACTTGAAGTTGAGGTGTCCCATCCTTTTGTGCCAAACCTCTTGAATAGAAATTTGCTCCCTTGCAACACATCCAACTTGGTTAGCAATAACACAAGCATCAAGTTTGAACAACTTCCCTTGCCTTTTACCTTTTCCAATCAAGACATCCTTCCTTTTGATCAAACAACCATCTCCATCAAACTCCACCTTGAGGCCCTTACTTAGCATTTGACTCACACTAAGCAAATTCTTCGTAATAGATGGAATAAACAAGACATCCTCCAAATGAACATTCCTATTTGTAGAGAGAGAAATAGGAATTGTGCCAATCCCTTTGATTGCACACTCACCATCATTGGCCGTGTAGATCACCCTCTTGTCATCTCCATATGCCAACAAAGAAGTGAAGTACTCTTTGTGAAAGGTCATGTGTGAACTTGCTCCACTATCAATCCACCAAGGATCTAGATCTCCATCATTAGCAAGCATACATGAAGACATCACAAAAGCATCATCATTTGCATCTTGCACATCCAAACCATCCTCATCAAGAGTAAGATTACCTTGCTTGTCTCCTTGATCTCTCTTCTTCTTGTAGCACTCACTTGCAAAGTGTCCTTTGATGCCACAATAGAAGCACTTGAGCTTTGATCTATCCTTCTTTTTGCCACTTGAAGAAGCATCCACTTGATCTTGCCCTTTAGACCACTTGCTTTTGGTTTTGCCCTTGAATTTGCCCTTTGTGAACATAGCATCCTCTTGAAGTGTCGATGTAGATCCACCTCTTGCTTGAAGCCTATATTCCTCATTGATCAAGATCTCTTGAAGATCCATCAAACTTGGCAAAGTCTTTTAAATAGCAATACTTTGAACAATGTTAGCATGAGCATCCAACAAGCCATTAAGAATCACTTGAATAAGCTCTCCTTCCTTAATGCTTTCATCTATGCAAGATAACTCATCATTCAATGCTTTCATTCTCAAAACAAAAGTACTTGGACTTTCTTCATTCTTTTGCAAACAAAAAAAGATTTGCCTTCATAGAGTCAACACTCTAGAAGTAGACTTGGATTCATAAAGCTTCTTCAATGAATTCCAAGCTTCCAAAGATGATGTGCACTTACCAACTTCCTTGAGAAGTTCATTGGTAACATTCATCTTCATCATGTGTAAAGCCTTCTTGGCCCTCTTGTCATACCTCAATTGATCTTGTTGTGTTGCTGGTCTCTCCTCCATACCTACAACAATATCCAAAACATCATTTATCTCAAGAAGTGACTCCATCCTCACTTTCCATAATGAATAGCTACTTGAGGTAAGCCTATCATTGGCTTCCAACATGACTCCAATTGAGGTTGCCATGTAGCAATGACCTGATCTTCTCTTTCAACCTGTTTCAATGCACAAAGCACTCCTTTGAACAACAACAAATGCTTTCAAAAGAAATCACCAAGATTTGAAACTATCTCACAAATTCTCTTCTAGCACTTATCCAAGCAAATCAACACATAGAATCATGGAATCTTGATCAACCTATGATCTATCCTCAATATAATGACTTTTGCCACTTCCTAAGATTGAAACACACTCAAATGAAGTCTAGCAACCTCACTATCTAGAGATCCAATCAAAATTAGGGTTTTGACAAAATCACAAAAAATTGACTATTCCAAATCTACATGCAAATGCTGAAAATTTGATATGCAATCTATAAGCCACCACTTAGGCTGAACCAATGATCCAAAAATCGGCCAAATCCAGCATGTGAATTCAAAAAACGGAATTGAACAAGTATATTGACCTATTTAGTGTTTTGATCTACAAAAGATCCAATCTACAAAAGCAAAAAATCCGATTTTGGTGTAGAATCCTCTCTAGCATGCTCTAGACTTGATATCTTCACCAAATCATTGATAGATCTGATTTCCTCCTTCATAACCTGAAACACAAGCTCTAATACCATGTGAAAGATTTCAGATCCTTAAGATCCAATCTACTTGAATGATCTTTGGTTAGGAAGAGAAATACACTACCAATTTCACCAATGTAGAAAAATCAGCATCTACACACAATTTGAGATGCAAACACTAATAGAACTTGATCAAACTTGAAGGAAATGATTATGTACTGTTGCTGTCCCTACTACCCAATATAAAAATTGGTAGTCTTTTACTCTATTTTAATCACATCTTTCCTATACAGTGTCCTTATACCATGGATATTATATCATTCTGATATAACATTCAGGGTAACACTTCACCTTTCCTCTATTAGTGTTACTTTAGACTTTTGGTGAGATACATCTGGAAAGCATGGATATGCTCAGGAGTATGAACAATAGTGCGTGACATACCTTACGTCGTAAGGATCACTTGGGTCAGTATAGCATATGATTTGCTCTGATACCAACACACGTGTTCACACCAAGTCTTTTGGCTAAATAAAACTCTTAACGGTGTAAACCTTTAATAATCCTCTTTGATTAAAATGAACTGATACGTGTGTTTGGGAAGACTAGACTATGTTTTAAAATGCTATTCAAAGTTGTTAAGTAGTATAACTTCTTTTGGACATGAATAACAACTGGTGCTTTCTAGTACTGTATTTTACTTTTCAGCTGTACTTTACCTCATTGGATTATGAATAAAGGCTTTAAAGAGCATCAGTCTTGCTTTGTCAAGAGGAACTAAGTGCTCTCTCGTATCTCTCTCTCTCTCTCTCTCTCTCTCTCTCTCTCTCTCTCTCTCTCTCTCTCTCTCTCTCTCTCTCTCTCTCTCTCTCTCTCTCTCTCTCTCTCTCTCTCTCTCTCTCTCTTTTCATCTTGATTTTTCATGGTTTTGAAAGTCTATGTATCTAGATGTTGTTGCAATTCCATATTGTGCTTCTTGGCAACCTAAGAGATTCACATCATACACAAATGGTGCTTTGATAAGCTTTGAATAAGTCTACAACTTTAAAAAAA
This sequence comes from Diphasiastrum complanatum, assembly GCA_029204225.1. NCBI lineage: Eukaryota > Viridiplantae > Streptophyta > Lycopodiopsida > Lycopodiales > Lycopodiaceae > Diphasiastrum > Diphasiastrum complanatum. Next base: position 44,075,400 of record CM055109.1, read on the forward strand.
GTGTTTCTTTCGAACTTTATCTCATTCATAATACATACAAAATTGAAGATTTTGTAGGGTCCTCGTTCTTTTATTTGCTACTAACTTGTATGGAGGTTGTTAAAGTGGATGCAACAACTTTTGTGTTGATGTGAATTGATATCTTTATTTAAGACTTTACAACACTCTCTTTCTATCATAATCAGCAATTCCATTCACGGTATTTTGATTTTTCTTAGCGGTAAAAAGAGAATGAATTGGAGTTGAGCTTGACTTATCCACATATGGATTGAAAATAGAAACTTGCATTGGAAGGCTGAAACATATCCAAGTTTGATGTCTTGGATTTTTATAATACTAACATGAGTTAGACATCTATCAAAATAGATGTGCTAAGAATTCACGTAATGGGAAGCTTCAATATTCCATATTTTAGCAATAAGATGACTCAATTTCCTTGATTTGCATGTCTTGTGGTAATCGAAAGGTTGAGAAATCTTTGAAATTGACATTTCCAAATTCATATATAGTAAAGCAAAAAACTACAAATAAGATACAAAAGATTTGTAAAGACATAAGGAATGAAAAAACGAACTGTTTCTGGCCACAAAGCTATGATAGCTTTAGGGCAGAAGAGAAACGAGGGAGCTGCATGGTCATGAACAGAAAAGCTTCGAGGACCGAAGACATGAAGACGACGGTCAAACGAAGACGAACACGAACACGAGCACGAAGATAAAAGGTTCGTGGACCCAAGGTGACCTAATGACAAAGCCAAAAGCACAAGAAGACACGAAGACCCAAGCGACGACGGATCTCCACGCGTGAAAGGACAGATGAGATCGTAGAAGTACTAGGAGGACGTCATCCTCCGGAGACTGACAGGAACCATTAGGATAGGCCTAATCAGTCGTTCTTGTAATCTCCTGATTTGCTAGTCGTGTCCTCCTCTCTACATACATGTAGATCCTGATTACTAATTATGCAGTCGTAGTAGATTGGCAATATACCAATGTAAGTTGAGCACTGTGTAGCCAACAAGCTAATGTTCAAGAAGTCCACTAGTAAGCGTGACATGATTCACGAAAGACAAAGTTTCTTTCACGCCGACGCACTGTTGGTGTGGTCTGTCACAACAACGCTTAAGGAATTCTTTGATAATGCAGTAGATGTTTTATGAAGAAGAGCTTCTTGTCTTGAACATGATCAAATACTTATTCGTCTGATAGTTGTATGTTTGTAATCAGTTGATCTCACAGTACCTTCAGCAGATGAAGGATTATGGGCTGTGTTATTCTCATGATGCAGGTTTCCAGATGCACTCCTATAGTGATGCTAGTTGGGCATCTCTCAAAGATGATTTTAAAAGTGTCTTAGGAGGGTGCACCATTGTAACAGGCACAACAATTCTCTGGGCCAGCAAGAAGCAGACCATTATAGCTCAATTATCTTGTGAAGCAGAATACGTTGTTGCCGTGAATATGGCCAATGAAATCACATGGCTGAGACAATTCCTCGACGGACTGGGTGAAACCAACCAAGAGCCACTGATTCTGCAGATGGACAATACTTCTGCAATTCACCTGACGAAGGATTCCGTGTTTTACTCAAGGACGAAACACATCGCAATCAAGTATCACTTGATAAGGCACCTGGTACTAGAAGGGAATTGAAGACCAGCTTCATTGGCACGAAGCAAATGGTGGCGGACATCCTCCCCAAGGCCCTAGACAAAGGTTTGTTCGATAGGCAGAGGAAGAGTCTGGGAGCTACAAAGCTACCACGATTTAAGAGGGAGCTGAAGAAACAAGTTGTTTCTGGCCACAAAGCTATGATAGCTTTAGAGCTCAAGGCAGAAGAGAAACTCTGCGTGGTCGCGAACAGAAAAGCTTCAAGGACCGAAGACATGAAGACGACAGTCAAACGAAGACGAACACGGAACACGAACACGAAGATAAAAGGTTTGTGGACCCAAGGCGACCTAATGACAAAGCCAAAGGCACAAGAAGACATGAAGATCCAAGCGATGACGGATCTCCATGCGTGAGAGGATAGATGAGATTGCGGAAGTTCCAGGAGGACATCATCCTTCGAAGACTGACATGATACTGTCAGGACGTGCCTAATCAGCCGTTCTTGTAATCTCTTGATTTGCTATTTGTGTCCTCCTCTCTACATACATGGAGATCTTGATTACTAATTATGCAGTTGTTGTAGATTGGCAATATACCAATGTAAGCTGAGCACCGTGTAGCCAACAAGCTAAGGTTCAAGAAGTCCGGTAGTAAGCGCGCCAAGTTTTTGATTCGTGAAAGACAGAGTTTCTTTCGCGTCGACGCGGTGTGTGGTCTGTCACAATAGCGCTTAAGAAATTCTCTGATAATGCAGTAGATGTTTTAAGCAGAAGAGTTTCTTGTCTTGAACATGATCGAATGCTTAATTGTTTGATAGTTGTATGTTTGTAATCAGCTGGTTTCAATCTTATTCCGCACACTGGTTTTATCTTGTCGAATGCATAAGTAAATTCTACGTAGGTCAACAGTTCAACTCTTTCGCTCTTTTCAAGAAAGCCGAAGGTGCCCTTAGAACAAGTTGAAGGTGCCCTAAAAAAGTTGGCGAAGGTGGCTTTAAGAGTTTAACTCTTAAAAATAGAGGACCTCCCGAAATTTTCTCTCTCTTCGCATTTTTCGGAAAAATGTGAGAAGGGGCGAAGGTGTTTGAAGTTCCGTTAGTCCATATAGTTTGAAGGTTATGGTTGTTTGAATTTTGGGTCAGATTTCCAAGAGGAAAACTACATGAATTTTGGAGCATAGCTCAAAAAATTGGCAGTTACTAATTGTTGGCTCCTTCAATTCCATAACTCCTGCAGCCCTTGATGTGTGAATTCCCTAAAAGATTGCCATTAGAAGTTGCATAAATATAAAAAGCTCCACATGTGTGTGTGTGTGTGTGTGTGTGTGTGTGTGTGTGTGTGTGGTTCTCTTAGCAATCACGTAAACCATAAGTATGTCTTCTACAAATTGGTTCTCACAATTTGTCATTCATTTTTGGATGATTTGCACTACTAAACCACATCTATAGCCTATCAAGGACAAAAGTCCAAAAGTCACAAGGAAAGTACAAATTCCTATCAAACACTATAGGTAAGGGTAACCCACGATATAAAATACAAGAAAAAATAAACAAATCAACAATAGTAGGTGCATCGACCATTCTATAATATTATTAGCCATTTTTGTGATTTTTGCAGCCAAAACAAGACAACATTATGTTGCTATTGTGTACATGGCACATGTCTAATAAAGTCCATGAAAATAGGTGAAACAACCCGTAAATTTTGATCCTTTCAACTTTATTTCCTTGACAATTAAAACCATGGGTTTCGTGATGGTAAACATCCCTTTTAAGCTTAGGCCACCACAAGTAACATAGAATAAACTCATAGATCGATGACCAGCACCAAGGCTAAACAACTCCACATAAGGTGAAATTAGAATCTTTCGATGTCTCTTCACAAAACTAATCTAAATGGTAAACTTAGGCAATTGCAAGCAATTATCCTAGAGCTTCTCATGAGTGGCATAGCTTCCTATAATGTACATTGAAAATTCTACTATTGAGCCTTTTCCATCTCAACTAGTAGGTCATGTTCAATAACTTGAAATGACATTTGATTAAATATCCAAGAGCATGCATCTACCACACAAACCTTGTATCCTAGACATCTGTAACCTAGAGTATGTCTAGATACTAGGATGACTGTGTGCCCACATTCAGCTTGTCACAAAATTTGAACTCACAACATTATATGAGGACCCACTATTCTCTAATAGAATCATACCTTCACCACATAGTTGTCCATGTATAATTATAACAGACATGCTAGAAATTGATAGCCATATTGTGGCAATCACGATAGTGTAGTTGGAGGTGTCATATCCACCTTCCTGACCACTTAGACATAAATCGGACATGGAACACCCTTACTATGATTGCATTGTAACTCCTCTACATGCATTATTTCTTCCATCTAGTCCACTTGAACTTTGTACATGATGCGAATATGGTATCATGGACATTATTTCCACTGATGTTGCCCCGAGCATCCAAAGAACTTTTTTCTTGTAGGTTGCTTTTGGTCTTGCAAAAACAACGTATTGACACCCTTTGGGCATTAGTCCACTAATACCAAAGTTTTATAGTACCTTTCGAATCGCCTTTTCGAACTATGTTTGGATCGAGTTTAATTGAGAAAGAATCGGCTTCTCCTGGTTCAAATCGGCAAATCGATTTTAGGGTTTCTTTTTTCTAAAGTGAAAGATCTATAAGTAGATCTCTTTACAAATCTGAGCAATGTCTCTTGATATATACTGGCATATTGTTGCACCAAGAAATTGCCTCTTGGCTATGTCTGCTACTACCCATATTATTTTCATCAGAGCCCCAAGTGGTGTAAACATTAGTTTGAATGCCTCCCATTAGGTAACAACAAGACCATCTCTACTTTCCTTCACCAACGGTACACAAATACCCTTTCAAGACTAGCTCACGTAAGTAATTAATGCCTTGTTATTGTGGGTCATTTAAAGGTCATAAAAATATGATTTAAATCATGAATAAAAGAAGATAATCGTCATGAACATTAAGTTTGCATGTTTTTGGAAAATTGTACACTTCTACTTGGTAAAAAAAGCGGTGAGGTAGTATGTAGGTGGTGGAACCTAAAAGGATCTCCAAAGCAATCAAAATACCAAAGTTTTCTTTTTTAGGAGATATATCTTAAATGGCTACATCCTTTAAAAAAATTAAAATGATGTAGTTAATAGAGTCGTAACCTATTTGTAATAGAATTCAGCCAGAATCATACAGTAACTACAGTTGTATAGGTAGTAAGTTCTATGATTCTATCTAAAACTCGAATTTAGAGTCCTCCCTTCATGTAGAATCCCAGAAGAATGCCTATGAGGGGCAAGATTACAACTTTTATATAGTGCACGACTTCACCTTGAAAGTGTGAAAAGTACAAGTCATCAAGATATCTAGGTTTAGAGAGCCCCAAATTTGATAAACTTTATGTTATGATTGCTTGATTGCACAATATTGCCTATCCAAGGAAAGACCAAAAGAAATAGCCTAGATCAATCATAACAGAGCATGTTACAAATTCAATGCAATCCTAAACACGTGATATGCACCACTACAAAATTACCAAAGGTAAGAACTCCACAACTTATATCCATAAATCCACCTTGCAATAACCTAGTTGTGCTAATTTCTCTAAAATATCACATAACAAACTATTAAACAAAACAAATGAACTTCAAAATCATCTCAACAGAGACTTTGCAGTCAACAATCATCTCAAAGCTTTCAAATGTGAACAACACTATGTTGTTATCAAAAACTACTCTCAGAATAATTTTAAACTTCAATAATTGTACACAAATTAAATTGTGTTGGTGATGCAACGTTATAAAACATAGTATTATTATTAGAGCACTACAAGTGTAAAATATATTCAAAGTTCAAACCATAGATGCACAATATTGGAGAAATGTGTTTCCCATCAAGGAAAGGATCGCATATCAAGGAAAACTTTTCAAAAAAGACAAACCTAGAAAAAATGACCTAGACACATGAATTGCTCCTCAAACTCCAGCTAACGAACATGCCACAAACATGTCACACTGAATAATGCGAGGTGCCACTACATGGAGAATGGAATTCCATTCAACACGACGATGTCACATGTTATGCATGTAATTCACTCCTTCCAATGACACTATATCACAAATAACAAACATTTCATTTGCATCACTCAAACCTTACATGATTGGACAACAAAAATCGTGTTTGGGGACTGCAAATCATCATTGAGTTTCTCCTAGAAATCTCATTGATTGTAACTTTTATGCCTTTTTTCATTGGTCGTGATTTCATGGAGATGCACAACATGGTCTCTCCTTAGATGGACATTTCTCTCCTCATAATCACTAATTCTATCCAGCTATAACTCATAATCACTAATTCTATCCAGCTATAACTTCTAGACAGTTCTTGAGACCACATATTAAGATTTATAATTTGTACTCTTCTTCATGTTATGGAAATAATGACTTGTCCTCCCATCTCGCCAGGGCATAGCTCAACAAGAGCGCCACAACTAATCTCCATAAAAAATCGAAAAGCTTCCCTGTGCTCGAAAATATTATCACTGCAACTTGCGCATCACAGAGTACTGATACCTCATGAGCTTTCTTTAACAGCCCGTTCCTTCGTTTCGAGAAGGTCACCTGCCGACATGTTGCATTCTCTATCCTCTTGATTTCTGTCTTACCACGTCCCATGTATCAAAGCTTTTCTTCCCCTGTTGCAGATAAAGCTCTACACCCCTTGAATCAGTCCTCAAACTGAATTAGATAATTCTCGCTTTTCTGCACTGTCACTGTCATAATGTGAGATCACAGACCTTCCCAAAATCCCAACCAAATCAGCACTACTAACCAGCATCGAATGTTAGAATCCAAACGCAGATCTCAAAACCTGGATTTCTAATATATCCCGTATATCTAATTGGCAAGAATATGCTTCTTAACTTTCACAGAAACACTTGCAGCAGCTCTGTAATCCGAGAAGCCTAGATTCAAGTGATTTAATCTTAATTCAGATATAATAAGTTGCGCTTCCGACAGTTTTGATGGATATATGATTTGCTTTATCGAGGGCGCCTTTAGGTTTTCAAGTGTTCTCTGATCTCTGAAGCCACAGCAACAGAGTCACGAAATGAGTCTATTCCAAACTTACCCAAATATCGATGATCTGCAGTTGAAGCCAAAGACAGCCACTCGCTCCCTCGTTCGTCAGAAGAGTCATGGACAACGGGCATAGCTTCCCGATTTCCGAGCGCGATGCCAGACTGCCGGGTTGGGAGTTTGCAGGCTTTTCAAAGAAACGCGAAAAAAGCTGAAACCTATCGTTTGGATCAAAAGTAAGCCCTCACTTAGAAAGGCGCCCTTCGAAGTTCGAATTAACTCAGTCCGGCTTTTATTGCGACGGAAACGTTGTAAGTGTAAAACGTAGAAAGGTGAGACCAATAATGGATTTTGGGAAGCTTACTTTCAATGGCATATTGCTCAAGCGTCAAATATTTTTGTCTGCCTCTTCGAGTGGGCTGGGTTTATCTTCTTCAAAACAAGTTGCTCTAGGTGCCTATTTGGAAAGTTGGGCTTTGGTTGCTTCTCCTCGTCTCTCAATTCTTGGGTAAAAATTTGCATTACCCAATTTTCGTAAGCATCATGTAGACTCGATAATAGAGTCATGAGCCCTTTTGAATCGTTGATCACTAGCTCAAAACCACATTTACAACACTCTTTATCTAAGCAATTGCATTCTTACCTTTTCACCCAGCTCATACATGACTCTCCTTCGGACATCATTCGTGCACGCTTGTTTTCTTGTGCTGGAACTGGGGCCGGGGCTTGGTTGTTGGCACGTCCAACTCTTTCTCATTTGCGTATGTCTTCTGAGTTCTTCTTGGCAGCAATCCATCTAAGGTTGGGTCTCCTTCATCCGTCATTAGCTAGAATTGTCAAATGTTTATGTGGTCATGCTTTGGACTCTTTGGGCACACATCTTTTGAGATGTCCTTCTGGTGGTGATTGGATATCTTCACATGATACTATTCGAGATGTGGTTGCTACAATCGCTTTTGAGAGTGGTTTCCATGTCTTTTGTGAGCAACTGCATGTACTTCCAATTACTACGTCACAATCCTCTCGTCGACGTGTTGATCTTGTCCTCTCTAAAGATGGTGTTCAAACTTTGGGTGATGTGGTTATTGTTGATCCGACTCAACCTGATCTTCTACAACGGACATCTAACACTCAAGGAGCGGTGGCCAATCATGTGGCTCTTGACAAAAAACGCGACTATCAAGATCGGTACCCTTCTGAGGCATTTATTCCCTTTGCTATTGAGACTTTTGGGTGTCTTCATCAGAAATTTGACAAGTTTCTCAATGATTGTGTGGCTCTATATAGGCATTCTGCACTTCCTTTGTCCATCATGGTGTCTTATTTTTGACGTCGTGTTTCTATTGCCATACAACGTGCTCAAGCTCAAATGTTAATTCGTTGTGGTAATGCGCACAGCTGGTGCAGCTGCTTCATGGCATCCTTCTCAACTTCCTATGTATTCAACGCTACAAAGAGATGTTTTCCATGCTGTTGGTGTCGTTTAAACTTGAATTTTCTCAGTTTGCAAGCAGATCTAGATCAGTTATATATTTGTGTTTGTCTTTGGGCGTTCAATTTTAATATCTTTCATCATGTACTTCTCGATGGGATTTTTCCATCTTTCTTTCAATAAAATTCACAATTGCGATAGAAACATGTCCTTATAAAATTCCAAGTCTGGCCCCTGAAGTGTGTGCATATCTTTTGATTGGGGGGGCAATAAGATACCTACTCACTCTCAGGTAAAAAAAAAAAACTTTCTTTTGTAAGCTTAGTGTTCCCTTTAGAAAATCCAAACGAAAGTTCGAATGTTTTTATCAAGAGACAAGTTTTGCTCTTGAAGGAACAAAGAAATTTGAGCACTTGGCGCTAGGTGTTCATGAAGGCTACATGCAAAGAATCAAGTGTCAGATACGAAATTTGGAGAGAAATTGTTCAAGCCACACAAACACTAGAAGGAAGTAATCAAGTGGAAAAGGGATAAGTGTGGACCAACTTAGACAAACTCATAAGTGTTATCGGGAAAGAAAACCTATCATCAGAAGATATGAGGACTTTGCAAAATCATTTCACCACATTTATAAAATCTGTACATGATTGTTGGGGAAAAGACAACGTTACTCATTACATGGTGCTAATCTATATCATTATCTGGTACTTATCTCATTCAGGCTTATATTTTTTTCTACTAATGTAAATAATCAAAACTCTTGTTTGCAGCATATCCTTCTTCATCATGCAACTTATTTTGTGAAGGAATCTGAGAGCTCAAGTATCTGGTCATCACAAGACATCAAAAAATCTCATTGGCAAGCAAGGGGACTATTTCATAGAGCTACAAATCATGGAGGACACAATTGAAGAAATAAATATTTAGTTCAACTTTTTCAGTGGTCTTACAGAAGAGCACAATTTAGATATCAAGGTAAAAACTTGCCAAATGTTACGATTTTTCGAAAGGCATTCAAATTCATAACTAAAGAGAGATCCTTGTAATATATCAAAAATCTATTACAAAAAACTATTTAATTATCATCATCATCCTCTTCAAGATTCAGACGGATGGTATTGTCATGAAGGAATAATCTCCTTTCATATGGATCCAAAAATTCTAAATTTTTTTCTTTTGCTCGTATCTATGTAACCCGAATAAAGGGCCATTGGAGATGATCTCTTTGTAGTCTCATTGGGAGTATAACCCAATATTTTAATTGCCAAATCTCTTTTCACAAAAATTATTTAATATGTTATTCTTGCGTACTTATGGCCTCCTAAACAAACTGATAATAATTTGATGGCTATAATGATAGTGGTTGTATATGGATAAAAAAATAAATGATATATACAAATCTCATTATTTTGAAAGTTTTTCAAATAATGAGATAGAGACACATCTTTTCTCCCGGCTATGATACACCTCGGACGCCTCCATGTCTCATAACAAAGGCATCTATTTCGATAGCATCTTATAAACGAGTAAAGAAAATAAATTTAGAATGATAAATAACACTACAAACTCATACTTTAACACAGTGTTTGAAATAAGAAAACTGAACAATATCAATACCAATATAATATCTACGTACCAGATCATAATCATTGTATTCAACAACGTTTGCTCTGCTAATGTCATGTCCTCCAATGGCCTCTACATTTTCGGAGGGGATATACCGAGTCCTTGAGAGATATTTTTTTTGGATTCCAAAAATTCATCCTTTGTAGGCAAAGTTTTTCATAGGCTTTAGATTTTTTAATCATGGCCTCAAGGCCTCATTGCCAAATTTTCAATTGTCATCTTTATCATAATCTATCTCACTTTCAAGGTCATCATATATAATCAACAATGATAGAAAATTCTGATAAATTTTGTGCAAAAATTGAGAGGATTTCATCCTCTCTCAAATTCAAAACATCTTGTATATCATTAAATGAAATATAACTCTCATAACCCAATGGCTAGTATTCATTAAAAATGTGAAGAAACAAAATGTTTCTACTACCAAAGCTTTGCTAGCTTTCAGCCCTCAGTCCGACGAAAAGACATGAAGCAAAAATGTTCGCGAACATCACGAAAAGACACGAGCGAAAATGTTTGCGAACACCCTGACGAAGAAACACGAACGTGCAAAGTTTGCGAAAGAAAAATTTCCGTGATGCAGCAGGAGAAAGTCAAACGACGCGCAAGTCAACCGGCTCGAAGAGACATGAAAATCTTTGTGACACTTTTCAACCTTCACGCTCCAAAGGATCAGAAAGATCATGTAAGTACCATGAAGTACAAAAACCCTAATCTGATATGATGACGTCAGCGAAAGAGTGCTAGGATGTGAGTAACCCACCTCTCTTGTAATCCGTGATTAGTTATAGATTGTTTAGTATATCTAATCTGGTATGTTACTCTGAATGTATAAGATACATACAGTAGCAGATAGAAATATACATACTACAGAATTGAAGTCTGCATGCGAGCGAGACAAGTTTTGTAAGTAGGATCCACAGAGATCCATGAAGTCCGCTAGTAAATGAGACATTACTCGTGGGAGAACACCACTTCTCTCACCCCAATGCACTGTGTGGGTCTGTCATACAGTGCTCGAAATCAAGAGAATCAATAGGCGATACTGTAGCTATTACGCACATATCTCTCTTAATTTTGTCTGATCTTGAATGAATTATTGTATATCATCGCTTGTATATCTCATTCACTCATTTTATCAATTTCGCACACTGGTTCAGTTTTTGTTGAATGTTGTATTAATCTAAAACGTAGATCAGCAGTGTCTATCTACATTCTGGAGGATTGGAGGAATGATATAGCCGGCAGTGACTAGCAATCATATCTGAAATCCATCCGAATTGTTTTGCGTTCACAATTAATTTAATTTCGCTTCAACAATGTCAATATCAGAGCTCGTTCAAGTTTCATTTCATTTCGCTGCATTTCTTCCAATTTTGTTTCGTTTTGTTTTGTTTTGTTACAGAGCTTGATTGATATTTGCAATTTGTGTTCCACATTTTTCGCATCAGTGGTATTACAGCCCACCTGTCATAGTTTGACATAGCCACAAAGCTATCAGATCTAGGAGGCTAAACATTTAAACAAAGAACCATCAACAAGTGAGAACACAATTCACAACAATGGCTTCAATAAGCAGCATACAATCCAAGATCTGTACAATCCTCGATTTATCAGGATCTGACTTCCTAGCATGGAACGTTAAGATTTCGTTGATACTAAAAGGAGAAGGATTATTTCCCTGGGTAGATGGCACCGAGGAGATGCCCACAACTACAAACAAGGAGCTACGCGATTGGAGGGAGAAGAATGACAAGGCAATAGCCGTGTTATCTTCATCCATCGAGGATAGCCTAACTCTTGATCTGACTACAATCTCTAAAGCAAAAGAGATGTGGGATACATTACTCACAAGATTTCAGACGAAATCACGCAGTCAGATAATGTTGTTCGAAGATCAGCTGACAAACCTGTAGTGGGATGGCAAAGACCTCACTTCCTTTATTAAGAAGATGAAGGATCTATTCCTTTCACTACACAATTCTAGAGCAAAAAATGCAGTGTCCTCAGAGAAACGGTTTACATATCTGTTGAGAGCCTTACATCCTTCCAGACAACTAGAACGCTGCCATTAGGGGAGTTTTGAGCTCCAAAAGGACCCTTTAAGAATTCGTGCAAGATGTCTTTTATATTATTAAAATATTATAACACTAATATTTTTTACTTGTCATAACTTTTTAATCATATCTCAAAAGTATGTCATCTAACATATCATTGGAAAGCCCTTCTTAAGCGCTTTCCAATGCACCAAACTCCGCTAAATCTGGACTTACCACTAAAAAGTTATGCCATTTTTAGTGTGGACTCAAAAAGTTATGTTACGTAGATTTCAAATTTGAGTGTTTTGATTGGTCCATGTGTAAGAAAAAATATAAAAAAATCTTTACAAAGGGTCTTTTTTGGATTTAGAACTCCTCTAATGTAGCAAAAGATCCTACAATGACACTCAAAAAGGCTGTTGTCGATATTTGAGAAGAAGTCAAAGCTCAAGAGCACCTTAATCACAAGGATGCTTCTGACCAAGCTCTCTACAACAACAAGGAAAAATCAAAGAAGCAATTCAAGCCTAAGAGGGAGTCAGATCAAAGGCAAGATTGAGATCAACAAGCAGATGGAGCCAGCAAAGGCAAGTGGAAGAACAAAGAAAGGTCCAAACAACAGAGTGAAGACAAGAAGACATGTGTGAGATAAAAATGCGAAGGACGTACTGTCGATAAGTGTTGGCTTAATCCAAAAATTGAGTGTATCCACTGTCATAAGAAGGGTCATGCAGCCATGGACTGCCGCCAGAACCCAAGAAACAAATCAGCTCAAAGTAGACAGGAGAACAATAATAGTTCATCCTATGTCGAGGAGCCTGAGAGCTCAAAGATGGGCGAAGAAAGATCGAATCACGGGAATTTGACCGCCTACATCTGTGCAGACATGTGTGCAGTGTCAACACCTGACACACAGCAAGTAATCCTTGATTCAAGAGCTACCTTGCACTTCCTTACATCAAGACGGATCATGTCTGATTTCCGAAGTGCAGATCCATCAAGATTTATCGTTCTTGGAGATGGATCGAAGTGTCAAGTGAATGGTATTGGTTCATTGTGGCTCAACACAAACGGCAGAGACAGATGCAGCAGGACTTGCTATCAGTGGCAAGAATAGTTGATGTAGGGATGCACATGACGTTCTCAGACGAAGCATGCAATGTTGTTGATGCAAGTACTAGTACGCTCATTACTCAAGGAAGAAGAAAAGGCAAATTGTATCACTTGAAGGTACGCCTACCTGCAGATCAAGTGCATCAGACTCATGATGATTCTATGGCACATGAGACTATGCATATGAATTCAATGACACTATATCAAACAAGCCATCATGGAGCAATCACAGGGGTGAGCATCTCGAATTCAACCAATTCAATGACCTGTGATACATGTTTGAAGGACAAGATGTCACGTACTCCTTTTGTCAAAGACTCCTATAGAACTACAAAGATTCTAGATCTTGTACATTCAGACATCTATGGACCTTTCAATGTGATCTCAGTAGGATGCTCAAAATATTACATTACCTTTATTGATGATCACAGTAAGTTTGCTAGAGTCTACTTTATTCACAATAAATCAGAAGCATTTGATAAATTCATAGAGTATGTGAATTGGGCAGAAGATGCACTGGTAATAAAGTGAAGCAGATCAAAACAGAACGAGGTGGAGAATACATCTCAAATCGATTCACTGACTTCTGCAATGATCGTGGCATTATTCACAGAGCTTACAAATTGACAAGGACTATGAGGGAGGTAGGTTGTACCTTCATCAGTCCAGATATATACCCAGAAAATCTTAGAAGATTTCGGGATGCTGAGTTGCAAAGGAGCAAATACTCCAATGCTTGCAAGAATTGTCCTGATGAATGAAGACTGTTCAAAGACTAAGGAAGAAAGAGAATTGATACAGCTTATACCATATAGGAAGCTGATCGGATCGCTGATGTACCTTGTAGATAACACATGTCCTGACATTGCTTATGTCTGTTCAAGATGAGCCAATTCTGTACAAATCCAAGCTAAACTCATTGGAAGATTGTGAAACGGATTTTTGCAATACCTTCAGTTAACGAAAAATTTTGGTTTGTGTTATTCTCGTGATGCAGGGTTCTAGATGCTTTCCTACAGTGATGCTAGCTGGGCATCTCTCAAAGGCAACTACAAAAGTGTCTCAGGAGGATGCACCATCACGTCAGGAGCAGCAATTTTTTGGGTCAACAAGAAGCAGACCATTGTGGCTCAATCATCCTATGAAGCAGAGTATGTTGCAGCAGCAAAGATGGCTAATAAAATTATTTGGCTCAGACAATTCCTTGACAAACTGGGCGAAACAGGAAATGAGTCTTTGATTTTGCAGATGGACAATACATCTGCAATACATTTGACAAAGGATCATGTGTTTCACTCAAGGACGAAACACATCACAATCAAGTATCACTTGATAAGGGATCTGATCGAGAAGAATATGTTGTAGACTATTTTCATTGGAACAAAAGAGATGGTGACTAACATTTTCACAAAGGCCTTAGACAAAGGTCTATTCGAGAAACAAAGGAACAGTCTTGGAGTCATCAAGCTACCATGCTTTGAGAGGGAGCTGAAGGAACAAAACGTTTCTATTACCAAAGTTTGCTAGCTTTCAGCCCTCAGTCTGACAAAAAGACACGAAGTGAAAATGTTCGCGAACATCATGAAAAGACACGAAGCGAAAATGTTCACAAACACCTTGACAAAGAGACACGAACGTGAAAGGTTCGCGAAAGAAAAATTTTCATGATACAGCAGGAGAAAGTCAGACGACACGAAAGTCAAACGACTCGAAGCGACACGAAAAATCTTCGCGACACTTTTCAACCTTCACGTTCCAAATGATTCGATATGATGAAATCAACGGAAGAGTATTAGGACGTTCCTAACCCACCTCTCTTGTAATCCGTGATTAGTTATAGATTGTTTAGTCTATCTAATCTGGTGTGCTACTCTGAATGTATAAAATACATAAAGTAGCAGATAGAAATATACAGACAAGTTTTGTAAGCAGAATCCACAGAGATCTAGGAAGTTTGCTAGCAAGCGAGATATTACTCGTGGGAGAACACCGCTTCTCTCACACCAATGCGTTGTGTGGGTTTTTCATACAACGCTCGAAATCAAGAGAATCAATAGATGAAAATGTAGCTACTACACACATATCTCTCTTAATTTTGTCTGATCTTGAATAAATTACTGTCTGCCATCACTTGTGTATCTCATTCACTCATTCTATCAATTCCGCACACTGGTTCAGTTTTTGTTGAATGTTGTATTAATCTAAAAAGTAGATCAGCAGTGTATGTCTACATTCTGGAGGATTGTAGGAATGATATAGCCGGCATAATTTGATTTCGCTTCATCAATGTCAATATTAGAGCTCGTTCACGTTTCGTTTCGCTTCGCTTCGTTTCGTCCAGTTTCGTTTTGTTTTGTTTCCTTTCGTTTCGTTACAGAGCTTGATTGATATTTGCAATTTGCGTTCCACATTTTTCGCATCAAAATGAACTTTTGTTGCTTCTGTGTAGTCATCACCATCCTTGAGCAAGAATATTCCAAGCTACATCTTCATGATAATAAAAAACAATGCATGATGTGAAAATTGAATTTGAATATCTATGAGTTATTCACATAAAATTTCAGCATTACGACTGTATCCAAAGACATGTGTTCTTGGTTTGTCCAGCCATAGATGTAAATCTTTAGGTTGAGGAGTTTTTGCTGGGGATCTAATGTGACGTAGTTCAACAAAGCCAAACTTGTCTCCCCAATCAAAAGAAAAACAATGGAAAAACTATGAGAATCAAATCGAACTATCGAGATTCAAACAATTGCTTAGAACATTAGTTTAACTTCTATGGGTAGGTGTCATAGACAACCATGAAGAGTGCAAATAATTAGGCGTCTGGAATAGTCATGCGCATGTATTTCTACAGACTATTTGAATGTGCTAGTAAAAATGCAAATTGTCTTGAATAACAGTTCACTTCTGCATACTGTTGTAGAGAGTGAGCATTTACAGTGCACATGAGTACTTAAAAGATGGAATCAGGTGAGTAGGAGTAAGATTAAACTCCAACAGTTTTCACATGTTGGACAAAAGTCATTTTTATTTTTTCTAGGCTTTAAAATGTCTACACACATTTTTTTCTGAATGGTTTTTCTAGGAAAAAGATGCTTAAATCTTTGCCTGATAAACATTCAATGTTTTCCAAATTATTGTGCAGTACTAGATAACTATTAAAAGCATGCAATGCATTCTTTTCGAATCTAAATTTATGTCTCACAAACTCATATCGTGGCTTCATTTTTTGTGTGGCATTGTTATCAGTCATTCATCAACCATGCAATAACTGCTAACAATCATGTTGTGTGCAGTTCTCATATTACAAATTTGTAGGCAATGTTGTGAATAAGATATTGACTTGTCTGGGTTGCAACTTTTATTGGAGAAGAGAAGGATAGAAATGCAGATATTCTACAAACCTTCCTTAGCAAATGGAAGAACATTCATGCTCTTAAACAAACCCCTGACCGTTTGCAGACAATTGAGGTCTTTCCTTAGGGCCCATGGCCTATAAGTGGTGGTTAAATCTCCAGGAGACTGGGTAGACTCCCCGGTCATGGAAGGCTTTTGAAGAAGCCTTTCTAAGAGAATTCCTACCAGAAAATGAACTTGATAGAGTCTGGGAAGCCTGGGAAAGAACAGTAATGGACAAGTCCCTAATCCAATATATCTCGTAGTACCGAGAAGCAATTTTAAAAATTAAAAATATGGATGATTATCATAAAATCAGAGGGTTTATCTGAGGCCTCAAAGATGAATATAAAGTAGAGGTCCAGAGAAACTCACCTACTACCCTTGAGCAAGCTCTCAGATATGCTCAAATCTATGACGATTCAGCGGGTAGGGAGAGGGCGAGACAGCAGCCCCTTTCTGAACAGCCTCCTCAGAAAGACTTTCAGTTTAAAAAAAAAATTAAAAAGAAAGAAAAAAGATAAATTTAAAGGTGAAGCTCCTCATAAACGCCCTTCACTCATACAGCCCTTAAAACCAAAAGATTTTGAGAAAGCCAAACAAGAACATTTGTGCTTTGTGTGTATGGGCAAGGGACACACAATCAGACAGTCTCCCAAGGGGCCTTTCACTAAAAAAGATAAAAGAGATAAGAAAAAATTCATCTTGTTCAGCTTGTAAGTTTCCCCAGTGACTCTACAGCTTCCGAGATTAAAGTGTATCGTGAAGATCATAAACACTGTTGTCAGCTGACCTCTGCAATGCTAGCGAGACCCTTCAACTTTGGGCTGCATGACCTAGTACGTATGCATGAGAAAGTTGGTAACCAATCAGTAAGAGTTATGGTTGATGATGGGGCAACCCATAATTTCATCAACTACACCCTGGTCAAAAAGATTAAACTACCAGAAGTACCTAGTCAGCATAGGTACATAGTTTCACTAGCTAAAGGTGAAGATAAAAAAATCTGGGAAACTATGGTAAGTAGCTTGAATCTTGGTATTCAGGGGTACCAAGATGAAATAAACTTTCAAATAGTGCACTTGGATCGCACAGACATTGTTCTCGGGAGAAATTGGCTCTACAGTTTAGGACACCCTCAGCTTTAAGCATAAAGGTCGAGAGATCCAGTTGCATGGGAAGCATGATGTTCCCAACAGCCCTATGGTCTGCAGTTCAGACCTCTGTCAGCTAATTGGAGATGACGACCATCAAGTATTCTTATGTAACTTTCAGTTTATTCCTAAAGTTTCTATTTCTAGTTTTATACATCAGAAAATCAGTAAATTAGAAACTTTGTTGTCTAAATTTAAAGATGTTTTTCTTGAAGATTTGCCACATGGTTTGCCACCTAGCAGAGAGGTAGATCATGTAATAAACCTAGTACCAGGTACAACACCTGTTTCTAAATCTCCGTATCGGGTCAGCCGAACAGAGGAGGAAGAAATAACTAGGCAATTAACATATTATCTTGGGAAAGGCCAAATTCAGACCAGTAATTCACCATGGGCCTCACTAGTCTTTTTGGTGAAAAAGAAAGAGGGGTCTATGCGTTTTTGCGTAGATTACAGAGCCCTCAATAAAGTCACAATAAAGAATAAATATCCTATGCCTCAGGCAGACGAGCTATTTGATCAACTCGACGGGGCTAAATTTTTCAGTAAAATAAACGTCAGATTGGGATATCATCAAGTCCGTATAAAATCGGAAGATGTCCCGAAAACAGCTTTCAGGACTCGTCACGGTCATTATGAGTTTAAGGTGATGCCATTTGTAGATGACATCCTCGTCTACAGCAAAACGAGGAAGGAGCATCTATGATAAACAAGCTGAGTTTTACTCAGATTCGTGAAGTAACAGCATGATGCATTCCTCTCTACTATCTGGAACTCAGTCCAGAGCAGACAGTTACAGACTCCAGAACCAGTTCCTGGGGCTGGTGCCAGTTCATCCAAGAATACGACAGCTTTCATTGAGGATGATGATGAGTCCGAGTATACGACAGATGACATTGAGAATTTTGAGCCTGTATTACCCAAGCAGACCCCAGTGGTTGAGGGTCAGTTGACTCAAGGATTCAAATGGAAACAATATTCCATTCAAGATGAGTGCTTGCTCTATAGAGATAGAGTATGTGTCCCCAATTCAGAGGATTATAGGCAGTAGGTCCTATATGAATGTCATGACAATCCTAGTGCGGGCCACCCAGGCATACAGAAGACCTATGAGCTTCTTCGTAGGCAATTTTTCTGGCATAGTATGAAAAAGGAGTCTAACAGTATGTAACCAATTGCCAGAAATGAGAAGTAAATAAAACAGAGCGTTTAAAGGCAGGAGGGTTGTTGCAGCCCTTAGAAATACCAGCTGGTAAATGTGAGAGTATCTCCATGGATTTTATAGTAAGCCTGTCTAAAACCCAAAAGGGTAATGACGCTATATGGGTCACAATTGACCGTCTGACCAAAATGGCTCATTCTATTCTCAAAACAACCGTTAGAGCTCCAAAGTTAGCGAAGTTGTTTGTAGACAGGCTATTTAAATTGTACGGTCTACCTTCCGACATAGTCAGCGACCGGGACAGTAAGTTTAATGGAAATTTTTGGAGGGCAATATTCCATCATCTCCATACTGAACTTAATATGAGTACCACCGACCATCCACAGACGGACGGTCAAACAGAGAGGGTAAATCAGGTGCTGGAGGATATGCTTTGTCCATACGTCAACAAGAAGCAGACTAATTGAGAGGAGTATCTCTCGATATTAGAGTTTGCTTACAATAGTACCAAACATTCGGCTACGGGATATAGCCCATTTATGCTGATGTACGGTTTTCAGCCACGCTCACCCACAGCTGTAGGGTTTAAACAAGAAAAAGTTGAAACAACCAAAAACTTTTTAGAGGACCTATACCAGATGATAGAACGTACTAAGCGTAACATTAGGGAGTCCCAGGATCGAGCCAGGCATTATGCAGATCCACACAGAGGGGATGTGCAGTACTCTACTGGTGAGAAAGTCTACTTGAGAGTCCCAGTTGACTTTAAAACCCTCAAATTAGGAGTGTGTGCTAATCTATCTCCAAGGTATTGTGGTCCCTTTACCATCAGTAGGAGACTAGGCGAGGTCACCTATGAACTAGAACTCCCACACAGTAGTACGGTTTTTCCGGTCTTTCATGTAAGTCAGTTATGAAAAACCTTAACCAGATCAAAAAATCTGGTAGGGAACAATGTTTTAGTTCTCCCATTGGATCCTTAGCAACCTCCACATGAACCAGAGGAGATTCTTGATAGTAGAGAGACACAGACTCGTCATACTCTCTATACCGAGAATATCTGCTCAAGTGGAATGATCAGTCTGTTAAGAATGCCACTTGGAAAAGAGGCAGCATCCTTTGCAAAAAAATTTCAGACTTTGTCTTAGAGGACCAAGACGGTTCTTAAGGGGGAGGGAGTGTTACGAGCTCGTGACCAATGCCGAATCCTAGAGAACACTAATAGGTCAAATACCACAGTCAGGGTCGTGTCCAGCATACACGACCAATAGGGCAAGATAGTGTGAGTAGTGTGCCCCAGCATGGTCCATAGCTATGGCGGGCCTAACACAGTCTAGGGACCCTGTCAACAGGACAGGGCCCCCAATTGGGTCCCAACGTGCAGTCGGCCACGTCAGTGCCACGTGGCTGACACTTGGCAGTTGCATGCTACCAGTCTCCACACTGGGCTAGGAGGGGCTTACTCTATATCAGGGGGTTGGCAAGGTTGGGTGGATCAGTTAGTGTTTTGCCCTACTGTGGTATTAGCATCTATTACAAGCAGGCCCGCTACCCTCTGTAACAAGCAGCCTTCATGCACTGAGCCACCCTGTGGCGAAGTGCATTGAAGGCTGCTTTTACATGGTAGCAGCCTGCTCACGGCCTGCTACCGGGCGTAATTGGCCCTTCAACCCTTCAACCATGTGCTATGGCTCTGAACACATCTGTTCAGAGCCTATGAAAATGGGACATCTGTCCTTTGTCACTCCTCATGCCAATTACGGAGTTTCCAAATTTTTCGGGAGATAAAGAGTGGTGGCATAGATGGTTTCCACTCATTGAGAGAGAGAGAGAGAGAGAGAGAGAGAGAGAGAGAGAGAGAGAGAGAGAGAGAGAGAGAGAGAGAGCGAGAGAGCGAGAGAGCCAACTTGTGGTTCTCACTCTTTTAGAGAGAGAAAGAGTGGAGTAGGTCATGACTACCATTTTGGATAACATCACTCATCTTTTACATAAGTCAATGAATTTTTCACCTTTCATCCTGCCATAAAAAATGGTGAGGGCATTATCGTTCAGCCTAATGGCCTCAGAAGATGAGATGGACTCCATGAAGAAGAACAAGGTCTGGACTCTTGAACCAGTGCCAGGAAATAGGAAGTCTGTCAAATGTAAGTGGATCTACAAGAATAAATATGGACCAGATGGCAATGTATCAAGAGTCAATATTGCTATGCTTATATTTTGGTGAAGTGGCCTTACCATCTTTCATCAAGCGCCATAATGGCATCACCATCTTTCATGGCAGGATTTCCTAAAGTTAAAGTTATCATACAATCCATTCCACCATATGTAAAAGCATTGATGGAAAATTTGTCATGTAGTTTAAGGCCTTACCCAGTTCATTGAATGGTGTCTAGTTTTAGACGAGACACCATTCAATGAACTTACACATTCTATAAGGTGTGCTTATTATAAATAGTAAGCATGCAATTCTCAAAATTACTAAAAATAGTACAAAATATCTTCTTGACTTTCCATTTGTGCTTTACATCGGGGACACTCTCAAGCTTTCCCCAATGTGAGGGCACCCTCAGGCCTCAAGCCCCTTGTATTGGGCCCTCGGCGGACAGTGTTGCCCTTGAGCCCCTCACATCGAGGAAGGGCCTCACATGGGGTCTTCCCCTATACATGACTATTGTTCGCGAGATTTTTAGGCAACTTGGGGCCCTATATTATTTTCCATAACATAGGGCCCGAAGTCAACTTTTCTCAAAATGTTGCATGGGTGAGAGAGAGAGAGAGAGAGAGAGAGAGAGAGAGAGAGAGAGAGAGAGAGAGAGAGAGAGAGAGAGAGAGAGAGAGAGAGAGAGAGAGAGAGAAGCTATGGCTGGTTCAGAGGGAGATAGACATGGTCAGAAAAATAAATCAGACGAACCGTCAGTTACGTGCGGTAATGGTCGTTCGATCGAACCATTACCACAACTAATCTGGTCCCTGGGCAGCTCGTGGCCTCCGCCACTCGCTGTTCGGGTCCCAAATTATTTATGGTAATAGCCCTCCAAATGGCCATCACCTACTACATAACAACCTAGAGGTTCTTTTTGTGTAGTTGGAGAAATTCTTATATGGCATAATAGTACGCTTGAAATTATTAGTTAAAAGTAGATGTCATCATAAATACCTTAGAATTTTGAGATTCATTACTATTTTTAGAAAGTAGAATAGGGGTGAAGAGCATGCCTTTGTTTCGAAATATTTTTCTCATTAACCACTTTTCGATTGAAAAAGGTTAAAAAAAATGCATTTCAATGAAGAGAAAAATGACTGTGAAGGGCTTGGAAGCCTTCAAAATCCATGCGTGGCGAAGAGGTGCTTAATGTACTAGTTACTATTTTAAAAAAGTCAATAGGTGCTCATCATTTTCAAAAGATCAAACATACTATAAATAAAAAGTTCAAGAAAAACCCTTGATGGTTGCTATGCTGGAGAAGGCCTCCACTCCAGGGAGGCCCCCTTGGGCTACTTCTCGTTGCAGAAGGACAGAACCTCCCCCAATACCTATTGCCAAGTGTGTTTTTCTTGTTTTAGCACCTCCAATTGATGGCTTATTAGAAACATTTCCTTTTTTTTCAGAGAGTCTATCGCTTTTTTCAATCATGACATTCCCTTTATGTAGTCCTGCATTTGACATAACTATTTCTAACATCCTAACTGCTGCTTTAGCCAGAGACTCCAGTTTATGATTCCATGCTAGTAGAATATGCAAGTAAATAAGTTTTTCAATAATACGGATCTCAGCTTGCAATGTGCATATGTGAACATTTTATAATGGAATTGGCAGAACACTTTTCATATTTAAATCTTCAACTTCTCATGTTGGGCCAATGTTTGATCGTCCCAAATTCATATTGTAGCAATCTTTCATGCAATATAGACATGGATGCTTTGATGTTGCCCCATGAAAGACATTATACATACGTTTTAATGTTTTCAAGTCCCCTGTAAAGTGCCATTGAATTTGAAAACTTCCATGGTTTTCGACTATAAATTTCTGACCCTCCAAAATGTCTCTTTATAATCTCGTCATAATTTGTTCTTGAAAATATCCATGAAAGTATTTTATGGTCCTCTTTCAAAACCTGTAAAGAAACAAGTAACGCATGACATGTCAATAAAAACTGGCAAGGTACGAAATGTTAATAACGATATTGTAAATGAAAATTGAAATGTATACTTGGAATTCCGCCAACCACCATATGTGATTTTCCGATTGAACACTAAACGTTTGATCATATGTATTCGAAATATTGTTCATCAAAGTGACATTCCCTCATTCCAACTTTTGATCTTTGATGATCTCAGATTCATCCAATTTTATTACAATAATGATCTTTCCATTTACTTGATGTTCGTCTAATTTATAGAATCGAATAATGTATTTTAGAATATTTTCAATATCAAGAAAAATATTATTGCAATCATTGTAATTGAGCTCACCATATTCTGATTTGTATAATTCAGTTATATGAAGTGGTTGGCCAACTACTTTGAACATTTCGTCATTATAATAATTTCTTGCTAATCTTACCCGATATTGACATTTTGGAATATGCCCTCTAGCTATCCTCGATTTTTTCCTCTCTCGGTGGCTCTGTTGTTACTGGTACTCATCTAGCTGCCTAGCCAATAAATGATCATTATACTCTGTTGAAGTGGCTTCTGTAGTTAATTGAGCTATGGTTTTCTCCTGGCTTTTGATATGCATGATATGTCTTATTTGCTGTATTTCATTTTCTTCTTTGAAGCTTTGGCATCTCTTTTTCCATCCGTCCGACGCTTTTTCTAAATTGTAGATCTCATTACTTTGACGGATATTAAGATTTTTCGCATTTTTGAATTCTTGTTTCAAGTTGTGGATTTCTTGGGCGTGTTGTTCTCGTTCTTTGGAAAGTATTACAGTCATTGCCTCACTTGATTTCTTGGGTTCTTGATTAACAGACGTCTCATCTCCTCTAGTAGTCATGTCCTAGTGAACAAGATTTCTTGTGTTGCTTTAGAAGTTGGTAGGGACAATGCAGTGGTGTTAACAACATGTAGTATATTTTTCCAATCCTTTTTTATTTTCTTATATGTGACTCAAGGTACCTTAGCCGAGCTGAAACTTGAAAAAAAAAAAATCCCAAAAACTCGAAAAACTGAAAAAGGTGAAAAATTTGAAAAATTGAAACATCGTGAAAACTCGAAAAATTTAGAACTCCTCGAAAAAATCATATTAACTCGAAAAATTTACAAGAGACTCGAAAAAGCGGAGAAACTCGAAAAATTCGAAAAACTGAGGAGCCTCGAAAAATTTGCGAATAGACTCGAAAAAGTCCAAAAACTCAATTCAGTGGATGCAAAAAAAAAAAAAAAATTCTTATAGATTGGTAGTAGGTAATCGGCTGGCTAGGTTCGCATATCCCCAAGTCAGTTGCTTACTCCAATACAATCCGCCAAAGAAATTTGTTATTAATGGTCTCATCCTCCTAGGCACATTTTGAGGGGTTATAGTACATATATACAGTTTTTCTTATTGGTACTACTGTGGCCAGTGTGAAGGATTTCAGATCATTCAAGATCCAATCCATGTCCCTAATCTTTGGTTACAATAAGGAGCAAACCAACAATCCTGCCAATGTAGAAAAATCAGCATCTACATACAAAATGAGATGCAAACTCTAAGATATATTGATCAAACATGAACCAAAACATAAAATATGTTTGTTGTCCGTACAATTACAGTACCCTATTGTATTTCACATGTGTGAAACCAAAAATAGCAATAAATGAGCATTCTACACACAAGATTGCAAGATAACACCAAGATAGTGCACCAATCAGTAGTAGAACCCAAAGAGAACCATGTATATTGATGAAATGAGAGAGAGGAGAGAAAAGATATGTCTCTCCACGAGTTACATCCTTTTATAGAGTTTTCAAACCCTATTTGGCCACTTGGCTTTCCCTCCAAAATGTAAACCCTACTATTTTTGGGTCTAGATTCAATGTACCCAAAGTTCAAATTTGAATCTCTCTCAAACTCGACTACCAACTTTCCCACACTTTCAAAAAAGTGTTTATTGACTGTATTTTAAACTAATATAACTTCAAAAAATTTATCTCTAAGTCGAAAATGAGTTTTGGCCTCTTATTGACAATTTACCAAAATATGACTAAACTAGACTAAACTAGTTGAAATCTCTCACACTCCCTCTTCAACTAGTTTTGGCATAGTTTTGACAATAGAACTTTGATCCAACTTTAGAATGATCTCCATCCTAAGTATAGACCTTCTTTCTAAGGTTCTAAAGTATCTTTCATAATTGATATAGAGAATAGTGTCCAAATTGGATGCTTCACTATTTCTTACATCAATTTTACACATCAAGATATAACTAGAACATAAAGAACCAAATAGAATGTGAATGAAATGATTCCTCCATGTTTCAAACTTTGAACTCTCTGGAAAATTACAGCAACCAAACAATAAATGTGAGTGATGACCATTTGCTTGCTTGTCTCCTCCAACTTTGTCCTTTCTTGATATGTCTCCACCATAAAACTCCATGAATGAGCCTCCATCTCCATCTTGCCACAAGATATCATCAAATCTTGATGACTTGGCCATGAATGAGTGACATAATGAACCTCCATTAGCTTCATTTCCATCAGCAAGACCAGCCAAGAATGCTAGTACAACTCCAACAATAAGATATTGCAAG
Organism: Diphasiastrum complanatum; assembly: GCA_029204225.1. Taxonomy (NCBI): domain Eukaryota; kingdom Viridiplantae; phylum Streptophyta; class Lycopodiopsida; order Lycopodiales; family Lycopodiaceae; genus Diphasiastrum; species Diphasiastrum complanatum. Next base: position 44,100,793 of record CM055109.1, read on the forward strand.
ACAATGTAGCTAGTTTGTCCATATCTTGACAATTTGCACACATCCACATGAAATAGCTCAAACATGAGATAGAACAAGTAAAGTAAAATTGAATAGCACTTCCTTGCTGCTCCTTTGACCTTACTTGAGTCTTCAATAAGCTGAAAAAATAGATCCATAACATCTTTGCCAAAACTTTCCTTTGATGCTCTTGACTAGCTCCAAATTGCGACCTTTCGTTTTGTGTTGTTGAAGCCCTTTGAGACCAACCTCTTGATCTTCCTCTTGGTCATCAAAGTCATTGAACAAAATTTGTTTTCCAGATCCATTATTTGCTTTCCAGTATGAAAAACATGAGAACCAATATCCACTTGCATAGCATCATCTACACAAGAAAATTCTTCAAAACATGTGAATAAAGCAAAGTGAGTTGCTTCCACTTGCTTACCTTTCTCTTGATCATCAAAGATATCAGAGATATGAATATCTTCAGACCTGAACCTTTGGAAATACTTCCTCTCAAACATATGATCTAGACTCAACAAGATCTCATCAATGCTTGATCTCGATCTTTCATAAAGGTTAGTGAAAACAATGTCACCAATGTCACCATCATAAATCAAAAGATAGATTCCAAACTTTCCATCCAACATGAAGTAGAGTAGGTGAAGATGAGTATCAAACCTAATAAATCCAGCCTTCTTGAGTCCATAACAAACCTCAATAAGCTCACCAATGAGATCTCCCTTGTCTTGAAGAAATTGCCTCTCGATTTGCTCCATGTAGTCTTCTCCAACCAACCTTTTGCCATCTCAATCATGAATGATCAATTCACAATCATAGAATCCTTTGAGTTGATGAAGAGATGTGAGATCCATGTCTTGGATCTTCCCAAGAACCAATGTCCATTGCTCTTTCCTTCATAAGACTCCCTCTTAATGATTGCATCATAAGAAGTAGAAACCTCAAAAACATTAGAAGCCATGAAAAAAATGATTAGTACCTTCAACATAAGGATGATTGAAGTACTCTCTTTTTTCAAACAAGAACTTCTACTCAATGTTTTAGGTAATGAATCATATGATAATGATTCTTCCTCACTATCATTCACAATGACATCATTCAAAGTACATCCTACTTTGAATTCACATACTTCTCTTCTTCTTGACTTGTGACTATCTCCCTCACCAAGTCTCTTGATAGAACCATTTGATCTACTTTCTTTATGAAGAAATGTGACTCCACTTGCTGCAAAAATGACTTTCTTGGACTCATCACAAAAGAATGTAGAAGAACCACCTCCTTCACGAATGCACCTAGCAACATCTTTTTCCATATGATCAAAGAAATCATTAGCAACAATATTTTCCAAGGAAGAACCTTCACCACCTCCATTGATGAAGTTAGCTCTTTCCTTACCTTTTGCATGCTTGCACTTGCCATGAAGAACCATTGAAACACCATCATTATCCTCAAGACTAGCCAAGTTAGCACAAAGATGAACATCTCCAAAAAGCATATTAGATCTTGACCTAGATCTAGCATAAGGAAGCTTGTTAGACTTTGCATAAGATCCACCAATCTTATTGATGCTAAAAGGTAACTTTGGAAAGTTGAGACCAATCTCCTTTTCCATTCCATCCTTTTTGTTAGCCATAACAAAAGCATCAAGCTTGAAAAGTCTACCTTGTTTATTGCCCCTAGCAACCAAGATTTCTTCCTTTGTAATGAAGCAAGCATCACCACCAATCTTTACCATGTATCATTTCTCTATCATTTGACCAACACTTAGCAAATTCTTTGAAAGTGAAGGAATGTAAAGAACACCATCAAGTCTTGCTTTCCTATTAGTAGAGAGACAAATAGGAATTGAACCAATACCTTCAATCACACACTCACCACCATTGGCCATGTGAATTGCTTTCTTGGCTCCATCATAAGTGACCAAAGAAGTAAAGAACTCCTTGTGACTAGTCATGTGTGAGCTAGCTCCACTATCAATCCACCATGAATCTTTGTCACCTTCACTTGATATTGGACTTGAAGAACACATAAAAAGAGAATCACCACCACCTAGATTCTCATCATTAGTAGAGTAGTTGATTTGCTTGCTACCTTCATCTCTTTGCTTCTTCAAACATTCATTTGCAAAATGCCATTTGATTCCACGATAAAAGCATTTCAACTTAGACTTATCTTTCTTTTTGCCAAAAGAAGAAGTCTCACCTTGATCTTGCCCTTTAGACCACTTGCCTTTGTCTTTGCCCTTGAACTTGCCTTTGATGAACATAGCATCCTCTTCATAATGAGATGTCGATGTAGATCCACCTCCTCTTGATTGAAGCCTATGCTCCTCATTCACCAAGATCTCTTGCAAATCCACAATACTTGGAAAAGTCTTTTGAATAGCAAAACTTTGAACAAGATTAGCATGATCATCCAACAAGCCATTAAGTATAACTTGAACAAGCTCTACCTCCTTAATGCTTTCATCAATACATGCTAACTCATCATTGAATGCCTTAACCCTCAAAACAAAAGCATGAGTATTCTCTTCCTTCTTTTGCAAACTTTGAAAGATTTGCCTCCTAAGAGTAAGCACTCTTGATGTAGACTTGGATTCATAAAGCTTCTTCAAAGCTTCCCAAGCCTCCAAAGATGATGTGCACTTACCAACTTCCTTGAGAAGTTCATTGGTAGCATTCATCTTAATCATGTGTAGAGCTTTCTTTGCTCTCTTGTCATACCTCACTTGATCTTGAGGTGCTTGAGGTCTTTCCTCCACACTTGCAACAATCTCCATCAACTCATTCATCTCCAATAAGGACTCCATCCTCACCTTCCAAGTAGAATAGTTTATTGAGGTAAGCCTATCATTGCTCTCCAACATAAAGCCTCCACTTGTAGCCATGTTGAAATGACCTGATCTTCTTCTTTCAACCTGTTCCAATGCACAAAGCACTCTCTTGAATATCAACAAATGAACTCAAGAATAAATCACAAAGATATGGAACCTCTCAAATCTCTTCTAGCACTTCTAACTAGAAACTCAACACATAGAATAGTGATATCTTGATCAACCTATGATCTATCCTCAATCTAATGATTCTTGCCACTTTCTAAGATTGAAACACACTCAAATGAAGTTTAGTAACCTCACAAACTAGAGATCCAATCAAAATTAGGGTTTTGACAAAATCACAAAAGATTGAATATCTCAAATTCTACATGCAATTTCTAGAAACTTGGTATATCTTCTTGTAGACTCCAATGAGACCTTCCTAATGCACCAAAAATCATCTAATTCCAGTAAACCAAGTGTGAAATCGGAATTGATCAAGTATCTAACCTTATATCAATTCTACACATGCAAAAATGCTGATTTGTGAGTAGAGATCAATCTAGCATGCTCTAGCATTGGTAACTCCTCCAAATCCTTGCTAAAGATGGTTGATCCTTTCATAACCTGAAACACAAAAGATCTGATACCATGTGAAGGATTGCAGATCATTCAAAGTCCAATCCATGTCCCTAATCTTTGGTTACAATAAGGAGCAGACCAACAATCCTGCCAATGTAGAAAAATCAGCATCTACATACAAAATGAGATGCAAACTCTAAGAGATATTGATCAAACATTAACCAAAACATAAACTATGTTTGTTGTCCGTACAATTACAGTACCCTACTGTATTTCACACGTGTGGAACCAAAAATAACAATAAATGAGCATTCTACAAACAAAATTGCAAGATAACACCAAGATAGTGCACCAATGAGTAGTAGACCCCAAAGAGAACCATGTATATTGATGAAATGAGAGAGAGAAGAGAGAAGATATGTCTCTCCACGAGTTACATCCTTTTATAGAGTTTCCAAACCCTATTTGGCCACTTGGCTTTCCCTCCAAAATGTAAACCCTACTATTTTTGGGTCTAGGTTCAATGTACCCAAAGTTCAAATTTGAATCTCTCTCAAACTCGACTACCAGCTTTCCCACACTTTCAAAAAGTGTTTATTGGCTGTATTTTAAACTAATATAACTTCAAAAAGTTTATCTCTAAGTCAAAAATGAGTTTTGGCCTCTTATTGATAATTTACCAAAATATGACTAAACTAGACTAAACTAGTTGAAATCTCTCACAGCCAGTTCATCCAGGATGTGTTCATCGATGATAGTCACATCCATGAATGGACTCCCTATTTCATAGTGAGATCTACATCCTTCCTCATATTCACAATCTACGTATATTTTTTGGATAAATTTTTGTTTATATAAGAG